>OX451741.1:930041319-930641319 GCA_948472305.1 Vicia faba | reverse complement strand
ACATTGGACCGATGTAAAAAAGCCAAAACCCTTACATCGATTGTAAGGTTCCACCGATGTAATAGGTTGTCCACTATATAATATCCAGGGAAGTGATTATTTCACAAATTTCGCAAACCCTTATTTCACAAATTTCAGTATTTCCACTGTATAATATTCTCCTTGGCCGCCGTTTCCACTCTACGCTCACGACCCAACCACCACTGTTTCACTCCTTGGCACTGTACGCTCACGCTCACGACCCAACCACTGCCGTTTCCCAGCCACCATCATCGACCGCCGTTTCCGAAGGTTTTCGACCGTCGTTCGACCGCCGTTTCCGTTCATTTTTCTGCCGTTTCCGTTCATTTTTCCGCCGTTTCCGAATGTTTTTTCCGCCGTTTTTTCCGCCGTTTTGACCGCCGTTTCAGGATCCTCATTCTATTTTCATTTCCATTCATATTATTCTCTTGTTTATCTCTTCTACTTCTATTATGTAAGGTGAGAAATCTCTTTATTTTTCTGTCATTTTTCTGTCAAAAATAACCCAGAATTCAAGAATAACATGCAGGAACCGGTTCCCCTATAGGTACAACCCGGTTCCTGGTACAAATTCCAGGGAAGTGATTTTTGAACAAGTTTGGAACCCGGTTCCCTGTTAGGTAGGAACCGGTTCCTGAAAGTTTATTTTCTGCATCAACCCTTTTAATGTGTTTGCAACTGAACCGTGTTCACTTCTTTTATTAATGAATGCATATATACAACTAAGAGCATTGTCAACCTTTTGATTTTTTGCAAGGGTAGTTCAGATAACTACAAATTCCGGCTTTCATCAG
Organism: Vicia faba; assembly: GCA_948472305.1. NCBI lineage: Eukaryota > Viridiplantae > Streptophyta > Magnoliopsida > Fabales > Fabaceae > Vicia > Vicia faba. Next base: position 930,640,504 of record OX451741.1, on the reverse strand, counting down.
TTTCCGTGATTGTTGTTGTCTTATGTTATGTGGGCTTGTGATTGTTGTTCATATTTTTAGCTGGATTAATGTTGAATTTTTTAAATTTGGAATTTGTTTTTCTGTATTACACAGTACCCACCGAGGATGATTCGGAAACACCTTTAGCCAATGAAGACATTGTTTCACAGCTGAATTCTATGGGCTTTCACCTTATTCATTGTCAAAAAGCTGCTATAAATACATCAAATGCTGGAGTAGAAGAGGCAATGAATTGGTTATTATCTCACATGGATGATCCAGGTATCTTTGTTTTCTATATTATGCAAAAGAGTTATTTATAGCCAGGTATACCTCTATATGCAGGAAGTAATAAAAGTATATTTGTATATTAGATATTGATGCTCCTATTTCTAAAGAGCGTGGCTCTGAAAGTGTTGACCAGTCAAAAGTTGATTGGAACTATAACCGAAGCAGACACAGTTTCACGCGATGTCGAGTTGGATCTTAAGTTTCTCAAAAATAACCCAGAATTTAAAAATAACACGCAGGAACCGGTTCCCCTATAGGTACAACCCGGTTCCTGGTACAAATTCCAGGGAAGTGATTTTTGAACAAGTTTGGAACCCGGTTCCCTGTTAGGTAGGAACCGGTTCCTGAAAGTTTATTTTCAAAAAATCCTTTTTACATCGGGTATTACTTCCAACCGATGTAAAAAAGGGACTTTTTACATCGGGTATTACTTCCAACCGATGTAAAAAACTGGATCAATTTTTTAAAAAATGTGCATAATAACAGGTTATTACATCGGTTCTGATATTATAACCGATGTAAAAAAGGTACTTTTTACATCGGTCCCAGAACCGATGTAAAAAGTCCCTGATTTACTATATCGCCTGACTTTACATCGGACCCAGAACCGATGTAAAAAGTCAATTTCACCCGATGTAAAAAGTCATTTCTGCACTAGTGATGGTTAGTTTCATGGCTCTGATGTCTACACTTTATCTTTTAAAATTGAAGCCAAATGATGCTTATATGAAGAGTTACAATTTCAGAAAACTCACCTTGCATATGGAGATCGTGTTTTGAGTTAGATCTCACTTCAAGGTGCTACAATGTTCTGGTTAGCTTCCTTGAACTTCCAGGAAGCTATTCCAATAGTTACTTTGAGCTAAGAGTGCCTGAAATGTTCTAGAGAAGTTAAGGTGCAAGCTTCTATTTTTGAAAATGGAGGATGGTGAAGATGGAGTTATATAAGTGTAATAGGTATTGGGATGACTTCTATATGTGTTATAGAAGCTTGGTGAATGAAAAGAATGGAAAATGCACGAGTGGTTTGTGATATGGCTATCAAAAATCAGAAATGGCACAAAAGTGAGGCTTGAGAAAAATTCTGAGTTTGAGGGAGTTTCAATGCTTGAAAATTCGTGTACTTAGTTGCAAAATAGTGTCAATTTATAGGAGAAGGTTTGAAGGCTTAAAGTGGTCAGAATCATAAGATCACATGTTTATGGATTTTAACTTGTTTTTAAAGTAACCTTGACACACATTGTTCCAATGCATAGTACAAGGCTTGTAGGGTGGCTAAGGGATTTAAACATGTTGCTTCTGACTTTGTGTATTGAGTGTATGCAGAGGGAACAACTTAGAGGCTCCATACAAGTTGACTTTGTGATTAAATTCACTTTTCCAAAATGTAAGGGTGAACTTTCTTCCTTAAATGAAAAGATGTATTGGACAATGCTTAAGTCAAGTGGTTCATAGCTAAAAAGCTTGTGTAATATTCTGATTAGAGATAGATACACAAGTTAGAAGGCCTGTAGAGTGATATTGTACAACATGGCTTGGAATTTGGTTATGTGTTCTACATAAAAATGACTTGAGAATCAAGAATGGATGCCTAACTTCTTGCCTTCGATTCTCTTAGCTCAAGTATGATCTCTTCAAGTTCTTGGAAATTTTGGAAAGCTTGAAACATCCTCTACAACTTTCATGTTTTCCATTTTTTCTAAATCAAACTGGAACTATGTGAAAAATGGCCAAGAAGTTGGGACAAAATATCTGCCTAAACTAGGTCAAATTTTCACTAAGTGTTTAAGAAAAAGTGCATGACTTCATGGGCCTATAACTCAAAACCTAAGCATTTTTTGGATATGAGCCCTATAATAAAAAGTTGTAGAACTCATCAAGATCTACAACTCACATGATGAAAGTTTCCTTTAAATTATCTTGCATCTTGGTGAAAATTTGGCATGAAGTAGTGAAACTATCATGCACAAAATCACTTAGAAAAATTTCTAAGTCTTGAAAAGTTTGACTTTTTAAATTGAATTTTGACTTTATTGACTTCTTGATGATCAAGCTTTATATTTTTAATGTCTTGATGAATTTTGATCTTTGAAACTCAATGTTGATCAAAAAGTCAAAGTTTGACTTTTGGTGTATCAGTTAACTTTTCATTAGTTGACAAAAATTCCACTATCAATCCATTGATCTTGAAAGATGATTTGAGTCATGAAATTAGGTCAACATCTTGTGTCGGAATCCTTTAGATTGTGCTTCAAACCATTAGATCATGTCTTAGGTCAAAAGTCACTGATCAGTTCATTACAGTCAAAACCCTAATTTTTGACCATTTTACCCCTTTGATGATTTTGGCACTTTTCTTGAGAAATTGTGATCCAAATTTGATCAATTGGTGAATATGACTTCAAAATGTTAATATTGACCAAAAATCTTGAAGTTTGACTGTAAGTTGACCTCAGTTGACTTTTTACTCGATATAGTTGATTTTCAGTCATCTGGTCAATTGATTGAGCAAAATTGTGATTCAAGACTTGAAACTTGAAATGAGTATTCTTGGAGGTCTATAATGGTCCATAAAAGTCATTTAAGGCATTATAAGTCCAATTGTCCTTGTGAAAATTAAAACCCTAATTTGAGGCATTAGTGTTTAGGAGGTGATTTGACCTAGTCAACACTTGTGCAAACCTTTGCCATTGGAGATCTTATGAAAAATGTCTTGGGAAAAGAGAGTGTAAATTTTAGGGTACAACAGATGCTACTGTTCAATCTTCTTAAAACTGGAGAGTTAGATTGGCAGGTCCGCCATTCTTAACTTGAAGGTGGAAGATGATTGATCACTAGAGTGCCCAGAAATTTGCACTCGTTGATGCACGATGTAAGGTGTTGGTTGATTATATCGGGAATGGGCTTAAAGATGCCATTTGGAGAGGTAATAAAGAGTTATCGGAGATGGGCTTTATAGATGCCATCCAAATTGACTGTTAATAGAGATTAGAAAAAAGTACCAGGATAAACCTTAGGGTCGATTTACACTGAAACAACATATGTCTAGATTTGTCCTTGACTGGGTATAAATCAGCATAAATCTTAGGGTCGATTTAACTGAACTAGAGAAAGCGTCTACCAGAACGGAATCAGGATAAATCATTGGTTGATTTAAACTGAACCAACAGAGGTCTTGAATAATCTTTAACTGGATAACGAATCAGCATAAATCTTAGGAGCGATTTAACTGAACCAGAGAAAGCGTCTACCGAAACGGAATCAAGATAAATCATTGGTCGATTTATATTGAACCAACATAGGTATTGAATAATATTTAACTGGATAAAGAATCAGCATAAATCTTAGGAGCGATTTAACAGAACCAGAGAAAGCGTCTACCAGGACGGAATCAGGATAAATCATTGATCGATTTAACTGAACCAACAGAGGTCTTGAATAATATTTAACTGGATAATGAAGCAGCATAAATCTTAGCAGAGATTTAACTGAACCAGAGAAGGCGTCTACCGGAACGTAATCAGGATAAATCATTGATCGATTTAAACTGAACCAGCAGAGGTCTTGAATAATCTTTAAATGGATAACGAATCAGCATAAATCTTAGGAGCGATTTAACTGAACCAGAGAAAGCGTCTACCAAAACAGAATCGGGATAAATCATTGATCTGTTTAAACTGAACCATTAGAGGTCTTGAATAATCTTTAACTGGATAACGAATCAGCATAAACCTTAGGAGCGATTTAACTAAACCATAGAAAGCATCTACCAGAACGGAATCAGGATAAATCATTGATTGATTTAAACTGAACCAACAGAGGTCTTAAATAATATTTAACTGGATAATGAATCAGCATAAATATTAGGAGAGATTTAACTGAACCATAGAAAGCGTCTACCAGAACGGAATCAGGATAAATCATTGGTTGATTTAAACTGAACCAGCAGAGGTCTTGAATAATGTTTGTGGACTGATCTTTTCCTGAAAAGGTAAAGATTTAGTTGTATGCAATGCCATGATGTATAAAATCCATTGCTTAATGATGTTCTCAAAATAAATGAGATTATGCTATATGTTTCGTATGCATATGTCATGATTCATGAATATGAAATGTTATTGAAGTGTATCTTTGTCGTGGAAAATAAACCCCTGACTACTTACTAGGAAGCTAAACTCCGGACTACTGCTGGAGACGAAGAGTATGTGTATCTTCAACCTTGTTTAGAGTGCTTCCGCTGGGAATTCTTGTTTGCTGTTTTGAGGAAACTTTGCATGGAATATTGATTTCTGCTTGGTATTAGAGTTTAGGAACCTTGGTCGTCCATTGCTCTACCGGGGAATTTAATTCTTATATACCCTGACTGGGGATAAAAGAGATGACTAAAATTCTGATTCATTTGGGGAGGATAAAGTTAACTGGTATCTGGTTGGATTCCAGGCTTTGCAACAATTTTCTAGGGATAGTATCAACTCTATTGGAGAAGAGGAGTTTTGTTCGTTGATTTGTAGAAGTCTGAGGAGCAAACTCAAGCTAGGGAGATTGTGGTCCATTAGGGAAATAAACTCTGTTGAGGAAAGTATTATGGCGACCTTACTAGGGAAGTGAATTCTTCAGGGGAAGAACTTTTTCAAGGTTTCTTTCTCAACTTTGGAAGACCAAACTCGGGTGGGGAAGAGAATTTCCAGAAGATATGCTGATTGGAACTCTGGATGGAGAATGTATGAATTCACTTTGTGGGGATAATCCCATTCAAGTGACTCTTTGGGGATATCCCAAATGCTTAAGTAAACGCTTATTATTGTTCTTGTGCGTATATTTGTTAACAGTTTAATCAATATTCATATGCATGTGTTCGATCAATTTTAGTCATTCGACATTTTTGCAATCAAAATAAAAAATAAAAAGTATGCACTTCAAAGTATATTCGTATTGATATTTTTCCTATAAATAGGCATTTTTGTACAGAGAGACAGAAATCCTAGTAAGAGGAAGTCGCCAAAAGAATGGAAAGAATACAAAATGAAAACAAAAATGTATAGCCATGTGGAAGTGATCTCATTAGGTTCCAACTCTGCTATTTCCCATATGTCTTCGAACATCATCCCTTACCATTGAAAGAAGTTGATTAAATTAATCTTGTACCATTTGAACTTTGACCTTGGTAATAAAACTGGCTATAGTGATCCAACGGGACATAGTCGTACCCTTTAATCCTTAAATTTTGCCTGGACCGCCCTTTCGGGCTTTCAGTCCACCAGGATACCCTTTTTTGCCCAAGCCACCCTTTCAGGTTTTCGACTTGTCGGGTGTATAATCTTTTGTATATATCCCTAATTTTTGCCTAAACCTTTATGATTTGCCGGGATGCCCTTATTTTTGCCTAGGTATGTCAACCTAGAGTGTCATTCTTATGCGTAGTATTTTTTGACTATGTCCGCGTTCACAGGATGTAGGAAATCTTCACCGTCCATGGTGGTTTACATCATAGCACCGCCAGAGAATTCTTTCTTGACAACAAATGGCCCTTCGTAAGAGGAAGCCCATTTTCCCCTGGGATCACCTTGTGGTAAAATGATGTGCTTTATTACCAAGTTTCCATCCTGGTATACTCGAGGTTTGATCTTCTTATTAAATGCCTTGATCATACGCTTTGGATACATTTGACCATGACAAATAGTAGCCAGTCTCTTCTCGTCAATCAAATTCAACTTATCCAATCTTGTCTAAATCCATTAATCTTCACCTAAGTCTTCTTATTTCATAATCCTCAGAGAAGGAATTTGAACTTTGACAGGCAGGACGGCTTCCATGCCATAGACTAAAGAGAACGGGGTTTCGCCAGTTGATGTTTGTGCCGAGGTACGGTAGCCATGAAGAGCGAATGGTAGCATTTCATACCAGTCTTTATAGGTCACCACCATCTTTTGCATAATCTTATTTATGTTCTTATTAGCAGCTTCCACTGCGTCATTCATCTTAGGTCTGTATGGAGAAGAGTTGTGATTCTTTATTTTGAATTGTATGCAGCGTTAAATAATCATGGCATTGTTAAGGTTGGTTCCATTGTCAGTGATGATCCTTTTAGGGATGCCATACCGGAAGATGAGGTTATGCTTGATAAACCGGGCTACAACGTTCTTGGTAACTGAGGCAAATGAAGCAGCTTCGACCTATTTGGTGAAGTAATCAATGGCGAAGAGGATGAAATGATGTCCATTGGATACAGTGGGCTTGATTTCTCCATTCATGTGAATGTCCCATATTACAAATGGCCACGGAGCGGTAATCAAGTTTAAAGGTATTGGAGGTACATGAACCTTATCGACATAGATTTGACACTTATGGCAAGTCCTCGAGTGGTGGTGATAATCAATTTCCATAGTCGACCAATAATAACCAGCCCTCAGAATCTTCTTGGCCATGGTTTGTCTACTAGAGTGAGTTCTAAATATACCCTCATGCATGTCTTCCATGATCTTCTCTGCCTCCTTTATGTCCATACAGCGGAGCAGAGTTGAATCATGGTTGCATTTGTACAAAATCCCATTGCTTAGGAAGAACTTGGCTGAGAACCTCCATAGGAATTTCTTGTCGTTGATTGAGGCTCCCTTAGGATACTCTTGTTCTTCAAGGTACCTTTTCACCTCATGGTACAAAGGCTTCTCCTTATCAGTGTCGATTTCATAACAGTGTGCAGGTTCGTCAAATCCATCGATAGTAATTCTGGGAGCTTCATTGTCCCAATTGACCTTGAACGTAGACGACATAGTTTCTAAGGCATCTTCCAACTAATTTTCTTCCCTCGGGATATGCTCAAAAGTAACCTCTTCAAAGTAAGGGATCAAGGTTAGCACAAGTTCTTTGTAGGGGATCAAATTTGGATGTTTGGTATCCCATTCTCCTTTAACTTAACTGATTACTAGGGCCAAATCTCTGTATACGCTTAAGAATTTTATTCTTAGGTCAATATCAGCCTTTAGACCGAAGATGCACACTTCATACTCGGCCATGTTGTTTATACAGTCGAAGCAAAGTCTAGAAGTGAAAAGTGTATGGTAACCTTCGGGAGAAATGATCACAGCACCAACTCCATTACCCAATGCATTGGAAGCTTCATCAAAACCCATAGTCCATCAGGATCCTTGTTCAAGTCCTTCATACGGTCCAGGCTTTTCATAGTCGGTTATCAACATGATATTCTCGTCTAGAAATTCAAAGTTCATGGATTGGTAGTCATCAACAGCTTGATGGGCCAAATGATCTGCCAGCATACTTCCCTTGATTACTTTTTGTATAGTGTACTGGATATCATATTCATTCAAGATCATTTGCCATCTAGCTATTCATCCAGAGAGAGTTGTCTTCTCGAAGACATACTTGATGGGATCCATCTTAGAAATCAATAAAGTGGTGTGAGTCAACATATATTATCTTAGCCGGCGAGCATCCCATGCCAAAGCGCAGCAAGTTTTCTCGAGCAGTGAATATCTGGTTTCACATTCGATAAACATTTTGCTAAGGTAGTATATTGCATGCTCTTTTCGGCCAGACTCGTCATGTTGGTCCAGCACACACCCTATTGAATTCTCTAATACAATCAAGTACATGATCAGAGGTCTTCCTTAAATTGGAAGCATCAGGATTGGGGGTTCTTGTAAATACTCCTTGATCTTGTCAAAAGCTGCTTGGCAGTCGTCATTCCATCTGACTACTTGATCTTTCTTCAACAGTTTGAAGATTGGCTCACAAGTAGCAGTTAAGTGAGATATGAATCGAGAAATATAGTTGAGTCGACCTAAAAAACCTCTGACCTCTTTCTCAATATAGGGAGCTGGAATATCTTGTATGTCTTTGACTTTTTCATGATCAACTTCAATACCTTTACCACTGACGACAAACCCTAGGAGTTTTCCAGACCTCGCCTCGAAGGTGAACTTATTGGGATTCAACCTTAGCTTGTATTTCTTCAACCTTTCAAATAGCTTGTGTAAATGATATAGGTGTTCTTATTCCATTTGCGACCTTGAAATCATATCATCCAAACAGTCTTCTATCTCATGATGAATCATATCATGAAATAGAGCTATCATAGCCCGTTGATAGGTTGCGCCTGCATTCTTCAAACCGAAAGGCATGACATTATAGCAGAAGGTGCCCCACCGTGTGACAAAGGTGGTTTTCTCCATGTCCTCGGGCGTCATTTTGATTTGGTTGTAACCGGAGAAGCCATCCATGAAGTAGAACACTTTGTGTTGAGCAGTGTTGTCAACCAAGACATTTATATGTGGTAGTGGGAAATCATCTTTGGGGCTTGCCTTGTTCAAACCCCTGTAGTCTATGCACATACGGACTTTTCCATCTTTCTTTGGCACCAGGACCACATTTGTAATCCACTGCAGATATGACGTCACTGCTAGGAAACCTGCATTGAACTATTTCAATACTTCAACTTTTATTTTCTCGAACATATCTGGCTGCATGCGTCAAACCTTTTGCTTGACTGGAGGATAACCTTCCTTCATTGGCAGGCGACGAACTACGATATCAGTATCAAGCGTCGGCATATCTTTGTATGACCAAGTGAACACTTCAACTTAGTCGTGTAACATTTGGACCAAACTTCCTTTGACACTGTAATACAGTGGGAGAACTGACTTGGGTGTTTTGCATTTTATCATAATTGTTGCGGGTAGCAAGAGTCACCACCGACTTTTATTTTATCCAATAAAGGAAAGGGTGAAAAGAACAGGAAAGACCTTTTGAGATATTTTCTTGAGTTCAGGGGGTAGGTTATTAAAAGGGAAGGTGTTAGCACCCTTTTCATCTGTAGTCATCTATGGGATCTTAATTGCTAGCTCACTTTGAAATGTTTTGTTCGAAATGTGTTTGCGATGGTTTTTGAAAGTATTTTTGAAAATTGCCTTCGTTTATGTGAACTTTGTAATGATTCTCATCTCTATAAGAATGTATACAAAGCGTTGACTTTTGAAAATATTTCATGGAAAGTGTTAGTGTATTTGAAAGTTGTTTTGTTTGAAATGTTTATGAGAAAGAAACTATGAACGTTCTACCTACTCAAAAAGTATTTGTTTATTTCCTCCTCCTTTAGATATTTCTATCTTACCATTGATTGGTAAGAAGCTTTATCATTAGATGTGATGGGACGGGCGTGGAACGTCGTATAGTCATAAAAGGAAATGTTGTAGACCTTAGAAATTTTGTATAAGGTTCTAAGATCGTTTACCGAAGGCAACATCGAAGAGTAATTGAGGGACTACGGTCTTGTATTTGAGGGTCTTTGCTAAAGTATCTCACGTTCGAGGGACATGACTATTTTTCTCAAGGCAAGAAGTGAGCTTAACCCTAGAGGTGCAAGTGTGCAAAGTGTTTGTTTTTCACACTTTGTTTGTCTTGAATTAGGGTTTTTTATTGGTTGATTTTAGTTTTTCCATACAAACCCTAATTACTAGCATTTGTATTTGAAAGTGATAAATTGCGGAATGTAAAGATTCTACGCTATTACATCATTTGGGGATGGGGGTACAAATTTACAAATGGGGAGATAACAAGTAATTAAACCCTAAGTCACTATTATAACCATATTGAATAATGGATAACAATAAAAATATAAATAAATATAAAGATAATGTAAAAAAATCATTTTAAGAAAACTTTTATGTATTGACACATGCACTTATGCATTGATACGAAAAAATTTTATGCATTGACACATGCATTTATGCATTGGCTCATATCTGTTTTCTACTTAATATGTGTCGACTCATAGAGATATGTATCGACTCATACAGCTATTTTTTACTTCTAACATTTTTCTGCTGCATATATGAGTTAGTTCTCAACACATGGTTAATGAAAATTAAAATTAAACATATGGTTAGCTTCAGGACAATGATATCTACATTTTATCTTCACAAATGAACCACTAATGATGCTTGTATGAAGAGTTCAAAGTCAAGAAAACTTACCTTGAAGCTGAAATTTGTGTTTTGATTTAGAGTTGTTGTATTGTCTTGGAGAAGTCAAGTGTTTGTTTTTGAGTTTGGAGAATGGTGATAGTGATGTTACAGAAGTTTCTCTTGTGTTTGAACAACTTTTATATGATGTATACGAAATATGTGAATGGTTTGTTTGGACAGAAATGCAAGGTTTGAGAAATTTGAAGATTTTGGTTTTTAAGCTCAAGAGTGGAGGTTTTATGGACAGTTATGGTTTTTTTGAGAGTATGAGGGGTTTTGAGAAACTTGTCTACACGAAAAAAACTTATGGCCCTTTATCTTTCAAATGGCCTCTCTATTTATAGAGGAGGTTTGAGAGGATGAGAGAGTTTGTTTTACAAGGTGTCAAAATTCTAGTTTGGTTGAGATGAAACAACCAAGTTATGTGAAATTTGATATCCTAATTCATGGTACAAAAGGGATCTGAAGTGGCTAGGAGTTTTTAGGGATGCTGCTTCTTTCCTTGACAATGTGTGTGCAGAAAAAAAAGTTGAGAGGCTCAAGGAGAGCTGAGTTTTTATAAAGAATGCTTTATGTGAATGGCAATGGTTCCTTTGTGCCATAAGTGGAATGATGCAATGGAAAATACTTGAATCACTTGGATAATGGTTCAATAAATTGTGTAAACATCTGATTATGGATAGATTTTCAAGTCAAAAGGCCTGCAAAGTAAGATTATGCATCATGGCATAAGGATTTGGTTATATGTTCTTCAACAAAATGATTTGCAATTCAAGAATGGATGCCCAACTTCAGGCCCTTGAATCCCATAGATCAAGTATGATAAATTTATGCTCTTTGATGTTTTGGAAAGCTTGAAACATCCTCTACAACATTCATGTTGGCCATTTTGACAAAATCATCTTGGAACTATGTGAAAAAATGCCAAGAAGTTGAGATAAAATCCTGACCAAAATCTGTTGAAAATTTCTCTAAGTGTTAGATGAAAGTGTCATGACTTCATGAGCTTATATCTTCAAATATAAGTGTTTTTGTACATCAACCCTCTAATACAAAGTTGTAGAATTCATCAAGATCTACAACTTTCATGTTGAAAGATTCCTTTGAATCATTTTGCATCTTGGTGAAAGATTGGCATGAAGTAATGAAATTATCATGTATAAAAAACACTTAGAAAAATTTCTAAGTCTTGAAAATATTGACTTTTGACTTTCTTTATTTCTTGATGATTAAGATTCATATTTTTGACTGTTTTGATGAATTGTGATCTTTGAAACTCAAATTTGATCAAAAAGTCAAACTTTCACTTTTCAGTGTACAGTTGACCAAATTTCATCTGTCAATCCAATGATCTTGAGAAATGTTTTGAGCCATGAAATTAGGTCAACATGTTGTATTTGAATCCTTGAGATTGTACTTTAAGCCATTAGATCATGTATTAGGTCAAATAATCTTTGATCAGTCAAATACAGTCAAAACCCTAATTTTGACCATTTTCCCCTTTTGGTAATTTGAACAATTTTCCTGGGGAATTATGATCCAAACTTGATCAATTGATACATATGACTTCAAAATTTTGATATTGGTCCAAAATATTTAAGTTTGACTGTAGGTTGACCATATTTGACTTTTTACCCAATACAACTAATTTTATGTCATTTGATCAATTGACTGAGCAAACTTGAACTGCAACACTTGAAACTTGACATGAGCAATCTTGAAAGCCTATAATGATCCATGAAAGTCATATTAGGCCTTAAAAGTCCAATTGTCCTTGTGAAAACTCAAACCCTAATTTGAGGCATCAGTGTTGAGGAGATATCTTGACCTAGTCAATCCTTGTGCATGCTTGAGCTATTGAAGATCTTGTGGGAAATGTCTTGAGAAATGAGAGGGAAAATTTTGGGGTATAACAGCTTCCCCTGTTCAATATTCTTAAACCTGAAGGGTTAGATTGGCGAGTCCTCCATTCGTGACTTGAAGGTGAAAGATGATTGAACACTAGAGTGCCCAGAAATTTGCACTCGATGATGTGTTAGTTGATTATATCGGGAATGGGCTTAAAGATGTCATTTAGAGAAATGATGAAGAGTTTGTTGGAGATGGGCTTATAGATGCCATCCAGAGTGAATGTTGGTAAAAACTGGAAGAAGTATCATAATAAAATCTTGATCGATTTATATTAAAACTATAGATGTCTTTTGGCTGTCTTTAACTAGGAGAAATAAATCTAACCAGGAGAGGTATTGTGATGGTGACTTCACTGGGGAAACAAATATACCCAGAAGAGGCCTTTTGATTGCCTATTATTAACTAGAGGAAGTGAATCTAGCCATAAGAGGTCTGTTGATTGTCTATTATTAATTGGTAGAAGTAAACCCATCCAGAATAGGATTGTTGATTTGTTGACTTATTTTTACTACAAGGAAGAGGGTTAGTTGTATGCAGATGTATGCACGGCGAAGTGATGTTCTCAAAATAAATGAGATTATGTTGTATGTATTTTTCATGTATGTGGTATGATGTATGAATATGAAATATTATTGAAGTGTATATTTGTGTGGAAAATAAATCCTTGACAAATGCTGGGGAGTTTTGGGAAGTTAAATCTCGGATCGCTGTTAGGGATGAAGAGTATATGTATCTTCAAACTTTGATTAGAGTGTTTCCGCTGGGGATTACTGCTTTGTTATTTGAGGAGAATTCTGTTGGGGAACATTGGCTTTGCTTGAGAAAACTCTGCGGGGAGTGTTGATTTCTGCTTGGGGAATAGAGTTTAGGAGATTTAGTTGTCCATTACTCTACTGGGGAGAATAAAAGTTAGTTATTATCTCGTCGGATTCCAGGCATCGCAACAACTTACTGGGGGAAAATAAAGTTAATTGTTATCTGGTCGTATTATAGGCTTCACAATAACTTTCTAAAATAGACGAAGTTAACTGTTATCTGGTAGAATTCTAGACTTCACAACAACTTACTAAAGTTAATTGTCTTCTGGTCGTATTCCAGGCTCCGCAGCAACTAACTGAAGTTAACTATTATCTTGTCGGATTCCAAGCTTCGCAGTAACTTTCTGAGGTTAATGAAGTTAATTGTTATCTAGTCGGATTCCAGGCTTCACAACAACTTACTGAAGTTAACTGTTATCTGATCGGATTCTAGGTTTCATAGCAACTTCTTGAAGTTAACTGTTATCTGGTCAGATTCCAGGCTTCGCAGCGACTTTCTGAGAAGAGTGAAATTAATTGTTATTTGGTCGGATTACAAGCTTCATAATAACTTGCTGAAGTTAAATGTTATCTGGTCGGATTCCAGGTTTCGCAACAACTTCCTGAAGTTAACTGTTATCTGGTTTGATTCCAGGCTTTGTAATAACTTTCTGAGAAGAATGAAGTTAATTGTTATCTGGTCAGATTACAGGCTTCGCAACAACTTACTAAAGTTAACTGTTATCTAGTCGTATTCTAGGATTCGCAACAACTTACTGAATTTAATAGTTAATTGTTATCTGGTCAGATTCCAGGTTTCGTAATAACTTACTGAAGTTAAATGTTATCTGGTCAGATTCCAGGTTTTGTAGCAACTTCCTGAAGTTAACTGTTATTTGGTTGAATTCTAGGCTTCGCAGCAACTTACTGGGGAGAGTATCGACTCCGTTGGTGACAAGGGGTTTTGTCCGTCGATGTGTAATGGTCTGAGAAAAGAACTTGAGCTGGTGAATTTGTAGTTTGCTGGGGAATTAAACCATGTTGAGAAGGATATTTTTGTGTCCTTATTGGAGAGATGACTTCTTTTGGGGAAGAGCTCTGCAAAATTTCCTTTTTTAGTTAAGGCCATCTTAGCTAGGGATTGTCAGGAGATTGGAACTCTGGATGAATACTGTATGAATTCAACTTTGTGGGGATAATCTGTGTTGAAGTAACTCTTGTGGGGATACCCCTAATCCCTAAGAAAATGTTTATTTTTGTTTTTAAACATACAATTGTTAATAGTTAATCATGCTCAAATGCATATGTTCATTCAATTTTAGTCATTGGACATTTTTGCACTCAAAACAGAAAAACAAAAAGTTTGTACTTCAAAGTATATTTGTATTGATGTTTTGCCTATAAATAGGCATTTTTGTACAAGGAGACAGAGATCCTAGTAAGAGGAAATCGTCGAAAGAATACAAAGTGAAAACAAAAACAATAGCCATGTGGAAGTGATCTCATTGTATTCCAACTCCGCTATTGCCCCTATGTATTCGAACATCATCCCTTGTCGTTGAAAGAAGTTGATTGGATTAATCTCATACTATTTAAAATTTTGACCTTGGTAATAAAGCTGATTGTAGTGATCTAATGGGACAAAGTCGTGCGCTTTAATCCTTATCTTTTTCCTGGACCACCCTTTCAGATTTTCAGTCCACCAGGATACTCTTTTTTACCCAACCCTCCCTTTCAGGTTTTCGAATTTCCGGGTGTACAATATTTTGTATATATCCCTTATTTTTTCCCAAACCTTTTGGTTTGCCGGGATGCCCTTATTTATGCCTAGGTATGTCAACCTAGCAGGTCATTTTTATGCATAGTATTTTTTGACTATGTCTACGTTCACCGGATGCAAGAAATCTTCGCCGTCCATGGTAGTTAGCATCATGGCACTGCCAGAGAATACTTTCTTAACAACAAATGGCCCTTCGTAAGTGGGAGTCCATTTCCCTTGGGATCGCCTTGTGGTAAAATGATGTGCTTTATTACCAAGTCGCCAGCCTGGTATACTCAAGGTTTGATCTTTTTGTTGAAAGCCTTGATCATACTCTTTTGATACATTTTACCATGACAAATAGCAGCCAGTCTCTTCTTGTCAATTAAGTTCAACTGATCCAACCTAGCCTGAATCCAATAATATTCGCCTAAGTCGGCTTCTTTCATAATCCTTAAGGAAGGAATCTGAACTTCCACAGGCAGGACAACTTCCATTCCATAGACTAAAGAGAAAGGTGTTTCCCCAGTTGATGTTCGTGCCGAAGTATGGTAGCCATGAAGAGAAAATGGTAGCATCTCATGTCAGTCTTTATATGTCACCACCATGTTTTGCACAATCTTATTTATGTTTTTATTGGCGGCTTCCATTGTGCTATTCATCTTAGGTTTGTTCGGAGAAGAATTGTGATGCTTGATTTTGAACTAAGTGTAGAGTTCCGTAATCATAGCATTGTTGAGATTAGTTTCGTTGTCAGTGATGATCCTTTTAGGGATACCATATCAACAGATGAGGTTATGCTTGATAAAATGGGCTACAACATTCTTTGTAACTGAGGAAAATGAGGCAGCTTCAACCTATTTGGTGAAGTAATCAATGGCAACGAGGATGAAACGATGTTCATTGGAGGCAGTGGGCTTGATCTCTCCAATCATGTCAATACCCCACATTGCAAATGGCCACGGAGCAGTCATAACATTCAAAGGAAATAGAGGCACATGAACCTTATCGACATAGATCTGACACTTATGGCAAGTCCTTGAGTGATGGTGACAATCAGTTTCCATTGTTGACCAACAATAACCAGCCCTCAGAATCTTCTTGGCCATAGTGTGCCTACTAGATGAGTTCCAAATAGGCCATCATGCATGTTGTCCATGATCTTCTCTTCCTCCTTCTTGTCCATACACCGGAGTAGAGTTTAATCATGGTTGCGCTTGTACATGATTCCATTGCTTAGGAAGAATTTGGCTGAAAACCTTCGCAGGAATTTCTTATCATTGATGGAAGCTCCTTCAGTATACTCTTGTGCTTCCAGATATCTCCTAACTTCATGGTACCATGGTTTCTCCTCATCAGTGTCCATCTCATAATAGTGTGTCGATTCATCAAATCTTTCGATTGTAATTCTAGGAGCCTCATTGTCCCAATTAACCTTGAACATGGATGACATTGTTGCTAAGTCATCTGCTAACTGATTTTCTTCCCTTGGGAAGTGTTCAAAGGTGATATCCTCAAAGTATGGGATCAAGGTCAATACAAGCTCTTTGTAGGGGATCAGATTTGGATGCTTAATATCCCACTCTCCTTTAACTTAACTGATTACTAATGTTGAATCTTCGTATACGCTCAAGAATTTGATTCTTAGATCAATGGCATCCTTAAGACCCAAGATGCATGCCTCATACCCAGACATGTTGTTTATACAGTCGAATCATAGTCTGGTAGTGAAAGGTGTATGGTAACCTTCGGGAGAAATAATCACAGCACCAACTCCATTACCCAAAGAATTGGAAGCCCCATCAAAAACCATAGTCCATCGGGATCCTTGTTCAGTTCTGTCATATGGTCCAGGCTTTTCACAATCAGTTATCAGCATGATATTCTCATCCGAGAATTCAAAGTTCATGGATTGGTAATCATTAGCATTTTGATGGGTCAAACAATCTGACAACACACTTCCATTGATGGCCTTTTGTTTAGTATATTGGATATCATATTCGGTTAAGATCATTTACCATCTAGCTATCCGTCCGGAGAGAGTTGGATTCTCGAAGATGTACTTGATAGGATCCATCTTTGAAAATCAATAAAGTGGTGTGAGTCAACATATATTATCTTAGCCGGCGAGTAGCCCATGCCAGAGTGCAGCAAGTTTTGTCGAGCAGTGAATATCTTGTTTCACAGTCGGTAAACTTTTTGCTCAGGTAGTATATTGCATGCTCTTTTCATCTAGACTTGTCATGTTGGCCCAACACACACCCACATTGAATTCTCTAATATATTCAAGTACATAATCAGAGGACTTCCTTCAAGTGGAGGCATCAAGGTGGGAGGTTCATAAATATTCCTTGATCTTGTCAAAGGCTGCTTGGCAGTCGCCGTTCCATTTGACTACTTGATCTTTCTTCAAGAGTTTGAAGATTGGCTCACAAGTAGCAGTCAAGTGAGATATGAACTGGGCATTGTAGTTGAGTCAACCTAAGAAACCCCTGACCTCCTTCTCAGAACAGGGAGCCGACATTTCTTGTATCGCTTTGACTTTTACAGGGTTGACCTCAATACCTTTTCCACTGACGATAAAACCCAGGAGCTTTCCAGACCTTACCCCGAAGCTGCACTTGTTAGGATTCAACCTTATCTTGTATTTCTTTAACCTCTCAAACAACTTATGAAGATGATTAAGGTGTTATTCCTTAGTTTGTGACCTTGCAATAATATCATCTACATAGACTTATATCTCATTATGGATCATATCATGAAATAGGGATACCATAGCTCTTTGATAGGTTGCTCCTGCATTCTTCACACCGAAAGGCATGACCTTGTAATAAAAAGTGCCCTACTGTGTAACAAAAGTGGTTTTTTCCATGTCCTCGGGAGCCATTTTGATCTGGTTGTAACTGGAGAATCCATCCATGAAGGAGGAAACTTTATGTTCAGTAGTGTTGTCGACCAAGACGTCAATATGTGGTAGTTGGAAATCTTCTTTGGGGCTTTCCCTATTCAAATCCCTATAGTATATGCACATACGGACCTTTCAATCCTTCTTTGGCACAGGGAACGCATTCTCCACCCATTGAGGATATGATGTCACATCCAGAAAACATGCATTGAATTGCTTCATTACCTCAGCTTTTATCTTTTCAGACAAGTTTGGCCGCATACGATGCACTTTTTGCTTGATTGGAGGACAATCTCCCTTTGTTGGTAGACGATGAACCACAATATCAGTATCCAGCCCTGGAATATCTTCATACGACCAAGAAAACACTTCAATGTATTCATGTAACATCTGGACCAATCTGCCTTTGATATCATCTTCCGTTGCGGTTGATCTTGACCTATTTCTTATCTACCTCAGTACCTAGGTTGATCACTTCAACTGGCTCTTCATGAGGTTGAATGGCTTTCTCCTCTTGCATCAAAAGTCTGGCTAATTCCATTGGTATTTCACAATCTTCTTTGCCTTTGCCTTCGTCTTGGTTGATTGGATGTTCAAAGTCATAGTTGGCAATAGCAGAGTCATTGGCAATGAGATCCTGAGTGGATGAGGATCTGCAAGTGTGTGTGTGTGTGTGTGTGTGTGTGAGTATGTGTGTGCATGTAAGATACATGGATATTTTGAAAAATGAAATAAAATGAAAGAATGACAACGAGCGAAAAACTTGAATGCAAAGAGTCCATTGTTTTTCATTAAATGATCATATGGAATATGGAAATGAACAAACCCTTAACAAATGGACCGTAGTGCCTTGGGCAGGGCACATGGTTTAAAGTCATTGTTTGAAATTAAATTACATACAAAGTTCTTGAACTGATAAAAATAGTAAATAGTAATTACTCCTTGTTGAAGGAGATGGGAATGAAATCCTTGGCATGCCAGTTGTTGAACTCTTTTCTGGCATTCGGGTAGATCCATTCATCAAAGTTACAATCATCCTCGGATTCTTCAATAACATTCACTTCATAATTACTAATGCGAAAATGTGATTTTCTTATGCGAGCGTGTGATACAGTGGAAAAGAACTGACTGTTTTTCGGAATGTTGTTTTGTGTTTTGCGTTTGTATTCGCAAAATGTCGCGGTAAGCAAGAGTCGCCACCGTCTTTTATTTTATCCAACAAGGAAAGGAAAAAAGCACAGAAAAATTCCTTTTTTGAGATATTTCTCGGGTTCGGGGGGTAGATTATAGAAAGGGAAGGTGTTATCACCCTTTCTATCAGTGGTTATCCACAGGCTCTTAGGTACTTGCTCATATGTTTTCAAAATTGCTTTTCTTTGTGTTTGTGGGTTTGAAGAAGTTTTTGTTTGAAAGGTATAAGTGTGAAAAGTTTTGTTTTGTTTTGAAAAGAGCAAGTACTTAAGAACCATCTACCTACTAAAAAAAAAGGAATCGTTCTATGCTATCTTCCTTTAGACAATGTTATCCCACTATTGATGAGTAGGTAGCACCGTCGTTGGAGTTTAAGGGTCAATTCGATTTTAGGGACTTACGGTCACCCAAAGTAATGTTAGGATGCCTTAGAGGTAACCCTAATGTCTTAGATCATTTTTTTTAGGCAACAATATCTGAGGCAACCGTTTCGAGGCGACTACGATCTTTAGACAAGAGGACGACCTCTAAAGTGACCTATACTCAATGACCGCGTACGAAGGCAACCAAGTGGGACGTACCCTAAGAGTGCACATGTGCGAGTGTGTTGTTTTCAGTTATTTTGTCTTTGTACATGTCAATGGTTATCTATGTTGATTTTAGGTTAAACATTCATTCTTGTCATGCATCCCTATTATCAAACATCTAACAGTTTATAAGTTGCCGAAATTAAATTGCGGAAAGTAAATTACAAGGCGTTGGGTATTTACATCGCCAAAAGCAACCCTTTGAAATTTAAATGCGGAAAGTAAATAAAGCGATAAAAATATTTAAAGTCCTATTAAGCTATTACATTCCGGGAACAAATACAATATGATAAAATAGATCGCGTGCGGGAAATTAAATCGAATGCGAGTTCTAGGGTTTTGACCCTTTGTTATTAAAGAAAAGATTTTTTTGGTTATTTTTGAATTAAGAAATAAACTATCCTAAATTAATTATTAAATTAAATTAATTAAACTAATTAAAAAATAAATATTTTTTGGGTTTTTGGTATTTAAAGAAATAAAAATAAATTGATCAACGTTAATAAAAAACCTAATTATGTCTAAGTTAATTTTAATTATTAAAAAAATATATTAAAAGTTATTCCTAATTAAAACTAAATTAATTAAATTAATATTGTTAACAAAAATAAAATACTGAAATTTAATTTAATAAATAAAATATTTTTTGGTTTTAATTTTATAAAGAAAAAAATGTGATTGGTTAGTTAATAATAAAAATAATTAAACAAACAAATAAATAAAATAAATATGAAATAGGAAGAATTAGAGGTTTGGGCCTGATTGGGGAGTCTGAATAGCAAATTCCATGGCCCAATTATGCTGGCCTAGCTGACTTTTTGAGATCCCGCATGGCACTTTGACTAGGTAGCATGGTGGACGTTCCATCTGGACCATCAGATTTGGCCTGGGGCTATCTGTCCATTGATTGAATGAGGGAGTATTGTAGGCTACACGCTTGGTATTGCATTGGATCACCTGAATGAAAAATATAACAAATAACATGGGGACCTGGGATTTGAACCCAGGTCCTGTTGGTCATTGGACACACGCCACTACCACTCAGCCTCCACGCTTCATCTGTTAATATATTCAACAATAATAATAATATGGGATAACGCGTTAATATGCCAAATATAAAAAACAGTGCGCGAAGATTTGAATTGGCCATAGGGGGACTGACGCGTCATCGTCTTCTTCTTCCAAACCTGTAATTTTTCCTGCGGATTCATATCCGCAGCTGAATTCGTAGGTCAACCCTAAAATCAATTCTAGGCCATGAAAATTAAATCCAAGACCATGGTTATGCTCGTCTTCCTCCTCCGGTCATGCCCATGGCCATTATTGGAGCTGATTTTACCTGTAAAAGAAATGCCCAAAAAAATAAACTACCAAACCCTAGATTCGGCTATGGGGTTACAGTCTATATCAATGCAATCAAACAATGCCAAAAGTTCAGAAATCTCATAAGCATCACAAATATGTCAAATATTTGTCAGAATGATGTGAAAATAGAGAGTTACGATTGTGAATATAGGGCCATGAAACGTGATGCTTACAGTGCGTTTTGATGTGTATGAGAGCTTGCTTTGGATTGCAGAAGGTTGAGTAGGCACCCAGCAATCGATTGGTGTTGAGTTTTGCCTTAGTAAACGCCTCTAAGTGTGATTTCAGTTTCACACTTTTTGTCAATTTTGTAAGTTTGGTTCTTGGTGTTCTTGCAGCCTCTAGGTCTGATTTCGTGTGCTTTGACTTGTATATGTAATATGCAATGCATTAGGTTAACATTTGTGGATTGAATCTTTGTATATCAATGCCATAGGATTTAATTTGATTCACCATTGAAGACTTGCCAAATTTGTCAAAAACTCAATCTTTTTTCACATGGAATGCTTGATACGAATTTGATACACTTGATGATGATGATTCAATCCTGAAATAGCCAAAAAGAGATTAAATAATCAATGTTTGGATTTTATTGGATTTAATTCGATTAAAAATGAAATAATTCAGTAAAAAATCAAATAAAATAATAAAATTGATAAATGGACACGAGGTTGAAGCTAGGACACGTGTGTAATGTAGAAAGATCAAATCAAGTGGAAAAGAATGGGACTATTTGACAAAATTTGAAGTTTTGGGGATAGTTGACTTTTGGCAATTTTACAAAAATGCCCAACTTCAACAATGTATAACTTCTTCAATTTTGAACTTTTGGAAGTGTTATTGGACTTTTTATAAAGCTTGAGATGTCCTATAACTAACCCTTTTTGTCTCATCTCATTTTGATATTCCATGCTCAAGTTATAAGCTTTGGCAAAAAAGGTGTTTTTGTTGACTTTCAAAAATGACCTATAATGTCCAAATTCATAACTTCTTGTGAGTGCATTTTATGATCTTGAGGTATGAATATGGATTGTAGAAAATTTCATCCTCTTCAAAATGAGCTTTGGATGGGTCATTTCTCATAAAGTATGAGAAAGTTATGCTTGGTCAAATTTGAGTTGACTTTTCCTACAAAACCCTAATTTAGCAACTTTTGAGTCTTGGTGAAGTTTGAGCAACCCTTGATGAATCATGATCAACCCTTTATAAAATTATAAAATATCCTTCAAAATGAGAATGTTGACAAAAAATCTTGAAGTTTGACTGTATTTGGGTCACAGTTGACTTTTGCCCTAGCATAGTTGATTTTTGGACCCTTTGAGCAATTAACTGAGCAAACTTCCTCTGCAAGGCTTTAAATTTGACATGGATGACCTTGAGATCATATTAGGACAATGGAGATAACTTGAAGTCATTTGGACTCAAGGATCTTGATGCAACACAAAACCCTAATTTGGGGTTGACTGCCTTAGGAGATAGCTTGACTGTCCAACTCTTGAGCAATCTTGAGCCACTTGGAGATTTTTTCTTGCCATGTCTTGAGAAATATGAGAGGGAAAATTTTGGGGTACAACAGAGCGTGTATGACCTCCTTTTGAGCTTTGGCAGTGAAACCCATCCCAAACTTGTTTGCTTTAAACGGAATTCCAGGGAGTTGTCCCTAAATAGTACAGCTTCCATCTTTGACCACAGCGTGAGCGTCTTTGAGTGAAACCATCCTTGGCATAACTTCATCAGCTTTTGAAACATCAGGAGTATCCGTGGAAACCATAGGAGGAACCACTTCGAAGGCTTGGCAAGGAGTCTATATGAACTCACCATCCATTTCCACATATTTGAATGAATTGAGGTGGCTCACCATGAACTCTTCTTCACCACAGACAGTAATGATCTTTCCCTTGACTGGAAATTTAAATTTTTGGTGAAGGGTGGACGTCACTGCTCCTGCCCCATGTATCCAAGGGTGCCTGAGTAAACAAGAGTAAGCGGGACGGATATCCATCATATAAAAAGTAGAATTGAAAATTTGTAAACCAACTTTAATGGGGAGGTCTACTTCTCCATGCACCATCCTCTTGGATCCATCAAAATCCCTTACAACTATGTCACTTGGCTTCGACACCAGACCTTCGCAATCCAACCGGTCTAAGGCACCTTTGGGTAAGACATTTAGAGAGGGCCATGTATCCACCAAGACTTGGGTCAGAGTAGTTCATTTGCATTCAATAGATACATGCAAAGCCTTGTTATAATTTCTTCTAATTGGTGTCAAGTCAGCATCAGAGAACCCCAATCCATTGTCGCCAGTCAAACTCGCCACATAATTTTCAAATTGATCGGCTGTGGTCTCTTGAGGAACATGCACTTTCTTTAAAATTTTATCAATGCTTAAGCATGAGCATCAGAGCAAGGTAACAAAGATAACATATATATCTTAGAGGGGGTTTTCCCCAGCTGCTCTACTATCTTAAAATCACTCTTCTTAATGATCTTCAAAGTCTCCTCCATTTCATGGGTGGAAGGTTCCTCAATAGCAATGTCTTTGGCAAGCTCCTCTAACCTAGCAAGCTCAACCATTTTTTTCTTTTCCCCTAGTGTCAGTACTAGGTTTGTCCATGGTAATGCAAACTGGTGTAGTTGTAGTAGCTAGAGGTGAAATGTTAGGAGAGAAGATTCTCCCCCTCCTTGTCACCTTTCTAGAAACAAAAATTTTGGTAACGTCATTAGTTTTGTCTTTGTTAATCCAGGAGTCTTGCTTAATCCCATGGTAGTATACTTCAACACCATAATTCCAAGAGACTGCCTTATCGGAAGAATAAGGAATTGGCCCCAGAGTAGTAATTATCAAGGGGCAAATCTTCAGTTCATCGAAAATCCTAAAAGGACATTTTGAATAGATCCTAATAGGTTTGTTGGAAATGGTTATCTTCAGCTTTTTCAGTCAAACTTTTTATGGTCGGAGTTATTTCAAACAGGATCTCGTGACTACCTATCAGGTGTTGAACACCTTTATTCATCCATTCGCATCCATTCTTTTGAAGAGCACGGCAATTACAGTCTTTTAAACAACCAGGTAAAAATCCAGCTCTCAGCAAATTTTCTTTAACAATGGTCAGTGGAGTAGACAAATCTTCAACAGAGGAAACAAAAGCAGTGTCTTCAATTGCACTGACACCTTTGCCATGATTTGGCATTATTGAAGTTATAACATTAGGATTTGTAGGTGGATCAAACTCAATTTTCTTGCTATCGCTGAGGTCTTGAATTTTGCATTTCAAAGCCCAACACTGATCAGTGTCATGTCCATGGCTATTGGAGTGATAAGCATATTTGGCGTTCGGATTGTATTTCGGAGATGAAACATTGGGATTTGATGGTGGATCACGCAATGTTACCAAGTTAGCCTTCAACGGGTGTTGCAAGGCTTGGGATAATGACATGTTAATCCTTGTGAATTGTCTTCTTGGAACCTCAGATCTTTGATGGTTGGCTTGTTGTTGTCTTTGAGTAGAGGGTGAATTGGAGATTAAAACAGCATTAATAGATTTGTGGTGGTCTTTCTTGACATGGCTTCTTGACCCATATATGGCATTGGTTTCCTTCTTTCCAGTAAAGGTCTTCTTCATAGTGTTTGATGTAGAGGCGGAAGCCATGTAAATTTTTCCACTTTTGATACCGCTCTCGACCCTTTCACCAGTTAAGATTAACTCGATGAAACCAGACGATGAGCTCCCAGTTAACAAGTTGAAAAATAGTCCAGTTAATGTTCCCATGAACATATCCACCAGCTCCCTATCAATCAATGGTGGTTGTACTCTACCAGCAAGGTCTCTCCTTTTCTACGCGTAGTCTTTAGAACCTTCATTGGAAACCATTGTCATTCCTTGCAACTGAACTCTAGTCGGCGCTAAATCAGCATTGTACTGATATTGACGGGAGAAAGTGGTGGCCCGATCTTCCCAGGTATGATAATTTGAACCCTCCAACTGATAAAACCATTCTAACTGAGTCCCAGACAGACTCTCTTGAAAGAAATGCACCGACAACTTCTTGTTAGTGGTATGCGGTTGTATCTTGCGAACTTAGGATCTTAAGTGAATCTTTTGGCACGAAACGCCGTCGTACTTAGCAAAGATTGGAATTTTAAACTTGTGGGGAATAACTACCCCAGGAACCAAGCCTAAATCACCAAAATTCAAGTTAGGTACGGCTTGAATTTCCACAGCTTTCAACCTATCTTCCAGTTGCTTGTACTTATCCTCAACCGGTGGATATTGTTCATCAAATTAATATTTATCCTCTGAAGCTTGATTGTTGGAACCCCCAGCACGGGTGCTCCTTGCATCTTCATCTTGGTTCTTGTCATCCTCGGGTGACTCTTCAACCACTTGCACTTGATGGACGGGACCTTTAAACCTTTTCCCCATGTTGATCAGGGCCTTCTTCTTGGTCTTCTTTTTTGCCACCAGGAGTGACATCAGCTCTTGTTGTACTTTGGCCAAGGTCAATAATGTTTCTTGAAATTGAGAATTATGTGTCTGTAAGTCTTTCACGGTCTGCTCGACATCCATCTTACTAAAATAAACAGTAGAAAGATAATGAAACATGTGTCGTAAAACCTACTTATGTTATGATGCATGTAATGTGAATGCAAATGTTTTCAAGGACCTTTAAGATTTAAATCTATTTAAACAAAGAAGGAACAAACATTAATTGTATTAATAAGCCCAAACGATTTACAAAAATTCCTCTTGGGCTTACAATCGAAGAAGCAAAAATAATACAAAGTAAACTCCTAGAACAAAAGGGACTCAAGCTTCCCATGAGCGCATCCTATTTGGTGCAATGTAGGTATTCAAACTCTAATCTTCATGAAGTTTTCTTGTGAGATCCAAAACCTTCTTCTCGCTTGTGTAGAATTGGGCTTCAATGGTGTATCGCTCCCCCTTTAGTTGAATCCATGATCTTTGCAACTCCTCAAGAGTAGTAGGCATGTCAGGATGAATAATAGTGCAGGGAACATCTCCTTCGTCAATAGGCTCCATGATGATAGGTAGGATAGCCTCATATGGTATCATGAGGTTTTGAGCGCGAGCTCTCACCCACTTGAGATAAGGCTCCAAAGGAATGGAGTTCTTATGCCCCAATGTCTTTCTATCAACTTTGTTCACAATGACACAAGCTCGTAAAAATCTTTGACGATAACCTTGAGAATCATTCTCATAGTAAAAAACAACTCCTTGGACAAGTGTGTCATGAGGGCCATCCCTCTGAGCATACCTGTAATACAGTGGGAGAACTGACTAGGTTGTTTTGCATTTGATCGCAATTGTTGTAGATAGCAAGATTCGCCACCGACTTTTCTTTTATCTAATAAGGAAAGGGTGAAAAGAACAGGAAAGACCTTTGAGATTATTTTCTTGAGTTTGGGGGGTACGTTATGAAAAGGGAAGGTGTTAGCACCCTTTTCATCCGTAGTTATCTACGGGCTCTTAGTTGCTTGCTAGATCACTTTCTTTTGTTTGAAAATGTGCTTGTGGTGTGGGTTTTGAAAGTATTTTGAAAAGTGTCTTTGTAATGGTTCTCGTTTCTATAAGAACGCATACAAAAAGTTTTGTCTTTTGAAAATGTTTCAAATGAAAGTGTTGGTGTATAAAGTGTTTTTGTTATGGGCAAGCAAGAAACTAGGAGCATCCTACCTACTCAAAAGGTCTCTGTTATTTTCCTCCTCCTTTAGATGTTGCTATCTTATCATTGATTTAGTAAGAAGCCCCATTGTTGGATGTGAAGGGATGGGCGTGGGACGTTTGTATAGTCATAGAAGGCAACCTATGGGACGTTTTAGCAATTTCGTTTAGGGACTAGATCATTTACCAAAGGCAACATTGAGGGTCGTCGTGGGACTACGATCTTTTATCAAGGGTATTTGCTAAAACGCCTATATTAAAGGGACATGACTATTTTTCTGGGGAAACAATTGATATTACCCTAAGGGTGCATGTGTGAATAGTATGTGTGATTTGCATGCATTTTATCTTTCATTTTTGGGTTGTCTACTTGTTGGTTTTATCTTACCATACATCCTAATTACTTAACATTTGTACAAAAGCAATAAAAATGCAGAAAATAAATCCTACACTATTACAACCATATTGAATAGCAATAAAATATAAAGACAAAATAAAAATAAAAGGAAGAAAAATGAGCTTTTCGATCTACACAGAAACACCCTTTGATTCTTCCCTTCCTATCCTCCTTCGATTTGGGCCAGGAATCAGTAAGGTCATGTCTTTCTATTTCACCTATTTCCTGTTTCTTTCGAATGGAACCTGGAAGTCGGTGTGACCATCCTTATGGATGCTTCTTTCATTTGAGGCATGGAGTCAACATGGCGTACACTCTTCGCCTCAAGCTTCTTGCTGCCCTCTTTGACTGCAGGAATGCTAGGCCCTCAGATTGAGATTCGAAAGGCTTGAGTATTTAGCCAAATGAAGGATATAGGGACCATGTTTTAAACTTTTAAGCATGCAACATTCAAGTGTAACTTTCAAAAGCTACATGCCAGGGGTTAGCATAAGATTATTGGGTCTCAAAATCCAAAGTCTAACTAGTCAGGGTTGAAACTTTCAACATATAGGCAGTCAGGATCGAAGGTTAAAACATGGTCAAACTCCCTAGATGAGATATCTACATTTATTTTTTATCGGTATGTACACATGATATTTAAATGAAAGAGTTCCAAGTTTAGAGAGAACTTACCTCTTGAAGCGCCTAAATCGAAAGAAATGCAAGTGACTTCCTTGGTGGTGAATGGAAGTTCGTTTGAGTCTTCCTGAGGCTTAGTCCAGTTACTACCTTGCTTGAGCAGTCATTGAATCGAAGGAAGGTATGTGAGTAAACTGAAGGTTACTCTATAACAGGTAAGGGAGTGAATCAAAAGATTTTTATATTGTGGTTGGGGGAGTGAGTCAAAGGTTAGTTATCTGGTCACTTGGGGAGTGAATCGAAAGGTTCACTTAGTATACAAAGGGGGCTGAGTTTTTAAGGATTGTATGGAATATTTGAAAAAAAACGATGGATGGATGTTTGAGAGTTTTGATAAATTTCTCACAACAAGAGTTTTCTTGCAACTTTCCAAGGGGCCCTAAGATGTATGGTGGAGGCTCATATTTATAGATGGCTTTGGTTGATGTTTTAGGAGGGAAAACAAAAAAATTGAACAAAAAGGGCATGTTGTTCTTGTAGCTTTCGAGGGGCAGTATTTGTATGCCAAATTGATGCAAGAATAAGGGCAGCGTTGCAGGACTGTTGTGCAACAGTTTTGGAGTGTTATGGCCAGTGTATCACGCCAGAATTTGGAAGCACAAGGGACTCTGGCCAGCAAGTATCTTTGGATATCTCAACCTTTTGTTTTGACCCCTTAACCTTATCCTTTGACCAGACTCCTCAACTACATTTCTTTTCAAATCAAAGTGTCCTTCGAATGGCTCACATGGGTTTCCTTTGAAGAGGCCCAAATAGGTGTCTTTCGAATGGGCCTTTTGTATGCTCTTTCGAGTGGACCAAAGGCATTCCCCTGGAACAGATCAACAAAATATGTCATTCGATTGGGACATCCAGGTATGTCTGGCAAGTCCTTCGAATGTGCCACCATGGTGCTTCTTTCGAGCGAGACAATGGTTATACGTCATTGTGTGTTGAAGCAAACTAAATCTAAGGGGGATATTGCCCAGTCGAAACTAGCGTGAAAGTAGCCAATGCTTTATGGGCACCATTGCCTTGTGAATTCCATCCATGGGGGAGCTTTTTGCCTTGTATATTCTGGCCTAAAGGGAGTCTTGGTTTTCTGAGTCAAAGGACCATGCAAATGGAAAATGGCCTCTGAATCAAAGAAAAGCTTTAGGAGGCTATTGCTTTATGACTCCAAGAAAACATGCAAGGAGCCTTTGCTCAAACGAAGGGTATAACCAAAACTTGCATTGAACGGGGCTAGACGCCCCAAAAGAAAGATGCATGTATGGGGTCTAAATGCCCAAACGAAGCTTGCAAAAAAGGGGGCCATATGCCCAAACGAAAGAGACATGCAGGAAGTAAGAATGCCCAAACGAGGCTTGCATCAAGGGAGGGCCACATGCCCCAAACGAAATAAGCATGCATGAGGAAAAATGTACAATCGAAGGAGGCCAGAAAAGAGGCTTTTTCCTCTTGAATCGAAGGGCATCAGCAGAAGGCTTTTTGTCTTGTGAATTGAAGCTAATTGAAGATAAGTGTCATTCTGTTGAAGCTTGCAACAAGTTGTTTCAAAGGGAGACTTTGGCCTTGTGCATGCTAGCATGGTGGGAAATTCTGCCTTGTGAATTTTGGAAAACATGCAGGAAAGAGGCTATATGTCCAAACGAAAGATGTATACCAATCTGGCACAAAGAGACTAAAATGTTCAAACGAAGCAGGAATCGAACATGTCCAAAAGAAACTCTAGTGCCCAAACGAAGCAGGAAATGAACTTGCCTAAAAGAAGTCAAGTTCCCAAACGAATGGTGTAGCCAAAGCTTGCATCGAAGGAGCCAAAGTGCCCAATCGAAAGATGTAAAATCGAAGAAAACTTAATTTTCTTCAATTTTGTCAAAAAGAATATTTTCATCTGTTTTGCCCTTTTTAATAATTTCCTCTTTAACTTGATGCTGAAAATCCAATTGTACTTGTGTAAGTTTGAATTTTTTAGAATCCTTGTGAGAAATTCCTTGAGAAATAAGAGGGAAAATTTTGGGCTACAACAGCTGCCCCTATTCAATTTTCTTAAACCTGAAGAGTTGGATTGGCGAGTATTCCATTCGTGACTTGAAGGTGGAAGATGATTGAACACTAGAGTGCCCATAAATTTTTCACTTAATGATGTGGTGGTTGATTTTGTAGGGAATGCGCTTACATATTCCATTTGGAGAAATGATGGATATTTGTCAGAGATGGGCTTACAGATGTCATCCAAAGGTGATTGTTGACAGAATTTAGACTAAGTCTAAATTTTGACTTTAATTGGAAAAGAATCAGAATAAATCTTTGGAGTGATTTGTTTGAACCAGAGAAAGTGTCTAACATAAAGGAATCATGATAAACCATTGATCGATTTAAACTAAACTACAGAAGTCTTGAATAATCTTTAACTGGAAAGAATCAGGATAAATCTTTGGAGAAATTTATCTGAACCAGAGAAAGTGTCTACCGGAAAGGAATCAGGATAAACCATTTATCAATTTAAACTGAACAAGCAAAGGTCTTGAATATTCTTTAACTGGAAAGAATCAGGATAAATCTTTGGAGAGATTTATCTGAACCAGAGAAAGTGTCTATCGGAAAGAATCAGGTTAAACAGTTGATTGATTTAAACTGAACCAGCAGAGGTCATGAATATTCTTTAACTGGAAAGAATCAGGATAAATCTTTGGAGAGATTTATCTGAACCAGAGAAAGTGTCTACCAGAAAGGAATCAAGATAAACCATTGATTGATTTAAACTGAACCAGTAGAGGTCATGAATATTATTTAACTGGAAAGAAACAAGATAAATCTTTGGAGAGATTTATCTGAACCAGAGAAAGTGTCTACCGGAAAGGAATCAGGATAAATTGTTGATTGATTTAAACAAAACTAGCAGAGGTCTTGAATATTCTTTAACTTGAAAGAATCGGGATAAATCTTTGAAGTGATTTATCTGAACCAGAGAAAGTGTCTACCAGAAAGGAATCAGGATAAACCATTGATCGATTTAAACTGGACCAGCAGAGGTCTGAAGTAAGTATTTGTCATGTAGATAGTCACCCCGTCCTGTTTCGGGAATTGATCTACAATCGATTTACTCACAGATAGTTGTCATGTCTTGTCGAAAATTTGTTGATGATAATTTTCTATGGATTAATCTTTCCTGAAAAGGTAAAGAGTTAGTTGTATGCAATGTCATGATGTATGAAATGCATGGCGTAATGATGTTTCTAAAAATAAATGAGATTGTGATATATGAACTTGTGTTGCCAATGCTGTGATGTACGAATGCAATGTATGAATATATTAGTTGTTATGTTGTAGTGTTGTTGGACTGGGGAAAATAAATCCCTGACTACTGTTGGGAATGAGGAGTGTAAGTATTCTTATTTTGTTGAAGTTGAAGTGTTGATAGATGGGTTTCCATTATTAGAGAAATAAAATATGTCGGGGAAGGGAAACATCGTGCATTGATTGTGGACTTTGTGAAATCCTGCTGGGGAATCCTGAGAAGCTAGGCGACTTTCACTGGGGAATCTTTGGAGCGGTAATTGGAAATTTTGCTCCATCGGGGATATGAGAGCACCTGATACCATTAGGCTGCATACTGGAGATATGACAGTGATCCTGTAGTAGGATGTCTCTGCCTCTGCTCCAATTGGAGAAAGTACCTTCGGGGATTTTATGAGATGGCCTATAGATGTTATCATGTTTCTTAAAGTCATTAGTAATTGTCTTTCTGCTTTCTGTTCCCTTTTTTATGTGCTCATTTGTAAATAGTAACTATGTTCAAATGCATATGTTCAAAAATAATCACTGGACGTTTTTGCAAACAAAACAGGAAAGTAAAAGAAAAACAGATAGTTTTGCACTTTTAAAGGAATAGCTTTGTATTAACTTGAATAAGCCTTTTTGTACAAAGAGACAAACATCCTAGTAAGAGAATGTCGTCGTAAGAATGAAAAATAATACAAAGAAAGACATCTATTTAAAATAATCCCATGGTGTTCCCATTCTGCTATAGCCTTTATGTCTCTGAGCGTCTCATCCACTTGCTACTTTGTCTGAAGCTGATTGGATTGATTAGTACCTTTTGAGTTTGTTAGTTGATACTGAAGGTTGGTTGTAAGGTGAACCAACGGGACATAGTCATACGCTTTAAATACCTAACTTTTGCCTGGACCTCCCTTTTGGGTTTTCAGTCCACCGGGATACCCTTTTTTGTCCAAGCCGCCTTTTCAGGTTTTCGGCTTGCCGGGTGTACAGATTTTTTTTTGTATATCCCTAATTTTTGCCTAGGCCAGTCGACCTAGCGGGTCTTTTTCATGCGTAGTATCTTTTAACTATGTCCGCGTTTACAGGGTGCGGAAGGTCGTCGCCATCCATAGTGGTTAAGATCATGGCCCCACCAGAAAATATGTTTTTGATCACAAATGGTCCTTCGTATGTAGGAGTCCATTTGCACCTGGGATCACCTTGTGGCAGTATGATACGTTTAATTACCAGGTCACCAACCTGATATACCTGACGCTTGACCTTCTTGTTAAAAGCTTTAATCATACATTTTTGGTGCATCTGACCATGACAGACAGACGTAAGCCTATTCTCATCAATCAAGTCCAATTGGTCAAGTCGAGTTTGAATCCATTCATATTCATTCAACCCTACATCCCTCATGATTCTCAAAGAAGGTATCTGGACTTCAATTGGTAGGACAACTTCCATACTGTATACCAAAGAGAAAGGAGTTTCCCCTGTTGATGTGTGTGTCGTATTAGGGTAGCCATGGAGAGAAAATGGTAACATCTCATGCCAGTCCTTATAGGTCACTGTCATCTTCTGTATGATCTTCTTGATGTTTTTATTAGCATCTTCTACAGTGCCATTCATCTTCGGCCTATAAGGAGAAGATTTATGATGCTGGATTTTGAATTGTGTGCATAGTCCGGTGATCATAGTATTGTTGAGATTGGTACCATTATCTGTAATGATTCTCTCCGGAATACCATACCTACAGATAAGATTATGTCTGATGAATTGGGCCACTACGTTCTTGGTAACAGAAGCAAATGAAGATGCTCGACCCACTTCGTGAAGTAATCAATGGCAACCAGGATGAAGCGGTGTCCATTAGAAGCTGAAGGTCTGATCTCTCCAATCATGTCAATGCCCCACATTGTAAATGGCCAAGGAGCAGTCAGGACGTTTAGAGAAACTGGAGGCACATGTATTTTATCAGCATAGATCTGACACTTGTGACAAGTTCGTGAATGCTGATAACAGTCTGCTTCCATGGTGGACCAGTAGTATCTTGTCCGTAGGATCCTTTTAGCCATTGTGTGCCCACTAGAATGGGTGCCAAAGGAACCTTCGTGTAATTCAGCCATGATCTTTTCTGCCTCACTCTTGTTTATGCACCGAAGCAAACTAGAGTCGTGGTTACGCTTATAGAGGATTTTGTTACCGAGGAAGAATTTAGAAGAGAACCTTCTTAGGAACTTCTGATCATTGATTGAAGCTTCCTTCGGATATTCTTGGACCTCGAGATATCTCTTAATTTTATGGAACCAAGGCTTGTCCACTACTTCTTTGGTATCAATCTCATGACAATGTGTTGGTTCATCCATCCTCTCATTAGTGATCTGAGGAGCCTCATTATCCCACCTGATTTTGAACATGGATGACATAGTAGCTAGCGCGTCTACTAGTTGATTCTCCTCTCATGGAAAATGCTCAAAGGTAATTTCCTCAAAATGTGGGATCAATTTAGACACATGTTCTTTGTAAGGGATGAGATTAGGATGCTTCGTGTCCCATTCTCCTTTGATCTGACCGATTACTAAGGCTTAGTCTCCAAATATACTTAAGGATTTGATCCCCAAATATGTGGAAGCTTTGAGACCCATAATGCACGCTTCATATTCAAGCATATATTTGGTACAGTTGAAACACATCCTGGAAGTGAAGGGAGTATGACAACCTTCAGGAGATATGATCATAGCGCCGATTCCATTGTCGAGTGCGTTGGAAGCTCCATTAAAACCCATGGTCCATCAGAATCCTTGTTCAGGTCTGTCATACGGTCCGAGTTCCTCACAATCATTTACTAACATGATGTCTTCATCCGGGAATTCAAAATTCATGGATTGATAGTCATCCACAACCTGATGAGCCAAATGATCAGCTGTACACTCCCCTTTATGGCTTTTTGGGTAGTGTGTTGAATGTCGTATTCGGTCAGGACAATCTTCCATCTAGTGATTCTTCCAGAGAGGGTGGGCTTCTTGAATATGTATTTAATAGGATCCATCTTGGATATCTATAAGGTAGTGTGAGTCAGCATATACTGTCTTAGTCGGCGAGCAGCTCATGCCAGAGCGCAAAAAGTTTTCTCGAGCAGTGAATATCTGGTTTCACAGTCGGTAAACTTTTTACTCAGGTAGTATATTGCATGCTCTTTTCGGACAGACTCGTCATGCTACCACAGTACACACCCCATTTAATTTTCCAAAATGGTTAGGTACATGATAAGAGGTCTTCCCTTAACTGGCGGCATTAAAATGGGAGGCTCTTGAAGGTACTCCTTGATCCTTTCAAAGGCAGTCTGGCAGTCATAAGTCCATTCCACCACTTGATCTTTCTTCAATAATTTGAAGATTAGTTCACAAGTAGCGGTTAGATGGGAAATGAATCTGGCGATGTAGTTTAGCCATCCTAAGAATCCCCTAACTTCCTTCTCAGTGCGAGGAGCGGGAATTTCTTGTATTGCTTTTACCTTTATAGGGTCTACTTCAATACCTTTTCCACTGACAAAGAAGCCTAAGAGCTTACCGGATCTTACTCCAAAAGTGCATTTATTTGGGTTCAACCTTAATTTGTATTTCTTCAGTCTTTTAAATAGATTCTGCAGGTGGTCCAGGTGTTCCTCTTTAGTTTGAGATCTGGCTATCATATCATCCACGTAGACCTCTATCTCGTGATGGAACATATCATGAAACAAAGCTACCATGGCACGCTGATAGGTTTCCCCGACGTTCTTCAGCTCAAATGGCATAACTTTGTAACAGAATATGGCCCACTGTGTGACGAAGGTCATTTTTTCCATGTCCTCAGGTGCCATTTTGATCTGATTGTATCTGGAGAAACCATCCATGAAGGAGAATACTTTATGTTGTGTGGTGTTATTAACCAGAATATCAATGTGGGGAAGCGGGAAGCCATCCTTGGGGCTTTCCCTATTCAGGTCTATGTAATCCACACAGATACGTACCTTACTATCCTTCTTAGGCACCGGAACGACATTGGCAACACATTATGGATAAGAGGTGACAGCCAAGAATCTGGCGTTGAACTGCTTCATGACCTCAGTCTTGATTTTTTCTGACATTTCTGGCTGCATACAACGAACCTTCTATTTCACTGGAGGGCAATCTTCTTTTGTCGGCAGACGATGGACCATGATATTTGTGTCGAGTCCTAGCATATCTTTGTATGAACAGGCAAAGACCTCAACATAGTCATGTAATATATGAGTTAAACGCTTCTTGACACTATGCTCCAAGTTGGCACCTATCTTGACTTCTTTCTTGTCCTCTTCAGTACCTAAGTTAATTGTTTCAATCGGCTCTTCATGGGGTTGTATGGTCCTTTCTTCATGTTGTAATAATCTAGCAAGTTCCCCTGGTACCTCACAATTTTCCTCACCTTCGTCCTCGGCTTGGTAGATCGGATTATCAAAGTCATTATATGTAATAGCATAATCGTTACCAATGGGATCCCGAGTGGATGTGGATCTGCATTTTGATATGTGAGTGTGTGTAAGAGCATAGTTATCTTTGATAAAATAAAGGTAGAAAAAGAAAAACAAAGAGAGAAAATTTGCATGAAAAAACGTCCCATGATTTATTAATGACATATGAAAATAATGTAACAACCCTCACAGATGGACCATTGTGCCTCGGGTAAGACACAAGGTTTTAAAGTTTAAATTATTTAATATTACAAGTCCGAAAATTTAAAAGACAATTACTCTTGAATAAAAGTAATAGGAACAAAGTCATTGGCCTCCCAATTGTTGAGTCCACAGCCGATGGTTGGAAAAATCCACTCGTCCATGTCACAGCTGCTATCACTGTCTTCCAACATATTGACTCCATGATTGCTGATACGTAATGGTGGTCCCCCAGTGCGAGCACGCTGAACAACTCTTTGGGCCTCTGGGGTAAAACCCAGACCAAATTTGTTAGATTTGTAGGGAATATTTGAAAGTTGACCCCAAATGGTACATCCACCTTCCTTAACTACTGATCTAGCATCCTTCAGAGAAGCCATTTTCAATGGAGGTTTGGTAATATTCGGAGCCTTGGTAGCAGTCTTGGTCGCAGCAACCATCTGTGGAACCTCCTCAAAATTCTGACAGGGGGTCTCAATGAACTCTCCGTCCATTTCAATATACCTGAAAGAGTTCAGGTGGCTAACTATGTATTCCTCCTCCCTATGGAATGTGATAATCTTTCCCTTGACTGGGTACTTCAACATCTGATGTAGGGTGGAAGTGAAAGCACCAGCCCCATGGTTCCAGGGTCGACCCAATAAACAGGAATAAGATGGGCAGATATCCATCACATAGAAGGTTGAATCAAAAGTCTTAGTTCCAACTTTGATAGGGATGTCTACTTCTCCATGCACCGTTATTTTAGAACCATCGAAGGCCCTCACCACAATGTTGTTGGGCTTCAATGTGAGTCCTTCGCAATCTAACCGGTCAAGAGCATTCTTGGGTAAGACATTCAGTGAAGAAATTGTATCCACCAGAACATGGGATAATGTAGTGCCCTTGCACTCAATGGAGACATGCAGAGCATTATTGTGTTTCCTTCCCTTTGGAGTCAAATCAGCGTCAGAAAAACCCAGTCCATTATCAGCAGTTAGACTGGCCACACAATTCTCGAATTGATCAACGGAGGTGTCTTGGGGCACGCGGGTGGTCTTCATAAATATTACTAAGGCCTTAGCGTGGGCCTCAGAGCATAAAAGTAAGGACAACATTGATATTTTTGAGGGGGTCTGCCCCAACTGCTCCACAATGTTGTAATCACTTTTCTTGATTATTTTTAATATCTCTTCCATTTCTATTTTAGAAGCCTCAGGGGTGACTTCTGGATGCGCCTTCGTCTGGACAGGCTCAACCAATACTTCTTTGTCGCGTGTCTCGGTAGCAGAGTTAACAGTAGGACTAATAATGGGAGTAACATTGGGAATACTGACAGGAGCGGTAGAGGGAATAATTACAGGAGTAGAAATGGTCTTTGGAGAGATCTTGGGGGAGAAAACCCTTCCACTTTTCGTCATCTTACTGGTCCCAACGATATTGTCGACGTTAGGATCAGTACTTTCAGCAACTTTGTCTTTGATAGCCAATAGATCTTGCTTGACGCCATGGTAATAGACGTCAGCCCCATAGTTCCAGGGAATAGATTTATCTGAGGAATATGGTATTGGCCCTGACATAGTGATGATTAGGGGAGCAAACTTTGGAACAGATGTAACCCTGACGGGTCTCTTGGTGGAGACCCTAGGATGATTTTCGAAAATGGTGATTATTGAAACATATTCACATGAAATTATGGCAAGAGGAACTTTCTCGAACATGATTTCTTTGTTAACCATCAGGCGTTGGACGTCCATCTTCAGTAACAAACAGCCATCTGGTAGAGACATACATAAGTGACAACTTTCATCATAACCCAGAAATAAACCTGCTTGCAATAGATTCTATTTAACAGTCAAAAGGGGAGTAGTTAATTCAACCACAGAGGAAACAAAACGGTCATCATCAACAGCATTGACACCTTGGCCATGTTTTGGCATTGGCGTCATTATTACATTAGGTGTTTCTGGAGGGTCAAACTCAATCTCTTTCGCCTCGATAAGGTCGTGTGCCTTATTCTTCAAGGCCCATCAATCGTTTGTATCATGCCTCAGACTTTCAGAATGATAGGCACATCGAGCATTCGGGTTATAGCAGGGAGAAGTAGTATTGGGGTTCTTGGGAGCTTCTTTTAGAGTCATCGGATTGGACTTTAATAGATGTGGCAAAACTTGGGACAAGGTCATGTTGATCCGGGTGAATCGTATTATGGGTGCCTCCGGCCTGCGTAGATGGTTTCACTGTTGATTTGGTATAGAATTGGAGATCATAACATCCCCTACCGTCGGACGACGTTCAATTTTGTTTTGATTCCCGTGGCCATAAGCAACGTTGACATCCTTCTTTCCAGTGAAGGGTTTCTTCATCATGCTTGAGGATAGATCCCTTTGAATTTTACCACTCTTAATACTGGCTTCTACCCGCTCACCATTCATGATTAGCTCAGTAAATCCAGATGAAGAGCTTCCAATTAGATGGTTGAAAAATGGACCAGACAACATGCCCAAGAACATATCCACCAACTCTCTATCAGATAAAGGGGGTTGGACTCTTCTGGCGAGATCCCTCCATTTTTGGGCATAATTTTTGAAACCCTCACTAGAACCTATATACATACCTTGTAGTTGTGTTCGAGTTAGAGCTAGGTCAGCATTATACTGGTATTGCTTGTGAAAAGCAGCATCCAAATCCTCCCAATTGCGAATATTGGTTCCTTCCAACTAATAGAACCAATCCAACTGCGTTCCTGAAAAACTTTCTTGGAAGAAATGTACCCATAGGTTCCTACCAGCACTATGGGGTTAAATCTTCCTGACGTATGACCTTAAATGCATCTTAAGACAAGAGACACAATCATATTTAGCAAATGTGGGGACCTTGAATTTCTGCGGGATGACCACCCCTGAGACAAGTCCTAGCTCTTCAAAATCCAACTCGGGTATCCTCTGGATCTCCATAGCATTGAGGCGATCCTCCAGCTGTTTATATTTTTCATCAGCAGGAGGATACTGTTCTTCAGAGTAGTCAGCTTCATCTTCCTCAAACTCTGGGTTGTCATTTTTTTCCTTGTTCTTTCCTTCTTGATTATCTCCTTCACCCGACGAGGTTGCGAAATCTAGAGTTCACTTGGATGGTCCTCTGGACCTTCTTCCCAAATTCAAAACGCCGACTGGTTTCTTCGCCTTATTCTTCTTATCTTTGATCATAAGAGCCTTCAGGTCCTCTTATCCTTTAGCCAGAGTCGGGAACATTTGCTGGAATTGAGCATTATGTGCTTGAAGATCCTTTACTGTCTGTTAAATATCCATCTCACTGAAATAAATAGTGGAAAGATAAGGAGGCCTGTTGTGAAAAACCTGTTTGTGTTATGATGAATGAAAATGCATATGCGAATGATTTCAAGGAAACTAGAAGATTCAAATTTTCTTAGACAAAAGGAAACACATATTGCATTAATAAATCCAAGTTTGATTACATCATGCCTCTTTGGGCTTACAATGAAGGAAATAAACACTAAATAAAACTCCTAAGACAAAAAGGTCGAACGCATCCTTTTTGGTGCAATGTAGGCATTCAAACTTAGCTCTTCATGAAGTTGCTTCGTGAGATCCAGAACCTTCTTCTCACTGGCATGGAATTGGGCTTCGAAGGTGTCTCGCTCTAATTTTAGCTGAATCCAATCCTTTTGCAAGTCTTCAAGCGAGGTAGTCATTTTGGGATAAAGGATATTATACGGAATATCTCCTTCAACAACAGGCTCCATGATAACAGGTAGGATGGAGGGGTAAGGCATTACGAGACTCTGAGCACGAGCTCGTACCCACCTAAGGTAAGGCTCAAGGGGAATAGAATTTTGTGTCCCAATTTCTTATTATCCACTTTGTTTACAATCCTCCAGGCTCGTATAAACCTTTGACAGTAGCCTTGGTCATCGCTCTCATAGTCGAACACCACACCTTGGATGAGCGCATCATGAGGACCATCTCTCCGTGCATACCCAAACTGTCGCAAAGCTAAGTAAGGGTTGTAAGTGATACCTCCCCTAATTCCAAGCAAAGGGACATTAGGTAATTCCCCATAATTATCGATGATAGTAATTTCCTCCAAGGATCAAGAACACCAGTGAATATCCAAATGTCTGAGTGACATCAACCTATTGGACCATCTCAAACCTTGCTCGTTCTTCACAATGGATCGGGGTAGGTGCGAAACAAACTACCTAGACAACAGAGGAGTGCAACACATGAGGGCTCCTCTTCTCTCCATGGTGAGAGAGTGGAGAGAATGCAAGATATCTCCCAATAAAGTAGGCACTGGATTGGGAGATATAAAAATTTTGACTGCATTCACATCTATAAGTTAGTCACAGTTAGGAAATAGTACCAACCCATAGATGAGAAGAGCTAAAATTTCTTCAAAGGCTTGTAAATCTAGAGTGTTCCAACAGTCTTGAGCTTTTTCCAATAGGAACTTGGCTAGGAACCCTTTGACACCACTTCTTGTTTCCCAGTTAACCGTGACGTCATATTGTTGTAAGTGTAAATCTCAGGCAATCTCTTCAGGGCTCGGGTCTCTTTCAATACCGTTGAAAGGTAATTGATTAAGAATAGGAATTCCCAAGAGTTGAGAGAATTCTTCCATGGTAGGCACAAGTTGGTAATCGAGGAAGGTAAAGTAATGGTGTAACGGGTCGAATAACTGGAAGAGCACCTTCATCATGTCTTCATCAAAGCTTGAAGTAACCAGATTGAGAAGTCGCGCATGTCTTTTGGTGAACAGAGAATTCTCAGGGACCCTTGATGCTAATTCTTTGAGCTGAAAAGGTATTTGTACGAGATTTACTTGGATTGTATTCTTGCGAGTGAGAGTCATGTCCTGCAAAACAGAACAAAGATGAATCTCAAGATCCTTGAAATGGTTAGTCTAAAATTCTCTGGTATGATGCCATGATGTTATGTACAAGCATATGCACAAGTCAATCAAACAAGTCCTTAGGTTTAGGCTTGCATGAGGTTCATAGGTAATTACCCTCTTGAAGTTTAGTTGGTTCAACATGTCCTAGAAAGTAAACGGGTCCTAGGGAATCTAAATATCACTGATCTTTCTTCATTAGGCATTGTTTCAGCGCAAGCCTCTTTATTGGCGACCAAAATATCCCGAAAGTCCAATCTCAATGAGCATAGTATCGATTATAAACCAACTTTAGACTGCACC
Organism: Vicia faba; assembly: GCA_948472305.1. Classification (NCBI taxonomy): domain Eukaryota; kingdom Viridiplantae; phylum Streptophyta; class Magnoliopsida; order Fabales; family Fabaceae; genus Vicia; species Vicia faba. The sequence goes on along the minus strand of OX451741.1, from coordinate 930,599,818 downwards.
AAAGTCGGCTACCTCACTACTTCCTAATAGCCAAGTTGTTCAAGTAAGGTTCTAAAGTTAGTTAGTGCTTCATGACACCACACAGCGGCCCCGTATTCTCCTTAACTACTCAAGGGCTACCGGTACCAACAAATGTGTCACACTAACATAGCTATTTCTTTGACCATGTCGGTATACCCCACACAGTTTCCATAACTTATTGCTACTTACCTAAAAAGGTGCCCCAGATCCGGGTAGAGAATCAAAACAAGCCTAAACAAGGAACTATGATGTAAAGCAAGCAAGTCAAAACAAGTAAAGGTGATCTACCCCTAAGGTAACCCCACTTTTAAGTATTCCCCAGCAGAGTCTCCAGTTATGTAATACGGTGGGAGAATTGACTAGGGTGTTTTGCGTTTCATCGCAATTGTTGTGGATAGCAAGAGTCGCCACCGACTTTTCTTTTATCCAATAAGGAAAGGGTGAAAAGAATAGGAAAGACCTTTGAGATTATTTTCTTGAGTTCGGGGGTAGGTTATGAAAAGGGAAGGTGTTACCACCCTTTTCATCCGTAGTTATCTACGGGCTCTTAGTTGCTTGCTAGATCACTTGCTTTTGTTTGAAAATGTGCTTGTGGTGTGAGTTTTGAAAGTATTTTGAAAAGTGTCTTTGTAATGGTTCTCATTTCTATAAGAACGCGTACAAAAAGTTTTGTCTTTTGAAAATGTTTATAATGAAAGTGTTGGTGTATAAAGTGTTTTTGTTGTGGGCAAGCGAGCAACTAGAAGCATCCTACCTACTCAAAAGGTCTATGTTCTTTTCCTCCTCCTTTAGATGTTACTATCTTACCATTGAATTGGTAAGAAGTCCCATCATTGGATGTGAAGGGACGGGCATGGGAAGTTTGTATAGTCATAGAAGGCAACCTATGGGACGTTTTAGCAATTTCGTTTAGGGACTAGGTCGTTTACCGAAGGCAACATTGAGGGTCATCATGGGAATACAATCTTTTATCGAGGGTCTTTGCTAAAACACCTATATTCGAGGGACATGACTATTTTTCTGGGGAAACAAGTGAGATTACCCTAAGGGTGCATGTGTGAATAGTGTGTTTGATTTGCATGCATATTATCTTTGATTTTTGGGTTGTCTACTTGTTGGTTTTATCTTACCATACATCCTAATTACTTAACATTTGTACAAAAGAAAAAATATGCAGAAAATAAATCCTACACTATTACAACCATATTGAATAGAAAGAAAATATAAATACAAAATAAAAATAAAAGGAAGAAAAATGAGATTTTCGATCTAGGCAGAAACACCCTTCGATTCTGCCCTTCCTGGCCTCCTTTGATTTAGGCCTGGAATCAGTAAGGTCATGTCTTTCGATTTCACCCGTTTCCTGTTTCTTTCGAATGGAACCTGGAAGTCAGTGTGACCATCTTTCTGTCTGCTTCTTTCGTTTCAGGCCTGGAGTCAACGTGAGGTACACTCTTCGCCTTAAGCTTCTTGCTGCCCTCTTTGACTGCATGAATGCTAGGCCCTTAGATTGAGATTCGAAAGGCTTGAGTATTTAGCCAAACGAATGATATAGGGAACCTGTTTTAAACTTTTAAGCATGCAACATTCAAGTGTAACTTTCGAAAGCTACCGGCCAAGGGTTAGCATAATATTATTGGGTCTCAAAACCCAAAGTCTAACTAGTCAGGATTGAAACTTTCAACATATGGCCAGTCAGGATCGAAGGTTAAAACATGGTCAAACTCCCTAGATGAGATATCTACATTTATTTTTTATTGGTATGTACACATGATATTTAAATGAAGGAGTTCCATGTTTAGAGAGAAATGACCTCTTGAAGCACCTAAATCAAAAGAAATGCAAGTGACTTCCTTGGTGGTGAATGGAAGTTCGTTGGAGTCTTCCTGAGGCTTAGTCCAGTTACTACCTTGCTTGAGCAGTCACTGAATCTAAGGAAGGGTATGTGAGTGAATCGAAGGTAAGTCTATGATAGGTAAGGGAGTGAATCAAAAGATTTTTATATTGTGGTTGGGGCAGTGGGGTGAAGGTTAGTTATCCGGTCACTTGGGGAGTGAATCGAAGGGTTCACTTAGTGTACAAAGGGGGCTGAGTATTATATGAGTGTTATGAATATTTGAAAAAAAATGTTGGATGGATGTTTGAGAGTTTTGAGAAATTTCTCACAACAAGAGTTTTCTTGCAACTATCCAAGGGCCCCTAAGATGTGTGGTGGAGGCTCATATTTATAGATGGCTTTGGCTGATGTTTTAGGAGGGAAAACAAAAAATTTGAACAAAAATGACATGTTGTTCTTGTAGCTTTCGAGGGGAAATATTCATATGCCAAATTGGTGCAAAAATAAGGCTAGTGTTGCAGGACTGTTATACAGCAGTTTTGGAGTGTTATGGCCAGTGTATCAGGCCTGAATTTGGCAGCACAAGGGACTCTGGCCAGAAAGTATCTTTGGATATCTCAACCTTTTGTCTTGACCCCTTAGCCCTATCCTTCGACAAGACTCCTCAACAACATTTCTTTTCAAATCAAAGTGTCCTTCGAATGGCTCACATGGGTTTCCTTTGTAGAGGCCCAAATAGGTGTCTTTCGACTAGGCCTTTTGTATGCTCCTTCGAATGGACCAAAGGCATTCCCCTGGAACGGATCAACAAAATATGTCATTCGATTGGGACATCCAGGTATGTCTGGAAAGTCCTTCGAATGTGCCACCATGGTGCTTCTTTTGAGCGAGACAATGGCTATGCGTCATAGTGTGTTGAAGAAAACTAATTGCAAGGGGGATACTGCCCAGTCGAAACTAGCGAGAAATTAGCCAATACTTTGTGTGCGCCATTGCCTTGTGAATGCCAGCCATGGGGGAGCTTTTTGCATTGTATATTCTGGCCTAAACAGAGTCTTGGTTTTTGTGAGTCGAAGGGATCATGCAAAGGGAAAATGGCCTCTTAATCAAAGAAAAACTTTAGGAGGCTATTGCTTTATGACTCCAAGCAAACATGTAAGGAGCCTTTGCTCAAACGAAGGGTATAACCAAAACTTGCATTGAAGGTGGCCACACGCCCTAAACAAAAGATGCATGCATGGGGTCTAAATGCCCAAAAAAAGCTTGCAACAAAGGGGGCCATATGCCCAAACGAAAGAGACATGCAGGAAGTAAGAATTCCCAAACGAGGCTTGCATCAAGGGAGGGCCACATGCCCCAAACGAAAGAGGCATGCAGGAGGCCAAAAAAGAGGCATTTGCCTCCTGAATTGAAGGGCATCATCAGGAGGCTTTTTTCCTTGTGAATTGAAGCTAGTGTAAGATAAGTGTTGTCATGTAGAAGCTTGCAACAAGTTGTTTCAAAGGGAGACTTTGGCCTTGTGCATGCTAGCATGGTGGGAAATTCTGCCTTGTGAATTTTGGCAAACATGTAAGAAATAGGCTATATGGCCAAACGAAAGATGTATACCAATCTTGCACAAAGAGACTAAAATGTTCAAACGAAGTAGGAATCAAACTTGTCCAAAAGAAAGTCTAGTGCCCAAACAAAGTAGGAAATGAACTTGCCCAAAAGAAGTCAAGTTCCCAAACGAAGGGTGCAGCCAAAGCTTGCATTGAAGGAGCCAAAGTGCCCAATCGAAAGATGTAAAATCGAAGAAAACTTGTTTTTCTTCAATTTTGTCAAAAAGAATATTTCCATCTGCTTTACCCTTTTTAATAATTTTCTATTTAACTTGATGCTGAAAAATCCAATTGTACTTGTGTAAGATTCAACTTTTGAGAATCCTTGTGAGAAATGCCTTAAGAAATGAGAGGGAAAATTTTGGGGTACAACAATACCCAAACTGTCGTAGAGCCAAGTCAGGATTATAGGTGATACCTCCCCTAATGCCTAAGAGAGGGACATTAGGGAATTCCCCACAACGATCAATGATGGTGACATCCTCCAAAGATCGAGAACACCAATGAATATCTGAATGCGAGAGTGACATCAACCTACTAGACCATCTCATGCCTTGCTCCTTCTTCAAGATAAGTCGAGGAAGGTGCGAAATAAACCACCTAGCCAACAGAGGAGTGCAATACATAAGGGCCCCCCCCCCCCCCCCCCTTCTCTTCATGGTGCGAGGGTGAAGAGAGTGCAAAATATCTCCAAGTAAGGTAGGCACCGGATTACGAGATAGAAAAACTTTAACCGCATTCACATCTATGAGATGGTCCGGGTTAGGAAATAGTACCATCCTATAGATGAGAAGAACTAACACTTCTTCAAAGGCTTGTAAGTCCAAAGCATCCCAAAAATGTTGAGCCTTCTCAAACAACTTGGCTAAAAACCCTCTAACACCATTTCTTGTTTCCCAATTTGCCACAACGTCAGACCGTTTCAAATGTAAGGCTTGAGCAATCTCCTTAGGTCTTGGGTATTTCTTAATACCGGTGAAGGGTAATTGATTAAGAATAGGCACTCCCAAAAGTTGAGAAAACTCCTCCATGGTGGGCACTAATTAGTAATCAGGAAACGTAAAGCAATGGTGTAAAGGGTCAAAGAATTGAAAGAGAACTTTCATCATGTCTTCATCAAGGCTTGAGGTAACCAGATTGAGAAGTCGACCATATATCTTTTTGAATGGAGAATTCTTAACAACCCTTGACACTAACTCTTTGATTTGAGGAGGCATTCTTACGAGATTGACTTGGATAGTATTCCTGCAAGTGGAAGCCATGTCCTACAAAACAACACAAAGATAAATCCCAAAGTCCTTGAAATGGTTAGTGAAAATGCCATGGTATTATGTTATGATGTTATGTACAAACAAGAACACAAACAAGTCCTTATGTTTAGGCTTGCATGGGGTTTATAGGTAAGTACCCTCTTGAAATTTAGTTGATTCAACTTGTCTTAAAAGTAATCGGGTTCTAGGGAATCTCAATATCACTAATCTTTCTTCATCGGGCATTGTTTCAGCATAAGCCTCTTTATTAGCGACCGAAATATCCCGAAAGTCCAATCTCAATGAGCGTAGTATCGAGTATCAACTAACTTCGGACTGCACCAAAGCTGGCTATCTCACTACTTTCTAATGGCCAAGTTGTTTAATTAAAGGTTCTATGGTCAATTAGTGTTTCATGACACCACACAGTGGCCCCGTATTCTCCTTGACCGGACTCAAGGGATACCGGTACCAATAAATATGTCACACTAACGTAGCTATCACTTCAACCATGTCGGTATACCCCGCACAGTCCCCATGATCTATTGCTACTTACCTAATAATGTTCCCCGATCCGGGTAGAGGATCAAAACAAAACCCAAACAAGGTCCCAAAATATAAATCAAACAAGTCAAACAATGAAAGCATTTAAAGGTGATCTAGTCTCTAAGGTAACCCCACTTTTAAGTATCTTCCCCAGCAAAGTCACCAGTTCTGTAATACGATGGGAGAACTGACTTGGGTGTTTTGCGTTTTATCGCAATTGTTGCGGGTAGCAAGAGTCGCCACCGACTTTTATTTTATCTAATGAAGGAAAGGGTGAAAAGAACATGAAATACCTTTTGAGATATTTTCTTGAGTTCGGGGGGTAGGTTATGAAAAAGGGAGGTGTTAGCACCCTTTTCATCTGTAGTTATCTATGGGCTCTTAGTTGCTAGCTCACTTTGAAATGCTTTGTTTGAAATGTGTTTGTGATGGTTTTTGAAAGTATTTTTTAAAAGTGCCTTAGTTTATGCGAACTTCGTAATGATTCTCGTCTCTATAAGAATGTATACAAAGCGTTGACTTTTGAAAATATTTCATGGAAAGTGTTGATGTATTTGAAAGATGTTTGGTTTGAAATGTTTGTGAGCAAGCAACTACGAACGTTCTACCTACTCAAAAAGTATTTGTTTATTTCCTCCCCCTTTAGATATTTCTATCTTACCATTGATTGGTAAGATCCCTATCATTGGATGTGAAGGGACGGGCGTGGATCATCGTGTAGTCATAGAAGGCAACTTTGTAGGATACCTTAGCCATTTTTTGTAAGGGTCTAAGATCTTTTACCGAAGGTAACATCAAAGGGTCATCGAGGTATTACGATCTTGTATTCGAGAGTCTTTGCTAAAGTATCTCACGTTCGAGGGACATGGCTATATTTCTCAAGGAAACAAGTGAAGTTAACCCTAGAGGTGCAAGTGTGAAAAGTGTTTGTTTTTCATGCTTTGTTAGTCTTGAATTAGGGTTTTCTATTGGTTGATTTTAGTCTTGCCATATAAACCATAATTACTAGCATTTGTATTTGAAAGCGATAAATTGCGGAATGTAAAGATTCTACGTTATTACATCATTTGGGGATGGGGGTAAAAATTTACAAATGTGGAGATGCCAAGTAATTAAACCCTAAGTCCCTATTATAACCATATTGAATAATTAATAACAATAAAAATATAAAGAAATATAAAGATAATGTAAAAAAAATTTAAAAAAAAATCGTTTAAAGAAAACTTTCACGTATTGATACATGCACTTATGAATTGATACGAAAAAATTTTATGCATTAACACATGCACTTAGGCATTGGCTAATATCTGTTTTGTACTTAATAAGTTTCAACTCATAGAGATGTGTATCAACTCATACTACTGTTTTTTACTTCTAACATATTTATGCTGCATATATGAGTTAGTTCTCAACACATGGTTAATGAAAATGAAAAGTAAATATATGGTTAGCTTCAGGGAAATGATATCTACATTTTATCTTCACAAATGAACAAATAATTATGCTTGTATGAATAGTTCAAAGTCAAAAAAACTTACCTTGAAGCTGAAATTTGTGTTTTGATTTAGAGTTTTTGTATTGTCTTGGAGAAGTCAAGTGGCTGCTTTTGAGTTTGGAGAATGGTGATAGTGATGTTACAGAAGTTTCTCTTGTGTTTGAACAACTTCTATATGATGTATATGAAGTATATGGACGATTTGTTTGGACAAAAATGCAAGGTTTGGGAGATTTGAAGATTTTGGTTTCTAAGCTCGAGAGTGGAGGTTTTATGGACAGTTATGGTTTTTTTGAGAGTATGAGGGGTTTTGAGAAACTTGTCTACACAAAAAAAAGACTTCTGGCCCTTTAGCTTGCAAATGGCCTCTCTATTTGTAGTGGGGGTTTGAGAGGATGAGAGATTTTGTTTTACAAGATGTCAAAAATTTTGTTTAGTTGAGATGAAATAACCAAGTTATGTGAAATTTGATGGCCCAATGCATGGTACAAAAGGGATCTAAAGTGGCTGAGTTTTTAGGCATGTTGCTTCTTGCTTTGACATTGTGTGTGAAGAAAAAACAGTTGAGAGGCTCAACGAGAGCCGACTTTGTATAAAGCATGTTTTATGTGAATGGCAATGGTGCCTTTATGTCATAAATGGAATAATGCAATGGACAATACTTGAATCACTTAGATAATGGTTCAATCAATTGTGTAAGCATCTGATTATGGATATATTTGCAATTAAAAAGGCATGCAAAGTAAGATTATGAAGCATGACATAAGGATTTGGTTATATGTTCTTCAACAAAATGACTTGCAATTCAAGAATGGATGCCCAATTTTAGGCCCTTAAATCTCCTAGCTCAAGTATGATAAATTCATTCTATTGGATGTTTTGGAAAGTTTGAAACATCCTCTACAACTTTCATGTTGGCCATTTTGACAAAATCATCTTGGAACTATGTGAAATAATGCCAAGAAGTTGGGATAAAATCCTGACCAAAATTTATTGAAAATTTCTCTATGTGTTAGATGAAAATGTCATGACTTCATGGGCTTATATCTTCAAATCTAAGCGTTTTTGGACATCAATCCTCTAATACAAAGTTTTAGAATTCATCAAGATCTATAACTTTCATGTTGAAAGTTTCCTTTGAATCATTTTGCATCTTGGTGAAATATTGGCATGAAGTAATGAAATTATCAAGTATAAAAAACACTTAGAAAAATTTCTAAGTCTTGAAAAGATTGACTTTTCACATTGACTTTTGACTTTCTTGATTTCTTGATGATTAAGCTTCATATTTTTGAACGTCTTGATGAATTGTGATCTTTGAAACTCAAATTTGATTAAAAAAAGTCAAAGTTTGATTTTTCAGTGTACAATTGACTTTTTCATCAGTTGACCAAATTTTATCTGTCATTCCAATGATCTTGAGAAATGTTTTGAGAAATGAAATTAAGTAAACAAGTTGTATTTAAATCCTTTAGATTTTACTTTAAGCCATTAGATCATGTATTAGGTCAAACAATCCTTGATCAGTAAATACAGTCAAAACCCTAATTTTGACCATTTTGCCCTTTTGGTGATTTGAACAATTTCCTGAGGAATTGTGATCCAAACTTGATCAATTGATACATATGACTTCAAAATGTTGATATTGATCCAAAATATTGAAGTTTGACTGTAGGTTGACCACAATTGACTTTTTACCCAATACAGTTGATTTTATGTCATCTAATCAATTGACTGGGCAAACTTGAACTGTAAGACTTGAAACTTGACATGAGAAATATTGAAAGTCCATAATGATCCATGAAAGTCACATGAGGCATTAAAAGTCCAATTGTCCTTGTGAAAACTCAAACCCTAATTTGAAGCATCAGTGTTAAGGAGATGTCTTGACCTGGTCAATTCTTGTGCAAGCTTGAGCTATGAAGATCTTGTGGGAAATGTCTTGAGAAATGAGAGGGAAAATTTTGGTGTATAACAGACACCATCTTCCAAGTTGGCTTCGATCTTGACTTATTTCTTGTCTTCTTCAATACCTAAGTTGATCACTTCAACTGATTCTTCATGCGGTTGAATGGCCTTTTCCTCGTGTATCAGGAGTATGGCGAGTTCCCCAGGTATCTCACAATCTTCTTCACCTTCGTCTTCGAACTGATAGATTGGATTTTCAAAGTCATAGGTGGCAATAGTAGAATCGTTGTCAATGAGATCCGGAGTGGATGTGGATCTGCAAATGTGTGTGTGCATGTGTGCATGTAAGGTCACATGGCTTTTTTGAAAATTCAATAAAGCAAGAAAAAGATAGAGAGCGCAAAATTTGAATGCAAAATAGTCCAATGTTTTTCATTAAAATGAGCATATGGCATATGAAAATGATAAACCCTTAACAAATGGGCCATTATTCCCCGAGCAAAGCACGTGGCTTAAAGTCATTGTTTTAATGGAAATTACAGAAAAATTCTTCAAAGCAAATAAAAATAGGAAATGGCAATTACTCCTATCTGAAGGAGATTGGGATGAAGTCCTTGGTCTGCCAGTTGTTGAGTCATCCACCAGCAGTCGGGTAGATCCAGTCATCAAATTCATAATCAGCATCAGAGTATTCAAGAGTATTAACCTCATGGTTACTAATGCAGAGAGGTGGTTTCTTTACACGAGCACGTCGAACCTCCTTTTGAGCCTTGGAAGTGAAGCCCAACCCAAATTTATTTGACTTGAAAGGGATGTCAGGGAGTTGTCCCCAAATGGTGTAGCCTCCGTCTTCAACAACAGCACGAGCATCTTTGAGAGAGGCCATCCTCGGTGTATCTTTAGCAGCTTTGGGAATGTCAGGAGTGGCTTTAGTAACATCAACCATAGGAGAGACCACTTCAAAGGCTTGACAAGGAGTCTTTATGAACTCGCCATCCATTTCAACATATTTGAATGAATTTAGATGACTAATCATAAACTCTTCTTCTCCGCATACGATGACAATTTTTCCTCTGGCCAGGTATTTCAACTTTGGATGTAGTATGGAAGTCGCCGCACCTGGCCCATGTATCCATGGGCACCCCAGCAGGAAAGTATAAGCGGGACGGATATCCATCACATGAAATGTTGAGTTGAATACTTGAGACCCAACTTTGATAGGAAGATCAACCTCTCCATGGACCATTCTCTTTGATCCGTCAAAATCTCTCACCACAATGTCACTAGGTTTCAGCACCAAATCTTCACAATCCAACCTTTCTAGAGCACCTTTAGGCAATACATTCAGAGAGGACCCTGTATCCACCAACACATTGGCTAAAGTGGCTCCTTTACACTCGATGGACACATGCAGAGCTTTGTTGTGATTTTTCTCAACTGGAGTCAAATCTGCATCCAAAAATCCCAAACCATTGTCAGCAGTCAAACTGGCTACACAGTTTTCAAATTGGTCGACCATAGTTTCTTGAGGGACTCGTACATTTTTTAGGAATTTTATCAATGCTTGATCATGTGCCTCAAAGCATAGCAATAAAGACAACATATAAATCTTCGAGGGTGTTTTCCCCAACTATTCCACTATCTTGTAATCACTTTTCCTGATAATTTTTAGAATCTCCTACATCTCTTTGGTAGATGGGTCCTCAATAGTAATATCTTTTGTGCACGCCTCCGTCCTGGCAGGCTCAGTCATTTTTCCTTTCCTCGAGTATCAGCAATAGGTTTAACAATAATAATACGAATGGGTGTAGTTGTGGTTGTTGGAGGTGAAATCTCTGGAGAGAAGATCCTCTCCGTCCTAGTAACTTTACTTGATCCAACAATGTTTGTAATGTCATAAGTTTCATCTTCATCAATCCATGAATCTTGTTTGATACCATGGTAATACACTTCTGCCCCCATAATTCCAGGGCACAGCCTCATCAGAAGAATAGGGGAATGTCCCCGGTGTGGTGATAATTAGTAGAGCTATTCTTGGTTCAACGGGAATCCTAATAGGACCTTTAGAGGTGATCTTAATAGGTTTGTTTGATATAGTAATGATGGAAACGTCTTCAAACTCTTGAGATACACTTTTGGTCAGACTTTTCACAGATGGAGTTTTCTCAAATAAAATCTCATGGCTATTCATCAGGTGTTGGACACCTTTCTTCAGCCATTCACAACCATTAATTTGTACAGCACCTCAGCAACAGTCTTCAAGGAAGCCAGGGAATACCCCGGATTTCAAAAGATTCTCTTTAATAGTCTTCAAAGGAGTGGTCAAGTCATTGACAGAAGAAACAAAAGAGGCATCTTCAATAGCATTAAAACCCTTACCATGATTTAGCATGGGTGAAGTGATCACGTTGGGATTCGATGGAGGATCAAATTCAATTTTCTTGTTATCAATTAGGTCTTGGATTTTGTTCTTTAGTGCCCAACAATAATTGGTATCATGTCTCATGCTATTCGAATGGTAAGCACATTTGGCATTGGGGTTGTATTTTGGGGAAGCAGTGTTAGGGTTATAAGGGGGATCTCGCAAGGTCACCAAATCAGCTTTCAATAGGTGTTGCAGAGCTTGAGATAGTTGCATATTGATTCTAGTAAATTGTCTCCTTTGGGCATTCGATCTTTGTTGGTTATTATATTGACGCAGATGTTAGGTTGGAGTTGGATTAGAAATCAGTACAGCCCCTACTGAATGATGACGGTCATTCTTAATATGGCTTCTTGACCCATACACAGCATTAGTTTCTTTTTTTACCAATAAATGGCTTTTTCACAGCATTTGAGGAGGTGGCCATAGATATCTTCCCGCTTTTGATCCCGCTTTCAACCCTCTCACCAATTAAGATCAATTCAGTAAATCCAGATGATGAACTTCCAATCAGTAAGTTGAAAAATGGTCCAGTCAATGTTCCCATAAACATGTCTACCAACTCTCTATCAGTCAAAGTTGGCGGCACCCTTCCATCCAGGTCTCTCCACTTTTGAGCGTAATCTTTGAAGCCCTCGTTTGAACCCATGTTCATTCCTTGCAATTGCACCCTAGTTGGTGCAAGATCAGCGTTATATTGATATTGGCGGTAAAAGGCGGTGGCCAAATTTTCCCAAGTATAGATGTTAGTCCCTTATAGTTGGTAAAACTACGCCAACTACGTCCCAAATAGACTTTCTTGAAAAAAGTGTACCCATAGTTTCTTATCAGTGGTATGCGGCTGAATTTTGTGGACGTAAGATCTTAGGTGAAGCTTCGGACATAAGACACCATCGTACTTGGCAAAAACAAGGATCTTGAATTTATGGGGAATGACTACCCCAGGTACCAAACCCAAGTCACCAAAGTCCAAGTCGGGCACAGCTTGGATTTCTACAGCCTTTAATCTGTCTTCTAGTTGCTTATACTTGTTGTCGGCTGGTGGATATTGCTTGTCAAAATAATCCTCATCTTCAGAGGTTTGATTGTTTCCACCCCCAGCACGGGTACTCCTAGCATCTTCATCTTGATTCTCATCCTCTTCGGAGGAGTCTTCTTCAACTTGAACTTGTTGGATGGGGCCTTTGAATCTCTTCCCCATGTTGATTACAGCTCTCTTCTTGGTCTTCTTCTTCGTGACAAGAAGTGTCATCATTTCTTGTTGTCCCTTTGCTAAGTTGAGTAGTGTCTCTTGAAACTGAGAGTGTTGTGTCTGCAAGTCCTTGACAGTTTTCTCGAGATCCATCTAAATTTTGAAATAAATAGTAGAAAAATGAGGAATCCTGTGTCGAAAAACTTGCTTATTATATGATGCATGTTATACGTATGCAATGTTTTTAAGGACCTTTAAGATTTAAATTTTCTTAAACAAAGAGGAAACAAAACATTAATTGTATTAATAAGTTCAAAGGTTACAAACTTCCTCTTGGGCTTACAATGAAATTATACAACAAAAGACTCAGGGTCTCCCATGGATGCTTCCTCTTTGGAGTGATGTAGGTATTCAAATTCCTCTCCTCGTGAATTTGCCTTGTGAGCTCTAACACTTTCTTCTCGCTTGAGTAAAATTGGGCTTCAAAGGTGTCTCTCTCTCCCTTGAGTTGAATCCATGATCTTTGCAATTCCTCGAGGGTAGTAGGCATGTCAGGATGAATAACGGTGTAAGGAACACCCCCTCTGTGATAGGCTCCACAATTATTGGTAAGATGGCTGGATACAGCATCATGTGGTTTTGAGCGCAAGCTCTCACCCACTTGAGATAAGGCTCCAAGGGAATAGAGTTCTTATGCCCAAAAGTCTTGATATCAACTTTGTTTACCATGCCTCAAACTCGTACAAATCTTTGATGATAACCTTGTACATTGTTCTCATAGTCAAATACAATACCTTGGATAAGTGTGTCATGAGGATCATCCCTCCGAGCATAACCAAACTGTCGTAGAGCCAAGAAAGGATTATAAATGATACCTCCACTAATGCTAAAGAGTGGGACATTTGGGAATTCCCCATAATGGTCAATGATAGTGACATCCTCCAAAGATCGGGAACACCAATGGATATCCGAATGCAAAAGCGACGTCATCCTTTGAGACCACCCTAAGACTTATTCGTTATTCAAAATAAATCGAGGAAGGTTCAAAATAAACCACCTAGACAGAAATGGTATGCAACATATAAGGACACCTCTTTTCTTCATGGTACGAGTGTGAAGAGAGTGCAAAATGTCTCCGAGCAAGGTAGGCACGGTGTTACGAGAGAGAAAAACTTTGACCGTATTCACATCTGTAAGTTGGTCTGGATTAGGGAATAGTATCAACCCATAAATTAGAAGAGCCAAAACTTCTTCAAAAGCTTTCAAATCTAGAGCATCCCAAATATGTTGAGCCTTCTCAAACATAAAATTGGCTAGGAAACCCTTGACACTGCTCCTTATTTCCCAGTTGGCTACAATGTCAGACCATTGCAAATGTAAGGCTAATGCGATCTCCTCAGGTCGTGGCTCTTTCTCTAGACCGGTGAAAGGCATTTGATCAAGAATGGGCACTCCCAATAGTTGAGAAAATTCTTCCATCATCGACACCAATTGATAATCAGGAAATGTGAAACAATGATGTTTAGGGTCAAAGAATTGAAAGAGCACACCCATCATTTTCTCTTTAAAGCTTGAGGTGGCCAAGTTGAGAAGTCGACCATATCTTCGGGTGAACAGAGAATTCTCAGGAACCCTTGATGCTAACTCTTTAAGTTGAGAAGACACCTTTACAAAGCCGATTCAGATGGTTTTTCTACGAGTGGAATCCATGTCCTACAAAACAGAACAAAAATAAATCCCAAGGTCCTTGAAATGGTTAGTGCAAATGATATGGTATGATGTCATGATATTATATACCAATAATCATATACAAGCAAAGCAAACAAGTCCTTAAGTTTAGGCTTGCATGGGGTTTATAGTTAAGTACCCTCTTGAAGTTTAGTTGGTTCAACTTGTCCGAGAAAGTAACCGGGTTCTAGGGAATCTCAATATCATTGATCTTTCTTCATTGGGCATTGTCTCAACATAATCAATCTTTTCTTGCAGCCAAAATATCCCAAAAGTCTAATCTCAATAAGTGTAGTATCGAGTATCAACCAATCTCCAGCTTTCCACCGAAGTCGACTATCTCACTATTTCCTAATGGCCAAGTTGTTCAACTAAAGGTTCTACAGTCAGTTAGTGCTTCATGACACCACACAACGTCCCCGTATTCTCCTTGATTCAACACAAAGGATACCGGTACCCATAAATGTGTCACTCTAACGTAGCTATTATTTACACCATATCGATCTATGTCGTACAATCTCCATAATTTATTTCTACTTACCTAATAATGTTCCCATATCCTGGTAGAGGATTTATTCAAAACCTAAACATGGACCCAAAAATGTAAATCAAACAAGTCAAAAAAAATGAAAGCATTTAAAGGTGATCTAGTCTCTAAGGTAACCCCACTTTTAAGATCTTCCCCAGCAAATTCGCCAGTTCTGTAATACAGTGGGAGAACTGACTTGGATGTTTTGCATTTTATCGTAATTGTTGCAGATAGCAAGAGTCACCACCGACTTTTCTTTATTCCAATAAAAGAAATGGTGAAAAGAACAGGAAAGACATTTTGATAATTTTCTTGAGTTCGGGGGGCAGGTTATGAAAAGGGAAGGTGTTAGCACCCTTTTCATCCGTAGTCATCTATGAGATCTTAGTTGCTAGCTCACTTTGAAATGCTTTATAAAATGTGCTTATGTTTCTTTTGAAAGCATTTTTGAAAAGTTACATTGTTTAGGAGAACTTTTTTAATGGATCTCGTCTCTATAAGAATGTATACAAAGTGTTGACTTTTGAAAATATTTCATGGAAAAAGTGTTGGTGTGTTTGAAAGATGTTTTGTTTTGGAATATTTTTGAGCAAGAAACTACGAGCGTTCTACCTACTCAATAAGTATTAGTTCTTTTCCAACTCATTTAGATAGTGTTATCTTACTATTAGTTAGTAAGAAACCATATCATTGGATGTGAAGGGACAGGCGTGGGTCATCGTGCAGTCATAGAAGGCAACGTTGTAGGATACCTTAGCGATTTTTCATAAGGGTCTAAGATCGTTTACCGAAGGCAATATCAAAGGGTCATCGAGGGACTACGATCTTGTAATCGAGGGTCTTTTCTAAAGTATCCCATGTTCGAGGGACATGATTGTTTTATCCGAGGCAACAAGTGTGGCTTAACCCTAGAGGTGCAAGTGTGCAAAGTGTATTTTTTTCATGCCTTTTGTCTTTAATTAGGGTTGTCTATTTTTTTGATTTTAAATCTTTCCATACAAACCCTAATTACTATCAATAATATTGAAAGTGATAAATTGTGGAAATTTAAAATCATACGCTATTACAATACTTTAGGAGATGGGGGTGTTGTACCCCAATATTTGCCCCTAAGATTCCTTTATCATATCATATCAACTCGATCATAACAAGATCACATTAGGGTTGGTTCTTCCTCTTTTTCTATCTCATATCTTTAAGTTTGCTCTTGAGGAATCTCCAAGCACCTTGTTTGTGTATTTTGTATATGTTTGTTGACTAACTTCTAATCAAAATACAAAAATATGTGTCTTTGTCTTTGTCTTTGTATATTTTTGTTTTGTAGGTACCGAGTCGAAGCATCTGACAAATAAGGATTCCTGGTATTATTCTTCTAAAATAATTATTTTGCAAAAGTAAATTAACAAAAATTCATTTTTTTCACTGATGTAATCGATTGCTCTTAGAGTGCAATCCATTGCACATAGTGCATTTTGTGCCATTTTTGAAAAAAGACACTTTGCAAATCGATTTGCACTATAGTGCAATCGATTGCACAGTGTGAAAATTTGAAAAAAAATCAGCAATTTCAAACTTGTCAAATTTTGGCTCCAATTTTCCTTCATTTTTGAAAGATGTATCATTAATTCAAATTTTAGTGTCAATCTTTCATTTTTAAAAAGAATTATCATTAATTCAAATTTTGATTCTAATATTTGAAATAATTATCATTAATTCAAATTTTGGCTCTAATATTTGAAAGAATTATCATTAATTCAAATTTGGGCTCCAAGAATCAATTACCAAATTACCACTAATTCCAATCCTAAACT
Organism: Vicia faba; assembly: GCA_948472305.1. NCBI lineage: Eukaryota > Viridiplantae > Streptophyta > Magnoliopsida > Fabales > Fabaceae > Vicia > Vicia faba. The sequence continues at coordinate 930,583,478 of OX451741.1, read as the reverse complement.
CTATAAATAGAGCCCTCATTTCATTCAAATTTCAAGCTTTTGATAGTCAAATCCACCTTGCTAAAAATCTCTCAATTCTCTCCATCTACCAAATTCACTCAAAGCTCCATTTTCAAAAAGTTAGTAAGCTTTGCATTGAATCTTACTAATCTTTGAGCTAAACCTTCATCCAAACACTTTTTCTTTATCAATTCTCTACATCTAAGCTTGATCAATTGATTCTTGTGGTTGAATTGAAGCCAATTCTTGAAGTTGTTTTGAAAATTCTCTAGATCTACTTTTGGTAAGTTGGATAATTCATCTTTCACAATGTGATCTCTTGTTGATCTTTGGGTTTGATCCTTTGAGAATTATTTTGTGATTCCAATGGTGTTATTTTCTCATAATTTGATGGAATTTTCGTGCTCAATTGGATCCATGATCATAAGGTATTTGATGGAAAGTTTGAACAAGAATTTGGCCTTTTAAAATGTCGTTTTTCTGCCTATAACAGTGTGCAATCGATTGCAGTAATAGTGCAATCGGTTGCACAGAAGCAATTTCGCCCAGTTTTTTGAAAATTGTACTGTGTAAATCGATTTACACAGTAGTGCAATCGATTTACACAGGGACAGAATGCACTTTTTGCCTTGTTTTGGGGCAGCTTTGATCCAAAATGCTTTTTCTACTCACTCCTTTTGATTGTTGGTTTGGATTGCAATTTTAAATGTCCAATTTCTCTTTAAACTCAATGGACTTTGTGATGTAGATGAAGTTGGATAAATATTCATAAATTCAAATCTACCTAAGAGTGAATTATTTAATTCATTTTCGGTGCTTTGGATTAATGATATGTTTAGTGCTTTAATCTATCTAGAGGAGTGGTTGAATTTAAAGATGAAAGAATTTTGAGGTGGTAATCCAAATTAGCTTATCATTCCCCTCCCTCTTCATCTTATCCCTTTCTTTTTTAATTGTGCTACATGTTAAGGGATGGTGATCTCTTTATCATTTATCCAAACATGAAGTACATAGATTACTATTGACCGGCCTCAAAATAGGTGCGACTTCTACATAAGTCCACTTACGATTGCTTAACATAGCTCTAAATTTTGTCCCGATTCGAATAAATGATCATTCGTGGCCTAAACTTATGATTGCAAGACCAAGTATGTTAATTTGATCTCTTTGATCCAATAACCTTGAGATTCATTGTGTGGAGGCTTTGGTTCTACCAATCCTCTAATGGATCTACAACACCTTTGGTCAACGCGGATCACTTAAACATCGTTGATCATTAAATGTTACTTTTGAGGATTCCAAATGGATGATATACATGACAAAAAGCAAATTCAACTTTTTGTGTGGAGGCTTTGGTTCTACAAATCCTCTAACGAGTTCCAAATGCAAGTTTCAAGATGGTCATCCAACTAACCACTAATTTCTAACAATTGACTTTACTTTAAGCTTTTATTTTTTATGTTTTATGTACCATTTACTTTTAGCATTTTACATTTTATGCTATTTTCGTCTTTGCTCACTTGAGCATTTACTTTTATGTGATTTTTATTTTGCTCACTTGAGCTTTTCTTTTCCTTTTGAAGACACCTAATAATCAACATGAACCATAAAAAACTTTAATGATACTTGGACTATTTGGTTACTATCCTTGGCATTATGGAGCATGAGACTTTTTCTTGGACTTAGGATTAGAGACCTTGGCCTATCTTGGAGACTTTGTGACTTTATTTCATATTTTGTCTGGAGTTCTTGAGGTTTACCTCAAGACATTGGGTTGTTTGTTTGTTTTGTGTGCAGGTTATTGTGATTACATACTTTGTTTGTAATCTGGAATTCACCCGTATACAGCCGTTACTCTGCCCAATTTTTGCAAAGACTAAATACACTTGAAGTTTGGTTCTCTCAAGAGGTCTAGTTTCTTTGCTTGCTTGGTTTCAATCCGAAGAATGGGAATTCTATATTGACTCATAATGTCAAGTATTGGCTTCTTGTTGGTTAGATGGTTCTTATCCCTAGCTTTTACCTTATGCTTTAGGATAGTCTCTTCATCTCCTCCCATCTTCTTTAATTTCAAAAATCTTCTCCCTCCTTTTGAAAACTCTTCTTGTTTCTAAACTTGAACCACTTTCATAATAAACTTGGGCTTAGGTCCATGCATTTTCAAAACATTTTCATAAATAAACTTCAATCAATTTAATAATATCTTGACATTTTTTGTGAGAAGACTAAAAGTTAATCAATCTCATTTCAAACCATTTTTCCACTTTGGCTTTTATCTTTAAACTTTTCTTAAAAGATTAGATTCTTGTCAATCCTTGTAGTGATGCAAACAACTATACTTCTACAATATGTAGTGAAGTGAGATATTTTCCACTTGAGTGTTGAGTGAGGCATTGTTGATTTTGAAATCCAAGCCATATCCTCCACTTTGAGATGATGAAAATTCTCCTTTCTCATGATTGTGGGTAGTAAGTATGTTTTCCACACGGACAATGACGATGATGTCTTATCTCATAAAATCAGCCAACACACTTGTGTTTTAAATTTTTAAAATAGGAACTACGTGTACCCCGATCCCCTATTGCACGAAAGGTGGTACGTAGGCACTAAAGGTTCGCAACTTCGGCGGGTGCAAAAATCATAAAAATATTTCTTTTCTCACCTCCACCATATATTTTATATATAACACATTTTTATAGCCAAAATATACAGATTTTACAAAGAGGTTCATGCGGAGTACTGTATATGTTTAGGGTGCTAATACCTTCCTATTGCATAACCAACCCCTTTACCTTGAATCTTTCCCCCTATTTTTGGGTTATTCGCTCTTTTCCCATTCCTTTGGAAACAATAAAGCGCGGTGGCGATTTTTATTTTGATTTGTATAAAGTCTAGTCAATCCAATGGCTTAGTCTTGAACATTTCTACTGCTACATGGGGTATAAATTACATATGGGGATGACAAGTAAATAAACCCTAACTATTACAAGGCTTTGATAATTACATTTATAATGTGAAAAAATAGTAAAATATGCAAAGAAATATAGAGGAAAGAAATTGGAAAGAAAAGGGTTTTTGTTTGAGTTTTTGAGAGGTTTTAAAGTTGACCTAATTAAACTAATAAAAAGAAAGAAGTTAATTAATTAATTCCTTAAATTCTAAGTTAAGTTAATTTAAAAGAGTTAATTAAAACAAAACCTAAGTCTAAATTAATTTTAATTAATTTTTAGGAAAGAAAATATTTTTTAGGGTTTTATGTTTGAAAGAAATTAAAATGAAAATAGAAACAAAAATAATAATTTAGTTTAAGTATTTAATAAAATATATTTTCATATTTTTTAATTAGAAATAATAATATTTAAAAGTAAATAAGATAAAATAAAATATAAATATAAATTAAAAGTCAGGGGGTTTTAAAAAGAGATTTGGAGGTTTGATAGAAAAAAAGTTTCCGTTTTGAGCCCAAACAGTTTTTTGTAATCAACAATAAAAACAAAATAAAATAAAATAAAAAGAATGTTGGGTTGCATGGTGTGAAGTGATCAGGGGCTATGAGAAAGAAAAGTGGAAAGGCCCAAGAAGATCAGGCCCAGCGCGCATCAACAAAGAAACAAGGAAAAAATGTTAAAAAAAGAAACAAAAGGTGTCACTGGGGCTCGAACCCAGGACCCTTAGCATCAATGCCCTACGCGCGCTCCTCCTGCCACTGGGGTGGCTGTTTCATCCCGTATAAAGACAACTTGCACTAAATATAAGATAAAACAAGTCTATGATTATACTTCATCTTCTTCCTCGCGCTAGCCATGACTCTGTAATTTTCTCAACTCTCAACCATTTCAGAAATTATAAACATCAAACTTGTTAGAAATTTCACCATGATTTCAAATATGTAAATAACTTAAGAAATGGATCAAAGATGAGCACGAATTTTAAATGGTACCAAATTTAACCTAATTTTTTCAGAAAGTCCAGGCTCAAAATTCTCACTGCTCAGGCAACATAAATGAATTCTAAGGACATAGTTAGTTTCAGGGCTATGATGTCTACATTTTATCTTTTAAAATGGAAGCCAAATGATGCTTGTGTGAAGAGTTAGAATTTCAGGAAACTCACCTTGCAGGTGGAGATCGTGTTTTGAGTTAGAGCTCACTTCAAGGTGCTGCAATGATCTGGTTAGCTTCCTTGAACTTCCAGGAAGCTATTCCAATAGTTACTTTGAGCTGAGAGTGCCTGAAATGTTCTAGAGAAGTCAAGGTGAAAGCTTATGTTTTTGAAAATGGAGGATGGTGAAGACAGAGTTACAGAAGTATAACGGGTATTGGGATGGCTTTTATATGTGGTATAGAAGCTTGGTGAATGAAAAGAATGGAAAACGCACGAGTGGTTTGTGAGATGGCTATCAAAAATCAGAAATGGCACAAAAGTGAGGCTTGAGGGAAATTTTTAGTTTTAGGGAGTTTCAATGCTTGCAAATTCGTGTCCTTAGTTGCAAAATAGTGTCTCAATTTATAGGAGAAGGTTTGAAGGCTTAAGGTGGTCAAAATCACAAGATCACATGTTTATGGATTTTGACTTATTTTTGAAGTAACCTTGATAAACATTGTTCCAATGCATAGTACAAGGATTTTAGGGTGTCTAAGAACTTTAAACATGTTGCTTCTGACTTTGTGTGTTGAGTGCATGCAGGGGGAACAAGTTAGAGGCTCCATACAAGTTGACTTTGTGATTAAAGTCACTTTTCTAAAATGGAAGTGTAGACTTTCTTCCTTAAATGGCAAGATGTATTGGACAATGCTTAAGTCAAGTGATTCATAGCTTAAAAGCTTGTGTAATCTTATGATTAGATATAGATACACAAGTTAGAAGGACTGCAAAGTGATATTGTACAGCATGTCTTGGAATTTGGTTATGTGTTCTTCATAAAAATGACTTGAAAATCAAGAATGGATGCCTAACTTCTTGCCTTTGATTCTCTTAGCTCAAGTATGATATCTTCAAGTTCTTAGACATTTTGGAAAGCTTGAAACATCCTCTACAACTTTCATGTTTTCCATTTTTGCTAAATCAAATTAGAGCTATGTGAAAATGGCCAAGAAGTTGGGATAAAAAATCTGCCTAAACTAGGTCAAAATTTCACTAAGTGTTTAAGAAAAAGTGCATGACTTCATGGGTCTATAACTCAAAATCTAAGAATTTTTTGGATATTATCCCTCTAATACAAAGTTGTAGATCTCATCAATATCTACAAATCTCATGTTGAAAGTTTCCTTTGAATCATCTTGCATCTTGGTGAAAAATTGGCATGAAGTAGTGAAATTATCATGCATAAAAACACTTAGAAAAATTTCTAAGTCTTGAAAAGTTTGAATTTTTAAATTGACTTTTAACTTTATTAATGATAAATATTCATATTTTTTAATGTCTTGATGAATTTTGATCTTTGAAACTTAATGTTGATCAAAAAGTCAAAGTTTGACTTTTGGTGTATCAGTTAACTTTTCATTAGTTGACCAAAATTCCACTATCAATCCATTGATCTTGAAAGATGATTTAAGTCATGAAATTAGGTCAACATGTTGTGTTGGAATCCCTGATATTGTGCTTCAAACCGTTAAATCATGTCTTAGGTCAAAAGTCATTGATCAGTTCATTACAATCAAAATCCTAATTTTTTGTCATTTTACCCCTTTGATGATTTGGGCACTTTTCTTGAGGAATTGTGATCCAAATTTGATCAATTGGTGAATATGAATTCAAAATGTTAATATTGGCAAAAAATATTGAAGTTTGACTGTAAGTTAACCTCAGTTGACTTTTTACCCGATACAATTGATTTTCAGTCATCTAGTCAATTGACTGAGCAAAATTGTGATTCAAGACTTGAAACTTGACATGAGTACTCTTAGAGGTCTATAATGATCCATAAAAGTCATTTGAAGCATTAGAAGTCAAATTTTCCTTGTGAAAATAAAAACCCTAATTTGAGGCATCAGTGTTTAGGAGGTGATTTGACCTAATCAACACTTGTGCAAACTTGTGCCATTGGAGATCTTGTGAGAAATGTCTTGGGAAAAGAGAGGGGAAATTTTGGGGTACAACAATTACATTTGATCATCTTGAAACTCTTCAAGATATCTTGAGCATAATTCTTATGGTGCAATAACATTTATTCAGTTGTGTATTTAAACTTTATTCCTAAGAAATATGACAAGTTCCTTAGGTCAAATATATTAAACTCCTGCATCAGTTTTGACTTGACTTTTCTTATCTCTGCTTTATATGCACCTGTAATCAACAAATCATCTACATACATGTATAAACTGATTCTTTAGCATCATTGACATACACTCCATATTCAAAGACACACTTTGTGAAACCAATTTCGATCAGGAAGCAATATATTCTCTTATTCCAGGCCATTGGGATTCCTTCAAACAATATAGTGAATTCCTGAATATGTACACCTTCTACTCCTTTCCTTTGATTTCGAATCGTGGTGGTTGACTGACATGGACTTTTTCTTCCAAAGGTCCATTAAGAAATGCTGGCATTACATCCAACTAATGTATCTTTCACCATTTGTATGCCGCAATCGAAATAAAACTTCTTACTGTTTCTAAATTTACAACAAGTGCATAAACTTCATAAAAATCAATACCAGGTTTTTGCAGAAAATCTATTGCCAGTAATCTTTCCTTATGCTTGACAATTTCACCGTTTGGATTTTGTTTCAACTTGTAGACCCATTTCACATCAATTGGCTTCTTGCTAGCTCTTTCTAAAAGTTCCAAGGTCTTGTTCTTCTCAATTTTCCTAAGTTATTACTTCATGGTTGCACATCATTTTGAATCATTCATGGCTTAATCCAAATTATTTGGTTCTGCTTCAGCCATATTTATCCCTTCTTCTATTAAGTCACCATCTACGTCGACTGCTTGATCTGAAAATCTCTCATATCCAGCTAGCCTTGTCGACTCAGTTCTTGCACTAATAAATCTTCTAACACTCTGATTAGGTGGTTCTTCATTTCAATTGGCACGGACTTCAATTTGTTGGTCTTCTTCAAACACAAGTGTGATTGTATATGACTCATGTTGAACTGACCCATGGCTCCAATCTCACCCTTTGCTCTCGTCCACTAGAACATCTCTATTGATCACTAGTTTATTTAGATGTGTTCAAATCCAAACTGATCCAAATAAAAATAGCAAACTGATCCAAAAAACCGAAAACTAAAAAAAAATCGAATACTATTGAATGTGTTTAGATGTCGTTTTGTAGAAACCACTCGGTTCGGATCATATTTCAAATTGATTTTTCAAAACTGATCCAAACCAAACTGAATCGCATGTACATATTTTAATACTTTTTTATTTTTTATTAATATGATATGTTGTGTTAATTTATTATTCGATGATATTTATTTTTAATATTATTTATTAATTTAGTTTAATCTGTTTATTTTTATTATTTCATTTGTTTCAACTATAATCGATCATTCTCTCTTTGTAATATTAACTTTTAGTATACAATATGTTTTATATTATATCAAATATTTGTTTATTAGAACTTTTACTGAATAAAAATATAATTTGTAATTTTGATATCTAAAAAATTATCCAAATTAAACCACGTATAATTGGATCGGGCCATATTGGGTATTTTTACACAATCATCCAAAACCAAACCGAATCACGAGTAAATTTATCTTTGAATTAGATGAGTTTTTACCACAAAACTGATCTAAATCAAATCATGAACACTGTTAAGTTATCATTTTTTTGTGAATATAACTTGTATGCACAAGTCGAATTATAACCTAAGAGCACCATGGCATGACTTCGACCATCTAGTTTCTCCCTCAATTGCTCAGGTACATGCCTAAAACACATTGATCCAAATACTCTAAGATGATTGATATTTTTCTTATGTCATGTTCAAGCCTTATAAGGTGTCATGCCGGCCATCTTCTTGGTTGGACATCTGTTAAGTATGTACATTGTTGTCGAAACTAATTTTCCTCAAACTCTCTTTGGCATTTCTTTAGATTTTAACATACTTCTGGCCATGTTTAGTATATTTTGATTCTTCCTCTCATCTATACCATTATATTATAGTGCATAGGATGCAATGACCTCATGCTCTATACCTTCCTCATTGAAAAATCTAGAAAATTCTCGAGAAGTGTATTCACCTCCATAATTGGTTCTCAATTTCTTTAGTCTAAATTCACTTTTCTTCCCATCATGCAATTTAAAATTCTTAAACTGGGTGAATACGTCACTCTTCCTTTTAATCAGATAGATCTACATATCTGGTGAAATCTCCTATGAAGGTTAATAAGTAACAATTACCTTCATTCAATCTTACTTCAAAAGATCCAAACACATCATAGTGAACAAGCTCTAACTTTTCATTCAATCTCATGGGTAGGTCATGCTTGAATGTTTTCCTAGCCTACTTTGCTTTACAACATTCCTCACAAAGGAGACTTGGTTCATTCACCTAAGGTAATTCATACACCATCTTCTTCAGGTTGAGCAAGCCTAAACTTCTGAAGTTTAGATGTCCATACAAGTGATGTCATAACCAGTTCATGTCTTCTTATGTAGTCGAAGCAAGACACTTATGATGAATCGTATTGATCTCTACTTTGAAGGTATTGTTATCTACCAATGGTGCTTTCAGAACCAACATTTCATTACCATCATAAACCTTCATTTGATTCTTTTCTAGCTTTATGTTGTACCTTTTTGCAAGTAGTTGACATATGCTTATCAAGTTACTTATCATCAAAGGCACATACAACACATCAATGATGTTGGATTTTTGACCATTCTTTCTAACCACATATATGTCTCCTTTTCCACATGATGTGACGTGTCTACCATATGCAAACTTTATCACTTTCTCAACTGATTCCTCTAACTTGGTGAACCAATTTTTATTACCAGTCATGTGGTTACTGCATCCTGAATCCAGGTACCACACATTGGTTTGTTTATTACTCGATTGTGTATTGGCCATGGGTAGCACATCATCGGCGTCAATATCTCCATCACGTGCATACTGCATTTCATTGTTATATTTTTTCTCTTGCTTCATTCTTTCTTCGACAATCTTGAGAACAATAACCAAATCCTTGAAAATTAAAACATTGCACCTCCTTTATGTCAACTTTCTTCCTCGAATACTTATTGCCCATGTATTTATAGGTTGGCTCAGAGTGATTATTTGAACTCTTGCTTGACTTCTCATCATTAGCAAGATTATTTCTCGGCTTTACCTTTTCTTTTCTAAACTTCTTGATGAATCTTGCTTGCATTACCCGTTCAGCCTCCTTCTCCCTTTCTGAGTTCCTCTGCTTCAACCGCATCTCATGATCTTCTAATAAAGCCTAAAATTCTTCTAACTTCATTTCAGCTAGGTTCTTGTACTCTTCGATTGACACTAAAATGCAATAAAAAATTCCAGTCAGAGATCTCAACACTTTCTCTATATTTTGTAAATCGTTGATTGATTCACCACACGCCTTCATCTGGTTCATTAATAGCAACACACATGAAAATAGTTCTGAGAATGATTCATCTTCTTTCATCCGTGTCATCTCAAATTTCTTTCTCAGTGTCTGCAACTTCACCCTCTTCAACTTTTCATCTCTGTCATACAATTTCTTTAACCTGCCCCATGCTCCTTTAGTTGTTTCCTCTTTAATGGTTTCTTTGAACACGTTAGGATCCACGCACAAGTAAATTAAGAATAGATATTTCCATATTTCTTCCTTTGATCCTTGTGTGCAGCTTTTTGAACATCATTTACATTCGCTTCCAATGCCAGTACTTTATCATTCACGATTTTAGACACATCTTGAAATTTGAATATGAACTTTATTTTATTAGACGACAACGTCTTATCTAGAGGGGGTGAATAGATCACCAAGCCTAAAGTCAAGATAAAAATTTGGTTTTAAAAATTGATTAGAAAAGAGTGTAAGTGGAAGGTTTTCAAAATATGTCGTCTATAGGAACCATATTATTGGAACTCATATATACTATTTCCAATGACAATTATCAAAAGAACTAACAAAATAATTTGTCGAACACTTGGTGTGCAATTGAATTTTCAAAATTTTCCTTTGAGTTGTGCTGATACAAAAAGCACTCATAATCAAAAGTGATTATAAGCAATATCAACACTTAATTCAAAACAAAAATAGCCCGCAAAATTCTTACGAGTCAATCAATTATGCAATGCTATTAGACAAATTGATTGATGAAAAATAAATCAAGTAAAACAATATGAAAAAGAGACATGAGAATTTATCTTCACAGTTTCCCACTTCTGTCCTCGTGTGTGGGTACGTCTACGCCTAATTCCAATGAAATTAAGATAATTCTTACTTTGCAAAAAGTTTGATACAAGAAAAGTGTTCCAAGAGCAACTTCATAAACCATAATGTTTGTTGTTGACTCAACCCCCTTCTCTTTCTTTGATCTTGAGAAAGACCAAGACCTAATAGTTGCAAAATGATTATCTGGATCTTACTACTCCTTTGCGTACTTTCTCTCCAAATCTTTCGTGCACCACCAATTGCAACTATTATAACACAAGACTTCAATTTGATTTGTCGTTCTCGCGTTACTTCCTTTGTGTTCTTTATCTTCAAAGGCTTTCACTAGGCTGCAATCTCAACGTTTTGCATAAAAAAAACCAAATCAACCAATGATCTTGGAGGATAAACCCGTGGTTTTTCCGGATGAAGACCCTGCAAATCTCAACTCAATATTCTCGGCTACACAAGAACCTAATTGGACGTTATCGAACCTTATCTAGATGGCACCCCAACAAACGATTATTACAATTGTTTGTTAGTGTGTATGCATAGGTTGGAGGTTGAAGATGAAGAGAAAATGCATGATAGTTTTATGGTATCATCAAGTTGGAATGATGTAAGAATAACATATTTATAGTTGTGGAAGTTTTGGTGTAAAAAAGAGATTTTCGGAATTAAAAATAATTGAAAAATTGACCTAAACAAACATTACGTGTCGACACATACGTCACGTTTCAGTTATGTGTGTCGACCTGAAAAGATGAACGTGTCGACCGAAACAAGTCAGTAGCTACAAGCTTTAAAACAATAGTAAATGTGTCGATCTGAAATTTGTATGTGTCGACACATAAAATAAGTTTTTCTGCAATTTCAGAAAAGCTTTAGTATGTGTCGACCTGTATGATGCATGTGTCGACCTAGCCTTCCATAAGCTACAGGCTTCAAAACTGAGTTGCATGTGTCGACCTGAAATACATATGTGTCGACACATGCAATGAAAATTTATACAGAAACTTGTTTTTCAAGACTTAGATCAATTTCAAAGTGGTTTTTAATTGTCCCTGAGACCGGTAGTGCAAAGGAGTGCCACAAGACATAGAGATACCGTCTAATATACAGAAATGCTAACTTTTCTTAGTTTTGACATAATGTAAAGCATCTAATAGTGAAGTTGTACTCACACAATTGCGCAACCGACCTCTCCTAGTTCTCACCTTTGAAAACCGCTAGATTCGCTGGAAATTGCGTTAATATTATTATTTCGTTTGCCATTATAAATTTTCTCTGAATCACAACTTAGACTTGTTGATACCAATTTGTTGGAACAATTAGGATTTTCAAGAAGATGAGGAAGAAGAAGAAGAAAAGAGAAAAGAGAGAAGAGAGAAAAACTGTAAAGAGAAAATATTATTGTCTACTGAAAATTATTAACTATGAAGGTTGTATATTGATATTACAACAACATGCTTATTTATAGGCAATCATGGCCCAAACCTAAAACACAAATTACATTTCGACTTAATAGCTATATGGTGTATTCATCTCGGTCGAATACAACTGATTTGTATTACTTCGACTAGGTCAAGCACACCTATGTCGAATATAGTCTTTTCCACAAAACAATGAATTACAACTCCTAACATACTTAAGGATAAGATAGGATCCTTGAAATTTATATATTTCATTTACGCGTAAATGTTTAACCCTAAATTATACTAATTTGTAAAAGAATTGAGAAGTTCATTTAAATTGTTAAATGTTTAATGATTAAATAATTAAAATTAAATAATTTATGATCGTTAAACTTGAATTAATAAAGTCAAATGAGAAGTAGTATAAGACAAATTTAAGTTAAATAATATTTTATACTCCTTCGTCTTATAATAAATGTCTCATTTATACTTTTTCTTTATCTCAAAAATAATTGTCTATTTACAATTCCAATATATTGTTTATTATTATTTTTTTACTATTATATTTTTATTTATTAAATGTAACTTTATTCAACAACTCTAGTAATTATAATTATAAATAACATTAATTTTTTTACTAAAATCAACACCTCAAATCATTTTTTTTTAAAACTGCGTATTGTTTAAATATAACATTTATTATGACACAGAATGAATACAAAATATCGTAGCTATAAGTCAATTTGATATGTTAACTTTTTTTTTTGTATGGATGATAAAGATAAATATATTTTGGCTTGGCCTAGACAAACAGCTGACAAGGAGTACATGCACAGGTGCTGGTTATCCAATATTGGGAATTTGCACTTTTTGCAAATTGCAATGCAAATGTAGAAGTTTCCAAAGAGATTTTTTGACAAATGTTTCTTGTGAAAATATTTTTTATTGATTAGGAAGAAGAAAAAGATAGAAAACATTTGAAGGACTTCAGCACTTTGGCAATATTTATTATATTTCTTGGCGGGCACTCAAAACCAATATAATGTGTAATTAAGCATTCTGGCAATATTTATGTACTTTGTGTTTGGTTAATTGTCACTGAATTTGTTGTGGAACTTATCTTTACGCACGTTTCCATCTTCAACCTCTCATCTTAATTTTTTTTTTAATAGGAAATTGTAAATTGGTTTTTTTAGGATTTAGTTTTTGCTTTTATTTTAGAGTTTCTTATTTAACTTGTATTTAGGACAATGGATGTGAGGATTTTTAGAAAGCAATGTACATGGTTATGGTTGCTCTTTAACTAAAGACCATAGAAGTGAAGAGATGAAAAGTAGTGTCTAGTTAATTCAGTTTATACTGATAGTTACATGTTCAAGTTCAAATTTACATCATCTTACTTATTTATTTATAAGTGAAATTACAGTTATTAGATTATTTAAAAAACAAAATAATTACTAATTTATTAACAAAATTAAAAATGTTAAATGTTAAAATTTTTTTATTTTCAACCAACTATTGTGGTTGGGAAATATCTTTTCAATTAAATTTCAAAGCATTTGTGTTAAAAAATTGTTTACTAAAAATTGTAAGTTTAGTCATAATTTTTTATTTATTGATGCGTCAAAACTCATAATTTCAAATAATAAATAATAAAGAATTATTAATTATTAATATAAGATTTAGTATAAATATATATATGTAAAAATGTTTTAGATTTAAAATTTAAAATTTAAAATAAATTTAAAATTTTCAAAATAAACAATAAATATATAATATTACATATCTAATAGAACTTTTTTTTAGTTAAATCAGTAAAGAATAGAATCTCATAATATCTTTAGCTTTGATTTAACTTTTGACTCTAAATAAGTTGAATAGATCAAGAAGTGCTCGAAGATTGACTTCGAGCACACACATCATAAAAGCTATACCAATTTTAATGTAAATGTGTAACTTGAAATAAATATTTTATTATGTAGGAAGTGATTTATCAATGTCATCATTGTTCAGAAAAGTTATGGTGCTTTAATTTTTTATTTTGTTTTTTTCACATATTTCATGAGATTCGGATTGGTATTCAATTTTGAAAGTAGAGGGGTTGGCGTTGAAGGAAGCTATACAAAGAATTATTTATCTAAGATTTCATGTTATTACGTTCGAAAGTGATTTATAAGTAGCAGTTTATGTTATTAATGCTAACTCTTATGATAAATCTGAGTTTAACATAATTATATTTAGTATTAAATTTTTTTTTTATTTGACCGTGATTTTGATGTTAAATTTATAAAACGTCAAACAAAAGTATTGTTAATAACTTAGTTAGGGTAACCAATTTTTAGTCTCGATGCATGTTTCATAATTTGTGTTTTCTTTGTATTGAATATAAATTGAGTTTTCTTTATTAAAAAAAATAGAATAAGTGAGACCTAATTTAAATTCTTGATGGATGGTATAAATGTTTATGAAATATAGTAGTGTTTTAAATTATTAAAAAATATAAAAAGTTAGATGAGTCTATTTAAGATATTAATTGAGTGATATGGATGTAGGTGTTTTTAAGTGGAGTATATGTTTGGATTCTAACAATATATTCCTCTTAATTAATAATTAGTTGTTTAAGTGGTGATTTTAACGTTAAATTTAATAGAAAAATTATAATTTAAATTTTTATAAGAGCAATTAAAAAAAATTAAAACTATATATTATAATAACTGACATTTAAATCAGACTGTATCGATAAAAAAAATCAAAAAAGAAAAAACTCCTCTTAACATTTCGAATTCAAATTTTATTAAAGGTGAGCTTTTCTCTAATTTTAAACTAGAACCCCACAAATGAATGATGAAATCATTCCTTAAGATTAATCCGTTGCCATGCATGATATCAAGATTTTTTTATTTAAAATGTCTTCCGTAAAGAAAGCACGCAATTTCAGCATGTTTTACTATTAACCATTAATTATAAATCGAGCCATTCAGATTAAGATACTTCCACTGTTTTAAAATATGTTTTAGTAAATAAATTTAGTTTTAAAATAATTATTATTTTCACTTTTTTATATAGTAATAATTACTATTTTTTCAATTTTATTTTTTATTTTTTATTTTTTATTTACTACACTACTTTTAATTTATTAATAAAATTAATTTTATAAAAATATAATATTTTATGATAAAATTATTATATTTTTTAATTTGTGTACAAAAACTTTAAATTAACTGTTGTTTTTTAAACAGAGACTCCACCACAAGTTTGAATTCTTGAAGTTAGAAAATATGACGTTGTCCACAGAAAAAGCTTCGTCCCTATGAGCCTACAAACGGTGATTCATGATGGGCACAGTACAAAAATCGGTGGATGCATCGTAGCTTTTGTGGCGTTTAAAAAAAAAAATTAGTCCCGTCTAAAATTGCTTACTTTTCATGATTGTACTTTTCAACGTAAAAGTATGGATACAACCCATACCATCTTCGTTTCATTGCTATATTCAGAATGTAACGGTAAGTAAAGATGCGAGCAATGATTTAAAAACTAGAAAAAATTTGAAAATATGAATTTTTTCAAACTAATTTCATATATATATTGTATATGTACTAATATTTACTATATATATACTAAATATTAATAAAAAGGTTCACATATTTGATTTAATTTGGATAAATACTAGTTATAAAATTTATTTGGATTATACAGTATATATGAAATTAATTTGTATAAATATTAATTATTTATTATATTTGATGTATGTTGTAAATAAAATTCAATTTATTATAATATGTTAAAAATTAATTTTAATTTATTCATTCAAATAGATGCTATATATTATAAAATTAATTTCAGTTTATTAATATATAATAATAAATTGAAATTAAATAAAATAAAAAAATCTAATAAATTTCATAACTAATATTTATATAAATTAAATTAAATATATGGTAATTGTTTAATATGTAGTAATATTCTACATATATAGTTTATTATATGTTATATATTATAAATTAATTCCAGTTTATTATTCAAATATATAGTAAAAAATTATTAATCCCAATTTACTATTTAAATATGTAGTAATATATATAGTACATATACAATTTACTACATATACCGTTTATTATATGCTATATATTATAATATATGCTATATATTATAAATTAATTTTAGTTTATTAAATTAAATATGTAGTAATATATGGAAATTATTATACTGTATTTAATTTATTTATTAAATTAATTTCAGTTTAATCTAAAAATATACCATATATATAAAACGTGTGTAATGTTAACATCTTAGTGCTAAAGCGGGTGTAGTGGCATGGGAATGTCTCATGTCCAAGTCTTATGTGAGATTTTTTTTTTATAATAATTATGTTTTTGAAAAAAAAAAATCATAAATAATCATGTTTTTGGAGAAAATTAAGCAAATAACTATGTTTTAGAAAATCTTACAAAAGAGGAGTCATCTCATTTGGCGTCTACACCTTATTTTAAAGGAGATGCGCCATCTCACTTGGCGCTTAGGTGTTAAAAGTGTGCCCTAAGCCAAGTGAGATGGTGCCTTAGTGCAAATGGGAGGCGATTTTTTGTGTTTTTTATTTTAAATGCGGGACGTTACGTAAACGATATAGGATCACGAAAATTCGACTTTTTATTTACACAACGATTACACAAAACGATTACATAAAAAATACAAAATAATCAGTGGTCCCCCGAAACCCGGTAACGGCTCGCGGTTCCGCATCTGCATCCTCGCCTTTCCCGTGGTGGGTTTCGTCGCGTTTCCTATTGTGGCAGGGTCGATGGGCCAGCGAAGTCAATGTGTTCCGGATTCATGAAATCGATCAGATCTCCATATCTAAAAGATCTGCTTTGGTACAGTCGGTTACCCATACCCTCAAAGTTTGGTCGTCTTGGTGGTGGGTAGGGTCCCATGGTTGGCCTATAGCACTGGTCATCTGAGTAAAGGGGTAGAAAGGAAATGAATCCTGGGGTGTTTGATATTGAGAATGTTGGGTGCTTTGGTGATGTGGTGGTTGATGGTAAGTTGGGTCAGTTTGGTCATATTCTTCGAAAAATCCCAAATCAGGACTAAGGTTAGATGTTGAGGGGCCTATATTGGGATATGGAGAAGACTGGAATTGTGGGTGGGGCATGCGGATGTATTGGTATTGTGATTGAAATTATGGTTGGGTGTGGGGCATATGGGGGTATTGGTATTGAGGTGGTGATTGTGGTTGGTTGTGAGGCATGTGGGTGTATTCGTATTGTGGCGGTGATTGTGGTTGGGTGGTTGTGGATCTGTTTCGTCGGGGAGGTTGGTGGGAGGTTGATGTGTGTTGTGTTTGTTGTTGGGGAAATGAGGGTTGTGCCTATTGTGTACGTGGGTCAACCAAATACCTTGGATGAGACACGTGTATTTCTGGGTTACTAACCGATCTGTACCAGCTAAATATTGATTTGTGTGTTGCATATTACCATGGTTTAGGAAAACTGGGAATTGCAAGACACGTCGGTGACGCCTCTTCCATATCTTACACCATTCTGGAGCAAAATCTTTCTAGTTGGTAAGACCCCATTGGGTGTCGACCCTTTTGAGATGTCACGGGAACAAACAAGTTGGATCGCAGGGTATCTCTTGATGCATTCCAAACTGCATCTTAACACGATCGCTGTGGTGCATCTCCACAACATTAAACCGTATGATTGCATTCTTTGCGCTCCAAATTACTGCATCCTCGAAGTTTGATTCATGGTCCAAACCCAAATATGGTTTCCAGATAAAGTGTGGATAAAATTAAATCAACTTAATGAAAACGTAATAAATAAATAATTTAAAAGTAGAAAAGTTCAAAGATATGACGTACATCATCCGGGCTAAGGTGATCCAATAAATTGCGATATAGAGCGACATTGAATCTTGGGTTCTTGTCATAATCCATACTCGTCACGCAGTACCTAAAGGAATTGAAAAATAGTTTATTTTTATCATATATTTGGTGAACAGATGAATAATAAATGATATAAGTTATTGACTTACTTTGTTGCGTGTGGAAAAACGAATGCGTTGTTGTTGACAGGGTTTAGGGACTCCATTCTCCATCAACCTCAGACTTGAAGTAAGAAAGCGCATCCATAAAAAGTATATTTTTGCTTGGTTTCACTTTTTACACAAGAAAATGTATAGATGGGCTAAAACAGCAGAACCCCAACTATACTTTCTAGTTTTTTCAAAGTTTCTAAGTAAATTTAAATACATGAAATTTACACTATTCCCTGTACTTTCGGGAAATAAAAAGGTTCCAAAAAGTATCATTATACAATTTTTAGCTTTTATTACCTTAGCTAGCTCGGAGGAATTTTCATTCAACTCCAGAGTCGCATAATGATTTTTGAGTTCAGTAAGTAGTATACCCTGGCCTCTAGCACCACCACCTTTAACCATATCCTTGCCCAACAATTCCTCGCACAGAGAAGAGCCATAGTTGAAATTGTCTGAGATTATGAAAGAGTTTGTAGCAGAGAGTGAGATGATTGTTGATGCAAAAGAAGTATGTGAGGCTCTGTATTTATAGGCAAAATTTTATCACAAAGTGAATAAATACGGTGGTTGGTGGATGCATGCATGCATGACAAGTGTCACTCTTGCAGTGTAGGTGCAGGCTAGGTGGCAGCCTTGGGGAAGACATCTCTGCATGCATGTAATACGATTGGATGTGTAGGGAGGCGCCATTGGACTTGGCGAATGAGTACAAAATTGAAAGGTGTCGCCATCCCAGTTGGTGAATTAGAGGTGGCATGGGTTGTAGTGTAGGTGTAGGCTAGGTGGAAGCCTTGGGGAAGGCATCTCAACATGCATGTAATACGAATGGACGTGTAGGGAGACGCCATTAGACTTGGCGAATGAGTACAAAATTGAAAGGTGTCGCCATCCCAGTTGGAGAATTAGAGGTGGCATGGGTTACAGTGTAGGTGCATACTAGATGGAAGCCTTGGGGAAGGCATCTCTGCATGCATGTAATACGATTGGACATGTAGAGAGGCGCTATTGGACTTGGAGAATGAGTACAAAATTTAAAGGTGTCGCCATCCCAGTTGGCGAATTAGAGGTGGCATAGGTTGCAGTGTAGGTGCAGGCTAGTTGACAGCCTTGGGGAAGGCATCTCTGCATGCATGTAATATGATTAGACGTGTAGGGAGACGCCATTGGACTTGTCGAATGAGTACAAAATTGAAAGGTGTCGCCATCCCAGTTGGCGAATTAGAGGTGGCATAGGTTGCAGTCTAGGTGCAGGCTAGTTGACAGTTGTTGTACCCTAATTTTTTCCCCTAAGATCCCTTCATCATACCATATTGTTTCAATCACCACAAAATCACATTAGGGCTTTTGGTTCTTCTCCCTATCTTTAGCCTTGCTCTTTGAGGTGTTACCAAGCACCTTGACTTGTTTTCTTTTGTAATCATGGATATTTTACTTTGATTTTCTCTCTAAATTAACAAAATACAATATTGATTTGTCTTACTTGTTAATAATGTAGGTAAAGGCAATGAGGTTTATCAAGTTGCATCATGGGCTCATGAGTTTATTTCTATGCCCTAGTCAAAAGCTTGAGAGATTCAAACCTCACCATTGAAGTTGTTTTGAAGTTGGTATGGAAGTATTTTTGGTGGCCACGAGTCCTCATCATCATCCTCAACAAATTCTATTCACAAAGAAAGAATATTGGCACAAAAAGTTTGTTCAAACTTGGCAAAGTTCCACCAAGCATTCTCTTGATCTAGAGGCTAGGGTTTTGGACTTCAAAGGGGCATATCTTGCTCATCTTTTGGTATTTTTGAGTGACTCCAAAAACATTCTTCTCTTAAAAGAGTTACCAATAAATCACTTCAAAATTTCCAAGGATTTTTCATGTGGAAGGAACTTGGTGAAGAAGAAAGATTACAAGTCATCCAGATGAATCCCTAATTTTCCATATGTGACTTCAAATGGTCATAACTTGGTCAATTTTTATCACCTTGAGCCCATTATTTTTTCATGATGACCCTAAGTATGTGTACTTCATGCCTTCTTTTATGTGCAAAGTAAGAAAATGGATGGAAGTTTCCTTAAGAATGCAAGAGATTATAGGTCATTTCATGATTTTTGGCCAACTTCAACAAGTCATAACTTGCTCAATTTTTGGAGATTTTGAGTAATTCAAATTTCAAAATGTCATTCAAGAGATCTACTTCATTCCATATTTTTTGGTCAAGAGCAAATTCTAAGTGGAAGGCCATGTTTGGATGCAAGAGATTATAAGTCATTTTTAAAGAAGAATTTGAAATATTTCTAAGTATGGAAAGTCAACTCTTTTTCTTCAACTTTGACTCCATGTAATTTTCAGCTCAAGCGTCCATTTTATTCCATTCTTTTTCCATTGTAAAGCTTGTTACCTCATCTTTCCAAAGCATCAAGAATTTTTCCCTAAGACCCCCTGAGGTGAAAATGCCATTGGATTGAACTTGGTAACTTGGAACTGAAGTTTCTCCATAAGTCAGAATTTGAAATTCATGTTTTGGCCTTTAAACATCAAATTAGAACGTGTTTGTGATATAAACATGTTTAACCAAGTTGCCAAAGTGGATTAGAGCCTTGAAACGCAAAGAATAGATGAGTTTTGATGCAAATCAGATCACACTTTGCTCGTGCATCAGGTTCACACAATTTCCCTCCAATTTGCATCATTCCACACGCTTGAACATTCCATTTGATTCCCTATAAATAGAGGGTCATTCCCCATTCAATTTTCCAACGTGTCATCTTCCAACCAATGAAAGCGTGACATTTGTTATTTTCAAATTCTGATTTTATTAATGATTCTGTACGTTATTCATTAAAGACCATGATATGTACAGCGCGCCAGATCCCTTGGATTTGATTGCTAACGCGTTTTGACTCTCATCCAATGGTCTACATCTTTTTCTTTTATTTTGTTTTTCTGATTTTTATATTTTAATTGTTTTAAATTTCAAAAAATCATAGAAAATTCGTTTTTAGTCCAAAAAATCTAAAAAAATTATGAAAAATATTTTTGATTATTCTCTTTCTGATTTTTATTTTTTCACAATTTAATTTTGTGTTTTGATATTTTTTATGAATTTTACACTTATTTGATTTGTTTAAAATGTTTAAAAATACTTTTACACATTTTTAAATTCTGAAAAAATTATGGAATGATCCAATGATATTGTGACAAATATTGGTGACCTTATTTTTTTTCTTCTTCTGACATTGCTATTTTTTACTATTTTTTTTATTTTACCAATTTATTTTAATTTTTAAAAATAGTTTATGACTTTTAAAAATTCCCAAAAATTTTGTAAATTTACTTGGCCTCTTTTCTGATTTTTCTATGGTCTTATTTTTCATTTCTTGATTAATTTGGATATAATTGGAATTTTCTTCATTATTTTCCATTTTTTTAAAACATTTTTAAACCCTTTAATGAACATATTAATTATAATATTATTTTGTGAATATTTTCTGGCTGTCTTGGGTTGATTTTTTGGTCATGGCTTTATTAACATCATTGGATCCATGGTGTTGAGTTTAACTCCCCAAAAAATGGATGAATGATTTTAATAATAGTTTGATTAAATATTAATCCAAATGTGGTTTTTTTTACCCTAATTCCTCTTCATCTCATCCCCTTCTTATTGCACTAAATGTTGTTAGAGCATGATCTTTATATCATGTCTCAAAACAAATGGTGCATAGATTGCTTTTGACCGGCCTCAAAATAGGTGCGACTTCTATTTAAGTCCACTTACGATTGCTTAACATAGCGCTAAATTTTGTCCCGATTCGAATAAATGATCATTCGTGGCCCAAACTTATGATTGCAAGCCCAAGTATGTTAATTTGATCTCTTTGATCCAATAACTTTGAGATTCATTGTGTGGAGGCTTTGGTTCTACCAATCCTCTAATGGATCTACAACACTTTTGGTCAACGCGGATCACTTAAACATCGTTGATCATTAAATGGTACTTGTGAGAATTCCAAATGGATGATATACTTGACAAAAAGCAAATGCAACTTATTGTGTGGAGACTTTGGTTCTACCAATCCTCTAATGAGTTCCAAATGCAAGTTTCAAGATGGTCATCCAACTAACTACTAATTATTGACTTCTTTTATTTTATGCTTTTATTCTTTTATGCTTTATGTACTATTTATTTTTTTAGCATTTTATATTTCGTGCCATTTTCATCTTTGCTCATTTGAGCATTTATTTTCTTGTCATTTCTACTTTGCTCACTTGAGCTTTTCTTTTTTCCTTTTCCTAAGATACTTAATAACCAACTTAAACCCTAAAAAACTCTTAATGGTACTTGGACTATTTGGTTACTATCCTTGGTATTATGGAGCATGGGACTTTTCCTTGGACTTAGGATTAGAAACCTTGGCCTATCTTGGAGACCTTGTGATCTTATTTGATTACTTTGTCTGGAGCTCTTGAGGTTTACCTCAAGACATTGGGTTGCTTGTTTGTTTTTATGTGCAGGTTTTTGTGATTGCATCCTTTGTTTGTAATATGGAATTCATCCGCATACAACCGTTACTCTGCCCAATTTTTGTGAAGACTTAATACATTTGAAGAGGTCTAGTATCTTTGCTTGCTTGGTTTCACTCCAAAGAATGGAAATTCTATCTTGGCTCATAATGTCATGTTTTGGCTTCTTGTTTGGTTAGATGGTCCTTATCCTTAGCTTTTACCTTATGCTTTAGGATAGCCTCTTCTACTCCTCCCATCTTCTTTAATTTCAAAAATCTTCTCCCTCCTTTTCAAACTCTTCTTGTTTCTAAACTTAAACACTTTCATAATAAACTTGGACTTAGGTCCATGCATTTTCAAAACATTTTCATCAATAAACTTCAATCAATTTAATAATACTTTGACACTTTTTGTGAGAAGACTAAAAGTTAATTAATCTCATTTTAAACCATTTTGCCACTTTGGCTTTTACCTTTAAACTTTTCTTAAAAGATTAGGCTCTTGTCAATCCTTGTAGTGATGCAAACAACTATACTTCTACAACATATAGTGAAGAGAGATATTTTCCACTTGGGTGTTGAGTGAGGCATTGTTGATTTTAAAATCTAAGCCATGTCCTCTATTTTGAGATGATGCAAATTCTCCTTTCTCATGATTGTGAGTAGTAAGTATGTTTTCCACACGGACAATGACGATGATGTCTTATCTCATAAAATTAACCAACACACTTGTGTTTCAAATTTTCAAAAGAGGAGCTACGTGTACCCTGATCCCCTATTGCACGAAAGGGGGTACGTAGGCAATAAAAGTTCGCAACCGCGGCGGGTGCAAAAATCATAAAAAATATATTTCTTCTCTTACCACAACCATCCATTTTATATATAACACATTTTTATAGCCAAAATATACAGATTTTACAAAGAGGTTCCTGCGGAGTACCGTAGATGTTTAGGGTGCTAATACCTTCCCTTTGCATAACCAACCCCCTTACCATGAATCTTTCCCCCCTTTTTTTTGGGTTATTCGCTCTTTTCCCATTCCTTTGGAAATAATAAAGTGCGGTGGAGATTTTTATTTTGATTTGTATAAAGTCTAGTCAATCCAATGGCTTAGTCTTGAACATTTCTACCGCTACAGAAAAATGGCGAATCTGCTGGGGACAGATTGACCTCTTGTTGGTCCATCCCTAAGTGGGTTGAGCGTATCTTTTTTTATATCTGTATATGTGCTATTGTTGTTTATGTGTTGTATTTTGTATATATGTTTGTTTGGATTTTCCTGGTTTTCAGGGTGCTTGGTGATTACTCAAAAGTCCTATACCCGGGCTTGGGAAAACTTTAAGATAGGACAAGCGGTATAGTCATGTTAACTTTGAGGGAGTAATCCCCAAAAAGGAGGCATGAGATCCCTCACTCAGTGGAGGCCCCTTTGACTATAGTGTCGTTTACTGAGTAATTGGGAAGACGTACTGCTTTCAACCTGGGAGCCTGCTGAAACTGAGGACCATAAAATACCAAACCCATCTTGGCCTTTTAGGTGTAGTGCGGAAGCTATGATGGAGTAATCCAGAAATAGTTGTCACGCAATACTACGCTCGGACGAGTCTTTCTTGAGAATATTACTAATTACTGAGTTAATCGGGAAGTTGGTAATATCTGAAGGAAGGATGTAGACTCTGGGAACCTCTAGAACCTTGTTTGGTAGGTGATAACTTTTTAGACCAACACCTTATGGGTAGTAACTTCGACCTCATGCTCGTGACGTTGAACCTATGAACCCTATATGTGTGATATTGTGTGTGATTGTTGCATCATGCATCCATGTGCTCATAAGCATCTTTTGAAGAAAACAATGTTTCAAGGGATTTAAAGGTTGACTATTTGTGAATATCTCAGGTACTGTTAACCATGGATTCTGGAAAGAGAAAGACCGGGAAATACAGTTTCAAAGATCCCAAGATAGATGAGTTGGTCAGTCTAATTCCAGAAATCGAGTGTCCTGCAGACTTTCGGAAGAAGTATAGATCCATTATTCCTCTCATGAAGCTGAAGATGAAGGAGGGTATTCTCTCGACCTTGGTCCAGTTCTATGATCCGGTGTATCACTGCTTTACTTTTCCCGATTATCAGTTGATGCCTATACTGGAGGAGTATTCCTATCTATTGGATTTACTTGTTACCGATCGTGTTCCTTTTACTGGTTTGGAGGGTGAGCCAAAACCACATGAGATAGCTGCTTTGATTCATCTGGGGAAGTCTGAGGTGGAAGCCCATATGACTACTAAAGGAGGGATTAGAGGATTACCAGCTTATTTCTTATTGGAGAAAGCTCGTTGCTTTGCCAGAATGAAGAGTACGGTTGCTTTTGAGGCCATTTTTGCTTTACTCGCTTATGGATTATTCTTATTTCCTAATATGGACAAGTTTGTCGACATTAACGCTATCAGGATTTTCATGATTGGAAACCCAGTTCCTACACTATTGGGTGATGCTTATTACTCTGTTCATCTTCGGAGTTCTTATCATGGGGGAATGATTATCTGTTGCACGCCTCTGCTGTACCGGTGGTTCATCTCTCATATGCCTCAGTCTGATGCTTTTTGGGATGTCAAGAAGGAACCTTGTTGGGATCCTAAGATCATGGCACTTACTCACTCGGATATTGATTGGTATCATCGAGCTTATCAGGATGTAGAGATTATTGACAGTTTTGGTAGTTTCCCCAATGTACATTTTCTTGGTACAAAGGGAGGAATTAACTATAACCCTGTTCTTGCACGACGACAGCTTGGTTATCCGATGAGGGATAAACCAAACAATATTCATTTGAGTAGTTTCTTTCTGAAGGAAGGAGAAGACCACAGGGAAGCTAGGGAGCAGATTGCAAAGGCCTGGCGTCACATTCATAAGAAGAGTAGGAAGGATTTGGGACCTAGGGGTGTTGTTTCTTTGGAGCCATATCTTTAGTGGGTCCGATCGAGAGCCATCCAGTTGAAGGTGCCGTATACTCGGGAGACACCCATGCCTGATCTATTTGTGAAGGCCGCTCCTCCTTTATTACATGATCTAGAAGAGTTGCAGCTTGCTTTGGTTAGGATGCAACAGGAAAGAGATGCTTGGAAGAACAAGTTCCAGACTTTAGAGAATTCCTACAGGGAAGACTTGAAGGAGAAAGATGATTTGATCGAGATCCTTGAGAGTCGAGCGGTGGAGTCTATGGAGAGGCAAGGGGATTTATTTTCTCCTAAGCCTCAAACAGGTGCTAATTTCTCATTTCCTAATCCAGATGATTGGAAGGAGGTTGCCATCAAACATGTGGAAGAAAACCAGAGGTTGAGAGCTCAGATTGCCAGGCTCACAGAGAAGCGCCAGCGTACAGATGGATCACTACAAGAAAAAAAGAGATTTACGACACATAAATTGCGACAGTTCCCACAAAACCGTCCTTATTCCTGAATTGCGACAGTTGTCACGACGGTTAGGCTCAACCGTCGTAGATTTTCAAGCATTATTCCTGAATTGCGACAGTTGTCACGACGGTTAGGCTACTTTTTTTTATTCTTTTACTTTCCCACTTTTTTTCAGCAACACAATATCATAATATCAACACAATATCATAATATTTTCAGCAACTAATATTTATTATTAAATTATAAACAAAATACAACAAATAAAAATATAAAAAAACAAAATAGGAGTAACAAACAAAATTGAAAGAGGATTAGGTTTTGTGAAAGAGCTTTTTATCCGATTGAAGCAAAGAACCACCGCCGGAAGTACGATGTTGCGCCTAGAATGGTGAAGCTTCCATTCTTCGATTCGACTCAATCTTCTTCATCTTCTGCGCGATCTTTGTATCATCCGAATATCAAGGTATATAAATTATTGATTCAATCTTCTTCTACTTCTTTTCAATTTTCTTTCGATTTTACCGTGGTGATGTGTTTCGGTTGAAGTTGCAGAATCAGTTGCATTGATGAAGATGATGAACGAATGAAGTTATTGATTCAGTGAAGATGCATTGAGGACGATTGAAAAACGGAAGGTGATGATGCTGTTTTGAGATAACCAGAAGGTGAGTTTTTCTTTCTTTCTGTGAATCTCCTTCTGAGTTTTTTGTGTGATTTTCTGATTGAATGAATCGTGAGCCAAGTGAGAGAGTGAAAGTTTTGTATGATGTAAAGGACTTGTGATGATAATGGTTTTGTAATGCTTGTGAACAACTTGTAATGAACATGAATGAACTTTATTTTGATGGAATTAACTTGGAACTTGAATGATTTCAATGATGAATTATATCATATTGAATGAACCACAATCAAACTTGAGTCCCTTATGCTTGATGCTTAAAACCAATACATGAACACGAACTCTTAAAGTTGATTTGAAACATGAGTCAAGGACTTGAAGTAAACAAGTCACCTAGCTTTAAAGTGACCTTGAAGTACATGGCCACTTTAATGCAATGATTAAGTGGTGAACGTGATGAATAAGGTAGAGATGAATATGAGATGGTGAAGGACATAAAGAAGTGACTTAAGTCCTAAGTTCTATATATCTCAAGCAATCCACCAAATCATGAATTGTAACACAATTTTTTACCACCTTGAAATTCTTTGATATCTCACTAATTCGTCCTGGATTATGGGCTGGTTGTGAACATGTGGATTGTACTCCACAAAACACTTTCTCATGGGCTGAAAGCAAGGAAGGCCATGGAAAAAGATCAAAGGAATCAACAAAAGTCCATATTGGATCAAACTTAGCACAAGGAACCGAAATTCTTCTAATTTGCACCTCAACGGGCTTAAGCACTTAGTTATCTTCATAGCTGTAACGAGAACTCTTCATATCTTCATGCCGTACTTACTGTTTGCTTATCTGCTAAATTTGCTCACAGAATGGCGCCATCCAGAATTCATGTTACCTGTGCATTAGTGAATGATAAAATGCCCACTGGACGGATTCATAAGGGAGTGTGTTCAACTTGGATGAAGGTATTTATATTTACCCTTTTCCTTAATTGTGATCCTTCTTTCAAAATTGCAGGTGTAATTGATTTAAAAATGAGCCCCTTGAATACAGGCATCAACTTTGAATTTGTGAAATGGTTAAATATTAATATCAGTCGGTGATATCTGTCCACTTTTGAATTTTGATGGCAATGCGGTCATCATTTTAGAGATCTACTATTACTTCATTTCAAAGCATTGACTTACCTTATGTTTTGATTTTCAGAATTCTGTACCATTGGAGAAAAGTCAGGACAGTAGTTGGGCTCCTATCTTTGTTAGGCAGTCCAATTTCAGACTCCCAGCTGATAGTAAAGTGCCTGTAATTATGATAGGCCCTGGCACTGGGTTGGCTCCTTTCAGAGGTTTCTTACAGGTTTGAACAAACAGTCTTGATGTTCATTCTGTTAGTTCTCTCGTATATCCAACAGAGTCTATATGCTAATTGTATCTGATTTTTATTTTTGCTTCAGGAAAGATTAGCTCTGAAAGAAGGTGGAGCTGAGCTGGGCCCCTCTGTTTTATTCTTTGGATGTAGGAACCGTCAAGTGGTAAGTTTTTTTCCCACCACATGGACCTATGACTTTAAGCCACAAGTAATATGTGTGTATGTCAGAAGGGTAACATATTTTATATAGGATTTTAATTTTTTTTTTAAAGGACTATATCTATGAAGATGAATTGAACCACTTTGTTAATGGTGGAGCACTTTCTGAGCTCATTGTTGCTTTCTCACGAGATGGGCCTACAAAAGAATATGTCCAACATAAAATGATGGAGAAGGTGCCTACTTTTTCTCTTGATACTTTTATTTCCAATTTACAGTATACGGCTCACTTAAATCTTATATTTTTTGTTATTTATTGGTTGTATTTTCAGTTTTTGAAGGAAAAATGATTTTGATTTTAGTTGTAATTGTTGAAAAATTATGCGAAGTCTAAAAGGAAAATACTTTTAAGAAGTGATATGGAATCCATGTTTGGACATAGTATCCAAGAACAAGACCACCAAATGCAGAATCTTCACACATCTTGCAAGTCACTCTCATTAGTGATATCTACTTCCACAGCCTTCTAGCCCACTATACCGGAAAAGAATTATGTCCACTTGCAAAACCAAGTTGAATCATCCAAATTCTTTTTCAGGTATCTACCATCATAATATCCACAAACTTTTGCTTTGATAAATTAGTAACTTACAAACTTTGTTATAATTGTATTGGTGCCGCACGAATATTCTACTGGTTTTATTAGTGAAGAACATAGGAATTTATAAGATATGGTTTAGGCATCATGTAAAAGTAATCATATGGAATCATAGATTCATTAGATGGATCATGTACTCATACCCCACTCCATGTATTCGGTCTTCAATGTCAAGACAACATCAATTAATATAAAAGTTACTTTAATTTTAAATATATGTAGGTTAATTATCATGAAAGTTGGTTAAATGGTTAACATCTTAAAACTTAAATTAATGAATATCTAAATAAAGAGAATAATAATTATATGGCTCAGCGTCTAGTCACATAACAAGATGGAATAAAGAGTCATGCTATCAAGTTCTAAACAAGGGAAGAACAAGATAATGAAAAGTAATAACAGTGTAACATATGTAACAAAAATAAAGTTGAGTTAAGATCATTGTAGTTATAAAAATAGAACAAGAAAATCACATAAGCTATCACTTATTCACATATTAAAAATATTGAAGTTTTGCTTGTACAGAACAAGTAACGTCACAAATTTTGTACTCTTTACAAGTTCATACATATGCTTAAGGGCTTTGTGCTTGAGCCAATGAGTGATAAATCTAAAAAGGTTTAGTTCCTGAAGGTGAGTCGAATACTTAAGCACAGTCGAACAATGACTGAAAATACTTTACAAGAGATGAGAATATTATGTTGTTAACATTAAACTTCAAATGCTAATCTTTACGATGAAATCATTTTGGTTATGAAGGAAAAATTAATTGTGCTCCTTCAAATATTAGGATGTTATTGAAAATTAAAATAATTATTTTTGAGATACAATATTTATAGGACATTAAACCCCATAATACAAACGATTTGGGTAAAGGAAGACAAATGCCAATACACTACGGCTCTAACAAACACAATTACTTCACAGTTTCATCGCCTATTGCGTAAGACATATATGCCATAATGTAATAAACATGTTAAAAATAGTTGCAATTGTTAATTCGTGACATTTTTTTTCTGAACAAGCTCATGTTGTTTGGCAAGAAATTCAGAACACAGCTTCCTCAAGCTGTAGGCGCTGCTTATTCGCTTAAAATGGACGGAAAAAGTGCTTGTGCAGTCACTTTTTGTGGAGATGGAAGTACTAGTGAGGTTAGTAATGATGAATAT
Source organism: Vicia faba (assembly GCA_948472305.1). NCBI lineage: Eukaryota > Viridiplantae > Streptophyta > Magnoliopsida > Fabales > Fabaceae > Vicia > Vicia faba. The sequence continues at coordinate 930,553,814 of OX451741.1, read as the reverse complement.
GAGCCAACAATCTCTCTTAAGAACGTAATTATAGAATAACGCATCATTATGCTTCTAGCTGATATTTGAAATATTGTAGGGAGATTTTCATGCTACTTTGAACTTTGCAGCAGTAATGGAGGCACCAGTTGTTTTCATATGTCGTAACAACGGATGGGCCATTAGTACCCCTGTCGAAGAACAATTTCGAAGTACTCTATACAAATTCTTCCTACTTAAGTTGTTTATTCAAACAGACTCTATATAATTTTCTCAAGTCTATATGATTGACTTCGGTGTTTTGATTAGGTGATGGCATTGTGGTGAAAGGTCAAGCTTATGGGATATGGAGTATGAGAGTAGATGGAAATGATGCTCTTGCCGTTTATAGTGCAGTTCATACTGCACGCGAAATTGCTATAAAAGAACAAAGACCAGTTTTGATTAGTTTTTGAAGGAAAAATGATTTTGATTTTAGTTGTAATTGTTGAAAAGTTTGTATCTTGTATGTTTATGATCTCTGAGATATATACTTGTCCTATTCCTATTTAATTTTTTTAGGGTTTATGAGGTTTCTTTCATGAATTTTGTAGAATATTGTAACATTTTTTGTAATTCTCTCAAGTTGTAGCAAACCAATGTAAATATTAAAATGAAATTTGGCCTTTGATGATATTTGAATTTTTCTTGTTTATTGGTAAAATTTGCACTTCTTTTTACCTTTGATCACATTTTTTTGATATTATTGATGATTATTTGATATTAAATGTTTTTATTGTAATTAACTTTATTATGTTGAAAAGTGATAGAAAATAAAATAAAATACTATAAATAAAAAAATATTAAAGTAAATAATAATTTAAATATAATAGTAAAATACTATAGTAAAATAATATTATATTTAAAATTATTTTACTAAATAATAATTTAAATAAAAATATTATTTGAAATTTATAAATCAGATTACGACGGTTAAAACCGTCGCAATTTCTAACCTACGGCGGTAGAATAACCGTCGCAAACAACAACAAAAACAAAAACTAAAGTCAAATTCACGACGGTATATAACCGTCGCTATCTGTTGTGCGTGACAGTTTTTGCAACCGTCGCGAAATAGGCTGGGGACGCACGATTCTGCGACGGTACTTCTACCGTCGTAGATTGTAAATTGCGACGGTTTTAACCGTCGTAATCAGCCAAAATAACCGTCCCAATCTATCATTTTTCTTGTAGTGGATCTCTATTAGTTTCTTTCTCTCAGGATTTTTACATTGTATTTTCATCTTGTACTTGGGATCATTGAAACTTGTAACCCATTTTGAAGTTATTATAACAAAAAATTTCAGTATTTCAAATGCGTTATTATTTTGATGTTTGCAATATGTCTATAAACGTTAAATCCCTTGAAATATTAAATGATAAAGTAAAAATAATCATATGCATTGTATATCATGCATCATATTGCACATATTTCTTGCATTTATTATGCATACCCAGGCGCCTTACCCAGCTTTTTGCTTCGTTCAGCAAGCTGACTCATCACTACAACACTCGGGCTAACTTCAAAAAGAAGATGGTCAACTTGGAACAGGAGAATCGCGAGCTACGCGAAGAAGTTTCTGCTTTGAAGGCTGGGTTGGCCAATTTGACTACTCTGATGGAAGCTATGGTGGTTGCTCAGAATCAGCCACCGAGTGTTCAACCTCAACCAACAAGGGCAAATGCTGAAGTTCCTGTTGTTCCTGTATCCGCTACTCCGACTGTTGTTCAAAACGGTATGCCTCAGGGTTATCCGTGGGGAATGCCATAGAATTTTGCACCTGAAGGTTTCAATTTGGGCCCCCAAGATGCTCCATTAGTTCCAAATTTTGTTACTCTAGCACCTCCTGTGGTACATACTGTTCCTGCTGCACCTCCTTCTGTGAATTTGGTTCTGTTTGTTAATGAAGATCTATGTCGTCCTTTTCCTCCGCCGAGTGAAAACTTGGGTCTTTATGACATAATGGATGATTTCCAAGAGCAGTTTGATAGAATGCAAAGAGAGATAAAGGCTCTTAGGGGAAAAGAGTTATTTGGGCAGAATGTGAATGAGCTGTGTGTGGTCCCGAATGCTAAAGTGCCTGCTAAGTTCAAGGTCCTGGAGTTTGAGAAGTACAAGGGAAACACTTGCCCTCATGCTTACTTGGTGATGTATGTAAGGAGGATGTCTACCCACACCGATGATCAGCGTCTGCTGATTCACTTTTCCAGGATAGTCTGACCGACGCATCGTTTTAATGGTACATGAGTTTAGACAGCGCCAACATCCATACCTTTAATGATTTGGGAGAAACATTCATAAAACAATACAAGTACAATGTGGATATGGCGCCTGACCGTGACCAGCTTCGGGCCATGGTTCAGAAAGACAAGAGAATCGTTCAAGGAGTATGAGCAGAGATGGAGCAAAGTGGCTGCACAAGTGATTCCTCCCATGGAGGAGAAGGAAATGACTAAAAATTTTCTGAAAATGCTAAGCGCTTTCTACTACAAAAAAATGGTAGCAAGTGCCCCAAGTGATTTTACAGATGGTAGGAATGGGTGTCCGCCTAGAAGAGGCAGTAAGAGAAGGCCGTTTGACAAAGGGTGAAGGATCCGAAGGTGTGAAGAAGCTAGCTTATGGGTTTACAAAGAAGAAAGAGGGGGATACAAATGCTGTCATATAAGAGAGGAGAGTAAATGCTCCTAGAAGGAATTATCAGCGTCACCAGTAAGTTGCTTCAGTAACTCCTGTTATGAATGCCGCTCTGACTACCGTTGCTTATCAAAGACAGTCCCAACAGGGGAACCAAGGGAATAATCAGAGAAGGGAGAACTATGACCATATTCCCATGAGCTATGCAGAGCTACTACCAGCATTGATTCAGAAGAAGTTGGTCCAGATACGACCACCTCCAACAGTACCATCACCATTGCCTTGGTATTACAAAGCAGATCAGACGTGTGCCTTTTATCAGGGAGCACCAGGGAATAATGTTGAAAATTGTTATCCTTTAAGGACTGAAGTGCAAAGATTGGTGAAGTCCAGAATTTTATCTTTCAAAGATATGGGACCTAATGTGAAAGACAATCCTCTACCCAAGCACGGGGGAGTGAATGTTGTGAATATGGTGGCCGATTTTCCAGGTGACTTCCGAATTTTTGACATTAATCTGGTTAGAGGGATTTGGTGAAGATGCACACATACCTCTGTGAATTCAGTTATTATACGCATGACCACGCCGGTTATGATATTTGCAGTACAAACATGCAGGGTTACGAGAAGATAAAGGTTGATTTACAGGAGATGATGGATGAAGGTCTAATTCATATAATCAGGCCTAGGGAAGAATATGAAGAGGAAGTTAACATGGTTTCTGGATGTCCGGGTGAATTCAGAATTTTTGAAGTAGAGTATTTGAATGAAGATCTCGTACAGTTGCATGCTACTTTCTGCCGTACTGCTGGTCAGGTGGAACACCAATATGGGTCTTGCATAGTTTGCTGTCGAGACCCTCGAGGATGTTCTATTGTGAGAGAGGGTGTTCAATTGTTGTTAGACAATGAAACTATCAAAATCACAGATCAGAGATATGATTATCATGAGATTGGTATGGTTGAAGTTTGTTTAATGAAAGAAGAGTCAGAGGAAGAGTATGCCTCCGCGGATGAGTATTTCTCTTCAGACGAAGATTTGTTTACCGGAAATGGCCTTTTGAGGGCTGATTGTGTCGAGGAAGGTGTAAACGTCATTGTACCTTGTTTTGGTGCACCCGCCCATCTTGAGGTGGAGTACGATAGCAAACCAGTTGTTACCCCATTGGTAATTAGCCTTCCAGGACCTGTTCCCTATAAATCAGATAAGGTTATGCCTTACAAATACAATGCTACAATCTTAGAAGATGGGGTGGAAGTTCCCATCCAGCCAATGTCAGATGTTGGAAATATAGCTGATAATAGCAGGGTGACCCGTAGTGGTCGTGTGTTTGCGTCAGTTATTCGAAGAGATGTTGTTGATGGAAAGAAAATTGTTGAGAACGATGAGCCTAGAAAGGCTGCAGGAGAGACTAGTGGAGCTACATTAGAGAAAAAAGTGGATGATATCTTGAAGATAATTAAGATGAGCGACTACAAAATTGTAGCTCAGCTATTGCAGACTCCTTCAAAGATATCCATCCTAGCTTTATTGATGAATTCCTCCGCTCATAGAGAATCATTGATGAGAGTACTAGACCAAGCTTTTGTAGAGAATGACATGCTGTTAGATCAATTCAGCAGTGTAATTGGAAACATTACGTCATGTAACAACTTGAGTTTCTGCGATGATGAGTTACCAGATGAAGGGAGGAATCACAACCTGGCCCTCCACATATCCATGAACTGCAAGAATGATTCTCTATCCAATGTGCTGATTGATAACAGATCCGCATTGAATGTTATACTGAGAAGTACCCTCATGAAGTTAAAGTATCAGGAACACCTATGCGCCCGAGTGGCATAATTGTGAAGGCTTTTGATGGGTCGAGGAAATCTGTCATCGGTGAGGTAGACTTACCCATCCACATAGGACCACATTTGTTCTTGATAACTTTCCAGGTAATGGACATTATTACCGTGTATAGTTGTTTGCTAGGATGGCCATAGATACACGAAGCAGGGGCTGTCACTTCAACTCTGCATCAGAAGCTAAAGTTTGTGCATGAGGGGAAGGTAGTGATCATAAATGGGGAGCAGGCGTTGTTGATATCCCATTTGTCCTCTTTCAGTATTGTAGAAGCGAATGAGGCTGCTGTTGGAACCCAGTTCCAAGCCTTATCCATTGACAACATAAGGAAGAATGAGAATTTTGTGGTCTCCCTGAGGGATGCGCAGCATGTTGTGCGCAATGGTCATAATGCAGTTTGGGGATGACTTGTGGATCCACCTGTGAACAAGAACATGACTGGTTTGGGTTTCTCATCGAGGAATGGCAAAGGTGAAAGTTTGAAGCCAAAGTCTTCTGTGAACAGTTATCATGATGTTTTCCGCAGCGGAGGCTACCTCCATCCAATTGGTTCCAGAATTAATGCTGTTGAAGAGGACGAAGCAGAACAGGAAGCACCGAATTATGTGATGCATGGAGTCCGAGTTCAGAAATGGGTCACCATTGATGTTCCTTCTTACATACATGTTTCAAAGTAATTTGTTTTGTTAATCTGTTTCTTTCTTTTGAAAAGCTTTCACTTTGCCTAAGGTGGAAGTATTGATGTTGTAGGGCTTATCTATTTGCTATAACTGTTAAGATCATTAATAAAAGTTGTCTTCACTTACAAATTATATCTTTTTTATTTTCTGCTCTTTCCTGGGAAATGGTAATAAAAAAAACCTTTCAAAATAAATAATAACTGAAAATTAATCTGCATGATCACTTGTTATATGTGTCAGTTTCTAAAAGCAATCATAAATCATATGTGCAGATTAATTAAAAAACATGTTGAATACAATGACCCTACACCCTCTCCCAACTTTGATTGTCCTGTGTTTGGGGTTGAGGAATAAGATTATGATGAGATTCCAGAAGAGGTCTCACGGTTGCTGGAGCACGAGGAAAATACCATTCAGCCATATAAGGAGCCTTTGGAAGTGGTTAATTTGGGTTCAGAAGAAGATCCGAAGGAAGTTAAGATTGGAGCATCGTTGCATCCTGATGTAAAGAGCGGGTTGATTGAGCTGTTGAAAGAGTATGTGGATATTTTTTCTTGGTCTTATCAAGATATGCCTGGTCTAGATACAGACATTGTCGAGCATCATATGCCGTTGAAGCCAGAGTGTCCGCCAGTTAAACAAAAGTTGAGAAGAACCCACCCGAATATGGAAGTAAAGATAAAAGAGGAGGTCCTAAAACAGATTAATGATGGTTTTCTTGTGACATCAGTGTATCCTCAATGGATTGCCAATATTGTCCCAGTACCAAAAAAAGACAGAAAAGTCCCCATGTGCATAGATTACAAAGATATAAATAAAGCTAGTCCAAAAGATGATTTTCCATTGCCTCACATTGACATGTTATTGGATAGCACACAAGGTATTCTCATTCATGGACGGATTTTCCAGGTATAATCAAATAAGAATGGCTCCAGAGGACATGGAAAAAACAACGTTTATCACACCCTGGGGAACATTATGTTACAGAGTGATGCCTTTCGGGTTGAAGAACGCTGGTGCAATGTACCAGAGGGCTATGACAACCCTATTCCATGATTTGATGCACAAAGAAATCGAACTATATGTTGATGATATGATTTCTAAATCCCAAACTGAAGAAGAGCATATAGAAGATTTGATGAAGTTGTTTCGGCGTTTGAGGAAGTATCGTCTCCGTCTGAATCCAAATAAATGCACCTTCGGAGTTAGATCAGGGAAATTGTTGGGTTTTATTGTTAGCCAGAAAGGAATTGAAGTTGACCCTGATAAAGTCAAAGCAATTCAAGAGATGCCATCACCAAGAACTAAAAAGCAAGTCAGGGGTTTCCTCGGGCGTTTGAATTATATCTCCAGATTTATTTCCCACATGACTGCAACATGTGAACCGATCTTTAAGTTGTTAAAGAAAGATCAAAGTTGTGTATGGACGGATGACTGCCAAAGGGCATTTGAAAGTATTAAAGAATATCTGCTTGAACCTCCTATCTTGCTCCCTCCCGTAGAAGGAAGACCGTTGATTATGTATCTAACAGTGTTAGATAAATCCATGGGTTGTATTATGGGATAACAGGATGAAACGGGAAAGAAAGAGTTTGCCATTTATCATCTCAACAAGAAGTTCACTGATTGTGAGTCGCGGTATTCTATGCTAGAAAAAACATGTTGTGCTTAGGCCTGGGCGGCAAAGCGTTTGTGGCAGTATATGTTAAATCATACTACTTGGTTGATCTCCAAAATGGATCCAATCAAGTATATTTTTGAAAAGCCTGCTCTTACTGGGAGAATTTCCCGTTGGAAGATGTTGTTATCTGAATATGATATCGAGTACCGCACTCAAAAAGCTATTAAAAGTAGTGTGTTGGCAGATTACCTTGCTCACCATCCAGTGGAAGACCATCAGTCTGCAGAATATGAATTCCCCGATGAAGATGTGATGTTATTGAAAGTAAAAGATTGTGATGAACCATTGCCTGAGGAGGGCCCCGGCCCTGAATCTTGTTGGAGTATGGTATTTGATGGAGCTGTAAATGCTTATGGTAAACGAATTAGTGCTGTGATTGTTACTCCTCATGGATCGCACATTCCTTTTACTACAAGGTTAACATTTGATTGCACTAATAATATGGCGGAATATGAGGCTTGCATCATGGGTCTTGAAGAAGCTATTGATCTCAGAATCAAGATTCTAGATGTGTATGGTGATTCAGTCTTGGTAATAAATCAGATTAAAGGAGAATGGGACACTCGTTACCCTGGCTTGATCCTTTACAAAGATTATGCTAGAAGGTTACTACCCTTCTTCAATAAAGTTGAATTCCATCACATTCCTAGGGATGAAAATCAAATGGCAGATGCTCTGGCAACTCTGGCTTCCATGTACCAAGTAAATGTTTGGAATGATATACCCCGAATTACAGTTCGACGGCTAGATAGGCCCGCTCATGTGTTTGCGACAGAGGAGGTAGCAGATGAAAAACCTTAGTATTATGATATCAAGCATTTTGTTCAGACTCAGGAATACCCGTTTGGTGCGTCAAAGAAAGATAGAAAGACACTGAGAAGATTGGCAGGCAGTTTCTTCCTCAGTGAAAATGTGTTATACAAGAGAAATTTTGACATGGTCTTGCTCATATGCGTGGATAGACACAAAGCAGACATGTTGATGCATGAGATCCACGAAGGTTCATTTGGCACTCATGCTAATGGACATTCGATGGCTAAAAAGATGCTAAGGGCAGGTTATTATTGGTTGACAATGGAATTTGATTGTTACAAATTTGCAAAGAAGTGCCATAAATGCCATATTTACGCAGATAAGATCCATGTACCTCTGACACTTCTCAATGTGATTTCCTCCCCGTGGCCTTTCTCTATGTGGGGCATTAACATGATCGGGATGATAGAACCCAAAGCTTCGAATGGACACCATTTCATCTTGGTGGCAATTGACTACTTTACCAAATGGGTAGAGGCTGCTTCATATGCCATTGTTACCAAACAGGTGGTTGTGGGTTTCATCAAAAATAATCTTATATGCCGGTATGGTGTGCCGAGAAGAATCATCACTGACAATGGCTCGAATTTGAACAACAAGATGATGACTGAACTGTGCGAAGAATTCAAGATTGTCCATCACAATTCATCTTCATACAGGCCAAAGATGAATGGGGCCGTTGAAGCTGCTAATAAGAATATCAAGAGAATTATCCAGAAAATGGTTGTCACTTATAAGGATTGGCATGAAATTCTCCCTTTTTCTCTACATGGATATCGAACATCTGTTCGCACTTCAACAGGAGCAACCCCGTTTTCCCTAGTGTATGGAATGGAAGCTACACTCCCTGTCGAGGTAGAGATTCCCTCGTTGCGTGTGATAATGGAAACCAAGTTGACAGAGGCTGAATAGGTTCAGAACAAGTTTTACCAATTGAATTTGATTGAAAAGAAGAGAATGACAGTTTTGTGTCATGGACAGTTATATCAGAAAAGAATGAAGAAGGCATTTGATAAAAAGGTTAAACCTCGTGAATTCAGAGAAGGCGACCTCGTGCTCAGGAAGATCATGTCTTTCAACACTGATTCTAGGGGCAAGTGGACTCCCAATTTTAAAGGCCCGTATGTTGTCAAGAAAGCCTTCTCTAGTGGTGCATTAATTCTTGAAACTATGGATGGCGAGGAGTTTCCACGTCCCATGAATGCTGACGCAGTCAATAAATAATTCGCCTAAAGAAATAAAAGAACAACTCGCTAAGTTGAAAACCTGAAAGGGCGGATTAGGCAAAAAGGAGTGTCTCGGTAGGCCGAAAACCCGAAAGGGCGGTCTAGGCAAAAATTAGAGACATAAACAGAATAAATTTCTTGCTAAGTTGAAAACCCACAAGGGAAGCTTAGGCAAAAGTTAGGGATTTTCTTGGCAAGTAACTACGTCGGACAAGACTTGATCGTTGAAGCAACAATCTTCTCGGATCCTCACCATACTTCAAAGGAAGCTGCTACTCATGATTTCAAAAGTTGTTAGGGGGGATAATGGTCATTGCATCTCAATATATCTTTTCCATTATGTATTACAATTTCCCAAACTTTGTAATCATCCATGGAGTCTCGCCATTCGCAGACTACCATTCTATTAATGAAATTCAAGCTTTTGCCTAATTATTTGTGTTCTTATTTTTATTTAGCTTGCAAAGAATTCATTTATTACTGATAATAACTGTTAAAGCAAAAAGATTAAAATAAGCAAAATTAACTTTTCAAAAAAAAGAGAAGAGATCTTTACAATTCAATTTACTTTGGGATTTATGATGAAACAATGACAACAAAGATGGTGATCCCAAGAATGAACAAACTTTGGTTGTTTTAAGAATATTTACTCCCTTCATGAAAGTTTTCTCAGGTCATTTTGCTGGTGTGCGCAATCTTTGTGTGTTTCTCAGATAGTTAAAGACGATATCAGTGGGTGCAAGGTACAGTATTGGGTTTACGATCCCATTATCCCCAGTCAAGTCTTGGTTCGCTTTTGATTTTGGGTTTGCATGGTCAGAAGCCTCTGTCCCAGATTCCCCAGCGAAGTCTTCCCTCATAATGAAAGGTTTTATTCCCTTGGTGTGATGAGATGTCGCTCTTTTTGCAGTATTGGCACTAATGTTGACTTCTAGATTTCTCGGGAAGGTTATCCCAGGGCATCTCTTATTGGAATGAGTGTTTGTGATGAAAGTTTTCAATCCGCAGTTTTTTCTCCAAGGAGGTAGACTTGAATCCCCCAGTGAGGCTTGGTCGTTTCGACATCAGTCTGCTTTATTTGAGAATGATTTTGAAATCTCCAATAGGCATGTTGCTTTTGGAAAATTGTTTCTCTGATGAAACCGGAAGAAGGATGTTTTATCCCGATATCTGTTTAACTTAGCTACATCCGGATTATGTTTCTCCTCAGTGAAGTTAAAACAATAAGTTTGGTTTCTGCAGTTACCTTTCTTGGACTGATCTTTCTGGTTGAAGCGCATCCCAATGTTGTTAGTACCTGAGGCGATTTCGTTTGTCTGCGCTGATTATGTATCCTTTTTACCAGCATATGCACAATAACACTAATACATTCATACATACATCATGCATTGCTAAAAATCATCATTCATTGACATTGTGTTCTGACCCTTCCAACAACGCTCTTTGCTTAGTTGAATTTGGTTTTCCCTCTTGAGTTTATTTCTCAAAGGATGAATCTGCATTGGCCGTCTTGCTCCAGTTTATTTATGAATTGGATTTGTGGTTTGCTAAAAACTTTAGGTTTTGGTTTGTGCATTTATTTTGCATAGGAAGACTTTATCTCCTCAGTAGGAATATCGTGGCACTTCCCCGGGAAATCATATTTCTATCCCTAGAAAGTCATTTCTCTTTGCAAATCCCCTTGATAATAAGTGGAAGTCTCTTTATTTGAGACAAATTACGTATTACCCTTTCCAGGAAGATTTCCTTGGTTAAAGAAGAAGTTGAGACCCGTTCTTGGTAAAACACCAGAATCTTAGGGAAACATGATATATTTTCTCTTTCTACCTTCAGTGAATGTTGGTAGTACATCGGCAATGAACGTCGGTGTTTGGTATCTTTTTGCTATCTTCAGTGAACTTTGATAGTTCATCGTTAGTGAACGGTGGTGATATGATATATTTTCTTCTTTCTACCTTCAGTGAACATTGGTGGTACATCGACAGTGAATGTCGGTGTTTGTTATCTTTTTGCTATCTTCAGTGAATGTTGATAGTTCATCGTCATTGAACGGCAGTGATATGATATATTTTCTCTTTCTACCTTCAGTGAACGTTGGTAGTACATCAACAGTGAATGTTGGTGTTTCTTATCTTTTTGCTATCTTCAGTGAACGTTGATAGTTCATCGTCAATGAACGGAAGTGATATGATATATTTTCTCTTTCTACCTTCAGTGAACATTGGTAGTACATCGGCAGTGAACGTCGGTGTTTGTTATCTTTTTGCTATCTTCAGTGAACGTTGATAGTTCATCATCAGTGAATGGCGGTGATATGATATATTTTCTCTTTCTACCTTCAGTGAACATCGGTGTTTGGTATCTTTTTGCTATCTTCAGTGAACATTGATAGTTCATCGTCAGTGAACGACAATGATATGATATATTTTCTCTTTCTACCTTCAGTGAACGTTGGTAGTACATCAGCAATGAACGTCGGTGTTTCTTATCTTTTTGCTATCTTCTGTGAACGTTGGTAGTACATAGGCAGTGAACGTTGATGCTTGTTATCCTCCTCTCTGATTCTATTCTTGTGGTTTACCAGTGATTTATTTTCCTGGTGGGATTGCTCTTTTGTTTCTACATTTCATATTGCATCTCCAATTCTACTTTGCGTCTCTTTGTTCCATTCATATGCATTCATATGCATAAATGTTTGCATGGCATCTTAGGGCCAAAAACAGGGTTTGTTTTATATTTAAGTGTCTTCGATCACGTCGACACGAAGATTTTTAACCTTCGTATCTCTGGATAGAAGAAACTTAAATAAGGGAAGATGTTGTACCCCAATTTTCCCCCAAAGATTCCTTCATCATACCATATTATTTCAATCACCACAAAATCACATTAGGACTTTTGGTTCTTCTCCCTATCTTTAGCCTTGATCTTTGAGGAGTTACCAAGCACCTTGACTTGTTTTCTATTGTAATCATGGATATTTTGCTTTGATTTTCTCTCTAAATTAACAAAATACAATATTGGTTTCTCTTACTTGTTAATAATGTAGGTAAAGGCAATGAGGTTTAGCAAGTTGAATCATGGGTTCATGAGTTTATTTCCATGCCCTAGTCAAAAGCTTGAGAGATTCAAACCTCACCATTGAAGTTGTTTTGAAGTTGGTATGGAAGTAATTTTGGTGTCCATGATTCCTAATCATCATCCTCAACAAATTCTATTCACAAAGGAAGAATATTGGCACAAAAAGTTTGTTCAAACTTGGCAAAGTTCCACCAAGCATTCTCTTGATCTAGAGGCTAGGGTTTTGGACTTCAAAGGGGAATATCTTGCTCATCTTTTGGTATTTTTGAGTGACTCCAAAAAAATTCTTCTCTTCAAATAGTTACCAACAAATCACTTCAAAAGTTCCAAGGAGTTTTCATGTGGAAGGAACTTGGTGAAGAAGAAAGATTACAAGTCATCCAGATGAATCCCTAATTTTCCATATGTGACTTCAAATGGTCATAACTTGGTCAATTTTTATCACCTTGAGCCCATTCTTTTTTCATGATGACCCTAATGATGTGTAATTAATGCCTTCTTTTATGTGCAAAGTAAGAAAATGGATTGAAGTTACCTTAAGAATGCAAGAGATTATAGGTCATTTCATGATTTTTGGCCAACTTCAACAAGTCATAACTTGCTCAATTTTTGGAGATTTTGAGTGGTTCAAATTGCAAAATTTCATTCAAGAGATCTACTTAATTCCATATTTTTTTGTTAAAGAGCAAATTCTAAGTGGAAGGCCATGTTTAGATGCAAGAGATTATAGGTCATTTTTAAAGAAGAATTTGAAATATTTCTAAGTATGGAAAGTCAACTCTTTTTCTTCAACTTTGACTCCATGTAATTTTCAGCTCAAGCATCCATTTGATTCCATTCTTTTTCCATTTCAAAGCTTGTTACCTCATCTTTACAAAGCATCAATAATTTTGCCCTAAGACCCCCTGAGGTGAAAATGCCATTGGATTGAACTTGGTAACTTGGAACTGAAGTTTCTCCATAAGTCAGAATTTGAAATTCATATTTTGGCCTTTAAACATCAAATTAGCACGCGTTTGTGATCTAAACATGTTTAACCAAGTTTCCAAAGTGGATTAGAGCCTTGAAACCCAAGGATTAGATGAGTTTTGATGCAAATCAGATCACACTTTGCTCGTGCATCAGGTTCACACGATTTCCCTCCAATTTTCATCATTCCACACGCTTGAACATTCCATTTGATTCCCTATAAATAGAGGGTCATCCCCCATTCAATTTCCTAAGCTTAGATAGCCAGAATCACCCTGCCAAACTTGCTTCACAACTCAGAATTCAGCTACTTCGAATCCTATTCTCAAGCCTTTTTCAATCCATTTTTTTCTCATCAATTCACCTTCCTTGATCTTCCTTGAAGCTAACCATATAATCACATTTGAGAATCGTGCCCTATTTTGCTCGATAGAAGTCCAGTTTCAGAGCTCTGCAACTCAACTTCAATAGGTAGATTCCTTCGTCAATTCTTCAAAACTTTGGTATCATTGTGTTGCTCTCATTGCCCTGGTTCTAGTCACAAAACTTACTTTTATCTGGAAGCACGTTTTGACCATGAATTTTCAAATCCCTTTTCAAAACTTTCTTTCCAAATTGCTTGAGTTACCATTTATATAAATTTGGCGCGAGGGTGTGGTTGTCTTCGTCTTGAAGAGACGAAGCGAATGGCATAGGTCTGAGCTTCTGATTTTACAGTTTGAGAGACCTGCAATTCATGAGGGCTGGAGGTTGGAGATGACCAACGTGTCATCTTCCAACCAATGAAAGCGTGACATTTGTTATTTTCAAATTCTGATTTTATTAATGATTCTGTATGTTATTCATTAAAGACCATGATATGCACAGCGCGCCAGATTCCTTGGATTTGATTACTAACGCGTTTTGACTCTCATCCAATGGTCCACATCTTTTTCTTTTATTTTCTTTTTCTGATTTTTATATTTTAATTGTTTTAAGTTTCAAAAAATCATAGAAAATTCGTTTTTAGTCCAAAAAATCTAAAAAAAATCATGAAAAATATTTTTGATTATTCTCTTTCTGATTTTTATTTTTTAACAATTTAATTTTGTGTTTTGATATTTTTTTATGAATTTTACACTTATTTGATTTGTTTAAAATGTTTAAAAATACTTTTACACATTTTTAAGTTCTGAAAAAATTATGGAATGATCCAATGATATTGTGACAAATATTGGTGACCTTATTTTATTTTTGTTTCTGACTTTGCTATTTTTTACTATTTTTTTATTTTACCCATTTATTTTAATTTTTAAAAATAGTTTCTGACTTTTAAAAATTCCCAAATTTTTTGTAAAACTACTTGGCCTCTTTTCTGATTTTTCTATGGTCTTATTTTTCATTTCTTGATTAATTTGAATATAATTGGAATTTTCTTCATTATTTTCCATTTTTTAAAACATTTTTAAACCCTTTAATGAACATATTAATTATATTATTATTTTGTGAATATTTTCTGGCTGTCTTGGGTTGATTTTTTGGTCATGGCTTTATTAACTTCATTGGATCCATGGTGTTGAGTTTAACTCCACAAAAAATGGATGAATGATTTTAATAATAGTTTGATTAAATATTAATCCAAATGTGGTTTTTCTTTTTACCCTAATTCCTCTTCATCTCATCCCCTTCTTGTTGCATTAAATATTGTTAGAGCATGATCTCTATATCATGTCTCAAAATAAATGGTGCATAGATTTCTATTGACCGGCCTCAAAATAGGTGCGACTTCTATATAAGTCCACTTACGATTGCTTAACATAGCGCTAAATTTTGTCCCGATTTGAATAAATGATCATTCGTGGCCCAAAATTATGATTGCAAGCCCAAGTATGTTAATTTGATCTCTTTGATCCAATAACTTTGAGATTCATTGTGTGGAGGCTTTGGTTCTACCAATCCTCTAATGGATCTACAACACCTTTGGTCAACGCGGATCACTTAAACATCGTTGATCATTAAATGGTACTTGTGAGAATTCCAAATGGATGATATACTTGACAAAAAGCAAATACAACTTGTTGCATGGAGGCTTTGGTTCTACCAATCCTCTAATGAGTTCCAAATACAAGTTTCAAGATGGTCATCCAACTAACTACTAATTATTGACTTCTTTTATTTTATGCTTTTATTCTTTTATGCTTTATGTACTATTTATTTTTTTAGCATTTTATATTTCGTGCCATTTTCATCTTTGCTCATTTGAGCATTTATTTTCTTGTCATTTCTACTTTGCTCACTTGAGCTTTTCTTTTTTCCTTTTCCTAAGATACTTAATAACCAACTTAAACCCTAAAAAACTCTTAATGGTACTTGGACTATTTGGTTACTATCCTTGGTATTATGGAGCATGGGACTTTTCCTTGGACTTAGGATTAGAAACCTTGGCCTATCTTGGAGACCTTGTGATCTTATCTGATTACTTTGTCTGGAGCTCTTGAGGTTTACCTCAAGACATTGGGTTGCTTGTTTGTTTTTATGTGCAGGTTTTTGTGATTGCATCCTTTGTTTGTAATATGGAATTCATCCGCATACAACCGTTACTCTGCCCAATTTTTGTGAAGACTTAATACATTTGAAGAGGTCTAGTATCTTTGCTTGCTTGGTTTCACTCCAAAGAATGGAAATTCTATCTTGGCTCATAATGTCATGTTTTGGCTTCTTGTTTGGTTAGATGGTCCTTATCCTTAGCTTTTACCTTATGCTTTAGGATAGCCTCTTCTACTCCTCCCATCTTCTTTAATTTCAAAAATCTTCTCCCTCCTTTTTAAACTCTTCTTGTTTCTAAACTTAAACACTTTCATAATAAACTTGGACTTAGGTCCATGAATTTTCAAAACATTTTCATCAATAAACTTCAATCAATTTAATAATACTTTGACACTTTTTGTGAGAAGACTAAAAGTCAATCAATCTCATTTCAAACCATTTTGCCACTTTGGCTTTTACCTTTAAACTTTTCTTAAAAGATTAGGCTCTTGTCAATCCTTGTAGTGATGCAAACAACTATACTTCTACAACATGTAGTGAAGAGAGATATTTTCCACTTGGGTGTTGAGTGAGGCATTGATGATTTTAAAATCCAAGCCATATCCTCCACTTTGAGATGATGTAAATTCTTCTTTCTCATGATTGTGGGTAGTAAGTATATTTTCCACACGGACAATGACGATGATGTCTTATCTCATAAAATTAACCAACACACTTGTGTTTCAAATTTTCAAAAGAGGAGCTACGTGTACCCTGATCCCCTATTGCACGAAAGGTGGTACGTAGGCACTAAAGGTTCACAACCGCGGCGGGTGCAAAAATCATAAAAAATATATTTCTTCTCTTACCTCCACCATCCATTTTATACATAACACATTTTTATAGCCAAAATATACAGATTTTACAAAGAGGTTCCTGCGGAGTAACGTAGATGTTTAGGGTGCTAATACATTCCCTTTGCATAACCAACCCCCTTACCTTGAATCTTTCCCCCTTTTTTTGGGTTATTCGCTCTTTTTCCATTCCTTTGGAAATAATAAAGCGCGGTGGCGATTTTTATTTTGATTTGTATAAAGTCTAGTCAATCCAATGGCTTAGTCTTGAACATTTCTACCGCTACAACAACCTTGGGGAAGGCATATCTGCATGTATATAATACGATTGGACGTGTAGGGAGGCGCCATTGGTCTTGGCGAATGAGTACAAAATTGAAAGGTGTTTCCGTCCTAGTTTGCGAATTAGAGGTGGCATGGGTTGCAATGTAGGTGCATGGTAGTTGACGGCCTTAGGGAAGGCATCTCTTCATGCATGTAATACGATTGGACATCCTAGTTGGCGAATTAGAGGTTGCTTACTATTATTTTATTCAAATTCAGTACAACCTATTTAATCCTACATTTATCAAAACACTTCTACACTCAATCGCTCAAACACTCGAACACTCAAAGACTCAAACACTTAAACCTCCAAACACTCAAACCTCCAAACCTTCATACTTTCAAACACAATGGCCTCTGCACCACAATATGTGATCAGTGCACATTTCAACGGTGAGACATACATTTGTCCCACCTATGGGTTTTTGTTTAGAGACACTGAGAACATCCGATTTTGTTTAAACAGGAAAGCCAATTTCTTGTATTTTAAAAAATGATTGGAGGCCAAACTTGGATGAGGTCCCGTGACACAAATCTTTTATCAGAACCCGGTTTTTTTGTAACAACCAAATAATATTTTATAAGGCCGAGGTTCAAGATGACGAGGACCTTCATAATATGTTTTCCAGTCATGAGTATTCTGGGTACGACTCTATTGAGTTGTACATTGTGATGCGAGAGCCTCAGCTGTCACAAGTGGTGGATCCTCTCGAGGCCGAGCTAGCAGAAGTAGATGTCATTGACTAAGAAGAAGAAGATGATGACTTAGAGTTTGACGACATGGTCAATGATGATTCTGAAGACGATGGGATACCTGGTATACCTCCGAACGAGATCTACACACCACCTCCATACATGACAAACTTCAACACGGGCGGAGATGAACCGTCATCTGATTTATTTTTCAATCCGTATATGGAGTCGGATGACAACTTAAAAGAGAAAGAAATTTCGTAATAGAGAAGATTGTATCCGAGCCATAAAAAAGTTTCACATGGTCAACTCAGTCGATTTTAAGGTAGATCGTGTAAATCCAGAAAGGTACAAGCTCAGGTGTGTCCACCCAGATTGTATGTTCAAGCTCACTGCATCATATAGATTAAGAGGTGATTATTGGGTCATAGGTTCTATGTCCACGCACACGTGCATCAATTCTACTCAATCACAGGATCATCAGAAGCTAAATTATGATCTCATATGTCAAGAAATCCTATCTATCGTCAGCAATGATCTATCATTGAAGGTGAAAAACATAATCTCTCACATCACTACGATATTTAACTATACTCCGTAATATTGAAAGGCGTGGTTAGAAAAGACCAAGGCGATTGAAAAGGTATATGGAAATTGGGAGGAGTCATACAAAGAACTTCCTCGCTACTTGAATGCACTTCAGACTTATTCTCCGAGTACTGTTTACATTATGGAAACACTGCCGGCGTACGCCCCAGATGGTAGTCAAGTCACCGAAAATGGAATATTCAATCGAGTGTTATGGGATTTTCAACTTTGCATCACAGGGTTTGCGTCTTGCAAACCTATTATTCAAATTGATGGGACTTGGTTGTATGGGAAATACAAAGGCACGCTACTGATGGCACTTGCACAAGATGGCAACAATAACATTTTCCCAATTTCCTTTGCTCTAGTCGAGGGAGAGACTGGTGGTGCTTGGAGCTTCTTTCTCAAGAATATCCGAACACACGTGGCTCCTCAACCAGATCTCTATTTGGTCTCTGATAGACATGCATCTATTGAGAGTGCATACAACAATTCTACAAATAGTTGGCATGACCCTCCTTCTATGCATGTCTATTGCATTAGACATATCGTCTAAAATTTCACGAGGGAGATCAAAGACAAAGCTCTTAGGAAAGCGGTTATGAATGCATGGTATCCATTTACACAACCTACGTTCAAACATTATTGCAATGAGATTAGATTGTCAAATCCGGATGCAGGAAGGTGGATCGATAACATTCCGGTGGAGAAATGGACTAGGTCATACGACAATGGACAACGATGGGGCCACATGACAACAAATCTGATTGAATCCATGAAAGGGGTGTTCAAAGGCATACGAAACCTCCCAGTAACTGCTTTGTTTAAATCAACATATTTTAAGATGGATTCGTTGTTTGCCAAAAGAGGTGAAATATGGAATGTTGTTGTGTTGCAATCGGGACAACTATGGAGTGAAAGCTGCATGAAGTATATTAAGGCAGAAAGTGCCAAAGCCAACACCCATCTGGTTATACGGTTCAACCGACACAGCCACAACTTCATTGTCAAAGAGAAAATCGACCACAACTTCATTGTCAAAGAAGCAATCGACCACAACGAGGGGCTGCCAAGACAAGAGTATAGGGTTATACTACCTTCTCATTGGTGCGATTGTGGCAAGTTTCAAGCCTTTCGTATGCCTTTCTCTCATGTCATTGTGACATGTTACTATACTCATAAAGACGCATTACAACTTCTATCTCCCATTTACAAGTCTGAAACCTTGCGCAACGTATACAACAATAGCTTCCATTTGGTAGTGAAACCTGATTATTGGCCTGCATACGATGGCGAAATAGTATGGCACAATCAAATGCGAAGGAATAAAAAGGACCGTCCCAAAAGCAAGCACATCACAACTGAAATGGACTCCCTTGACAAGTTGGAAAGAAAGTGTGGTTTATGTCGTCAGGTCGGACACAATCGCAAAAATTTTCCGACTCGGGCTACTAGCTAAACCACATAAAAATTGCAGTACAAGACATCTTTACTTTTTTAAGTTATAAAC
The DNA here is from genome assembly GCA_948472305.1 of Vicia faba. NCBI lineage: Eukaryota > Viridiplantae > Streptophyta > Magnoliopsida > Fabales > Fabaceae > Vicia > Vicia faba. Next base: position 930,534,392 of record OX451741.1, on the reverse strand, counting down.
ATTACGATTTTTCATTAAGAGCATTTGTTACAACAAACCTTGCACAAAAAACAAATAAAAACACGATAAAACGTCTAAGAAATTACAACCGTGAAAACAATTTCATCTGACCCATGCATCATCAACATTACGTCTCTGTTTGTTTTAACTTCCTCCAACCAAAAATTAGGTCTTCCTGTTGCAAGTGAGGTGGTTGTTCTTATTCACTGGATCCTTTTAATTTGTTCCCCATCCTCGATGTCTCCCTTTAGCCATCGCATCAACTCTCTCTTCAGACGCTCCATGGAGTGAATGTGCCAAAATTTCATTTTTCATCGGAGGTTTGGTGGCCGAGAAAATAACGTAACCATCTCTGGTAAAAATCATGGGAGATGTCATGACGCAAATAACAGAGAAAAAATAAGAAGACAGTGCGAGAAAGTGTGAAGAATGACGGAGAAACAGAGGACTTATTTATAAAAAATGCATTTTGCCCTAGGAGGCAAGTGAGATGGCGCCTCCTCTCACTTTTAGAGTGCATGCACCATCTCACTAGGCTAAAAGAGAGAGCATGCGCCAAGTGAGATGACGCCTAGGACAAATTGGCCAGTGTATGCGCCATCTCACTTGGCTCCTCCTTTGTAGGGTTTTCTGAAACATGGTTATTTACGTAATTTTCTCCGAAACATGATTATTTGTGTTTTTTTTTAAAACTTGATTATTGCAAAAAAAATTCCTTATGTGAAGCACATATTTTTAAGATTTTATATTTTTGAATTTTAATATTTAATATCAAAATAATAAAGACTAATTATATAAAATAAAAAATATATATTAATATTAAAATAATATGATATTGACACATAAATAAAAATATCGTTATATTATAGAAAAATATAATTAAATTTAAAGGGCATTAAAATTGAATAAAAATCTTAAAAAAAGAATAAAATAGTAATTTTTAAAATGGGAAGATTAAAATAAATAAATAAATTTAAATAAAAAGACTAAAATTACAATTAAACTAAAATAAAAATATAATTACATATTAAATATTAGAATTGTAAATCTATTCTAATTTATTAAAATTGATTTTAAATGTCTTGAACATAAATCGAACCAAAAACTTTTAATTAAATTGAAAGAGACTCGTTTATCTCATCCAGATGTTCTTGGATTATGCATCAAACTTTTTCTATAACTAATTACTATTCAACAATTTATTATGCATTTATTTTCATATATTAACCTCTCATCTTACATCAAAAAGCAAAAACAAAAAATAAAACCTCTCATCTTCTAGTATTTTTTTCAATTATTTTTGCTTAATTGTCAAAATTCTACTAGTTATTATCTTAATTCTTAAATGATGTCTCATCTCATCTTATATTATTTATTAAGACTCACGTTTTAAAATAGGGTTTTTTCTCTTATTGTCTTAATGTACTAGTTTAAATGCATCAGTGATTTTTCCATTCCTCTTTGACAATCTATAACCATTCATGACTTATATATGAGTTAGAAGTTGATTCCATATATGGTATAGGTACTGATTGTACTTGATCAGAGGGGATTTTCAAAATCTTTAAGTTTTGAGTTGAGCAAGAGTTGAATGCGAAGTGGAGACACCTGTAAGATACTCTGATACCAAAGTAAGTTTCAGAACGAATGTTAGTAAGCATGAGAGTAAGTGAGTATGAATATGAATACCTAACCCTCTCAAGTGAGAGAGTATTTATAGCCCCAACGTTGGGTCAAGGTCTTTAATCATGGGCCACGATAAAGCCCAACAACGAAGACTATCAGGGCTTACGTGTGTACGGAGTCCAGCACGTGGCCTCCTCCCTAGTCAACTGCCCTGGGAAAGCAGGAGCTGGACCTGTTATTCCTAGAGGGCAGGATGATGATGATGATGATATAGACACGTGGGTAACATCCCCCTAGCGGACACGTGGGGAAATGCCCAACGGTTCTTAGATTGGGCTGCATGCTTTTGGGCATTTGATAAAGGCGCTGGATTGGGCCTCCCTAACGGTGGGGTAAGTGTTGGCCCTGTCCAGAACAGGAGCCCTCTAAGTTATTGCCCTTATGTGAAAGGGTGATGACTTAGTTTCAAATCCACTTTTGGGGAAACGTTTCCCAAAAGGAGAGATTGCCCCACTCCGCCAGGGATAACTCGTTGGCTGATGTCGAGGATGCAGAAAACATGCGTGCGACATGGTCGACCAGGTCAGTGGGTGGTTCCTTGATAGGCTTTAATTTCGGTTTTAATTGGTTTGGTGCCCGTTAGGCATATACACCCATAGGAAGCGAGGAGTTTCCCAAACATTCTTTTTTAACGTGCCCGTTTATGAGGCATTGCCTCGATGTCGAGCGTTTACCCCACCTTTGGGAGAAACAATTCATGAGTGTTCATCAGAGTTCATAACCGCGGATGAAGATTCATAGGTGATCTTCATAGATGTGTGTCAGGGTCATCCTCCCCGCCATTCGGGGAGGTTTTTGAGTCGATCAAATGTCCCCGCGCAGGGCGTGGTTCATTCCGAGGTTGATTGTCGAGGGCTTGGGTCGAGGTCTATTCCTCGGCGCATTCATTTCCCTTTCACTTGATTTGCGGTAGAATGGTGAATTTGATGAAGTCGAATTCACTGTTTCCCCTGCCTTTCAGTTACGATGGCACACCAAATCGAGGAAGACGTCATGCCCGCCACCCATGAGGACTAAAATACTGTCATGGAAGACCCTTTGGCCTGGGTCGCGCCCGAGCCTAGGAACAAGAAGTCAATTTTCTCGCAAGACGCTTCTGATGCGTTTAATTTCCCAGTGGTTCGAGCAGAGGGTGCTCCTACCAATTAGGCCCTTCAGATCCCTCATAGAAATAGAAGGATATGCTTGGCGTATCCTGGAAATTGCTTTCCCATGTATGAATTTGCCTTTAAATAAGCAGGCATGCGTTTGCCTTTCAACGATTTCCAAGTTGGGGTTTTCCAATGGTTACAAGTGGCACCTTCCTAACTTCACCCGAATGCGCTCGTGTTCATGCGTGCATTCGATCTCGTATGTCAATATCTCCAAATAGGCGCCATGTTGCCTATCTTCTTCTGCATTTTCCATTTGCAAAGGCAGTCCATCGAAGGGGGACAAGCCTGAGTGTCTTTTAAACAGTTTGGGAAACTCTTCCAGCCATATCTCGAATCTGTCCGTCACTTTAAAGAGAGGTACTTCATCGTGAAGCCTCTCACAGATGTAGCTGTGGCCTTATTGTATGATCTCTTAGAAGAGGTCGAGGAAGGTTGGACAATATTTCGAATAACGACTAGATTTTCTCTCTAATAGAAGTGGAAGCACTTCGAGCAGAAGCCTGAGTATTATGCAGTGAAACCTGGGGACTTGGATGCCCAGGACCAACTTTCCTACAAGAAGTTGGTGTCTTACGTCAGGATTTTCACCCTGGCGAGGTGTGTGGACGTGGAAAACAACTTCCTTTTTGATGATAAAAGGGAATATCTCCTTGTTAACAGAATGATAAATACAAAAGTGCTGCTCGAGTCTTCTTCAGACGAGGAAGCTCTGAGGCTTTTAGGTAGGAGATATGCATGTGACATTTATCTTTGTAGGTTTGTCTTGAAACTGACAGTTTCTTTTTTGATTGCAGATAGGATGGCGTCCCTCTTTGAGATCTTATTCAAGTTGAGGCCCAAGAATGCCTCCACCTCAGGCCCCAAGAGTTGGGCTGCTCAACTTTAGGAGCAGGCCAAAACCTCCACCCGAGCAAGTGGTTCCCCTTGTTCCTCGAAGACTCAGGCTCCTCCTCCCAAATAATAGGCAAAGAGGAAGCGCGTGGAGGACCCTGAGCGAGCAGTGCCCGAAAGTGATAGGGAACTGAGGGAGTTTATGTGTTGCCTCCCTGCTACCTCAATCAGGACATATTCAACGGGGAGAGTTCTCTAGGTCTTCGTGAGCAGGAAAGGGAAGCAATCTTGTCTAAAAATAAAGAGACCCGATGGAAGAATCTGGAGGACGATGTGGCTGCCGTGATGAGGATCCTTGAGACGGTGTTGATGCTGAATGATGAAGCTGCGGGCTTCCAAGCCACCCTTGACAAAGCTCACGCCCGGATCAAGAAACTGTAGGGGATAAATGAGAAGCTGAAGGGCGACATCCTCAACCACGAGGAGAAGTATGAGGCGCAGGTCTAGCTCCTCAAAGATCTGAATAAGCTATGGCCTCAATTAGAAACCGCGAATAGAGATAACGAGCGATTGGTCGGTCGGGTAAAAGAGCTGGAGGGGGTCGTGGCTCCCGATGAGGAAGAAACTGACGAGGAGAAAGCCTCGTAACTAGGATATATCTAATTGCACGGATTCGTGTGCTCGAGTAAGATGTCGTAGATACTCTTAGTTACGGCTTCAACACATCCGTGCAGCAACTCAAGATACTTAACCCCGGGGTCGAGTTAGTGGTCGAAAGTGCGTTGCCCTTTAATTAAGTGGTTGATGGTAAGATCTTTTATCCCTCCGACGATGATCACGTGGAAGAAAGTGATGGGGAGGATGAGTTTTGAGATTCTTTTGGGCCTGCCTTCCTGCCTTCCTACCTTTGTTATAACTTAGATTAGTGGCCTGCATTCCCATATATTTGTTTTGTAAATTGGACAGGGGCTTTGCCCATTTTGCCTTTGTTTTGGCATTCGTACCCGTACGTAACTTTTTGGATAATGTTGGCCTTCATGGTCGGTATTTTATAAATTCTTTTACTTTCCCTCAATTATTTATTAAATACTTTCTTGTCGTTGTGTTTGATTTGTGTATTTCACGAAATTTTGTACTTTCATGAGTGGATATTTGTGCTCGACCTTGGTTATGATCGACGCATGTTGGAATGTGTCGAGGAGATGGAGTGGGAATCCAGGAAACTAAGTCAAGATCACGATCGGGATCTTGACTTCGTGGCGTGAACTGCCCATCACGAGCTGGGTGTTCTTCCCGTTGGGTACTTCGACAGCGGAGGTTCTGCTCAAGACATGAACAACAAACTTGCCTTTCGTCAATGGTTAGAGGTTATGTTCATACCTCGACATGCTTCCATGGTCGAGCGCATCCTGTTGTTTGTCAGAGAGGACCCGTCGACTGCTAGGGCCCGACATTTTAGTAAGGACCTAGCTGTAATATTGTTTCAACTTTGTAGCATTCCATGGTCGAAGGAGAGATTCTCCACTTAGGTGTTCGAGGTGGTATGCCCCGGTGCCCATGGCCCCGCAGACGCGGTACGGCCCTTCCCAGTTAACGGCCAGCTTTCTCTCACGAGAGTCTTTCTGATTTCTCTATAATACTAGGTTGTCGACCTAGAATTCATGCTTTATGACTTTAGCATCATGGCGAAGGGCTATCTGTTGTTTCAGCATGGCTTCACGAAGAGCTACCCCTGCGCGAATTTCCTCGACTAGGTCGAGATCTTCCCCTAGGGCCTCGCCGTTTAGTTCCTCGTCTAAAGGGACTCCAGTTTTCCAGGATGGCTCCATGATTTCCAAGGGGATGATTTCTTTGGTGCCATAGGTTAGCCAAAACAGGGTCTTATCGGTCATCGAGTGTGGTGCCAAAGGACGTTGTGAAACTCTTCGACCCATGCCCTTTTGGCTTCTCCCAGTCTACACTTGAGTCCTCGTAAGATGAATCTATTTACAACTTCAGCTTGCCTGTTGGTTTAAGGATGTTCGACTGAGGTGAAGTGCTGCTTGGTGCCGATCTTGGTGACGAAGTCTTGGAAACCTTGAACGGTGAACCGTGTCCTGTTGTCGATCACGAGCGCTTGTGGTATCCCGATCCGAGAAAGTATTTTTCATTTGTAGAAACTAAGGATATTGTGTGAAGTGATTCGGGTTAGAGCTTCAGATTTTATCCACTTCGTGAAATAGTCAACGACCATAATCATGAATTTATTTTGATATGAACCTTACACAAATGGACTGAGGATGTCCATTCCCCACCAAGCGAATGGCCACGGGGACAACATCATTTTGAGTTTGTGTGGGGACGCGAGGTGCATGTCCGTGTGTGTCTGACATTTGTCACATCTTTTGACGTGTTCCCCCGCGTCCTGTTGCATTATGGGCCATTAATAGCCTGATGGCAGCGCCTTTCGTTCCAAGGATTTTCTGCCTAAATGTTAGGCGTTGATCCCCTCGTGGATTTCCCACAATTCCTCGGGGATTATGTATTCCTCGATGCATTTCAGGAGCGGGATGGAGAATCCTCAGTGATAAAGTTTATGCTCGAACACCACGTAAGAGCAGGCTCATCGTTTTGTCGCGTTGGCCTCTTTTTTTATCAGTGGGCAATGCTTTTGTTATGAGAAAGTTAAACGCCGGGGTCATCCAACCCGAATAGTCCCCAATGGCATTCACCTTAGGTGGTGCAGCGGATTTTTCAATGATCGGGCGAGAAAGGGATACTTGGATGACGCAGTTGTTCCTACCTTTCTTTTTTGTGCCCGTGAGCTTTTAGAGTATGTCTGCCCGTGTGTTCTATTCGCAAGGTACGTGTTTGATTTGTTCCCGGTCAAACCGTTTCATCTATTCTTTGACTAGGTCCAAATATTTGATGAGATTGTTATTCTTAGCTTGATATCATCTTTGTACTTGAGATGCGACGAGTTAGGAATATGTGAATACATGTATTTCACGAGCACCCAGATCCTCGACCAGCCTTAATCCTGCAAGTAGAGCCTCATATTCATCCTGGTTGTTTGACATGGGGAACGAGAGGGTGAGGGAATTGTCGATCACCACGCCTTCTCTGTTATCGAGGAGGATTCCCGCTCCTCTCCTCGACGAACTTGAAGATACGTCTACCAAGATGGTCCACTTATGTTTTTCCACAGTGGGGGAATCATGAGTGGTCATCTCCGCGACGAAGTCGGTCAACACTTGGGATTTAAGGGCTTTTCGGATCTCGTATTGAACGTCGAACTCCGAGAGCTCCAATGACCATTTCAGCATTCGACCGACCATATCTGGCCGACCTAGGTGCTATCTCGCGAGTTGGTCTGTTTGCACAATGACTGTGTGTGCGAGGAAGTAATGTCTAAGTCTCCTCGCTGCATTGACGAGGGGTAATGCTACTTTTTCAATCTGATGGTATCTAAGCTCGGGGCCTTGTAGCGCTTTGCTCGTAAAATACACTGGTTTCTGCCGGTGTCTCGCAAATGAGATCCGCGCTTACGACCTCAGCAAAGACGGCCAGGTAAAGGAACAACGTCTCCCCGTTATCTGGTCGTGATAATACCGGAGGCTGTGAAAAGGTTTGCTTAAGGTGGAGGAGTGCTTGCTCGCACTCCCCGGTCCATTCAAAAGCCGCTTCTTTGCGCAGGAGTTTGAAAAACAGTAGCGCGTGTTGCACGAAGTTTGCCACAAAGAAGGAAAGTGAGGCGAGCATACCGTTTATGACTTGTATGGATTTTTTCGAGCTTGGCGTGGGGAGCTCGGAGAATGCCCGACATTTGTCGGAGTTGGTTTTGATTCCCCGTTTGGTCAGATAGAAACTGAGGAATTTGCCCGCCTTAACCCTGAAGGTATATTTCTCTGGGTTGAATCTCATTTTGCATTTCCTTGCTAGGGTGAAGACTCTTCTGAGATGGGAAGTGTGGTCGATTTATGTTTGATATTTGATGATCATGTCGTCCATATATACCTCGAGCATGTCTCTAATCTCGTTGTGGAAGAATTTGTTCATCAACCGTTGGTATGTTGCCCCTGCATTTTTTAGGCCTAAGGGCATTACATTATAATAATAATTGCTTGAGCCGGTCATGAAGGCGGTGCAATGTTTGTCGCTCATCGCCATTGGAATTTGGTTATAGCCCGAGTAGGCATCCATAAATGATAAAATTTTGTAGTCAGTCGAGTTGTCGACCAACATATCAATGTTAGGTAAAGGAAAAGCATCTTTGGGACATGCCTGATTAAGATAAGTATAATCAACACATATTCTCCATTTTCCATTATTATTTTTGACAAGTACAATTTTTGAGAGCCAGGTTAAATACCGGGTGTTGTACCCCAAAATTTTCCCTCTCATATTTTCAAAGGTCTTCCCTTACATGGTTAGTCACAAACCCTTGCCTAAGGAAAATAAAGTTTTTTGAAGATGAACAAAGTGTCTTTCTATTGGCATCTGGGAAAAGTCTTCAATTGGGCATCCAAAATCCTTCGATCAGACTTGGTTCACCAGTCTTCGATTGGGCATTTGGCACTCTTCGATCAGGCTTGACTCACCAGTCTTCGATTGGGCATTTGGCACTCTTTGATCAGGCTTTGATTAGTAAGCTTCGATTAGGTGTTTGGAACCCTTCGATCAAGCTTTGGTGTGCAAGTCTTCGATTGAGTGTTGGACCCCTTCGATCAAGTCAATTTCACAATGCTTCGACTAGTACTTCAGAGGGTCCTTCGACTGGAACTTCATACTTTACCTCAATCAGAACATCAGAACGAAATGACCTTAGAATGGCATTTCAGTACAAAGTTTCTCTTAATCTAAGATGCTCTGATGAAGGAAGTTCTGGACACTTCGAATCAGAACTTAGACTCATCACAAGGCCAAGGGCTGGTCGAAGTTGTCTAATAGGGAATGTTCTAAATAAATTCGAATTGGACTTTGAAGCTGGCAAAGAAGGCAGATTCGAAGGAATGAAGTAGGCTGGCATGACTAAGTAAAAACACATATCCTAACCTGTCCAGGTTCACCCAAAGTTCACAATGGCATGTGTCCCTTGCAAATATAGAAATAATTAAATGCTGATTGTGGATTCAATTCCTGAGTTAAAGGCCAGATTCTTGCCTTTTTTGTTCCTAACTCCATAAGAGCTGATTCGACCAGAGTGATTCTTTTCAAATCAAGCAGTCGAAGCATTCAGAAGGCCCATTCGAAGGGCACATAAGAAGTAAATTCGAAGGAGGCAACTCAAGACCAATCGAAGAGCATGGCCTAGAGGCATTCGAAAATCAAAGGTGTCCAGGTTCATTCAAGATTCCAAAGAGACATGAATATTTCAAAAAAGGAAATCTTTTAATATGTCTGATTCTTGTCTCATGGCTTTAAAGGCCTGTTTAATTGGTTGTCTCTTGCTGTTACTAGACCATCACACTCCTATAAATACAAGGGCCAGCATACAGTGCCATAAACGAACAAAAACATTACAAAAATTATAGAAAAGAAAAGAAAACTCTGCAGAAACAAAGAGACACACAAAACTCTGTAGAAACAAAACAGGGGGAACAAAAAGAAAAAAAAGAAAAAAGGAGGATTTGGAGATACGCTACCCACAAACCCACCAAAGGTTATCAACATTTTCATAAGTAATCCAGGCCAAAGCAACCCTTCAACAAAAGTATCCACGCCCAGAAATCCCAGATCGGAGGTACTCACATCCAGAAAGTGCCAAATCGAAGTTTCCAACTACTGGTAAGAGGGGGTAAAATGTCAAACCTTGTGTTTACATAACACATCCATATTTTTTGTTTCATTCGATTGTCATTCTAGACAGAATCAAAGGGCTTGGGTTTGGCACCAGGTCATGTTTTTTTGTTACTAACACTTGCTACAGATATAGCCTGAAAAGACCCAGCGCGCGCAGGATCGAAGGACCTGAGTTTCGACACCCAGGTCATGCGTTTTATTTTGCTAATATATTTTTGCAGATGCAGTGCCTCCACAGGTGACCCTTCAGGCCTTTCCAGCAACACCCTTCATAGAATCGAAAGGCAGCCTTCTTCCTCTGAATCGAAGCCCCCCTTTTCCTGCAATCGAAGTTTGCCCATATCCTTCCCAAACACCAAATTCAGGCCCAGCACCCCCACTGAGTTTGTTTATTTTATTTTTTCTTTTCACTACTTTCTATTTTCTATTTTCTATTTTATTATTATTTTAATTAACTAATTAACCTTTCATAAAATCAGAAAACCCCAAAAATAATTTTTTTTAATTTCATTATTTTATTATTTTTGTAAATAAATTGTAATAAATTAATTTAGTTTTTAATTAGGTTTAATTTTAACATATTTTTCATTAAATTAAAATTGATTTAGAATTAGGTTTTTTTTAAATATTTTTAATCATTCTCATTTTATTTCCTTAATTAAAATAAAAAACCAAATTTTTTTTCTTTTAATTAATTAATTAATTATTAGTTAGACTTAATTCTTTATTCAAAAAAGACCAAAAATATGCTTTATTTAATGAAAAAAAGGGTCAAAACCCTAGGACACTCCGATTCAATTTTTCTCGCGCGCATATTATTTTTGATCCATATATTGTAATTGCTCAGAGGATGTAATAGCTTAACTAAGGCTTTTACACTTTGCTGCTTTATTCCCCCAATTTTGGACATGTAAATAATCCCCCTCCCCGAAGTCTTGTAATAGCGTAGGATTTACAATTCCCGCACTTTAAATTCCTATACATATATTAACTGTTTAGATGTATGCTAACTAGGATTGCATGACAAGACTAATCTTTAATTTAAAATCAACCGTAGCTCACCATAACATGTACAAAGATAATATAAACTGAAAATTGACACACTCGCACATGCCACTCTTAGGGTACACCTCACTTGGTTGCCTCGAACGTGGTCATTAAGTATAGGATGTTTTAGAGGTCGCCCTCTTGTCCAAAGATCATAAGTTGCCTCGAAATGGTTGCCTCGGATAAAATGATCTAAGACATTAGGGTTACCGCTAAGGCGTCCTAACATTGCTTTAGTGACCACACGTCCCTTAATCGAATTGACTCGAAAACTCCAACGACAGTGCTACCTACTCCTCAATAGTGGGATAGCACTGTCTAAAGGACATTTGCACAATTTAATTCCTTTTTGAGTAGGTAGAGGTTCTTAAGTACTTGCTCCGTTTAAAAACAAAACAAAACTTTTCGCACTTACACTCTCTTCAAAAACAAAACTCTTTTCAAAACCCACAAACACAAAGAAAAGAAAACTTTTGAAAACATAGTGAGCAAGTACCTAAGAGCCCGTGGATAACCACAGATAGAAAGGGTGCTAACACCTTCCCTTTCTATAATCTACCTCCCGAATCCGAGAAACATCTCGAAAAGGAATTTTTCTGTGCTTTTGTCCTTTCCTTGTTGGATAAAATAAAAGACGGTGGCGACTCTTGCTTACCGCGACATTTTGCAAAAACAAACGTAAAACGCGAACCAACATTCCAAAAACAGTCAGTTCTCATTCCCACCGATCACAGAACTGGCGACTCTGCTGGGGAATATATATAAGTGAGGTGTACCTTAAGATTAGATCACTTGTGTTTTCAATTGTATGCTTTGTATGCTTTAAATTTTGTGGGCTTGTATCGGAGTTTTATAGATCCTAACCCGGATCTGGGGATACCCTTTAGGTAAGTAGCAATAAACTGTGAGGGAACTATGCGGGGTATACCGACATGGTTGAAATAGTAGCTACATTGATGTGGCACTTTGGTTGGTACCGGTAACCCTTGAGTTAAGTCAAGGAGAGTACGGGGCCGCCGCGTGGTGTCGTGAAGCATCAATTGACCTTAGAACCTTACTTGACCATCTTGGCCTTTTTTAGGGGTAGTGAGATGACCGACTTTGGTGAAGTCCGAAGTTGGTAGATACTCGATACTACACTCATTGAGGGTTGTTTTCTTGGAATATTTTGGTCGCCAGTTGAGTGGCTAAACCAAAACAATGAACATAGAAAACAATCCAATGATATTGAGCTCCTTAGAACCCGGTTACTATTTATAGGACAGGTTTTGATCCAACTAAACTCAAGAGGGTAATACCTAAACTCTATGCCAGCCTAAACTTAAGGCTATTTGTGTGACTTGTGTGCCTTCAAACTTGAACTACTTGCACATTCTTGTTATCTGACAACATGAGTTCCTTGCAGGTTTTGTTTACAGTCCTTATCCAATAATTTGGACTTATTGCAGGGTTTACTTACAGCATCTCACACTTTTGCTTAAATGCATAACATACACATCATAACATCATGCCTTAACATTTCCTTAACCATTTCAAGGATCTCAAGGGTCTGTGATGCAGGTTATGGTAAATCAGATGTCCAACAAGGGGCAAAGGGGATTTATTTTCCTCTAGCCAATGCCATCTAGAGATCAAAACATGATAACTTGAGTCAGGGGCTATGACCCACTCGATATGGTGAGCTTGACTCTTGAAGAAGGACTCTCAGCAACATGAAGCTCCTTCAATCAAGCTACCAGATTCAGATTCTAACACTTTCTTGTTTACCCCCGCGATATCCTTGAAAATATTGCATACATATATCATACATATCATTGCATAACAGGTCTCCCAACACAGGTCTCTCATGTTCTCGCTGTTTATTTCAGCAATGGCTCTCCAACAAGACAACCAAGATCTTCATACTCAAGAGACTCAGTTCAGGGAAATCTTCCTAAACCTATCCAAGGGGTAGGAAGAGTTGATAACACTCCTCATGGGGAATTTGGTCAAGAAAAGTCCTGAAGACAATAAGGACGAACGGCTGGAACAACTGCAAGCTGAGTTCAGTGCCATGAAAACCCAGATGCTGGGGCAGATGGCTCTTATCCAAGGCTTAGCTCGGGAACAAGAAGAGATGAGAACCATTATCATCCAGCTTCATCAAGACAGATACAACAACATGAAGCAAACATTCAAAGTCGGGGACCAAGTCATTGATCAGCCTCCAAGAAGACAAGGGTTTGGTTTGGTAAAGAATGGACCTCTCCAAGTTGCTACTACCTCAAGGGTCCAACAACAACCTCACCAAAAACAACAGGTTGATCAGAGTAAGCCAAATATGGCCAAGAGGCAATTTAATAAGATCAACATGTCACTGACTCAAGCGCTACAACACATGTTGAAGGCAGAGCTGATTACATTAAAGGCTCCTCTCCAGAACCCAAATACTTCCGCTTCTACCTATCATCCCAATGAAAGGTGTGCATACCACTCTGACAGTCCGGGACATGACACAAACAACTGTTGGACTTTGAAGAACAAGATCCAAGACTTGATTGATGCCAAGGAGATCAAGTTTGACCCTCCGAAGACCCCAAATGTGATCACGGATCCTACGCCAAATCATTGAGAATGTCTTTGTTTCATTTGAATTTTCAAGTTGTAATTTCTTTTGTTATTCAAACAATTATCTATTAATGTCAAACTCTGTTTCATTAATGCATTGCATATGTTTGTCTTGAATTCATCCTTTCATTACATTTAAACTATGCTTTTTACTCTCCTTATGACATTCAACTCTTGCTAAAAGTTACAAGCCTTTAGAGGGAGGATGACGAAACAAGTCCATAATCTCATCCAATATGCTTTTGGACAGACCTTGCTGACGATGTACAAGCATTTCTTTCAAATCCTAAACACTGGAGTTATAAGGAAGATAATCTCTAGTCAACCCCTTCGAGCCAAAGAAGTAGGAGTTTTCTATTTTAAACACAAATTGAAACCTTTAATTTAAACCTGGGGCAGGGTAGTCTCTCAGTTAATTCAACAGATGTGCATTGAAGTCGCAAAACTCTCAGTTCATAATACAACGAACGACATCAAAAAGCATTCCTCTGGAATCAAAAGACAGTGGTGGTTCCTTATCTCATAGGCAGTCAATCTATCAAAAGAAAAAAGCCCACTGAGCCAAAACTTGTAAAGGAGGCTTATGAAAGCTGGGGCATCCCGCTGACTGTAATCTCGAAAACAGGAACAGTCAGGCAAAAATTAGGGATAATAAATCAAAAGAACGAGGTCATTACAAATCCTCGACAACATGAAAAATGTTGCAAAAAAAATGACGACTGCCTTCAAAAATCCAACTTGTGTGAACCATCACCAAAACGTCGTTCCAATTTCGAGTAGAGTTCGACGCACAATTAACTGAGTTTAGGATTGAAGAACATCACGAAGAACGGGTGGGTACAAATATACTTTGAGCCTTTATCCTTTGTTTCTTAAACCGTGAACCAAGCCACGTTACAACCCTTCAAAAGTCCTAATTGAAGCATGGGTTAGTTCAAAAGCATACTGTTACAAAAGGTATCCTGACTCCTGTAAGGTTTTGCCCTAAATCTTGTGTTGAATTTGTCTTATAAAAAGTTTTCTGCTAAAAAAAATGCATTTTTCAAAACTTCGAGACAAGCATAAACTTTACATTATTTGAATATCACTGTTTGCATATGGCTATTTGTTTAACAGCGGAGAAATTCACACAATGAATATCCAATGAACAAAAGCTCTCTCAGTGAACAAAATCAATTCAAAAAGGATGACACTTCCATTGACAAATCTCCTATCAACAAGGGGACTTGACATGTCACTATCCAGCACACCTGGGGAAGTCCAGTCAAGATTTCAAGAAATCTCTGAAGAAGTGCAGAGTAACCAGGGGAAAGTCTCCATCTCTGTCACTTGGGGCATTGAACATAGGGTTACGTACAATTAAACATTTTCTGGCAATGTCACAAACACTTGCTACTAGGGGCAATGACAAATCTCCCCAAAATCCTTCTCATAGGATGACTCCCAGCAAGGGTTTAATCTCTGAAAACCTTTCCCCAGCTGAGGCAACTTCAACGAAGTCGTCACCTCTCTAGCAGACCAACAACAAGGTTTATTTCCCCAACAAATGGCAGAAATCCCTAGCTTGAGTTTGCCTCGCCGACTACTACAAATCAAAGGACCACAACTCCTCTTCTCCAGTAGACTACTCTATAATCCCCAGCAAGTTACTGTGAAACCTGGACCCGACCAGATGTCAGTTTAACTTTGACTCCCCAGTAGAGCAACAGACAACCGAGACTCCTAAACTTGTTCCCCAAGAATGAATCAATACTTTCCACAGAGTTCACAACTTTCCCCAACAGAGTTCTCCTCAACAAAACAAGGATCCTCAGTGGAAACATTCTAAGCAAAGTTTGAAGACATACCTACTCTTCAACAACAGTCCAAGATTCAATAACTCCCCAACGCTTGTCAAGAATTTATTCTCCAAGACAAAATTACATTTCGATAACATTCATAGCATATGCATACAAAATACATATAACATGAATCTCATTTATTTTGAGAACATCATTACACAATGCATACATCATGACATTGCATACAACTCACTCTTTACCTTTTCAGGAAAGATCGATCGACAGATAAAAGTCATTACCTTTTAGAGTAGCAGTCGTCAAAGATTCCTTCATTTCCTTTTGAGGTAGTAATCATCCAAGATTCCTTCATCATCCCGTTGAGATAGTAATCGTCCAAGATTCCTTCACCATCCTGCTGAGGTAGTAATCGTCCAAGATTCCTTCACCATCCTGCTGAGGTAGTAATCGTCCAAGATTCCTTCACCATCCTGCTGAGGTAGTAATCGTCCAAGATTCCTTCACCATCCTGCTGAGGTAGTAATCGTCCAAGATTCCTTCACCATCCTGCTGAGGTAGTAATCATCCAAGATTCCTTCATCATCCCGTTGAGGTAGTAATCGTCCAAGATTCCTTCATCATCCCGCTAAGGTAGTAATCGTCCAAGATTCCTTCATCATCCTGCTGAGGTAGAAGTCATCCAAGATTCCTTCATCATCCTGCTGAGGTAGTAATCATCCAAGATTCCTTCATCATCCTGCTGAGGTAGTAATCGTCCAAGATTCCTTCATCATCCTGCTGAGGTAGAAGTCATCCAAGATTCCTTCACCATCCTGCTGAGGTAGTAATCGTCCAAGATTCCTTCACCATCCTGCTGAGGTTGAAGTCATCCAAGATTCCTTCACCATCCTGCTGAGGTTGAAGTCATCCAAGATTCCTTCACCATCCTGCTGAGGTAGAAGTCATCCAAGATTACTTCACCATCCTGCTGAGGTAGAAGTCATCTAAGATTCCTTCATCATCCTGCTGAGGTAGTAATCGTCCAAGATTCCTTTATCATCCTGCTGAGGTAGAAGTCATCCAAGATTCCTTCATCATCCTGCTAAGGTAGTAATCATCCAAGATTCCTTCACCATCCTGCTGAGGTAGAAGTCATCCAAGATTCCTTCATCATCCTGTTGAGGTAGTAATCATCCAAGATTCCTTCATCATCCTGCTGTTGTAGTAGTCATCCAAGATTCCTTCATCATCCTGCTGAGGTAGAAGTCATCCAAGATTCCTTCCTCATCCTGCTGAGGTAGAAGTCATCCAAGATTCCTTCATCATCCTGCTGAGGTAGTAATCATCCAAGATTCCTTCATCATCCTGCTGAGGTAGTAATCATCCAAGATTCCTTCATCATCCTGCTGAGGTAATAATCGTCTAAGATTCCTTCATCATCTGTTTGGAGTAGCAATCGTCCAAGATTCCTTCATCATCTGTTTGGAGTAGCAATCGTCTCAGATTCCTTCATCACACATCATTATCAAAAAAGACCTTCTCTGGTTAGATTTATTTCTTCCAGTTAAAACAGGAAACTAAAGACCTCCTCTGGTTAGATTTATTTCTTCCAGTTAATGACAGGCAATCAGAGACCTTCAAATAACAGTCCAGATACAATCCAGATTCAGATGTAATTCTGTCACTCATTCAAATACAGTCCAACAATCATTTCTGGATGGCATCTTTAAGCCCATCTCCAACAACTATCCATCATCTCTCCAAATGGAATCTGTAAGCCCATTCCCGACATCACAATGCTGATACTACACCATGCGAGTGCAAATTTCTGGGCACTCTAGTGTTCAATTATCTTCCACCTTCGGATCACGAAAGGCTCGAAAGCCAATCTATATCCTCAGGTTTAAGAAAATTGAACAGGGGCAACTGTTGTACCCCAAAATTTGCCCTCTCATGTTTTCAAAGGTCTTCCCTTACATGGTTGGTAACAAACCCTTGCCTAAGGAAAATAAAGTTTTTTAAAGATGAACAAAGTGTCTTTCGATTGGCATCTGGGAAAAGTCTTCAATTGGGCATCCAAAATCCTTCGATCAGGCTTGGTTCACCAGTCTTCGATTGGGCATTTGGCACTCTTCGATCAGGCTTGACTCACCAGTCTTCGATTGGGCATTTGGCACTCTTTGATCAGGCTTTGATTAGTAAGCTTCGATTAGGTGTTTGGAACCCTTCGATCAAGCTTTGGTGTGCAAGTCTTCGATTGAGCGCTGGACCCCTTCGATCAAGTCAATTTCACAATGCTTCGACTAGTACTTCAGAGGGTCCTTCGACTGGAACTTCATACTTTACCTCAATCAGAACATCAGAACGAAATGACCTTCGAATGGCATTTCAGTACAGAGTTTCTCTTAATCTAAGATGCTTTGATGAAGGAAGTTCTGGACACTTCGAATAAGAACTTAGACTCATCACAAGGCCAAGGGCTGGTCGAAGTTGTATAATAGGGAATGTTCTAAATAGATTCGAATTGTACTTTGAAGCTGGCAAAGAAGGCAGATTCGAAGGAATGAAGTGGGCTGGCATGACTAAGCAAAAACACATATCCTAACCTGTCCAAGTTCACCCAAAGTTCACAATGGCACGTGTCCCATGCAAATATAGAAATAATTAAATGCTGATTGTGGATTCAATTCCTGAGTTAAAGGCCAGATTCTTGCCTTTTCTGTTTCTAACTCCACAAGAGCTGATTCGACCAGAGTGATTCTTTTCAAATCAAGCAGTCGAAGCATTCAGAAGGCCCATTCAAGGGCACATAAGAAGTCCATTCGAAGGAGGCAACTCAAGACCAATCGAAGATCATGGCCTGCAGGCATTCGAAAATCAAAGGTGTCCAGGTTCATTCAAGATTCCAAAGAGACATGAATATTTCAAAAAAGGAAATCTTTTAATATGTCTGATTCTTGTCTCATGGCTTTAAAGGCCTGTTTAATTGGTTGTCTCTTGCTGTTACTAGACCATCACACTCCTATAAATACAAGGGCCAGCATACAGTGCCATAAACGAACAAAAACATTACAAAAATTATAGAAAAGAAAAGAAAACTCTGCAGAAACAAAGAGACACACAAAACTCTGCAGAAACAAAACAGGGGGAACAAAAAGAAAAAAAGAAAAAAGGAGGATTTGGAGATACGCTGCCCACAAACCCACCAAAGGTTATCAACATTTTCATAAGTAATCCAGGCCAAAGCAACCCTTCAACAAAAGTATCCACGCCCAGAAATCCCAGATCAGAGGTACTCACATCCAGAAAGTGCCAAATCGAAGTTTCCAACTACTGGTAAGAGAGGGTAAAATGTCAAACCTTGTGTTTACATAACACATCCATATTTGTTGTTTCATTCGATTGTTATTCTAGACAGAATCAAAGGGCTTGGGTTTGGCACCAGGTCATGTTTTTTTGTTACTAACACTTGCTACAGATATAGCCTGAAAAGACCCAGCGCGCGCAGGATCGAAGGACCTGGGTTTCGACACCCAGGTCATGCGTTTTATTTTGCTAATATATTTTTGCAGATGCAGTGCCTCCACAGGTGACCCTTCAGGCCTTTCCAGCAACACCCTTCATAGAATCGAAAGGCAGTCTTCTTCCTCTGAATCGAAGCCCCCCTTTTCCTGCAATCGAAGTTTGCCCATATCCTTCCCAAACACCAAATTCAGGCCCAACACCCCCCCTGAGTTTGTTTATTTTATTTTTTTCTTTTCACTACTTTCTATTTTCTATTTTCTATTTTCTATTTTCTATTTTCTATTTTATTATTATTTTAATTAACTAGCTAACCTTTCATAAAATCAGAAAACCCCAAAAATAATTTTTTTTAATTTCATTATTTTATTATTTTTGTAAATAAATTGTAATAAATTAATTTAGTTTTTAATTAGGTTTAATTTTAACATATTTTGCATTAAATTAAAATTGATTTAGAATTAGTTTTTTTTTATAAATATTTTTAATCATTCTCATTTTATTTCCTTAATTAAAATAAAAAACCAAAAATATTTTCTTTTAATTAATTAATTAATTATTAGTTAGACTTAATTCTTTATTCAAAAAAGACCAAAAATATGCTTTATTTAATGAAAAAAAGGGTCAAAATCCTAGGACACTCCGATTCAATTTTTTTCGCGCGCATATTATTTTTGATCCATATATTGTAATTGCTCCGAGGATGTAATAGCTTAACTAAGGCTTTTACACTTTACTGCTTTATTCCCCCAATTTTGGACATGTAAATAATCCCTCTCCCCGAAGCCTTGTAATAGCGTAGGATTTACAATTCCCGCACTTTAAATTCCTATACATATATTAACTGTTTAGATGTATGCTAACTAGGATTGCATGACAAGACTAATCTTTAATTTAAAATCAACCGTAGCTCACCATAACATGTACAAAGGTAATATAAACTGAAAAATTGACACACTCGCACATACCACTCTTAGGGTACACCTCACTTGGTTGCCTCGAACGTGGTCATTAAGTATAGGATGTTTTAGAGGTTGCCCTCTTGTCCAAAGATCATAAGTTGCCTCGAAACGGTTGCCTCAGATAAAATGATCTAAGACATTAGGGTTACCACTAAGGCGTCCTAACATTGCTTTAGTGACCACACGTCCCTTAATCGAATTGACCCGAAAACTCCAACGGCGGTGCTACCTACTCCTCAATAGTGGGATAACACTGTCTAAAGGATATTTGCACAGTTTAATTCCTTTTTGAGTAGGTAGAAGTTCTTAAGTACTTGCTCCGTTTAAAAACAAAATAAAACTTTTCGCACTTACACTCTCTTCAAAAACAAAACTCTTTTCAAAACCCACAAACACAAAGAAAAGCAAACTTTTGAAAACATAGTGAGCAAGTACCTAAGAGCCTGTGGATAACCACAGATAGAAAGGATGCTAACACTTTCTCTTTCTATAATCTACCTCCCGAATCCGAGAAACATCTCGAAAAGGAATTTTTCTGTGCTTTTGTCCTTTCCTTGTTGGATAAAATAAAAGACGGTGACGACTCTTACTTACCGCGACATTTTGCAAAAACAAACGCAAAACGCGAACCAGCATTCCAAAAACAGTCAGTTCTCATTCCCACCGATCACACCAGGCCTCAAAAATAAAATTTGCCTCTAAGAGGTCTTTTACATTTTTTCAGCAGCCTCCTCTTTTTCGGGAGACTGCCTACGTCTATGTTGTACTACTTCTGTAGCGGCTGGATCAATAGCGAGTCGATGACAAGCGAACTCAGGGTCGAGTTTGGGCATCTGTACGTTTGTACTGCCCAAGTCTCCCACCTTTAACGAGAGTCTCGATGGCATTCTTGAGGTGGACGCAATCTTCTGTCAAGTTCCCGTGGCTACGATGGTACTGATAGTATGTTTTTCTGTCAGCCCCGAGCTTTGTAGGAGCGAATCAAGGATGTCTTATGTTGACGTCCTTGAACTCGGTATTAGAGCACTCTGCAAGGATACGCTCGTGGGAAGCAGTCAGCAGGGTGTACTCTGTGAACCGCCCTACTGGTCCTCTGTGCTCGTGAGGATCGCGGGGTTTCTCTTCCATTCTATTCTTCCCAGTCTGTCGAGAAGGGCCCATATCCTGGTGTCGTGGGATGCTAGCTGGTCCGTAGTTCCTCGATTCACGGGCTTTATTGGCCGCCTCCTTCTCCTCGTAGTCCATATACGCCTTGGCCTTTTCGAGGAGTACGTCAAAAGACCTGGGGGGCTCAATACCGACAACCTTCCTGAATTTAATGCCCGAAAGAAGTCCACTTTCAAGCAGGTACCTTTTCATGTGATTGGTGCACGAGACCTAAATGGCCTCTCGGTTGAACCAATCAATGTATTCCCTGAGGGTCTCATTGCTTCTCTGGACGATTTCCTCAAGGGAAGCCTTCATCTTTGGATGATGACGAGATGCAGTGAAGGAACTGATAAACTGGTTCTCGAGGCTCCTCTAGGAGGTGACCGAACCAGGGGAGAGGTTCTTGTACCAGTCCATGGCTGTCTTTCTCAAGGACGTGGGGAACAACAAGCATTTAATTGGCCCCCTGACGTTGTGGTAGTGGAGCATTGCTTCAAACCTATCGATGTGGTCGACATGGTCTGCAATACCGTCGTACTCTTTTAGTAGGGTAGGCTTCTCCATTCCCCCAGGAATGAGAGCCTCCATGATTGCTTGGGACAATAGACTGTGGGGGTCATCTTCATCACTTCTGTCTAGAGAGAAGGAAGGGGACCGGTTGTTGTGGCAGTTGTTGCAATGGCGTTGGCCACGGGGAGGATCCCTTGGCCGAGGCTGTCCCTTGTTTCCCTTGTTTCTGTTGTTTTCAGGGGATCGTCGCTCCATGCACGGTGGAGTGTGATTGCGTCTTACCGTAGCTTCGGGATGGATCCTCTCCAATGCAGAACATCGACTAACTCATCATGGAGAAGGGTTTCCGAGATATCTCGCCTACATCTCCGTGGGGGAGATTGGGGAAAGTCTTCGTTGTACCGGGGAGGAGGAGTTTCGGGTCTTCTGTGCCTTCTGGGGGCCCTACGAGTTTGCTCGAGCGCTCTCAGCCGTTCACCCTGTGAGAAAATCAGGTAATTGGTTTGGTTGATGACCGTGAACAGAGTTCTAGTCGTGGCGCCTGCACCAGTTGGAACAGGGACCTCTTGGAATGCATTTAGTTCATAGTTCTGGGGAGGACGATAGTCGTCCTCGCGCGGTTGCGAGTGGAATGATGAAGAGGAAATTAGTCTGTCTCTGTAGTTTTGCTAGGGACAGGGCATGTTGACGTTGTTGCTGGCGTTGTGGTTGTCGACACTGTTATCATCGACGATGTTGTTGTTGGGGTCGGCGAGGTGAGTGTTTCGGTTATTGTTGACAACTTGGTCAACCATGACAATCGTACAGTTTGATGAAAGGTTGCTTTGGTCTTGAGAGGAAGACATGGAAGTTGTTTCCCACAGACGGTGCCACTGGTCGTACCTGACCAGAAGGGATTGTCAAAGCCTTCAAGCTTTGAGTCGAGCAACAGTTGAATGCAAAGTGGGGGAGGGGGGGGGGGGGGGGGGGGGCGTGCCTACAAGACACTTTGATGCCAAAGTATGTTTTAGAATGAGTGCTAGCAAGTATGATAGTAAGTGAGTATGAATATGAATACCTGACCCTCTCAAATGAGAGGGTATTTATAGCCCCCAGCGCTGATCCAAGGTCTTCAATGATGGTCGACGATGAAGCCCAACAACGAAGAATGTCATGGCTTACGTGTATATTGAGTTCAGCGCGTGACCCTCTCCCTGATCAATTTCCTTGAGAAAGCAGGAGTTGGACCTGTTCTTTCCGGAGGGCATGGTGATGATGATGATATAGACACGTGGGTAACGTTCTCCTAGCGAACACGTGAGAAAATGCACAATGGTTCTTAGATGGATTGCATGCTTTTAAGCCTTTAATAAAGACACTAGATTGAAACTCCCTAACAGTGGGGCAAGTTTCAGTCCACTCTAGAACAGGTAGGGATGTGATGTGATTACATTTCAGATGATATACAATGGAAATTCACTCTTGTTGTTTGCTGCTTATTGATATTCATTTCCCATGAATTTATATATATGTTTTATTTATTAAAAATTAATTCTTCATTGTCTTTTTAATATTTCTATCATAAAGAAGGACTGTATTTGTAGCTCTTAGAATTTAGACGCAGAATTTCAAATATCTACATATTCATGATAGGAGTTACAACATATGGTACATTGACATTTCACATGTCGCACTATTGAATAAAATAGAATGATAACTTATTTGAAGTTTCAAATTAAGGTTTTAACCTTGCTTGCATATCTTATCTTTCAAGAAGATCGAATTAAGTTTCTAATTATTTACTTTAATTCCGTTCTTATTATTAAATTTTAATTCAATTATATTTATTTGAGGGAGCAATCATCTAACTTTATTTATTTTAAAAGGTACCATTTAAAATGTATAGGAACATCTCATACCAAACATTAAGTATGTGGTTTTTCAGAAAATTATGAAGACAATCCGGCTAAACAGTTTCATATTTGTTAATCTTGTGAGAGAAAATGCGTTTTCCTATATTTTTTTGAGTACTTTTTCTAAATTGTTTTTGTTCTTCTAAAGAACACTAATTGGATAACCTTTCTAAAATTCGTTAGATAGGATTACAAGATAGTTATAGTAGTTGATTTGTTTGTGTTCAATTAGTCTCATTTCTCTCTTTTAGGGTCTCTTTTCTTATATAATTCCTCCCTTAGTACATGGGTATAGACAATTTAAATACTCATCAATGCCGATGTCGGCGGGTCATGTATTTTAGGAACACATTAAAGTGTGTTGACATCACACTTTTACTGTTCATAAAGATATGTTTGGACGTTGATTTACCCTCCCATAGGCCGACCTTTTAGGGAATCAGGCCCATAATTTGCGTTTACTTGACATTAACTCGCAAAATTCTTAGATGAACACATTCCCTCAAGTGTGAGGCCCAAGAGGGAGAAGTTCTTAAGAGTGTCGTGTTTATACCGTCTGATTTTGATATGTACACACTCTCCCAAGCGTGAGGCTCAAGGGGGAGAAGCGCTTAAAGGTGTAATGTTTATACCGCCTAATTTTGAGATGTATATAGTCCTCGAAGCGTGAGGTCCTAGGGGGCAACCATACACCAAATTTTGGGATGAGTCTTTCTGGTGTATCTTTATCTAGAATATTAGTGGTCATATCGTGTGATATTACAGTCCCTTTGACTTTCTTATTCAATGAGTTTAAATGTCGTGTCGTGATTATAGTTTATGGGAACTTGTGTCGTTTACTAAGGCCGTGATTGTTAACTTAATAATAGTTTTTACGTGTCTTCCCTGGGAGACTTTTGGTCTACTATAATTTATGTATATAAATCCTTGTCTTCGATTATCAAAGGATCCATCCTCATCTCCTTCCAAAACCTTTGAATCTCATTTCTTTGATTTTCCTTTTAAGCGTCAAAGTCTGAAGCCCACTCTTTCATTTACTCAAGTATAGTGAACACTTTTTTTCTTTTTCTGTCGAACATATACTTTTTATTTATTTATATTTTCATGGTCATAATTCACGAGTGTGATGATAATGGGTCAGTGATACCACTTGCCAACGTAACTGAGAGGTATAAGTTGTGGAAACACTGCAAATTTTTTGAACGTTTCACTCGTAAGGTGGATTGAGATTCGTGGTGAGGAAAGTATATGACACAAATTTTAATAGTGATTATCTAAATAGTGACACTGATTCAGTGTCGTCTTCCTCAGGTTCCATCGAGGTTATAATGGAGCTTCCCATCGACTCTTTTAGTGACGAGGTATTAGGCTATGAGTCGCAATGCCTCAATGAATCTTGGATACACAAATTTTGGGAGAAGTTGGATTTATCAAACACGGGCTACGAGGAAGATGTCATCCTAAAGCCTTGTGTCCCGGGCGAGAAAGCTTACATGTGTCGCCCGCCCAGTGTCTCTTACGACTACTTTTATATTTATCCGGACTTTATTAAAGTTTTGGCGTTGGGATTATGTTTACAGTCTTCCAATCCAAATTGATAAAGGCGTTAAATGCTACCCCCTCCCAAGTTCACCCTAACAGTTGGACGTGTGTTTGTGCTTTCGATATATTATGTTAAGGTCTCTATATTATGCCAGTTCTTTTCATTTTATGAGTCTCGGGTATGTATAAAGGTGGATGAGTGTCAATTAATTTCATGTGCAGTCAACTATTTTCTTGCCCTCTCTAATTCACTCAAACACAATAACAAATTACACAAGAACAAGATGAACAAAAAGGATAATGAATTCAACATGAATTCATAATCAAGTAGTTGTTCTAGTGAAAAGGAGAAAGATACATGGTTATGGGGATAGACACACTAAGAATAGAAGACAAAATCAAATTTTTGTCTCTATGGGTATTACCATAGATTTCACACACTTGTTACTTTCATCAAAAGAAACAACTATTTATATGAAAGATGAAAAATTGGATTTTAAAATATGTTATTCAAATCAAGAAGAAAGTGTAATTCAAATCAATCTAGACAGACCCAAAAGGGGCGCTTTTCAAATTGCATGATTCGAATCATGATATGCACTTGATTCAAATCAAATGAGGTTATAATTTGAATCAAGTTCAATTTGTGATTCAAATTATTTTGTCTAGAGGCAAATTATAATTTTCACATGTGTGTGATTTGAATCATATATAACACATCAATCAAACCAAATACTAAAACATCCAAATGTAAATGTTCTAACTTGTGATTCAAACTACGCCTGTGAAAATGACAAAATAGTAATTTCATGGGATAAAAAAAGAAATACCGACAAGTATCAAGGGAATATAATTGATGAAATGTGGAGGGTTCTCATTGGTACAAACTAACATTAGCCGAAGCGGTTACAATCAAATTGAAATGAAAAAAGCGTACAAGAATACAAATGAAACGATATACAAATTACAAGTACGCAATTAATCAATAATCAAATTGACAAAAACATCAAAGCACAAAAATGATACTTAAAGCACATAAGCGATTCTGAATGATAACTTTATGCTTTCAATATTTGTGTGGTGGTTAGTACGATTATGTTCGTATGAATTTTCTAAAGGCCGATGATGTTATGTTGCGTACTATTTCCGATCCTCCTACCAGAATGTTTGTTTGTTTTATGATGTAGTTTCCATAAATGATTGTGTTCTTTTTTATTATGAAATCAATTAGTTATGCAATGAACTTTCCTTTGAATGAAATTATTATTATGCTATGTTATATTATAGCAGCTTATATATTCATATGCAAATCCATTTTACATTTTAGCGCATGAAATAATCAAAATCTATATAATAAAATATTAAGGAATATTCTGGTATTTAATGATATTATGAAAAGAAATATATAAATAGATGGAAACATATAACCAGAGTCGTCTCAAGTTTTTAGAGGCTCCGTGTAGAATAGTCACAATTTAACAAGGATAAAACAAATAGAGACCCTATATAATCACAATTTAACATAAAAAAATATTTTACGAGGCTTCATTTAACCATAAGTTAACCTTGGAAATGTTGAGGCCTTGTGCGGTAGGCTACCTTGCACGCCCTCAAGGAAAACCCTTCATATAACATAGCATGAATGTTAACTACATGTGTACGTATTTGACCAAATAAACATTCTACCAAATATTGTAGTAGCACCCTTAGATCCTAATTGTTATGAGGTTTGCATCAGTTCAGAAAAGTTAAACCTGCAGTGTGTGTCAGAGCACAAAAAGGAGATTGTATGAGTAATATAAAAGTACTAATAGTAATAGAATGTATTTACTATAAGTGTATGGGAGGCTTCATTATGAGTTATATGCTGATATTTATTTATTTTCCATGTTGTGTTGTATAAGTTATAACATATTTATGCTCCAATATCATACTTTGTATTGGTGGTTGGTACAATAAATAATATAGGGTGGTTGTCCTCACTATTAAAGATCAAAATTTCCAAGGATTGAAGATATTAGATAATAGAGTATTGTACCTTATAAATTTATGAAAACTTCTTTGAATACATCATTAGTTGTAGTTGATCCAGAAATATCATTTTCATCCTTTATCAATATCTTCAATCCTTCTTTGCTCATAACTCTTGACGTTTCTACATATAATTGACCATGAGAGAAGGTGAGCCATGGAAAATACAAACCAACTATGTCCCGAGGCTGACCTTGAGACTTGTTAATGGTTATGGCATATGATAGAATGATCGAAAATTGTCTTCTATTTAGTTTAAAAGACCAAGAAAAATCAGATGGTAACATAGTCATTCTTGGAATATATGTAATATTTCCGATATTTTTTCCAGACATAATTTTTGTCTCAAGTACATGATCTGCCATCTTTTTAAAAATGAGTCTTGTACCATTACATTAGCCCTTGACCTGATCCAAATTCCTCATCAGCATTATAGGTGTACCTATCTTTAAATTCAAATTACGGTTGGAAAAAACTAAACATCTAGGTGTACCTAAAAACTTTGGTGTAATAGCTTCATAAATCTGGATGTCACTAATTTTGGCTCTGTCCATACTATCAAAACTTTAATATTCCATTTCAGAACCTAAAGAATTATGAAGCAAACATATTTAAAGGTTGAAAGTGAACGGTAACATAGTATTGAGAGACTAAGGTATAATTAGGATTCTCAAGAAGATATTGACAATTAGTCTTTGTGGTTGTAATGAAAGTTTTGATTAGTGATTAAGTCCTTATTGAGAAGGAGAACCACTTTGGTGGGTGGGCTGGAGGTAGCTTAGTTAACAGTGAACCAGGATAAAAATTCTTGCGTGTTTTATCATTGTTGCATTCTTGTTATTTGGGTTCTTGGGTGAGCAAAAATATTTAATCTTGAAACCCAATTCAAACCCTATTTTCTTGTGTTTCTGTGCATCTTCAAAAAGAAGTTTCCTTAGAAAGAAATTAAATATTTGAGGGGAACTTAAAATTCAATATTGATCAAGATCACCCAAGATTACTCAAATTCCAATATCCAAGATCTTCAATAATCTTGATCCAAGGATTTTTTTAGACACAATAATCATGCTCCAAGCTTCTGTTCTGCAACAACATTTACTCAGCTCTACCGGTTTCTTGTTTGAACAATTGTTCTATCCAAGAATTATTGGATAACTCCTAACTTTGTTCTACAAAAAACATTACCCAGTTCCACCAAAATCTTCTATGGAGTACATATAAATTCTTCTCTTACTAGATAATCACCACCTGATATTATAGACAAAAAATGATTATTTTTCCTGATACACACATCTAAAACTTCACAAAAAACATTAGCTCCCATAATTTACCTTTGATCTACCTTTGACACTCAATCTTTAGAGTTAAACACTACAATAATGGTTTCTTAGTATAAGGTTGAAGATGATGAAGGGTATCTAAAGAATCTCACACAACACAACTTCAAATTCTCATAATATCAAAATTCTAAAAAGTTTTTTACAAGGATGAATCAAGGAGATAATGTGTTTTTGAATAAAGAAACTCTCATACTTTTCCAAGCTTTATGAATGTATGGGTATGGATCTCAACAAATCTCACTCTAGAAGAATCTCATTGTGAGACTTCTCTTTCATGATTAATATCCTGATGTCAATCAACAAGATTAACAAAGTTCAAGCTTTCTGGCTTATTGAGTGACTAACCTTATGACTAACTGACTAACTTTTTCCTCAGAGATAAAAAAGGAATTAAATAGCTGCTAGAGGAAAGACACAAAAATATGAAGGAAAGACAAATTTATTCAAGTTAAATCATGAGGTTATGATTTGAATAAAAGATATAATAATTTGAATAAAAGATATAATAATTTGAATCAAAGGTAGTAAAGTAAGGAATTTGTCATTTGATTTGAATTCTGATTTGTGTCTATGATTCAAGTCACACTAAAGAATTATTTGAATCATAGTTATTTTTGAAAAGAACTTTTAATCACATGTTTCGAATCAAAGGTCTTGTGATTCTAGTCAAGGAGTGTTGTGATTCAAATCACACACGTCCTTGATTCAGATCAAGTTAACAAAACAAAAATCCAAACTTCATGTTGATATCTTTTTCGAACCACCAAAGGTTTGATTCAAATCAAGCTTCATAAAAACATCATTTTATGTATTCTAACTTGTGATTTAAGCTACATTGAACATATTGACTTAGATCAACTTGCTTAGGCTAAAAACATAATATCATGGGGCAAAAAACTAATTTATTGAATCTAGGGCATTTCAAAGGCACACAACTAATAAAAAGTTGAAATAAACAAACAACAAATGCATTACAAATAAGCGATAAATCAAATTACACATATCAAATTTAAACAAAATATTAAAATAAAACAACACCGACCGTAATTTCACAAGTAAAAGGTATTTTACATCTGCCATATAGGTGAAATTTGAAGAAAAAAACCTGTAAAAAATAATTGGCTTAATTGCAACTTTGGTCTCCCTATTTAGTTTTTTTTCTTGGTTTTGATCCCCTATTTTAGTCTTTTTTTTTAAGTTTTCTTTTGAATTTTCGTCCCCTCATTTTAAAAACCATGATTTTGGTCTTTATTTTAAGATTTAAGTTGCAATTTTAGTCCCTTTTCTAATTCTGGTGATGATGAAAAATGGACCAAAATTCAAAATAAAACTTAAAAAGGGAACTAAAATTGCACTTTAAAACTTAAAAAAGGGACCAAAATCACGATTTTTAAAATGAGGGAACGAGTATTCAAAAGAAAACTTAAAAAAGAGGATTAAAATGGTGGTTTTTAAAATGTGATGATTAAAATCAAGAAAAAAACTAAATATGGAGACCAAAGTTATAATAAAGTCAAAATAATTTTAAAAAATATATTATTTCAATTATATATATATATATATATATATATATATATATATATATATATATATATATATATATATATATATATATATATATATATATATATATATATATATATATATATATATATATATATATATATATATATATATATATATATATATATATATATATATATATATATATATATATATATATATATATATATATATATATATATATATATATATATATATATATATATATATATATATATATATATATATATATATATATATATATATATCACTTACACTTTTATTTTATTAATTCATATTTCATATTTTATATTATTAATTTATTATATAAATATTTATTTCAAAACATCTAATACATAATATTTCTAAATAAATATTTGTTACATAAAAGACTAAAGGAAATGAGTGCTCTGCTAGGTTATATGACGAAACCCAAAAGGGGCGTCGGATGACCAACAAAAGGGGCGGCGGCGCGCCAGAAGACATCAGAGAGAAACATTGTAATGAAAGCAAGCTTGGTAACTGACTCGACGAAGAAGCAGAAGTAATTGAATCAACTCAAAAGGAAGCAATACAAGATTTAGAGAAACCAAATAATAATGCTCAGGAGAATTAATTGAAGAAGTCAAATCCCTGGTGTTGTATCCCAAAATTTTCCCTCCCATTTTCTTAAAGACACCTCCTCATGCTCCTAGGGTTTTCAATTGCTCAAGGCTACTCAATGTTTGATTAGACAAATTCTCCTACTAAGTAGTTAACCTACAACTAGGGTTTCACTTTTATCAAGGAAATTTGAGCTTATAATGCCTCAAGTAGATTTCATGGTTCCTCATATGTACCAAGGAATGTTCATGCGAAATTTCAAGTCTTGCATCACAAGTTTTCCCAGTCAATTGCTCAGATGACTAAAAATCAAATGTATTGGGTAAAAAGTCAATTATGGTCAACATACAATCAAACTTTAATATTTTTGGTCAACATCAAGATTTTGAAGTCATAATCATCATTTGATCAAGTTTTGATCATGATTCATCAAGAAAACTCTCAATTCATCAAAAGTCAAAGTTGCCAAATTAGGGTTTTCTTAAGGAGAAGTCAATTGAACTTTGACCAAGCATAACTTTCACATGCTTCATCAAATTTTTCTCAACAAAATCTCATTTTGAAGGAAATTCAATTCTCTACAACTTTGACTCTCTAAGCTCAATTCCAAAAAATGCTTCATTTGAGAGATATGGGCCAAAACATTATAGATCATTTCAAAAGTCAACAAAAAGACACATTTTGTCAAGGAAACTTACATCAAGATAAATTATTCAAATGAAAAAATGATCAACACAGTAATTGTAGGGGACATCTTGAACTTTCCAAAAAGTCCAAGATCTCCTTCCTATGATAAAAATTGAGAGAGTTATAATTGACACAAGTTGGGAAATTTCGAGAAAATGCATGAAACCTAAATTTATCAAACTCGATTTTTGGGCTAATGGGCTTGTGTTTCAAGGTTCAAATGTGTATTAGGCCTCATAGTGAACCTCTGAACCTATTCATACACGCCTTTGATTTTTATTCCATCTATTTCTGATTTTATTTATTTAAATTCAAAATAAATTAAATAAAATCAAGATTTTCATACAAAGGTCCAAGCCCACTTATTTTGACCTAATTTTCCTCTCTCTCTCTCTCTATATATATATATATATATATATATATATATATATATATATATATATATATATATATATATATATATATATATATATATATATATATATATATATATATATATATATATATATATATATATATATATATATATATATATATATATATATATATATCCCATATTGAGACAACAACAAGACACGAAATTACTAAGCAGTAACATAAAGAATATAGTAGCAAAAGATAAAGGCAGAAACGTAAACCTAGGACTATTACAATGCTTTGGGCAGTTACATAATAGAGGGGCAGAAAATAAAAACCTACAACTATTACATAATAGGAGAAATTACATAATAGAAAAATACAGAAAAAATAAAGCTACGCTATTACAGTTGAACGCGTCTTATACATTTTATCTAAGAAAATAAAAATAAGATGAAAATAGCAAAGAAAATGTTTTGGTGATTTTTTATGAAAAAAAAACGATTTATGATAATTAATTAAATAAACCTAAAAAAACTAATTAATTTTAATTAATAAAAAAAGGTTAATTTTGAAAAGAAAAAAAAAGTTAATTAAAAAACCTAAAACCTAATTAATTTTAATTAATAAAAAAAGGTTAATTTTGAAAAAAAAGTTAATTAAAATACCTAAAACCTAATTAATTTTAATTAATAAAAAAAATTTAATATTGAAAAAAAGTTAATTAAAAAAACCTAAAACCTAACTAATTTTAATTAATAAAGAAAAGGTTAATTTTGAAAAAAAGGTTAATTATAAAAAACCTAAAACCTAATTAATTTTAATTAATAAAAAATGTTAATTTTGAAAAAAAGTTAATTAAAAACGTAAAACCTAATTAATTTTAATTAATAAAAAAAGGTTAATTTTGAAAAAAAGTAAATTAAAAAAAAACCTAAAATCTAATTAATTTTATTAACAAAAAAAAGGTTAATTTTGAAAAAAAAATAATTAAAAAACCTAAAACCTAATTAATTTTAATTAATAAAAAAAGGGTTTTAAAAAAGGTTTATGTTTAATGATTAATGAAAAAAAATTAAGTTTGCCAAAAAATAGATAGAGGGAGAAGCATCAATGTAAAATAGGGTTAGAAAACAAAAATAATGCAAATGCCAGGGGTGGATGTTGAACTCACACCCTTTTCCTTCACAACAACATGGCTTACCAAAAAATAGATAGGGGAAAAATAATCAATAGAAAATAGGGTTTATCCTGCATAGTTATACCTCAGAAGCATGTTAGTATGCATCAAAACAACATGGAAACAAAAAAAAACATGAATTACAAAACAAAAACAAGGAAATCGGAGATGAATGTATGTGATTTGCAGGCCTTTTGGATCATCAAGATTGATCCATTCTTACCCTACAATGCCTCAGGGATTGATTTGGATGATTGGATTGCTTGGAGAGAGGCTGAAAATAGGGTTTGTGGTTTGCCCTAGTTTTGATAAAATTTGAAGTTTTGGTATATGATCTTCTTGTAAGGTTTTTGTGTGGTCGTTGTTGTCTGAATATGGGATATATATAGAGGAAAATTATATCAAAAGAAGTGGGCTTGGACCTTTGTATGAAAGCCTTGATTTTATTTAATTTATTTTGAATTTTAAATAAATAAAATCAAAAATAGATGGAATAAAAATCAAAGGGGTGCATTTATAAGTTCAGAGGTTCGCTATGAGGCCTAATACACATTTGGATCTTGAAACACAAGCCCATTAGCCCAAAAATTCAAGTTTGATCAATTTTGGTTTCCTGCATTTCTCGAAATTTCCCAACTTGTGCCAATTATAACTCTCTCAATTTTTATCATATGAAAGCGAACATGGAATTTTTGGAAAGCTCAAGATGTCCCATACAATCTCTATGTTGATCATTTTTTCATTTGAAAACTTTATCTTAATGTAAGTTTCCTTGACAAAAAGTATCTTTTTGTTGACTTTTGAAAGGACATAAAGACAAAGTTGGCCCATATCTCTCAAATGAAGCATTTTTTGGATTTGAGCTTAGAGAGACAAAGTTGTAGAGAATTAAATTTCCTTCAAAATGAGCTTTGGTTAAGAAAAATATGATGAAGCATGTAAAAGTTATGCTTGGTCAAAGTTCAGTTGACTTCTCCTTAAGAAAACCCTAATTTAGTAACTTTTGACTTTTGATGAATCTTGAGTTTTCTTAATGAGTCATGATCAACCCTTGATCAAATGATGAATATGACTTCAAAATCTTGATGTTGACCAAAAATCTTAAAGTTTGACTATATGTTAACCACAAATGACTTTTTATCCAATACAATTGATTTTTAGTCATCTGAGCAATTGACTGAGCAAACTTGAGATGCAATGCTTGAAATTTTGCATGAGAATTCCTTGAGACATATTAGGAACCATGAAATCCACTTGAGGCATTATAAGCTCAAATTTCCTTGAAAAAAGTAAAACCCTAGTTGTAGGTCAAGTGCTTAGGAGGAGAATTTGTCTGATCAAACATTGAGTAGCCTTGAGTAATTGAAAACCCTAGGAGCATGAGGAGGTGTCTTGAAGAAAATTGAAAGATAAATTTTGAGGTACAACACACACACACACACACACACACACACACACACGCACACACACACACACACGCACACACGCACACACGCACACACGCACACACACACGCACACACGCACACACACGCACACACGCGCACACACACACACACACACACACACACACACACACACACACACACACACACACACACACACACACACACACACACACACACACACACACACACACACACACACACACACACACACACACACACACACACACACACACACACACACACACACACACACACACACACACACACACACACACACACACACACACACACACACACACACACACACACACACACACACACACACACACACACACACACACACACACACACACACACACACACACACACACACACACACACACACACACACACACACACACACACACATATATAATGAAAGTACAATTGAAATATATAATTAACTGAAATATATTTTCTAACATTGCAAACCAATAATACATTAAGAATAAATAATAATTGTAAATATATAATAATAACAATAATAATAATAATAATAATAATAATAATAATAATAATAATAATAATAATAATAATAATAATAATAATAATAATAATAATATTTAGGATTAAATTATACAAAATCATTGAAATGTAAAAAAAATATGATGCAAAGAAAAAAAATAAGGATACTAAACAAAAAAATCATTGAAATCGAGAATTAAATGTTATTACATTAAAACAAAGAATTAACTTCAATAAAATTTAATAATCACTCAAATTATTGAAATGGATTTTAAAATATCAATCAATTAAAATTGGTTAAAAAGTATTTAAACAAAAAATAAATTTGACTGTATTGAAACAAATATTTAATATTGATTAATTTTTTTAACCACTCAAATTATTAAAATCGATTGATAAATATATAATAATAATAATAATAATAATAATAATAATAATAATAATATAATAATATAATAATAATATTTAGTCACCATTTTAAATATAAATAATATATAATAATATAATATTCAACTACTACTATTAATAATAATATAAATAATATATATTAATATAATATTTAGCTAATAATAAATAATAATAACATTAAAATATTCATCTACTAATATTATAAAAATTATAATTATTTATCAATTATAATATCTAAATAATAATAATAATAACAATAAATAATAATAATAGTATTAAAATATCAACTACCACTATTATAAAAGTTATAATGATTTATCTATTATATAACAATCGAATATATATATATATATATAGATAAGTTATTATAATTTTTATAATAGTGGTAGTTGATTTTTTAATACTATTTATTATTATTATTATTATTATTATTATTATTATTATTATTATTATTATTATTATTATTATTATTATTATTATTATTATTATTATTATTATTATTATTATTATTTAAATATTATAATTGATAAATAATTATAATTTTTTTAATATTAGTAGCTGAATATTTTAATGTTATTATTATTTATTATTATCATTAGCTAAATATTATATTATTATATATTATTATTAATAGTCATAGTTTAATATTATATTATTATATATTATTCATATTAAAATTGGTGACTAAATATTATTATTATTATTATTATTATTATTATTATTATTATTATTATTATTTTTCAGGACCGAGCCTGCTCTTGGCCCAAGTCCATATAAGGCCCAACTCAGTCGCGCCATCTAAGATCAGCAGACCAGGTCAGCCCTCAACGTCGTTGCGCAATTATCGCCACTCTTCGAGAGGACGCTGCTTCACCACATGAGGATGGACCCAGGAAGACACGAGAAGGTTCATCACCGGGCAAGAGGACCTCAAAAGTATCTGCCTAGCTTCTCCTCGAGCAAGACTGTTCCTCTCGCACGGCCTCAAGTTGGCGGGGGTCCTTCCCGACGGGTAGAAGTACCTCACGAGCATCCTCCTCGTAGGGCTGACTATCAACACCTCTGAACATCACAGAGTCCATTTGACCTTGAAAAACCTGCATCCATATTCTCCTGGTCATACGAAAGAATCCATCCAGGTAGGGGATCACATGCTGGTCCCCATTACTCACGTAGAACTTGGCAGTCTCCATGTTGGGCCTTCTTGCCCAGCCCAATGAGAGGACCTTGGCCCAGCGCTGGAGGATATAAATACCCTCTCACTCGAGAGGGTCATGTATTGAACATTTCTTACTCACTCTTACTTGCTTGCATTATTTCTGTAGCGGTAGAAATGTTTAAGACTAAGCCATTGGATTGACTAGACTTTTACAAATTAAAATCAAAATCGCCACCACGCTTTATTGTTTCCAAAGGAATGGGAAAAGAGCGAATAACCCAAAAAGAGGGGGAAAGATTCAACGTAAGGGGGTTGGTTATGCAAAGGGAAGGTATTATCATCCTAAACATCTACGGTACTCCGCAGGAACCTCTTCGTAAAATCTGTATATTTTAGGTATGAAAAATGTTGTATAAAATAGATGGTGGAGGTGAGAAAAGAAATATATTTATTACTTTTGCACCCGCCGCGGTTGCGAACCTTTAGTGCCTACGTACCACCTTTTCGTGCAATAGGGGATCAGGGTACACTTAGTTCCTCTTTTAAAAATTTTAAAATAAATGTGTTGGTTAGTTTTATGAGATAAAACATCATCGTCATTGTCTGTGTGGAAAACATACCTACTACCCACAATCATGAGAAAGGAGAATTTGCATCATCTCAAAGTGGAGGATATGGCTTGGATTTTACAACAATGCCTCACTCAATACCCAAGTGGAAAATATCTCTCTTCACTATATATTATAGAACTATAGTTGTTTGCATCACTACAAGGATTGACAAGAGTTCAATCTTTTTTTTGAGAAAAGTTTAAAGATAAAAGCCAAAGTGGAAAAATGATTTGAAATGAGATTGATTGACTTTTAGTCTTCTCACAAAAAGGATGTCAAAGTATTATTAAGTTTATTGGAGTTTAGTTATGAAAATGTTTGAAAATGCATGGACCAAAGTCCAAGTTTATTATGAAAGTGGTTCAAGTTTAAAACGAGAAGGGTTTTCAAAAGGAGGGAGAAGATTTTTGAAATTAAAGAAGATGAGAGGAGAAAAAGAGGATATCCTAAAGCATAAGGTAAAAGCTAGGGATAAGAACCATCTAACCAACAAGAAGTCAATGCTTGACACTATGAGCCAAGGTAGAATTCTCATTCTTTGGATTGAAACCAAACAAGCAAAAATACTAGACCTCTTGAGAGAACCAAACTTCAAGTGTATTAAGTCTACACAAAAATTGGGCAGAGTAACGGCTGTATACAGGTGAATTCCAGATTACAAACAAAGGGTGTAATCACAATAACCTGCACACAAAATAAACAAACAGCCCAATGTCTTGAGGTAAACCTCAAGAGATCCAGAAAAAATAATCATATAAGATCACAAGGTCTCCAATCATAGGCCAAGGTTTCTAATCCTAAGACCAAAAAATCTAATGCTCCATAATGCCAAGGATAGTAACCAAATAGTCCAAGTATCATTAAATATTTTTAGGTTATGTTGATTATTAGGTGTCTTCAAAATAAAAGTTCAAGTGAGCAAAATAAAAAATGACAAGAATATAAAGGGGCTCAACTGAGCAAAGATGAAAAATAGCATGAAATGTAAATGCTAAAAGTAAATGGTGCATAAAGTAAAGGGCATAAAATAAAAACACAAAATAAAATCATTTATTAGTGATTAGTGGTTAGTTGGATGATCATCTTGAAACTTGCATTTGAAACTAATTAGAGGATTGGTAGAACCAAAGCCTCCACACAACAAGTTGCATTTGCTTTTTGTCAAGTATATCATCCATTTGGAATCCTTATGAGTATCATTTAATGATCAACGCTGTTTAAGTTTAAGTGATCCGCGTTGACCGAAGGTGTTAAAGATCCATTAGAGGATTGATAGAACCAAAGCCTCCACACAATGAATCTCAAGGTTATTGGATCAAAGAGATCAAATTAACATACATGGGCTTGCAAACATAAGTTTGGGCCACGAATGATCATTTATTCGAATCGGGACAAAATTTAGCACTATGTTAAACAATCGTAAGTTGACTTATATAGAAGTTACACCTATTTTGAGGCCGGTCAATAACAATCTATGCACCATTTGTTTTGAGACATGATATAGAGATCATGCTCCAACAACATTTAGTGCAATAAGAAGAGGATGAGATGAAGAGGGGTGAGAGAGAATATACAAACCACTTTTGGATTAAATTTAATCAAACTATTATTAAAATCATTCATCCATTTTTGTGGAGTTAGACTCAACACCATGAATCCAATGATGTTAATAAAGTTCATGATCAAAAATTTAACCCAAGATCAGCCAGAAAATAATCACAAAATATTATTACATTTTAATATATACAAAAAGGTTTAAAAATAATGTTTAAAAATAGAAATAAAAGAGAAAAATGTCAACTATGTTCAAATTAATCAAGAAATAAAAAGTAAGACCATAGAAAAATCTGAAATGAACTAAAATAATTTTATAAATTTTTTGGTAAATTTTTTAAAGTCAGAAACTATTTTAAAATTTAAAGAAATGGGTGAAATAAACCA
The DNA here is from genome assembly GCA_948472305.1 of Vicia faba. Lineage (NCBI taxonomy): Eukaryota > Viridiplantae > Streptophyta > Magnoliopsida > Fabales > Fabaceae > Vicia > Vicia faba. Next base: position 930,496,121 of record OX451741.1, on the reverse strand, counting down.
AAAATGATAAAAAATAGCAAAGCCAGAAACAAAAATAAAATAAGGTCACCAATATTTGTCATAATATCATTGGATCATTCCATAATTTTTTCAGAATTTAAAAATGAATAAAAGTATTTTTAAACATTTAAAACAATTTCAATAAAGTGTAAATTTATAAAAAATACCAAAACACAAAATTAAATTGTGAAAAAATAAAAATCAGAAAGAGAATAATCAAAAATATTTTTCATAATTTTTTCCAGATTTTTTGGACTAAAAATGAATTTTCTATGATTATTTGAAGTTTAAAACAATTAAACATAAAAAATCAGAAAAGAAAATAAAAGTAAAAAATATGTGGACCATTGGATGAGAGTCAAAATGCGTTAGTAATCAAATCCAAGGGATTTGGCGCACTGTGCATATCATGGTCATTAGTGAATAAAGCACTGAATAAGAAATAAAATCAGAATTCAAAAATAACAAGTGGCGTGCCATCATTGATTGGAAGATGACACGTTGGTCATCTTCAACCTCCAGCCAACGTGAATTGCAGGTCTCTCAAACTGTAAAATAAGAAGCTCAGACCTATGCCATTCGCTTTGTCTCTTCAAGACGAAGACAACCACACCCTCGCGCCAAATTTATATAAACTGTAGCTCAAGCAATTTGGAAAGAAAGTTTTGAAAAGGGATTTGAAATTTCATGGTAAAAACGTGTTTCCAGTAAGAAGTAAGTGTTGCAACTAGAACCAGGGCAATGAGAGCATCATAATGATATCAAAGTTTTAAAGAATTGATGAAGGAATCTACCTATTGAAGTTGAGTTGCAGAGCTCTGAAACTGGACTTCTATGGAGCAATATAGGGAACAATTCTTGAATGTAATTATATGGTTAGCTTCAGGGAAGATCAAGGAAGGTGAATTGATGAAAAAATTTGATTGAAAAAGGCTTGAGAATAGATTTCGAAGTTGCTGAATTCTAAGTTAGGGAACAAGTTTGGCAGGGTGATTCTGGCTATCCAAGCTTGAGAAAATGAATGAGACAGTTCATGTATTTATAGGAGAAGCAAATGGGATCAAAAGAAAGAGTGAATGATGCATTTTGGAGGGAATTCGTGCAAACCTGATGCACGAGTGAAGTGTGATCTAATTTTCACCAAAACTCATCCAATCGTTGCGTTTTGAGGTGCTAAACAAATCTGGAACTTCACTAAACATGTTTAGAGGCAAAAACGCGTGGAAAACTTGTGATTAGAGGCCACATTATGGACTTCAAAATTGTGACTTGGTGAGAAATTCAGTTTCAAAGTGCCACCTTCTGACCAATGGCATTTTCAACTCAAGGGGTCTTAGGGCATGATTCTTGATGCTTTAGAAAGGTGAGGTTTCAAGATTTGCAATGGAAAAATAATAGAATCAAATGGATGCTTGAGCTGAAAGTTGTGTTGAGTCAAAGTTGAGGAAAAATGGTTGACTTTCCATACTTAGAAATATTTCAAATTTTTCTTCAAAAGTGACCTATAATATCTTGCATCCAAACATAGCCTTCCACTTGGAATTTGCTCTTGACCAAAAAAGATGGCATGAAGTAGATCTCTTGAATGGCATTTTGAAACTTGAACCATTCACAATATCCAAAAAATGAGAAAGTTATGACTTGTTGAAGTTGGCAAAATTTCATAAAATGACCCATAATCTTTAGTATCTTTAAGGCAACGTCCATCCATTTTCTCACTTTGCACATAAAAGAAGGCATAAATATCACATCTTAAACATCATTATGGAAAAATAATAGGCTCAAGGTGATAAAAATTGACCAAGTTATGATCATTTGAAGTCAAACTTGAGAAATTGGGGGTTCATCTGGAGGACTTATAATCTTTCTTCATCATCAAGTTTCTTCCACATGAAAACTCCTTGGAAATTTTGAAGTGATTTGTTGATATCCATTTAAAGAGAAGGATTTCTTTGGAATCACTCAAAAATACCAAAATATGGGCAAGATATACTCCTTTGAAGTTCAAAACCCTAGCTCCTAGATTAAGAAACATGCCTTGAGGAACTTTGACAATTTTGAACAAACTTCTTATATCAAAACAAATGCTTTGTAAATATAAGTTGTTGAGGATGATAATGAGAACTAATAGCAACCACAACCACTTACATATGTTGATAATTGAGAGAAATATGCACTTGTGACCAATGGGAACAAGACCTTGTCCAACCATGACTATTTTTCAATCAACCCCTTGTACTTTTTGGATCAAATCTTGATAAATTGGAAATGTAGTGAACCAAAATAACCTTTCCATGCCATCCCTTACAAAACAACTTCAATGGTGAGGTTTGAACTTCTCAAGCTTCATTGACTAGGTCATGGAAATAAACTCATGAACCCATGGAGCAACTTGCTGAATCTTATTGCCTTTACCTACACGAGTAACAAGCAAGACAATCCAAAATTGCATTTCATAAATTAAAAGAAGAAATCAAGACAAAAATATTCATGATCACAAATGAACACAAGTCAAGGTTCTTGGTGATTCCTCAAAGAGCAAAGCTAAGTATAGGGAGGGGAACCAAGAATTCTAATGTGATCTTGTTGTGATTGAATCAAAATGGTATGATGAAGGGATATTAGGGGAAAAATTGGGGTACAAAAGCTTACCTTATTTAAGTTTCTTCTATCTAGAGATACGAAGGTTAAAAATCTTCGTGTCGACACGATCGGAGATACTTAAATATAAAACAAACCTTATTTTTGGCCCTAAGATGCCATGTAAATGTTTATGATCATGAATGCATATGAACAAAACCAAAGAGACACAGAACACCATTGGGGATGTAACAATGATAAATAAATAAGAGAGGGAACCGACCCAGAGAGGATGGTAAAATGGTCAAAGGATACACCAACTCCTACTGGAGGTAAAGCTACCAACGTTCACTAAAGGTAGAAATAGGAAAGATATAACAACACTGATGTCCACTGACAGTGAGCTACCAACATTCACTGAGGGTAGCAGGAAAAAAATATCATAGCATCACTGACGATGAACTACCAACGTTCAGTGAAGGTAGAAAAAAGATAAGAAACACCAACTTTCATTGATGGTGATCTACCAACTTTCACTGAAGGTAGAAAGAGAATATAACATAGCACCGCCGTTCACTGATGATGAACTACCAACGTCCACTAAAGGTAGAAAAAATATAACAAACACCAACTTTCACTGATGGTGATTTACCAACTTTCACTGAAGGTAGAAAGAGAATATATCATAACACCGCCGTTCACTGACGATGAACTACCAACATTCACCGAGGGTAGCAAAAAGATAACAAACACCAGCTTTCACTGAAGGTAGAAAGAGAATATATCATAGCACTGCCGTTCACCGATGATGAACTACCAACGTTCATTGAGGGTAGCAAAAAAATAACAAGTTTCCCTAAAATTCTGGAATTTCGCCTAGAACAGGTCTCAACTTCTTCTTTAATCGAGGCACTTTTCCTGGAAAGGTAATATGTAAGTCGTCTCAATTAAAGAGATTTCCACTTGCAAAGATTTCACAGCGACTTGTTTCTGCAAATTTGAAAGTCATGCCATCCACTAGCGTAAACTGACGACAGACTGCAAACTATCCACTCATAGAGGAGATAGCAAAAAAAAGTTACGTAGAATTTTATGGGGAAGCAAAAGTTTCTCAAATAAAGAGACCTGCTACTTGTTGTCATGGAGGATTGCAAAAAGAAATGACTTTCTGGGGATAGGAATATGGCTTCTTGGGGAAAGAAATATGACTTCCTGGGGAAAGAAATATGACTTCCTGGGGAAATGCCACGATATTCCTGCTGAGGAGATAAAGTCTTCTCGTGCAAAATAAATGAACAAACCAAAACTCGAAGCTTTCAGAAATCCAAAGTAAATAACATTGTTGTGGAACCACAGATTCAAACCAGAAATAAACTGGGATGAAACAGTCAACCAAAATACATCCTTTGAGAAATAAACTCAAGAGGGAAAACCAAATCCATCCAAACAAGGAGTTGTACAGGAAGGATAAAGCAAAAATCTTCCATGAGGGACAACTCCGTGGGGACATTGAAAGAATATACACTTTCTGCTTAAGGCCAACACTCTTGTTTGTCCATTCTTGGGATCAGCATTTTGTTGTTGTTGTTTTTTTCGCATAAAAAATTCTAAAGTAAAAGCAAATTGTAAATTCTTTTTGAAAAATCGATTTTGTTATTTAATCTTTTTGCTTTGAAAGTTATTATCAATAATAAATGGAGTCTTTGCAAGCTAAATAAAATAAGAAATACAAAGAATTGGGTAAAAGCTCAAATTTCGTTAATAGAATGGTAGTCTGTGAATGGCGAGACTCCATGGATAATTACAAAGTTTGGAAAATGGTAATATATAATGGAAAAGATACATTGAGATACAATGACCACTATCCCCTCTAACAACTTTTGAAATCCTGAGTAGCAACTTCTGTTGAAGTTATGATGAGAATCCGAGAATATTGTTGCTCCAATGATCAAGTCTTGTCTGATGTAGTTACTTGCCAAGAAAGTCCCTAACTTTTGCCTAAACCGCCCTTGCGGGTTTTCAGCTTAGCGGGAAATTTATTCTGTTTATGTCTCTAATTTTTTCCTAGACCTCCCTTTCGGGTTTTCGGCCTACCGAGACGCTCTTTTTTTCCTAAGTCGCCCTTTCGGGTTTTCAACTTAGCGAGTTGTTCTTTTATTTCTTTAGGCGAAGTATTTCTTGACTGCATCAGCATTCATGGGACGTGGGAACTCCTCGCCATCCATAGTTTCAAGAATTAATGCACTGCCAAAGAATGCTTTCTTGACAACATATGGGCCTCTGAAATTGGGAGTCCACTTGCCCCTAGAATCAGTGTTGAAAGACATGATCTTCTTGAGCATGAGGTTTCCTTCTCTGAGTTTACGAGGTTTGACCTTCTTATCAAAAGCTTTCTTCATCCTTTTCTGATATAACTGTCCATGAAATAAATCTGTCATCCTCTTCTCTTCGATCAGATTCAATTGGTCAAACCGGTTCTGGACCCATTCATCCTATGGCAACTTGGTTTCCATTATCACGCGCAAGGAGGGAATCTCAACCTCGACTGGGAGTACAAATTCCATTCCATACACCAGGGAGAATAGGGTTTCTCCTGTTGAAGTGCAGACAGATGTTCGATATCCATGCAAAGCAAAAGGAAGCATTTCATGCCAATCCTTATAAGTAACAACCATTTTCTGGATAATCTTCTTGATATTCTTATTAGCAGCTTCAACAGCCCCATTCGTCTTTGGCATGTACGAAGAAGAATTATGATGGACAATCTTGAATTCTTTGCATAGTTCTGTAATCATTTTATTGTTCAGATTCGAGCCATTGTCGGTGATAATTCTGCTTGGCACACCATACTGACATATAAGATTATTCTTGATGAAACACACAACCACCTGCTTAGTAACATTAGCATATAAAGCAGCCTCCACCCACTTGGTGAAGTAATCAATTTCTACCAAGATAAAACGGTGTCCATTCGAAGATTTGGGTTCTATCATCCTAATCATGTCCATACCCCACATAGAGAAAGGTCACGGGGAGGAAATCATATTGAGAAGTTTCGGAGGAACATGGACCTTGTCTGCATAAATCTGGAATTTATGACACTTCTTTGAAAATTTATAACAATCAGATTCCATTGTCATCTAATAGTAACATGCCCTTAGCATCTTTTTAGCCATCGAATATCCATTGGCATGAGTGCCAAATGAACCTTCATGAACCTCATGTATCAACATGTCTGCTTCGTGTCTATCCACGCATCTGAGCAAGACCATGTTATAATTTCTTTTATACAACACATTTTCACTGAGGAAGAAATTGCCAACCAATATTCTCAGTGTCTTTCTATCTTTCTTCGATGCACCGATCGGGTATTCTTGAGTCTGAAGAAAATGCTTGATATCATGATACCAAGGTTTTTCATCTGCTACCTCCTCCATTGTAAACACATGAGCGGGCCTATCCAGTCGCCGAACCATAATTTGAGGTATATCATTCCAAGTATTCACTTGGTACATAGAAGCCAGAGTTTCCAGAGCATCCGCCATCTCATTTTCATCTCTAGGAATGTGATGGAATTAAACTTTATTGAAAAAGGGTAACAATCTTCTAGCATAATCTTTGTAAGGGATCAAGCCGGGGTGACGGGTATCCCATTCTCATTTAATCTGATTTATTACCAAAGCTGAATCACCATACACATCTAGATTTTTAATTCTGAGATCAATAGCTTCTTCGAGACCCATGATGCAAGCCTCATATTCTGCCATATTATTAGTACAATAGAATGTTAACCTTGCAGTAAAAGGAATGTGCAATCCATGTGGAGTGACAAGCACAACACCAATTCCTTTACCATAAGCATTCATAGTTCCATCAAATATCATACTCCAACGAGATTCAGGGTCAGGACCTTCCTCAAGCAATGGTTCATCACAATCCTTCACTTTCAGGAACATCACATCCTCATCGGGGAATTCATATTCTGCAGAATGATGATCCTCCACTGGTTGGTGAGCAAGATAATCTTCCAACACACTGCTTTTAATAACTTTTTAAGAGCGATATTCGATATCATATTCAGATAGAAACATCTGCCAGTGGGTAATTCTCCTAGTAAGAGCAGGCTTTTCAAAAATGTACTTGATTGGATCTATTTTGGAGATCAACCAAGTATTGTGATTCAACATATACTGTCGCAAACGCTTTGCTGCCCAGGAAAAAGCACAACATGTATTTTCCAGCATGGAATACCGCGACTCACAATCAATGAATTTTTTACTGAGATAATAAATGGCGAACTCCTTCTTCCCTATTTCATCATACAACCCATGGAATTATCTAACACTGTCAGATACATAATCAACCGTCTTCCTTCGACAGGAGGGGGCAAGATAGGAGGTTCAATAAAATATTCTTTAATACTTTCAAATGCCCTTTGGTAGTCATCCATCCACACACAACCTTGATCTTTCTTTAACAACTTAAAGATTGGTTCACATGTTACAGTCATGTGGGAAATGAATATGGAAATATAATTCAAACGCCCAAGGAAACCTTTGACTTGCTTTTCATTTTTTAGCACTGGAATCTCTTGAATTACTTTGACTTTATCAGGGTCAACTTCAATTTCTTTCTGGCTAACAATGAAACCCAAAATTTTTCCTGATCGAACATCGAAGGTGCATTTATTTGGATTCAAGCGGAGACGATACTTCCTCAAACGCTGAAACAACTTCAACAAATCTTCTACACGCCCTTCTTCAGTCTGAGATTTGGCAATCATATCATCAACATATACTTCGATTTCCTTGTGCATCAGATCATGGAATAGGGTTGTCATAGCCCTCTGGTACGTTGCAACAATGTTCTTCAACCCGAAGGGCACCACTCTGTAACAGAATGTTCCACGGGGTGTGATAAACGATGTTTTTTCCATGTCCTCCGGAGCCATTATTATTTGATTATACCCGAAAAATCCGTCCATGAACGAGAATACATTGAATTTTTATGTGCTATCCACTAACATATCAATGTGTGGCAATGGAAAATCATCTTTTAGACCAACTTTATTTAGATCTCTGTAATCTACGCACATGCGGACTTTTCCATCTTTTTTCGGTACTGGGACAATATTGGCAATCCATTGAGGATACACTGACGTCACAAGAAAACCAACATTGATCTGCTTTAGAACCTCCTCTTTGATTTTCACTGCTATATCTGAGTGAGTTCTTCTCAACTTTTGTTTAATTGGTGGACACTCTAGCTTCAACGACAAACGGTGCTCTACAATATCTGTATCTAGACCAAGCATATCTTGGTAAGACCAAGCAAAAATATCCACATACTCTTTCAACATCTTAATCAACCTGCTCTTCACATCAGGATGCAGCAATGCTCAAATCTTGACTTCCTTCGGATCTTATTCTGAACCCAAATTAATCACTTCTAATGGATCTTTATATGGCTGAATGGTATTTTCCTCGTGCTCAAGAAACCGTGAGACCTCTTCTATAATCTCATCATAATCTTCTTCTTCAGCCTCATACACAGGACATTCAAAGTTGGGAGAGGGTGCAAGGTCATTGTATTCAACGAGTTTTTTAATTAATCTGCACATATGATTTATGATTGCTTTTAGAAACTGACACATATAACAAGTGATCATGCATATTGAATTTTAGTTATTATTTATTTTGAAAGGTTTTTTTTTTAATTACCATTTTCTGAGAAAAAGCAGAAAATAAAGACACTATTTGGGAAACAAAAACAACTTTTATTATTGATTTTAAAGGTCACAACAAACAGATAAGCCCTACAACATTAATACTTCCACCTTGGGCAAAGTGAAAGCTTTTTCAAAAATATTAACAAAACAAATTACTTTGAAACATGTATGCAAGAGGGAACATCAATGGTGATCCAGTTCTGAACCCTAACTCCGTACATCACATAATTCGGCATTTCCTGCTCTGCTTCATCTTCTACAATGGCATTAATCTCAGAAACAGTTGGATGAAGATAACCCCCGCTACGAAAGATGTATTGATACTTGATTGCGGAAGACTTCGGCTTCATGCCCTTACCTTTTTCATTCTTTAAAGAGAACCCCAAGCCAACTCTTTTCTTGTTCACAGGTGGATGCACAATCTGTCCCCATACTTCACTATGACCTTTACATACAACCTGTTGCGCATCCTTAAGTGAAACCATGGAAGTCTCATTTCCTCTTATATTGTCAATGGATAAGGCTTGGAACTGGGTTCCAACAAAAGCTTCATCCGCCTCCACAATGCTGAAAGAGGACAAATGAGATATCAATAATGCATGTTCCCCATTTATGATCACTACTTTCCCTTCACGTACAAACTTCAGTTTCTGGTGTAAAGTTGAAGTGACAGTTCCGGCCTCATGAATCCACGACCGTCCCAACAAACAGCTATAAGCGGGAACAATGTCCATGACCTGGAAAGTTATCTGAAACAAATGTGGTCTTATATGAATAGGCAAGTCCACTTCACCAATAACAGATTTCCTTGATCCATCAAACGCTTTCACAATGATGCCACTCGGACGCATAGGCATTCCTTGATATTTCAACTTCATAAGCGTGCACCTCGGTATAACATTTAACGCGAATCCATTATCAATCAGCATATTGGATAACGAATCATTCTTGCAGTTCATAGAGATGTGGAGGGCCAAGTTGTGATTCCTTCCTTCATCTGTTAATTCATTATCGTAGAAACTCAAGTTATTACATGACGCAATTTTCCCTATTACACTGCTGAATTGGGCTATTGGCATATCACTCTTCACAAAAGCTTGGTCCAATACCCTCATCAAGGATTCTCTGTGAGCAGATGAGTTCATAAAAAAAACCAAGATAGATATTTTTGAAGGAGTCTGCAGTAGCTGATCTACAATTCTATAGTCGCTCATCTTAATTATCTTTAAAATATCATCCACTTATTTCTCTAATGCAGCCCCACTAGTCCCACCCGTAGCCTTCTTGGGTTCAATATTCTCCGCAATTTTCTTTTCATCACTAACATCTCTTCGAACAACTGGTGCAAACACACGACCGCTGCGGGTCACCCTGCTATTTTCAGCAATATTCCCAACATCAGGCATTGGCTGGATGGGAAATTCCACTCCATCCTCTAAGATTGTTGCGTTGTATTTATAAAGCACAACCTTATCTGATTTGTAGGGGATATGACCCAACAAACTAATCACCAATGGGGTAACAAGTGGCTTGCTATAATATTCAACTTCAAGATGGGTGGGTGCCCCAAAACAAGGTACAATGACGTTTACCCCTTCTTCAACATAATCATTCATTATTGAGTCATTTCTAGAAAAGAAATCCTCATCTGAGGAGAAATACTCATCTGTAGAGGCATACTCTTCATCCGACCCTTCTTCAGTCAAACAAACCTCAACCATATCAACTTCATGGTAATCATCCCTTTGACTTGTAACCTTGATAATTCCATTGTCTAACAACAATTGAACACCCTTCTTCACGATTGAACATCCTCGGGAGCCTCGACAGCAAACTCAGCAAGATCCATATTGGTGTTCCACCTGGCCAGCCATATGGAAGAAGGTAGCATGCAATTGCACAAGTTCATCATTCATATACTCTACATAAAAAATTCTGAATTCTCCAGGACATCCAGAAACCATATTCACCTCCTCTTCATACTCTGCCCTAGGCCTGATTATGTGGATTAGGCCCTCATCCATCATCTTTTGTAAATCAGCCTTTTTCTTATCGCAACCCTGTATATCTATACTACAAATAGCACAACCGGCATGGTCATGTGTATAATAGCTAAATTCACAAAGGTCTTCATGCATTTTCACCAAGTCTCCTCTAACTAGATTAATATCAAAAATCTGGAAGTCGCCTGGACAACCGGCCACCATATTCACAACATTTACTCCCCCATGCTTGGGTAGAGGATTGTCTTTCACATTAGGTCCCACGTCCTTGAAAATATAGAACACCAAAATTTACCAACTTCTGCACCTCAGTCTTCAAAGGATAACAATTCTCAACATTAAGCCCTGGTGCTCCCTGATGAAAAGCATATATTTGGTATGCTTTGTAATACCAAGGCAATGGTGATGGTACGACGGGAGATGGTCGGGTCTGAACCAACTTCTTCTGAATCAATACCGGTAGTAACTCTGTATAGCTCATAGGAATATGGTCATAACTCTCCCTTCTCTGATTATACCCTTGATTCCCCTATTGGGACGGTCTCTGATAAGCAACGGTAGTTGGAGCGACACCCACAACTGGAGTAACTGAGGCGACTTGCTAATGACGCTGATAATTCCTTCTAGGAGTATTAACCCTCATCTCTTGCATAACAACATTTGCGCCCCCTTCCTTCTTCTTGGTAAACCCATAAGATGGTTTCTTCACACCTCCAAAACTTTCACTCTTTATTAAACGACCCTCTCTTACAACCTCTTCTAAGGGAATACCTATTCCTACCATTTCAGTAAAGTCATTTGGCGCACTTGCTACCATCCTCTCGCAGTAGAAAACACCCAGTATTTTCAAGAAAATCTTAGTCATCTCTTTTTCTTCCATGGGAGGAATCACTTGGGCGGCTACCTCACGCCATCTCTGTGTATACTCTTTGAACGATTCCCTATCTTTCCGAACCATGGCCCTGAGTTGATCACAGTCAGGCGCCATGTCCATGTTGTACTTGTATTGTTTGATGAATGCTTCCCCTAAATCATTGAAAGTATGGATATTAGCACTGTCCAAACTCATATACCACTTCAGCGCAGCACCGGTCAAACTATCCTGAAAAAAGTGAATCAGCAGACGCTGATCATCAGTGTGGGTAGACATTCTCCTCACGTACATCATCAGATGAGCACAAGGGCAAGTGTTGCCCTTGTACTTCTCAAACTCCGGGACCTTAAACTTAGCAGGTATCTTAACATTCAGGACCAAGCATAACTCATTCACATTCTGCCCAAATAGCTCTTTTGCCCCGAGGGCCTTCATCTCTCTTTGAATCTTGTCAAACTGCTCTTGAAAATCATCCATTCTATCATAAAGACCCAAGTCTTAACTCGGTGGAGGGAAAGGATGACACACATCATCGATAACAAACAGAACCATATTCACCGAAGGAGGCGCAACAGGAGTAGCATGCACCACAGAAGGTGCCGGAGTAACAATATTCTGAACAATCGGAGTATCTTGAGGACCAAGATTGAAACCTTCAGGTGCAAAATTCTCTGGCATTCCCCATTGATAACCTTGAGGCATGCGATTCTGAACAACAACTGGAGTAGCAGATGCGGGAACAGTCAGAGCTTCAGTAGTTGCCCTTGTTGGTTGAGGTTGGACACTCGGTGGCTGATTCTGAGCAGCCACCAGAGCTTCCATCAGAGTAGTCAGATTGGCCAAGTCGGCTTTCAAAGCAGAAACCTCCTCGCGCAGCTCACGATTCTCTTGTCCTAAGTTGTCCATCTTCTTTCTGAGATTAGCCCGAGTGTTGTAGTGGTGAGTCAGCTTGCTGAACAAAGTAAAGAAGCTTGGTAGGACACCTGGATATGCATAACAAATGCAAGAAATATGTGCAATATGATGCATGATATGTAATGCATATGATTTTATTTTATTTAATATTTCAAGGGATTTAAAATTTATGGATATATTGCAAATATCAAAGTAATAACGCATTTGAAATACTGAAAAGTTTTATTATAACAACTCCAAAATGGATTACAAGTTTCAATGATCCCAAGTACAAGATGAAAATAAAATCTAAAACCTCGAGAAGTAAAACTGATGGAGATCACTCTATACGCTGGCGCTTCCCTGTGAGCCTGGCAATCTGAGCCTTCAATATCTGGTTTTCTTCCGCATACCTGGTGGCAAACTTCTTCCAATCACCTGAATCAGGAAGTGAGTGATCAACATCCGATTGAGGCTTAGGAGAAAATAAATCCACTTGCCTCTCTATAGTCTCTACCGCCCGACTCTCAAGGATCTCAATAAAGTCGTCTTTCTCCTTCAAGTCTGCTCTATAGGAAATCTCTAAAGTTTGGCACTTATTCTTCCAAGCGTCCTTTTCCTGTTGCATCCTGACCAAAGCAAGTTGCAGCTCTTCTAGATCATCTAATAAGGGAGGAGTGGTCTTCACAAACAGATAAGGCATAGGTGTTTCCCGGGAATACGACATCTTTAACTGAATAGCTCTCATTTGGACCCACTGAAGATATGGCTCCAAAGAAACAACACCCCTAGGTCCCAAATCCTTCCTACTCTTCTTATGTATGTGACACCAGGCCTTCACAATCTGGTCCCTAGCTTCCCTATGGTCTTTTCCCTCCTTCAGAAAGAAACTACTCAAATTAATACTATTTGGTTTATCCCTCATCGGATAACCAAGCTGTCGTCGTGCAAGAACAGGGTTATAGTTAATTCCTCCCTTTGTACCAAGAAGAGGTACATTGGGGAAACTACCACAACTTTCAATAATCTTTATATCCTGGTAAGCTCGATGATACCAATCAATACCCGAGTAAGTAAGTGCCATGATCTTAGGAGCCCAACGGGGTTCCTTCTTGACATCCCAAAAAGCATCAAACTGAGGCATATGAGAGATAAACCACTGGTACAACAGAGGAGTGCAACAAATAACTATCCCCCTATGATAAGAATTCCGAAGATGAATAGAGTAATAAGAATGACCCAATAAGGCAGGAACACGGTTTCCAATCATGAAGATCCTGATAGCATTAATGTCAACAAACTTGTCCACATTATGAAATAAAAACAACCCGTAAGCAAGTAGTGAAAAGATGGTCTCAAAAGTGACTGTACTCTTCATCCTGGCAAAGTAACGAGCTTTCTATAATAAGAACTGAGATGGTAATCCTCTAATCCCTCCTTTAGTAGTCATATGGGCTTCCACCTCAGACTTCCCCAGATGAATCAAAGCAGCAATCTCACGTGGTTTTGGCTCACCCTCCAAACCAGTAAAAGGAACACGATCGGTAACAGGTAAATCCAACAGATAAGAATACTCCTCCAGTGTAGGCATCGACTGATAGTCGGGAAAAGTAAAGCAATGATACATCAGATTATAGAACTGGACCAAGGTCGAGAGAATACCCTCCTTCATCTTCAACTTCTTGAAAGGAATAATGGATCCATACTTCTTCCGAAAATCTGCAGAACACTCGATCTCGGGAATTAGACTGATCAACTCATCTATCTTGGGATACTTGAAACTGTACTTCCCGGTCTTTCTCTTTCTAGAATCCATGGTTAAAAAGTACCTGAGATATTCACAAATGGTCAACCTTTAAATCCCTTGAAATATGATCTCTCCAAAAGATGCTTATGAGTGCATGGATGCATGATGCAGCAATCACACACAAGATCACACATATAGGGTTCATAGGTTTAACGTCACGAGCATGTGGTCGAAGGTACTACCCATAAGGTATTGGTCTAAAAGTTATCACCTGTTGAACAAGGTTCTAGATGTTCCCAGAGTCTACATCCTTCCTTCAGATATTACCAACTTCTTGATTAACTCGATAATTAGTAATATTCTCAAGAAAAACTCGTCCGAGCACAGTATCGCGTGACAACTATTTCCGGATTACTCCGTTATAGCTTCTGCACTACACCTAAAAGGCCAAGATGGGTTAGGTATTCTACGGTCCTCAGCTTCAGCAGGCTCCCAGGTCGAAAGCAATACGTCTTCCTGATTACTCGGTAAATGACACTACAGTCAAAGGGGCCTCCACTGAGTGGGGGATCTCATGCCTCCTTTTTTGGGATTACTCCCTCAAATTTAACATGACTATACTGCCCGTCCTATCTCAAAGTTTGCCCAAGTCCAGGTATAGGACTTATGAGTAATCTCCAAGCAACCTGAAAACCAAGATAATCTAGACAAACATATATACAACATATAACACAAAAAGAATAATAACACATATACAAATATAAACAAAGATAGGCTCAACCCACTTAGGGATGGACCAGTAAGAGGTCAATCTTTCCCCAGTGAAGTCACCATTTTTCTGTAGTGGTAGAAATGTTTAAGACTAAGCCATTGGATTGACTAGACTTTTACAAATCAAAATAAAAATCGCCACCGCGCTTTATTGTTTCCAAAGGAATGGGAAAAGTGCGAATAACCCAAAAAGAGGGGGAAAGATTCAAGGTAAGGGGGTTGGTTATGCAAAGGGAAAGTATTATCACCCTAAACATCTCCGGTACTCCGCAGGAACCTCTTTGTAAAATCTATATATTTTGGCTATGAAAAATGTTGTATAAAATAGATGGTGGAGGCGAGAAAAGAACCTTTAGTGCCTACATACCACCTTTTCATGCAATATGGGATGAGGGTACACGTAGTTCCTCTTTTAAAATTTTTAAAACAAATGTGTTGGTTAATTTTATGAGATAAAATATCATCGTCATTGTCCGTGTGGAAAACATACCTACTACCCACAATTATGAGAAAAGAGAATTTGCATCATCTTAAAGTGGAGGATATGGCTTGGATTTTAAAATCAACAATGCCTCACTCAATACCCTAGTGGAAAATATCTCTCTTCACTATTTATTGTAGAAGTATAGTTGTTTGCATCACTACCAGGATTGACAAGAGTTCAATCTTTTTTTGAGAAAAGTTTAAAGATAAAATCCAAAGTGGCAAAATGGTTTGAAATGAGATTGATTGACTTTTAGTCTTCTCACAAAAAGGATGTCAAAGTATTATTACGTTTATTGGAGTTTATTTATGAAAATGTTTGAAAATGCATGGACCTAAGTCCAAGTTTATTATGAAAGTGGTTCAAGTTTAAAACAAGAAGGGTTTTCAAAAGGAGGGAGAAGATTTTTAAAATTAAAGAAGATGAGAGGAGAAAAAGAGGCTATCCTAAAGCATAAGGTAAAAGCTAGGGATAAGAACCATCTAACCAACAAGAAGCCAATGCTTGACACTATGAGCCAAGGTAGAATTCCCATTCTTTGGATTGAAACCAAACAAGCAAAAATACTAGACCTCTTGAGAGAACCAAACTTCAAGTGTATTAAGTCTTCACAAAAATTGGGCAGAGTAACGGCTGTATACGGTTAAATTCCAGATTACAAACAAAGGGTGTAATAGCAATAACCTGCACAAAAAATAAACAAACAACCCAATGTCTTGAGGTAAACCTCAAGAGCTCCAGACAAAATAATCAGATAAGATCACAAGGTCTCCAATTATAGGCCAAGGTTTCTAATCCTAAGTCCAAAAATTCCAATGCTCCATAATGCCAAGGATAGTAACCAAATACACTACAAGAAAATTAGGATTTTACGACACAAAAATTGCGACAGTTACTTAATAACCGTCGTAATTCTAATATAGGGACCCATGTCACGACGGTATACACCTACCGTCCTTACATATTTAAAAAAATATTAAATATCGCGACAATTTTTCATTAAACCGCCCTAAAATGAATGTTGCGACGGTTAAGAAACCGTCCTAAAATAGACATCACGACGGTAAAACAACCGTCGCCCCCCTAAACCTTTAAAAAACATGCAAAAGTTATGAAAGGGCACGACGGTAACCACACCCGTCGTCCCCCTAAATCCTTTACCCCGCTTCGTCTATTTCTCTTTTTATTTATTGTTCACGTATCTTTCTCCAAATTTCTTCATACTTTTGCTTTTTCTCTGTACAAACTTCAACCACATCAATTCGATGAGAACCTTAAGAAGCTTCGATGGCTTCCCTTTAAATTTGAGCATCTTCTCTCGCTATTCCTAATTTGAAATCCATTTTTTGTGTGTTTTGTGTTTGGTGACGTCTTGTTGGTTCTGGAAATTAGGGCATCAAGCATAGGCAGAGCCATCACCTGACTAGCTAGGGCAGTTTCCCAGGCTCTTCCTTCTCTCGTCTGAACTTCTGAATCTCATCGCAATGGTCGCTCTCTCACTCAGGAAATCGAATCTGCTCCAGGAAGTATCAGAGTCAATCTTCTCCTTCGCTCATGAATATGTGTTCTTTTTTAAATCAGAATAGGGTGGCTGGAAGAACATCAATGGTTGTGGCACGTTCTGACTCGCGGCATCGGGAATTCGTGGTCGTAGTCGCATATCATTGATTGTCTTTAGATGTCGAATCGTCGTGAGTTATCTTCTTCTTCTTTTTTTTTTCACTTTTAAGCTCGATTTTTTATGCGGGGTCGTTATTCTGTTGTTAATCATTGTTGTTGTAGGTTGTTAACCAAGTGTTCGGTGAAATGCCTGAACCATGTTGTTTTGTCACATAATGCATCTTTTTGATGTTGGACTAATTTTTAGTTGGGCAATGTACCTAATTACCTCACACCTGCAAACTCTGAAAGTTATGCTTCCAAATATAACTGAAGATGGATCGATCACCGTCAAATATTTTGGATCAATGGATGGTCAACTTCTTCCATCATACTCTTAGAAATCTTGAAAATGGAAATATTCTTGATTTTTGTTAAGAAATTTCATCTCTCTCTTTTGATAATATTTGGCACTGTTTTTTGAATTTCATTTTTTATGATTTGTTTAGGATGGATCACTGTAAAATATTTTGGATCAATGCATGGTAAGCTTCTTCCATCTCTCTTTTGATCATATTTTGCGTTGTTTTTTGAATTTCGTTTCTTGTTTAGGATTTACACATATGGTCATTTGGCTCAGTTGAAATTTATCTTATGTGTTATGCATAAATTTGTGTATATTATTATGATTTATACCGAGTCATTTTGTTTTTTCCTTAGGATTTGGAACTTCTGTAGCGGCTGCAGAACTATTGCATCCAAAGCCTCTGCAGTCGATACAAATGAATTAGATAATCCCCATACCCTCTCACATCTCCGTATGCATACCGTTACTCTTTATCGAGAATCATCTTGAACTTGCAAGTTATGATTTCTCCCAAACTCGTTACCATAAGTAGATTGTATGCATTGCAATCAGTTTAGTTAAAATTGATTGCTTAATGTTGCTCCCAAAAACATGAAATTTCATAGTCGAAGTACCTGGCACTCTTTGTTTACTAGGAATCAAACCTTCTTCATTTGTAAGAAATCTCTTTTGAACTCTTTAAATGATGTAGTTGAAGGTACTCTTGCTAACTTTTGAGTGGAACAAAGGGATACCTATAGACTTTCCTTGCTAACTTTTGAAGATTAACTTTCTGGCCAGCTTGTTCACATCACATAAAAAGTTTTCATGTGAAGCTGCGGTTGCATGGGAAGCTGGGAAGCCACTGGTGATTGAAGAAGTAGAGGTGGCGCCACCGCAGGCCGGTGAAGTTCGTCTCAAGATACTCTTCACCTCCCTTTGTCACACTAATGTTTACTTCTGGGAAGCTAAGGTAGATAATAAAGAAAATAGTGTGTTTTGTTTCTGTATGTTGTTATGAATCGCAATAGCTTAACATGGTTTTCTCTTTTTTGCCACTGTTTCAGGGTCAGACTCCATTGTTTCCTCGTATTTTTGGTCATGAAGCTGGAGGGTATATGCTTCTCTTCTGATAAAATGTCTTGATTATTTAGTGTATCAGTAATTTAGTATGTAATGTGAATGAATGATGTTTATCAGGATCGTGGAGAGCGTAGGTGAAGGTGTGACTCATCTGAAACCAGGGGATAAAGCCCTGCCTGTATTCACAGGGGAGTGTGGTGAATGTACACATTGTAAGTCAGAGGAGAGCAACATGTGTGATCTTCTTAGGATCAACACTGACAGAGGTGTCATGCTCAATGATAACAAGTCTAGATTCTCTATCAATGGAGAGCCCATAAACCATTTCGTGGGCACCTCTACATTCAGTGAGTACACAGTGGTTCATGCTGGATGTGTTGCAAAGATCAATCCTGAAGTGTATAATGTTGGACAAGTGGTAAAATGCCGGGTCGTTAGTTCCATTCCCGCTTCCCGGAGGATCAACCTTAGTTTAATTATAAAGCCTACAAGGGTTTCTGAAGATGACATGGTTACACTGGGTAGCATTGTTTCTGGAATTGTTGACAGAGTAACATCTAATGTTGTAGTTGTTTATATCGATAGCAGTGGTTTCTCCAGGGGTACAATATCTATGGAGCATCTGGCAGATCATCATGGGCAAGCTACTCTGATGAAGTCAGTATTGAAACCTGGTTATAATTTTGATAAACTACTGGTTCTAGATTTTAAGGGGAACAATATGATTCTGTCTGCCAAAAGTTCGCTTATCAAATATGCTCAGCAGATTCCTTCAGAGATTAGTCAGATGCATCCTAACTCAGTTGTACATGGTTATATATGTAACTTAATTGAGACAAGATGCTTTGTTCGTTTCCTTGGTCAATTAACTGGCTTTTCTCCAAGAAATAAGGCTGCAGATGACCAGAAAACCAATATCTTGGAAGCCTATTTCATTGGGCAATCTGTTCGCTGTAATGTATCCAATATTAGCGGTGAAACTGGCAGAGTAACAGTCTCTCTAAAGCAGACATCTTGTTCTTCAGCAGATGCATCATTTATTAATGAGTACTTTCTTATGGATGAAAAGATTGCTAAGTTGCAATACAAGAGCCCCAGTGAATCTGATTTGAAATGGGATGAAAAATTCAACATTGGCACACTTACTGAAGGGAGAGTTGAGGAAATTAAGGATGTTGGAATTGTTGTTTGCTTTGAGAAGTACAATGATGTTTTTGGTTTTATTACTAATTACCAGTTAGGTGGAACTGTTGTGGAGAAAGGATCTCTAGTGGAAGCATTTGTTCTTGATTTCGCAAAGGCAGAACGGCTTGTTGATTTAACTCTAAAACCAGAGTTTATTAATATATCTAGAGAAAGAAGTTCCATGAGTCATACCAAGAAAAAGAAACGTCAAAGGGATGCTCTGAAGGGCTTGGTGCTGCATCAGACAGTGAATGCAGTAGTGGAAATTGTGAAAGAGAACTACTTGGTTGTATCTATTCCTGAGAATAATTACACCCTAGGATATGCACAATTATCTGACTATAATACTCAAAGATTTCCGCGGAAACTATATCTAAATGGACAGAGTGTTGTTGCATCTGTTATGGCTCTTCCAAGCCTTGAAACATCAGGAAGGTTACTTTTACATCTGAATGAGGTCAACAGGACATCTAGTTCTAAAAGAACCAAGAAGTCTAGCTATAAAGTGGGATCACTGGTTGAGGCAGAGATTACTGACATAAAAACTTTTGAGCTGAAACTGAAGTTTGGATTTGGCTTACACGGCAGGGTTCACATAACAGAGGTACATGATGCAAATGATTTGGAAAATCCATTTTCTGGCTACAAAATTGGGCAAACAGTGACGGCAAGAATAGTTTCAAAGCCTAATGATGCTGATAGCAGCAGAAATGGATCACGGTGGGAGCTTTCAGTCCGACCTGAAATGGTTACAGGTTCCAGTGACATAGGAGACAATATATCAGAGAAACAGGACTTTAAGATTGGGCAATGTGTGGCTGGTTATATATATAAAGTCGAAAGTGAATGGGTCTGGTTAGCAGTTTCTCGAAATGTTAAAGCTCAGCTACATATTCTTGATAGTTATACTGAACCCAATGAGCTTGAGGATTTCCAAAATCGATATCATGTTGGAAGACTTGTTTCTGGTCATGTTCTGAGTTTCAACTTGGAGAAGAAGCTCTTGCGGTTGGTTCTACGCCCCTTCTCTACTCTCCCTCTCAGAACTGATGAAGAGCCACAAACTAACCTTGTGAATAAGGAGTTGACAGCACATATTCGTGAAGGAGATATTTTAGGAGGAAGGATTAGTAAAATACTTCCTGGTGTTGGAGGACTGCTTGTACAAATTGGTCCTCATACATATGGAAAAGTGCATTTTACTGAACTTACAGAGAAATGGGTGCCTGATCCGTTGTCTGGATATCATGAAGGGCAGTTTGTCAAATCTGTTGTTCTTGAAGTTAGCAACACTGTCAGGGGTACTGTTCAGGAGGCTGTTTAATGTTTTGTTGTTATTATGGCAGAGAATGATGATGGATATAAAGCTAAATCCTATGCAGCATTCTGTTGCAACTTTAGAGAAATTGTGTATGAGCTATTACATTTACAAGAACAAAAATCCTCTTATTGTTGGAAAATGAAGTACTTTGCATATGAACAAGTGTAGTGTTGTCGAAGATTACAAACTTCCGGTTGTGAGTTGTGATGGTTGATTGATGAATGGGCAAAATGTTGTTACAATGAAGATTTTGGTTGTTTTGACACTTTGGATGTTGCTCGGGTAATATTGTTATAAAATTTTGTTGATGCTTTTTAATTTTGTATGGATTTTAAGGAAAGTTCGATGATGCTTTGCAGAAGTATAAGTTGGTAGGTTGACTTTTCAGATTGCTTAACTGTCTCCTCCACACCTTTCATTGTTGTTTATCTCTATTTTGAGACTATAGGAAATTATCACTATAAGTCTATATCACCTTGTTTTAATTTTTACATTTTAGGCCAAGGAAAACATCAAAGAGATTCCATCTTTTCAAAGTAGAAAACTTCTTTTGGCATGCTCACTTAACTTGATGGCCTGCTACTTGAAGACAAGGCAGTATGATGAATGCATAAAAGAAGGTTCTGAGGTATTCATAATTCATTTCATTTACCATTGCAGTGGGATGTTAAGTTATAAATTTTAGTAGTCATGTGCAACATAAATTGATGGGTAATGATTATAACTTAAGAGCTAAATGTTAAACTGTATCACTAGCCTTTTTAAAACAAATGCAACACAAAATAAAATTGTGTCATTTTAATAAAATGTAAATGGTAATAGAATTTTATATGTACTTGTGAAAGAATTTCAGCAAAAAGTAAGGGACAAACACAACATAGGACCTTTTAAATATTTTGGAGTTTGGTATACTACAAAAAGTTGGAAGCTGATTCACGTTCTCAATTTAAAGTTTATTTCTTTTCAAATTTCTTATATTAACTTGGACATACTGCAATGATACTGTTTGTCTTTTCTTTTCTAAATTAGTGTCTAGAAATTTATTTTGACAGTGGGCATGTCAATTACGAATTATATGATTTTGTTCATCTGATATTTCTACACTGATGGATGTTCTCAGTTTGTAATTTTGAAAAGTAATGCTTGTAATTTGCAGGCATATGTTGCTGTCGTACAGTGAATCAAAACTATGCAAATATTATTTTGATGCTTTTACGTCTCCGTCAGGCTTGTGATCACCCACTTCTTGTTAAAGAATACAATTCTGATCCTGTTGATGGTAGACGTTCATCTGAGTCTAGCTACCGTATTGGAGATAATGGAACTTCAGGGGGGACAAATTAGACTTTGCTATGATCGAGATAATTAGATTGTGAACTTTCTCATGTATTTTTGGCATAATGATACTTATTATTATAAAATTAGAAATTGATATATTTTGGGTTTTTTGTACTACTTGACATGATTATGGAACTCGCATTTTACATGATTATGGAACACACATTTTTTTGGATATTATAATGCTTATTTGATGTTAAATATTTTTTATTGAAATTATTTTTACTATATTACAAAGTGATAGAAAATAAAACAAAAAATAATACTATAAATAAATATATTAAAGAAGAAATAATTTAAAGAAAAAAATAACACAAAAAAAAACTATATTTAAAATTTTTTACATAGATAATAATTTAAATAAAAAATATATATAATAGAAAAATAAAAAAAAATCAAGACATAAACAAAAGTCATGGCGACAGTACCGAACCGTCGTAATCAACAAAAGTCATGACGGTATCGAACCTTCGCCATAAACAATTTAATCAATTTCAAAAGATATTCACGACAGTATCGAACCGTCGCCATCAATAATTAAAAGAAACTCAAAAGATAGTCACGACGGTATCAACCCGTCGTAAACTTGAACGACAATTTTTGTAACCGTCGCGAAATAGGTTGGGGACACACACTTCTGCGACGGTAAAGCAACCGTCGTGGAAAGCAAATTGCGATGGTTTTAACCGTCGTGATCTACAAAAATACCTGTCGCAATCTGCCAATTTTCTTGTAGTGATAGTCCAAGTATTATTAAAGATTTTTAGGGTTTATGTTGATTATTAGGTGTCTTTAAAAGAAAAGAAAAGCTCAAGTGAGAAAAATAAAAAATGGGAAGAATATAAAGGGGCTCAAGTGAGCAAAGATGAAAAATAGCATGAAATGCAAATGCTAAAAGTAAATGGTGCATAAAGTAAAGAGCATAAAATAAAAACACAAAATAAAATCAATTATTAGTGATTAGTGGTTAGTTGGATGATCATCTTGACACTTGCATTTGGAACTCATTAGAGGATTGGTAGAACCAAAGTCTCCACACAACAAGTTGCATTTGCTTTTTGTCAAGTATAACATCCATTTGGAATCCTTATGAGTATCATTTAATGATCAACGATGTTTAAGTGATCCGCGTTGACAAAAGGTGTTGAAGATCCATTAGAGGATTGGTAGAAGCAAATCCTCCACACAATGAATCTCAAGGTTATTGGATCAAAGAGATCAAATTAACATACTTGGGCTTGCAAACATAAGTTTGGGCCACGAATGATCATTTATTCGAATCGGGACAAAATTTAGTGCTATGTTAAACAATCGTAAGTGAACTTATATAGAAGTTGCACCTATTTTGAGGCCGGTCAATAGCAATCTATGCACCATTTGTTTTGAGACAAGATATAGAGATCATGCTCCAACAACATTTAGTACAATAAGAAGAGGATGAGATGAAAATGGGTGGGAGAGAATATACAAACCACTTTTGGATTAAATTTAATCAAACTATTATTAAAATCATTCATCCATTTTTGTGGAGTTAGACTCAACACCATGGAGCCAATGATGTTAATAAAGTTCATCATCAAAAATTTAACCCAAGATCAGCCAGAAAATAATCACAAAATAATAGTACATTTTAATATATACAAAAAGGTTTAAAAATAATATTTAAAAATAGAAATAAAAGAGAAAAATGTCAACTATGTTCAAATTAATCAAGAAATAAAAAGTAAGACCATAGAAAAATCAGAAATGAACTAAAATAATTTTATAAATTTTTTGGAAAATTTTTTAAAGTCAGAAACTATTTTAAAATTTAAAGAAATGGGTGAAATAAACCAAAAATGATAAAAAATAGAAAATTCAGCAACAAAAATAAAATAAGGTCACCAATATTTGTCATAATATCATTGGATCATTCCATAATTTTTTCAGAATTTAAAAATGCATAAAAGTATTTTTAAACATTTAAAACAATTCCAATAAAGTGTAAATTTATAAAAAATACCAAAACACAAAATTAAATTGTGAAAAAATAAAAATCAGAAAGAGAATAATCAAACATATTTTTTATAATTGTTTCAGATTTTTTGGATTAAAATTGAATTTTCTATGATTTTTTGAATTTTAAAACAATTAAATATAAAAAACCAGACAAGAAAAGAAGAGTAAAAAATATGTGGACCATTGGATGATAGTCAAAATGCGTTAGTAATCAAATCCAAGGGATCTGGCGCGCTGTGCATATCATGGTCATTAGTGAATAAAGCACTGAATCAGAAATAAAATCAGAATTCAATAACAAGTGGCGTGCCATCATTGGTTGGATGATGACATGTTGGTCATCTTCAACCTCTAGCCAGCGTAATTTGCAGGTCTCTCAAACTGTAAAATCAGAAGCTCAGACCTATGCCATTCGCTTTGTCTCTTCAAGACAAAGACAACCACACCCTCACGCCAAATTTATATAAACTGTAGCTCAAGCAATTTAGAAAGAAAGTTTTGAAAAGGGATTTAAAATTTCATGGTCAAAACGTGTTTCCAGTAAAAGTAAGTGTTACGACTAGAACCAGGGCAATGAGAGCATCACAATGATATCAAAGTTTTGAAGAATTGATGAAGGAATCTAACTAATGAAGTTGAGTTGCAGAGCTCTGAAACTGGAATTCTATGGAGCAATATAGGGCACGATTCTTGAATGTAATTATATGGTTAGCTTCAGGGAAGATCAAGGAAGGTGAATTGATGAAAAAATTGGATTGAAAAAGGCTTGAGAATGGATTTCGAAGTTGCTAAATTCTGAGTTAGGGAACAAGTTTGGAAGGGTGATTTTGGCTATCCAAGCTTGAGAAAACGAATGAGATAGTTTATGTATTTATAGGAGAAGCAAATGGGATCAAAAGGAAGAGTGAATGATACATTTTGGAGGGAATTCGTGCAAACCTGATGCACGAGTGAAGTGTGATCTAATTTTCACCAAAACTCATCCAATCCTTGCGTTTTGAGGTGCTACACAAATCAGGAACTCACTAAACATGTTTAGAGGCAAAAACGCATGGAAAACTTGTGATTAGAGGCCACATTATGGATTTCAAAATTGTGACTTGGTGAGAAATTCAGTTTCAAAGTGCCAACTTCTGACCAATGGCATTTTCAACTCAAGGGGTCTTAGGGCATGATTCTTGATGCTTTAGAAAGTTTAGGTTTCAAGATTTGCAATGGAAAAATAATGGAATCAAATGGATGCTTGAGCTGAAAGTTGTGTTGAGTCAAAGTTGAGGAAAAAGGGTTGACTTTCCATACTTAGAAATATTTCAATTTTTTCTTCAAAAGTGACCTATAATGTCTTGCATCTAAACATAAACTTCCACTTGGAATTTGCTCTTGACAAAAAAATATGGAATGAAGTAGATCTCTTGAATGACATTTTGAAACTTAAACCATTCACAATATACAAAAATTGAGAAAGTTATGACTTATTGAAGTTGGCAAAATTTCATAAAATGACCTATAATCTTTAGTATCCTTAAGGCAACTTCCATACATTTTATCACTTTTCACATGAAAGAAGGCATAAAGTTCACATATTCAAGATCATTATGGTAAAAGAATGGGCTCAAGGTGATAAAAAGTGACTAAGTTATGATCATTTGAAGTCAAACTTGAGAAATTGGGGGTTCATCTAGAGGACTTGTAATCTTTCTTCATCATCAAGTTTCTTCCACATGAAAACTCCTTGGAACTTTTTAAGTGATTTGTTGATATCCCTTTGAAGAGAAGGATTTCTTTGGAATCACTCAAAAATACCAAAATATGGGCAAGATATACTCCTTTAAAGTTCAAAACCCTAGCTCCTAGATTAAGAAACATGCATTGAGGAACTTTGACAATTTTGAACAAACTTCTTGTACCAAAACAAATGCTTTGTAAATATAAGTTGTTGAGGATGATAATGAGAACTCATAGCAACAGTAATCACTTCCATATGTTGATAATTGAGAGAAATATGCACTTGTGACCAATGGGAACAAAACCTTGTCCAACCATGACTAATTTTCAATCAACCCCTTGTACTTTTTGGATCAAATCTTGATAACTTGGAAATGTAGTGAACCAAAATAACCTTGCCATGCCATCCCTTCCAAAACAACTTCCATGGTGAGGTTTGAACTTCTCAAGCTTCATTGACTAGGTCATGGAAATAAACTCATGAACCCATGGAGCAACTTGCTGAATCTTATTGCCTTTACCTACATGAGTAACAAGCAAGACAATCTAACATTGCATTTCATTAATTAAAAGAAGAAATCAAGACAAAAATATTCATGATCACAAAAGAACACAAGCCAAAGTGCTTGGTGATTCCTCAAAGAGTAAAGCTAAGTATAGGGAGGGGAACCAAGAATTCTAATGTGATCTTGTTGTGATTAAATCAAAATGGTATGATGAAGGGATCTTAGGGGAAAAAATTGGGGTAAAACAATTCCGAATCTCACTTTGGCATCAAAGTGTCTTACAGGTACCCCCCCACCTCACTCTCAAGTCCTGTTCGACGTAAGCTATGACAATCAATGACGCTGTATGTGGGAAACAAACTTCCACGTCTTTCACTTGCATAAGACAAAGGCAACTCCAAATTCTTGACCGTCATAGCCGACACAATTGCAAAAAATAACTTAAGTGCCCATCCCGCCGACCTCAATAATAGCGTTGGCAACGACAACACCGGCAACAACAATGCTGACAACACTGGCAAATGTAACACGCCGTTTTTATCTAAATGTTATTTCATTAATTATTTTCCAAAATCATTAAATTATATCTATTTTGAGAAATATATTCAATTGATATCGATTAAAATATTAATTGGGTAATATGAAATAAAAATATTTATTGTGTCGGAATATTATTTTGAATAATATTAATTTGGTGTGTAGTAATATTTGACTTTGTTTGATTAATTGGCATGATTAGGTTTATATAGAATGAATATTATTTAGTGTAATATTGTTTAATAGGGTTATATATTATAATTTGAGTTAAATAATTGTTGGGGCCAAATTATAATTTTTGAAAGATAGAGGGAGGAAAGTTAGTAGTAGAAGAAGGGTTTTATAAAATAGAAAGGAGAGTTAGTAAGAGTAGTGGAAAGAGGAGAAAGAAGAAGAAGAAAAGAAAAGAGGAGAAGAGAAGAAAGGAAGCTAGGGTGAAGTTGCAACATCTTCATCTTCTTGTTTCAAGAAAACCCACACCAAGGTAAGGGGTTTGATTCTCCATCTCATATTGTTAGGTTTTGATAAATATATTTTGGATTTGGGGATAAAATGGATAGTTGATTTTATAGGGTTTTGTTGGTTGATTGTTAGAATGGTTTAGAAAATTTGGATTAGGAGTATGGTTTGTGGGTGTATTAGGTGCTAGCTTGTAGAAATTAAGAGTATTGAAATGGGAAAGAAAACCATGGTAGTTGAATGAGAAAAACCCAAAAGAGTGGAGTTTTCACGCAGGCCTCTCAACACGGGCCGTGTTGCAGCACACGGGTGCCCGTGTTGATGCTATGACTTGGCATTTCTTTAGGCACGTTCATGGTGGCCTCTCAACACGGGCCGTGTTGCAGCACACGGGTGCCCGTGTTGATGCGTCTGTAGACTCCAAATTTCTGATTTTCGCACTTTCTTTGGAACGTGATTGTGTTCCGATTTTCCGATTTGGAATTATTTGATAGTTGATGGTTTATGTTTTGGTTGAGTAAGTAACTTGTTTGTATACATTCTACTTGACGTTGAGATTGTTAAATCATATGTGTGCATGCATGTACAATAGTTGATGTTCCATTGGTGGATTTGATGGCATGTGTATGTTAAGATTATTGTGAGTCTTAATTGCATGCATTGGTTATATTGTACATTGCATGGCATGGTTGGTCTTGAAACAGAGACGGTGAAACTGTGGGTTCACACAATATTTAGACGGTGACCCTATTGTGGGAAAAGACTTAGTGACCTTGATCCGGAAGGGAAACACAGGTGGTGGAACTTTGGGTCCACAATATCTAGACGGTGACCCTATTGTGGGAAAAGACGTAGTGACCTTGATCCGGAAGGGAAACATAGGTGGTGGAACTTTGGGTCCACGAGTCGGTACCGCATTCGCATACGTTGAGTCATGTAGTGAGTCTCATGTATATTTGTGTATGTTATGCATGAGTGTGGATGTGTTTTTGATTATGTACCAATATTGTTGTTGTTTGAATTATGGTTATGTGCCAAGGATGTGAGTATTTCGGATAATCGGTTTACATGGCTAATGTGTTGGAAATGGGTTCCTTGAGTAAGGATACTGCGAGTGATAAAATGAACATGATCATTATGTATTGCTTTATTTATTGCCATTTCATTTACTTAAAATTACATGTTATATGATTATTGGAATTCTTACCCTTTTGTTGGCCAATGCCTTTGATGGCATTGTGCAGGTACCGAGGACGGTAGCGCGAGGCGCTAGCTAACGGATGCATTGGATTGCAATCTATTTTATTTTGATTAGAGTCGAGTCGATGCTCTGGTAGTAACACATGGGGGGGAATTATTTAGTGTCGAACTCGATTATTTTGTATTTGGATTATGATGTATATAATCCTTATTCTTGTATATGATGTTTTGTATATGAGAGACTTGATAACATATGCTCATGTGATTTATGAGGGCTTGATGCCTTGGATTATGTTTTGATTCCTCCATAATGGAGATGATGGGAAATTGTGAAACTCCGTTGCGTTTGCACGAGAGAATGAAGTAAATATTTATTGTATGTTTGTTTTGTGTTGGAATACTTATACCTTCAAACATACCCTGTCCGTTTTCTTTAAAAATAATTTGGAATGTGTTTTGTGTTGTGGCATCCCTTCCGTGCAATTTTATTTCTCTGATTTTAATCTTTACCTATGAATTGGGGTATTTAGATGGGGTGTTACAGCAAAAATACTGGCAATAACAACGCTGGCCATAATATCAACATGCCCGACACTTCAAATAATTACAAAGACAAAATGACCGCCTCCTCGTCGTCCCTGTCTTGATGACCCGAAGACGACCAACCTCCTCCCTAGAACTATCAGCCAAACACATTCTAGGAGGTCCCCGTTCCTGCGGGCGCTGATGCCATGACCAGGGCTTTGTTCGCGGCAATTAATCAGACAAACTACTTAATCTTCTCGCAAGGTGAGAGATTAAGGGTGCTCGAAGATCCCCTAGAAGACAAATGAGGCCTAACTCTCCTTCTCCCCAACAGATAGAGGAACACCCCCAATCTCCCCCACAGAGACACAGACGGGATGCCTCACAAAGACCCTCTCCCCGATGAACCAGGGGTCACCCCATGTTGGAGAGGAATCAGCCCGTTGATACAGGGAGACTTGATCACGTCCCCCCGCGCCAAGAACGAAGACCCCCTGGAAACAGAAATAAGGGAAATGAAAAACCACGACCCCGACCGAGGGATCCCCCCACGACCAGGGCCTCCATCATGATTGCCATTACAAAAGGTCACCTTCTTGATCTCCAGACAGAAGCAACGAAGACGACCCCCACGGTCTACTTTCCCAGGCAATTATGGAGGCACCCATTCCCCCGATGATGGAGAAACCTCCTCAGGTGAAAGAGTACGACAGCATTGCGGATCCAGTCGACCATATCGATGAGTTCGAGGAAATGCTACATTATCATAACATCAGGGGATCGATCAAACGCCGGTTGTTCCCCATGACCTTGAGAAAGACTGTGATGGACTGGTACAAGAACCTCGCCCCAGGTTCAATCACCTCCCGAAGAAACTTAAAAAACCAGTTCATCAGCTTATTCACAGCCTCTCGTTGACATCCGAAGACTGAGGCTGCCCTTGAAGCTATCGTCCAAAGAAGCAACGAAATCCTCAGGGAGTTTATTGATCGATTCAACCGAGAGGCCATTCAAGTCTCATGCACCAATCACATGAAGAGATACCTACTCGAGAGGGGACTCCTCCCGAGCACAAAGTTCTAAGAAGGCCGTTGGCATCAAACTGCCCCAGACGTTCGATGCTCTCCTCGAGAAGGCTAGGGCCTATATGGACTATGAGGAAAGGGAAGCGGACAATAGAGCCCGTGACTCAAGGAATCATTGGCCAACCAATAACCCGTGAAACCAGGACGCAGGCCCTCCTCGATGTATGAGTGAGAAGAGGAGGGATGACAAACCATAGGATTCCCGCTAGCAAAGGGTGCCTGTAGGGAAGTTCACATAATACACTCCACTGAAAACTTCCTATGAGCACATCTTGGAGGAGTGTGCTTATACACACTTCAAGGATGGCGGTATCAAACGTCCTCGCTCTGCCCCTGCAAAGTCCGGGGCCGATAGGAGAAAATACTATCAGTATCACTGGAGCCATGGGCATCTGACTAAAGACTGCGTCCATCTCAAAGATGCCATTGAAACCCTCATCAAGGATGGCAGGCTCAGGAAATATCTCCGCATTGACGCCCCTCGCCGGGAGGCCCATGAAACAAGAGAGGTCGAGAAAGACACCCTACCATCGAAAGAAACAACCCTCATCTAAATAGCCTTCTCCGTTACAAGGACGAAGGACTTCTACATCCCCGACACACACGAAGAAGAACCTCTATCCATGCATAGTAGGTGGGAAAGATTCCCCTCCTCCATGGTTATAAATGACGAGGGGTTCAACAACATATCTATAAACTATGCAAAGAGGAAGCTGGACGAGCTGGTCGACGCAGCCCGCTGCAAGCGGTAACATTTGAGAGGGTCAAGGGCAGATCATAGCCGATCACATTCTACCTCGAAGAGTTGCCCGGAGGGGCCCCTAATTCAAGCATCCCTCTTTTGGTTAGGGCAAGGATGGCTAATTTCGACGTTCACCGCGTCTTGGTCAACAAAGGGAGTTTCGTCGATGTTATGTATAGCCATCTCTTCCGAACCCTACAACTCGACGACACCCACCTTTCACCATACATGGGGTCCGACCTGTAGGGCTTCAATGGCTTAACCTCCAAACCGTCGGGGTACATGGAGCTCTTAGTCACCTTCGGCGAGGAAACCGCCACCAGGCAGGTCAAGGTGTGATTTCTGGTCATCGACTTCCCGTGTCTCTATAAATGCATCCTAGGGAGACCAACACTGGCCGAACTGACTGTTGTCCCCTCCACCGTCCATCTAAAGATGAAATTCAACACGAAGAGGGGACGCGTTGCCACCATCCACGGCGACCTCTCAGTTGCTCGAAGATATCTCAACGCAACTTCAAAGGGATAGAGCACGGTCGACACTGGGGCACGACCTACCAAGAGAGCTGCTACTCGACCTGGGCCACTTCTCGTCAAGACAGAAGAACAAAGAGCTCCACCCAAGGTCGACTCCACCTTGTTTGACACTCGCTTCAACAAGGATGAAGCATCCAACGACGAACAGGAACTCCTCTGACCAATCCTGGACGGAGACTTCAAGTTCGTCCCTCTCGGTGAAGACCCTCACAAAGGCGTGAAGATCGGCACCGGACTCCCCGATCTAGCGAGGAAGAAGATTAAAGTGCTTGAGGGAGAACACATACCTGTTCGCATGGAGCGCCACGGAGATGCCTGGAATCGACCCCGAGGTTGCCAATCAACACTTAGCCATTGATCCTGCCGCTAGGGCAATAGTACAACATAGACATAGGCAGTTTCCCCCGAGAAAGCGGAGGCTGCTAAAAATGCTGTAAAAGACCTCCTATAGGCTGATTTTATTTCTGAGGCCCGATATTCAACCTGGCTCTCAAATGTTGTACTTGTTAAGAAAAATAATGGAAAATGGAGAACGTATGTTGACTATACCGATCTTAACCAGGCATGTCCCAAAGACGCTTTCCCTTGCCTAATGTTGACATGTTGGTCGACAATTGGACTGACTATAAAATTTTATCATTTATGGACACCTACTCGGGCTATAATCAAATCCCAATGGCGATGAGCAACAAACATTGCACTACTTTCATGACCAACTCAGACAATTACTACTACAACGTAATGCCCTTCGGTCTAAAAAACACGGGGGCAACGTACCAGCGGATGATGAATAGAGTCTTCCGCGACGAGATCAGTGATATGCTTGAGTTATACATGGACGACATGATTGTCAAATCTTGAATAGATACCGATCATGCTGCCCACCTTAAAAGGGTCTTTGTCCAAGCAAGGCAATGCATGATAAGATTCAATCTTGAGAAGTGCACCTTCGGGGTTAAGGCAGGAAAGTTCCTTGATTTTTATCTAACGTAACAAGGAATCGAAGCCAACCCCGATAAATCTGAGCATTCTCCGAGCTCCCTACACCCAACTCAAAGAAATCCATACAAGTCCTGAACGACACGCTCACCTCGCTCTCCCGCTTCGTGGCGAAGTCCGCGCAACACGCTCTTCCATTTTTTAAACTTTTATGCAAAGAGACAGCCTTTGAATGGACCGAGGAATGCGAGAAAGCCCTCTTCCATATCAAGCAAAGCCTTTTGCAACCACCTGTGCTATCGCGGCCTGAGAACGGGGAAACCTTGTTCCTTTACTTGGATGTCTCCGCTGAGGCCATAAGCGCGACCCTCATTCGTGAGACTATAGACGGGAAAAAGCCAGTGTATTACATGAGAAAAGCGCTACAAGGACCCGAGGTCAGGTATCAATAGATTGAGAAAGTAGCCTTAGCCCTCATCCACGCAACGAGGAGACTTAGGCATTACTTCCTAGCACACACGACCATCGTGCGGACAAACCAACCCGTAAGACTACTTCTATGCCGACCAGACATGACATGTCAAATGCTAAAATGGTCCTTGGAGCTTTTGGAGTTTGACATCCAGTACGAGAGCAGGAAGGCCCTCAAGGCCCAAGCACTGGCCGACTTCGTTGCAGAGATGACAACTCATGATCCCCCCATAGGGAAGAAGAACAAATGGACCAGCTTAGTGGACGGAGCTTCCAGTTCTACAAGGAGAGGAGCGAGGATCCTCCTCGAGAACGAGAAGGGCATCGTGATCGAACAATCCGGCTGAATATGAGGCATGCTCGCAGGTTTAAGACTGGCCGAAGATTTGGGCGCCCGAGAGATACAAATTTTCACTGACTCCCAACTTGTCACATCTCAAGTTCAAGGGGGATACCAGGCTAAGAACAACAACCTCATTAAATATTTAAAACTGGTTATAGAACATATGAAGAAGTTTGACTGAGCAGAGATGATGCACGTGCCACGCGAATAAAACACGCGGGCAAACATACTTTCAAAGCTCGCGAGCACGAAGAAGAAAGGAGGAAACAAATATGTCATCCAAGAATCCCTCTCTTGCCGAGCATTGAAAGACCCATGATACCTCCCGAGGTAAACGCCATCAGGGACAACTCATGTTGGATGACTTCGGTATTCAATTTTCTAACAAAAGGGGAGCTTCCTCTAGACCAAAGAGAGGTAGCCGCGACCAAACAACGGGCATGTTCATACATGGTACTCGAACAGAAGTTGTATCGTCAAGGATTCTCCATCCCAATCCTGAAATGTGTCGAAGAATTCGCAATCCCCGAGATATTGTGAGAAATCCACGAGGGAATCAATGCCCAACACATGGGCGGAAGATCCCTAGCACGAAAGGCACTGTGAGCAGGCTACTACTGGCCGACCATGCAGCAAGACTCCAAGGAACATGTCAAAAAGTGTGATAAGTGTCAGAAGCACGCGGACATGCACCTCGCTCCCTCACACGAGCTAAACACACTGTCCTCCTCATGGTCGTTCTCCTGGTGGGGAATGGGCATCTTCAGACCTTTCATGCAAGGGACGTACCAAAACAAATTCCTAATCATGGGCGTCGACTATTTCACGAAATAGATAAAGGTAGAAACTCTGGAAAAAATCACTTCACATAACATCCTCTATTTCTATAAACAAAACATGCTCGCTCGATTTGGAATTCTACAAGCGCTCGTCACCGACAATGAGACCCAGTTCATCGATCAAGGTTTCCATAACTTCGTCTCTAAACTCGGCACCAAGCAACACTTCACCTCGGTCGAACACCCCCAAACTAACTGGCAAGCCGAAGCCGCAAATAGGGTCATCTTACAAGTTCTCAAACGAAGGCTCGGTGAAGCCAGAAGAGGGTGGGTCGAGGAACTCCACAGCATCCTGTGGGTGTATCGAATGACGCCCCACTCGACGACGGGCGAGACCTCATTTCGGCTAACATATGGAACCGAGGAAGTCATCCCCATGGAAATTTTGGAACCTTCCAGAAGAATGGAGGCCCCTCTAGACGAGGAACTAAACGACGAGGCCCTAAGAGAAGAGCTCAACCTAGTCGAGGAAATCCGTTCAGGATCAGCTCTTTGCGAGGCCACACTAAAACAACAAATAAGTCTTCTCCATGACAACAAAGTCATAAAGCACAAATTTCAGCTGGGCAGCCTAGTCCTGCGGAGGAATCAGAAAGATTCCCGTGAAGGGAAATTGGCATCAAACTGGGAAGGACCGTACTGTGTCCATAGAACAAAGGGCACCGGGGTATACTACTGTTGTACCCCAAAATTTTCCCTCCCATTTCTCATTGATTTCTCATCACAAAGCCTTTGAAGATCAAGATCCAGTTAGGGTTTCATCTGCTCAAGACTTCTCCTTGCACAGCTGACCCAAATTAGGGTTTGTGTTTGCACAAAGATGTTTTGACCTAAAATGCCTAAGATGACTTTCATGCTTCATATTGGACTCCCAAGTTTATCCATATTAAGTTTCAAGCCTTGATTCCAAGTTTTGCCCAGTCAATTGGACAGTTGACCTAGAAATCAGCTGTATTGGGGAAAAAGTCAACTGTGGCCAATTGACAGTCAAACCTCATGAAAATTGACCCACATCAACATTATGAACTAATATGGACCATTTGATCAAATTTGGATCACAATTCCACAAGAAATTTGATCAGATCACCAAAAGGGCAAAATGGTCATTTTTAGGGTTTTGACTGCACAAAGGCAATTTTTGACTGTTTGACCTAGCCAAAGGCAAACCAAGCTCACATATGGACTCAAGGACCCCATGGAATTATCTTGACATGCTCAACAAACTCAAAAGATCCCAAGTACACAAGATTGACAGTTGAATTTCCCAGTCAATTGATCAATTTTGACTGTATACTGAAAAGTCAAACTTTGACTTTTTGGTCAAAATCAAGAGTCAAGATTCATTTTTCATCAAAACATGCCAAATTATGAAACTTGTTCATCAAGAAATCACAAAATGCAAATTAGGGTTAGAAATTAGAATTTTTCATAACTTAGAATTTTTCTAAGTTATGAAAAACCCTAATTTTCCCCCAACTTTGCCCCACTTTCTCACCAAGATCCATTTGGATTAAAACAAAAGTCAAAACATGAAAGTTGTAGCTTGTTGCATAATCTAAAACTTTGATTCACAAAGTTTTCCCAAATGAGGCTTTTATCTCAAGTTACAAATTTTTGAATAAGGGCACTAAACCATTCTTAACTTAGTGAAATTTTAACCTATTTTGACAAGGTTTTGTACCCAACTTCAAGGCCATTTTCCATACACTTCCACTTGGAATTTCAATTTGCATTATAAAGATGGATTGTAGTACACATTCCAAGCTTTCCAAAATGTCCAAGAACTTCTCAAACAACCTCATGGTTAGGGAGAATCGAATTTCACAATATAGCAAAAACTCACTTTTGATTAGGCCAAGTTACATGTTCATAGCACTATGCATTTTCAAAACTCAGCATGCCACTTGATTACAGGCCTTTTATCTCAATTACACTCATAAATTTAATGCCAAAACTTTGTGCCAAGGCCTTGTTTCATGAGTTCAAGCATTGCCTAAAGGATTAATCCATTTATAGATAAAGCATTTCTTCCATTTTTGCAAAAGGTAACTTTATGTCCAATTGAAAATCCAAGAAGTACAGTTAAGATCTCTTTGGCACAAGTTTAGGGATTAATCACACTGATCAATACTGAGTTATGCAGCATGTTATGGGGGCCTCTAGCTGCCAAAACACCAACTTGACCTTTTTTGCTTAAGTGCTAAGAAACATTGCATAACTTGAACCAACTCTCATATCAGCTTACAAACACTTAAGCAAACTTGAAAAACACATCCAAGACATCCCAACCAAGCTAGTAGACGACCCTAACAACCCTCATACACTCCCAATCCCAAAATCACCTTCAAACTGCAAGAACAGGGCCAGGCCTGCAGTTTGAGTGCCATCTCCCATTTCTCTCAAGCTTTCTTGCCCAAACCAGTTCACACACATTCCCTAGCATCTATGCAAGCTAACCATGACTTGAAACACGACCTGTAATTCCTCTAACAAGTTCCACCATTTTCACTTTTTCATTTTGCAGTTGAAGTTCTACAGCTCAATTC
Organism: Vicia faba; assembly: GCA_948472305.1. Taxonomy (NCBI): domain Eukaryota; kingdom Viridiplantae; phylum Streptophyta; class Magnoliopsida; order Fabales; family Fabaceae; genus Vicia; species Vicia faba. The sequence goes on along the minus strand of OX451741.1, from coordinate 930,459,717 downwards.
AAGGTGTCTCAAGGCAAAGTAAATATTGGAACAACATCACCACACCTCAAGGAAGCTATACCAACCATTATCTTGCACTGAAAGCTTCCCCATTGCCAGATAGAACTTCAACTGAACAGGTACTTTGGTGAACTTCTAACTCTTAGTATAGGCATCATTAGCTCTAAGTTTGTGAATAAGGAATGTTCTACTCATGCCACTGAACCTGTACATGCTTTTACTTTTCATTTCTTTTGCTTGAGCTGTGAGAATTTAAGGTTTGAAAATGGCAGAAAACTTAGGTCAGGATTTGGGATTGTTAAAATTCTCTCTCATTTCTGAGAGTTAGGAGATGTTCTTTATATATTTGGAATCGTGGTTTCATGCTTAACATTTTTTGTGTTGAAAGTTTGTGCAAAAGATCAAAGAATCAGGATGTTTGAACTGGAAGAAACAGGCGCGCGTTTTGGACAGTTTTTTGTCTGAAGGTTGAAGAAGAAGCCACATGGGCTGGGCCTGTGTGGTCTTTTCTTTTCACACCCTATTTCCATTTTCATACCCCCAAGCCCATTTTGTGTATTTTTATGATTTTTTGATTTTTTCTTTTTCATTATGACTCATTTATTTTTTCTTATCATATTAAAAACATAAAAAAATATTTTTGCATCATTTTTATATTTTTTAGACATTTATTGGATTATATTGATATTTGTATACAAATAAATAAATAATATATGATTTAGAACAAATAGAGAAAATAATGTAAACACATTTTATTTTTATTTTTATTTTGTTTTATCTTCTTGAAATATTTTTATATAAAACATACTTTTTTTCATAAAAATTAATTATTATTATTTTTATATATATAATATGTATTTAGTAAATAATAAGGATATATATATATATATATATATATATATATATATATATATATATATATATATATATATATATATATATATATATATATATATATATATATATATATATATATATATATATATATATATATATATATTAATACACTTAGGGTAAAATACCAAAAATATACATCTTTTTATTTTTATTAATATTTAACACTAAAAATACATTTTTATAAATATACTATATTTTATTTTATTTTTGTATGTAAATGGTAAATATTATATATATTAAGTAATTAATACCCTTTTGATTAAAATTAGGGTTTTGCCCTAAATATGAAAATACTTCAAAAAACAATACCTTTTTATTTCTCTTTTTATTTTACATAAATAATACTTTTTTTTCATACACATAAAAATTCTTTTTACACTTTGCATATTTATTTCATTTCCATTAGTTATGCAATTATTTGTATTGTAAATATTCAAAGAAAATGATGTAATAGCTAGATTTAATTTCTTGTCTAAATATCCCCCCATTTGAACATTTGTACCCCCCTCCCCATATTATTGTGTTGTAATAGTGTAGGAATTTAAATTTCGCACTTTAATGCTTTCTAAACATGCCATGCTAGAACTAGGGTTTGTATGCGAATAAAACGAACAAAAATAGTTTGACCTAATTTCAAGATAAACAAGCATGAAAATGGACAACACATTTCACACTTGCACCCCTAGGGTATTCCACTTTGTTGCCTTCAAATAATTGGGCCATATTGCATGTTGAATTTCTTTGGGTAAAACAAACAATTAAATGATCATAAGTCCCTCGAAGACGCTTTCAAAAAGTTGCCTAAAATGATCAAATCCCTTTCAAAGAAAAATTGCCCAAAGACATTTAACACTATTGCAATTATGGTCTAAACGATGACCCGCGCCCGTCCCTTTCACCTCCTAATACAAGATTGTCCACCAAATGCAATGGTGGAACAAAATTGTCAAAAGGTTTAAAACACAACAAAAATCCTTGAGAAAACTTTAGGGTAGATAACTCTTAAGTACTTGTCAATTTGCAAAGAAAACACTTGCCTATTTTCAAATCACACTTCACAAACACTTTCAAAACCAACTTTCAAAAACCTTGAAACATCTTTTCAAAAGACAAAACACCTTTTGTAAAACATTCGAGTAAAGAATTGTTACAAGGGTAGCCTATACAAGGCATCTTTTCAAAACATTTTCAAAACCACACACCAAGCACCATTTCAAATAATTGAAAACCAAGGCAAGTTGATCTAAGCAAGTACCTAAGAGCCCATGGATAACCATGGATAGAAGGGGTGCTAATACCTTCCCTTTCTATAATCTACTCCCCGAACCCAAGAAAAATCTCAAAGGTTTTTTACTGTGCTTTTTAAACCTTTCCTTAGGATAAAATAAAAAGTCGGTGGCGACTATTGCTCAACCGAAACATTTGCGAAAACAAAAGCAAAACCCTAGTCAGTTCTCCCACCGTATCACAACTACCTCGAACATTTAAATAGAGAACCACTACCTCGACCATGGAACACTACAAAACTGAAACAATATTACAGCTAAGTCCTTATCCTACTACGAGCATTAGCAGTCGGCCAGTCCTATCCAATCGACGATAGGACGAGCTCGACCACGTGGGCATGTTAAGGTACGAACATGGCCTCAAAACTTCAACGTCAGCGGGTTGCTGTTCATTCCTCGAATAGAAACTTTTCCCGATAGGGGAACCTCAATCCAGCTCCTATGTCGAAGTACCCAACAGGAAGAACACCCAGCTCGTGATGGGTAGTTCACGCCACGAGCTTAAGATCCCGACCGCGATCTCAATATTGTTTCGGGGATCCCTACTCCACCCCCTCGACACATCCCAACATGTGTCGTCCACAACCAAGGTCGAGCATACATCTCCACTCATGGGAAATACAATTTTTCATAAAATAAACAAGTTAAAAACAATGACACACGAACAACTAGCAAACATTCAAAAAGCAACGACAAACAAATAGTTAGCAAACATCAACGAAAACATAAAGGCTTAACAACAAAGTGAGAACATTTATAAATGCCGACCATGAAGGCCGATTTCGTTTGGAAATTACAATGAATACAGGCGCGCATGCCTTGAATACAAATAGCCAAAATATTAGGGATACTAATCACTTCGAGGGGTGCTCACTTTGGCCTCTACTTCGGGGGAATCAGGAGGGGGAACCACGCGGCCATCAATGACTTGGGACTATACCCCAACGCCTTCAGTGTTAAGCCCAAGGTTCAGCATGGACAGTTGGTTCAAGGCAGTCTCGAAGCCGTCAACCAAAGCATCGACGCAGTCTGACTCGAGGATTTGGACCCGAGAAATTAACTCTGCGCGAGTATGCATATCAGCAACACCCTCGAGCTCTCCCTCTGTGGGCATCATGACAGCCTTTAAATCGGCTACCTCTCTCTCCAGCCGATCTCTATCCCTATCCAACTGTTCTCTATCCCCCTCCAGTCGTTCCCTCTCGATAGGGATGAAGAGTATGCACCTCTTCAGATCTTGTTTTAGAATATTTCCACTGGGGATTCCTATTCTGTTGTTTGAGGAGAACTCTTATGGGGAATGTTTACTTTGCTTGAAGGAAACTCCATGGAGAGTGTTGATTTCTGCTTGAGGGAAAGAGTTCAGGAGTTCTAGTTGTTCATTGCTCTAGTGGGGAATTACCTCTTGAAAGTTAGTTTGTTATCTGGTCGGATTCCAGGTTTCACACCAACTTGCTGGGGATAAGGAAGTTAACTGTTATCTGGTTAGATCCCAGGCTTTACAATAAATCACTAGGGATAATGGAAGTTAACTATTATCTGGTCAGATCCCAGGATTTACAACAACTCATTAAGGATAGTGGTAAACTCTATTGGGGAAGAAGAGCTTTTAAACTGCTATCTGGTCGGGTCCAGGCTTTGCAGTAACTAAGAATTGAGATTTACTGTTACCTGGTCGGGTCCAGGTTTCGCAGTAAGTTGAGAGTAGGATAACATTGAACTATTTTCTGGTCGGGTCCAGGCTTCATAGCAACTTTCGGAGATAAAATTGACTTTGTTGATGACTTTACTGGGGATTAGGGGTTGTGGTCCCTTAATTTGTAATAGTCTGAGAGGCAAACTTAAGTTGGGGAATCTGTAGTTTGTTGGGGAAATAAACCCTGTTGAAGAGACCATTTAACATACTGTTAGGGAGGTGTCTCTTTGGCAGAATTCCTCGAGGATTCTTCTTAAGACCAAATCTGCTGGAGAGAGCTTTTTCGGAGATTGAAACTCTGGCTGGGGATTACATGGATCTAACTTTGTTGGGGTATCCATGAATTTGGCCTTGTGGGGTTTGTACCCTTATCCGTGAAGATTATTCTGTGGGGATAACCTTATAGAGGTGGCTCTGGTGATTTCACCGGGGATCACCTTATGAAAGAGACTTTGGGGATTTGTCACTGCTCGTAGTGCTGCCAGAAAATGTGTGCTTGGTCGTACGTGACCCTTTGCTGGAATTCATGTTCCATGCCCAAGTGATTCAGATGCAGACCTGCCCCTGGCTATTCAGGACTTTATGAGATATTTCTTAGAATTTTGACTTGACTGCCACTGATGAGTTGGACAATAACATGTCATGCCCCCTTGGTTATGGAGAGTTTGTCATTGGAAGTGTTTTTCCATTTGAAGTGATTTTATTTCTTGAGAGGATTTCAGTTCATTGGATATTTGTTGTGTGAATTACTTTGTTGTCAAACAAATAGCTATATGCAAACAGCGGTATTCAAAATAATGCAAAGTTTATGTTTGTCTTGAAGTTTTTAAAATGCATTTTTAGCAGATAAAAGAATTTTGTAAGAATATGAATTCAACTCGGGATTTACAATAAGCCTTACAGGAGTCAAGATACCTTTTGTAACAGTATCCTTTCGAACTAACCCATGCTTCAATTAGGACTTTTAAAGGGTTGTAGCGTGTCCTGGTTCACAGTTTAAGAAACAAAGGATAAGGCTCAAAGTGTGTTTGTAACCAACCCTCTCTCCATGATGTTCTCCAGTCCTATACTCAGTTAATTGGGTGTTATGAATTCCAATTGAGTCTGAAATGACGTTTTGGTGATGGTTCAGACAAGTTAAGTTTGTTGGAGAAGGCAATCATTTTGCAACATTTTTCTATTGTTAAGGATTTGTAGTGACCTCCTTTTTTGATTTATTGTCACTATTTTTTTCCTAAATGTTTTGAGATTATAGTCAGCGAGATGCCCTAGTTTTTCTTAAGTCCCCTTCATAGGTTTTGACTCAGTGGGCTTTTCTTTTGAGAGATAAAAACTACCTATTTTACAGGGAACCATCACCGTCTTTTGATTCAGAAGGATGTTTTTGATGTCATTCATTGTGTATGAAGTGAAAGCTTATGACTGAACACACATTTGAATTAACTAAGAAACTAACCCTGCCCTAGGTTTTGATTAAAGGTTTCAATTTGTGTGAAAAAATCCTACTTCTTTGGCTCAAAGTGGGTTGACTAGAGATCAACTTCCTTATAACTCTAGTGTTTAGGGACTTGAAACAACGCCTGTATATCGTCAGCAAGGTCTGTCCAAAAGCATACTGTATGAGATTATGGTATTATTTTCGTCATCCTCCCTCTAAAGGCTTACAACTTTTAACGAGAGTTGAATATCACAAAAGGGAGTAAAAGCACAGTTTAAATATAGTGAAAACAAATGGATTAATTCAAGACAAACATATGCAATGCATTAATGAGAGCAAACAAAGTCTGACATAAAGATAAGTGTTTAAGCAAATAAAGAAATTATAACTGAAAATTCGAATGAACAAAAATTTCTCCGCCTAAACTTTGTCACTTCAGATGGTGTGCCTTTGAGGGATGACAGAAAAACTCAAGTTGACCATCTTGTGTGAATTCCAACGCCCCTTCGTCGACTAGGTCTTGAATCTTGTTTTTCAACGCCCAACAGTGGTTAGTGTCGTGTCTAGGACAGTTGGAGTGGTACGCACACCTTTCTTCATGATTGTAACAAGGAGAAGCAGTAAAGGGTTTTTGAGGAGGCTCCTTCAATGTAAACAGCTTGGCCTCCAACATATGATGCAATGCTTGAGCCAAGGGCACGTTGATCTCGGCAAATTGTCTTCCTTGTTTATGCTGACCACCTTGTCGTGGTTGGCGAGGTTGTTGTTGGACTCTTGGTATATTAGCCATTTTGAAGGGTGTTCTCTCGACCAAACCAACTTCTTGTCTCATCGAAGGCTAATTAATGACCCAATCCCCAATTTTAGCTGTTTGTTCCATATGGTTACATTTGTCTTGATGATGCTTGTTGACGAGGGCTCTCAGCTCTTCTTGTCCCCGAGCTATGTTTTGGATAAGAGCCATCTGACCCACCATTTTTCCTATCATATGGACTTTCATTGTTTCCATTTCAGTTTGTAATCGTTCTAACTGGTCGTCCCTGTTGTCCTCATGATTCTTCTTGGTCATGCTCTCAATGAGGAGTGCTTTCACTTCTTCTTGCCCCTTGGATAGGTTCAGGAACAATTCTTGAAGTTGAGCATTTTGGGTCTGAATATCTATGACAGTCTTCTCTAGAGCCATCTCTACTGAAATAAACAGTAAGCAGATGGGAAACCTGTGTGGGGAAAACCTGTCATGATATGATGCATGGTATGTGGATGCAATGTTTTCAAGGATCTCGAGGGGTAAACACAAGAAAATGTCAGAAGATGAACTTTGACCACAGCCTTGATTGAAGAACTTTGTATCGTTGAATGTTCCTCTACGAGAATCAAGCTCACTATATCGAGTGGGTCACAGTCCTTGACTCAAGTTATCGTGCTTTGGTCTTTGACAACATTTGGTTAGAGGAGAATAAATCCTCTTGCCCCATGATAGACGTCTCGTTCATTATGACCCTGCATCACAAGCCCTTTGAGACCCTTGAAATGGTTATTGAAAATGCTATGGTATGATGTCATGATGTTATGTATAAGTAATCATACACAAACAAAGAAAATAAGTCGCTATGTACAAATAATCACATACAAACAAACAAATCCTTAGGTTTAGGCTTGCATGGAGTTTATAGGTAAGTACCCTCTTCAAGTTTAGTTGGCTCAACCTGTCCTAGAAAGTAACCGGGTTCTAGAGGATCTCAAAATCATTGATCTTTCTTCATCGGGCATTGTTTCAGCGCAAGCCTCTTTATTGGCGACCGAAATATCCCGAAAGTCCAATCTTAATGAGCGTAGTATCGAGTATCAACAAACTTCAGACTGCACCAAAGTCGGCTATCTCACTACTTCCTAATGGATAAGTTGTTCAATTAAAGGTCCTAAGGTCAAATTGTGCTTCATGACACCACACAGCGGTCCCGTATTCTCCTTGACTAAACTAGAGGGCTACCAGTACCAACAAATGTGTCACACTAATGTAGCCATCACTTCAACCATGTCGGTATACCCCGCACAGTTTCCACAATCTATTGCTACTTACCTAATGGTGTTCTCCGATCCGGGTAGAGAATCAAAACAAGCCCAAACAAAGACCCAAAATGTAAAGCAAACAAATCAAATAATAAAAGCAATTAAATATGATCTAGCTCTAAGTTAACCCCACTTTTAAGATCTCTAGCAGAGTCGCCAGTTCTGTGATACGGTGGAAGAACTGATTTGGTGTTTTGCGTTTTATCGTAATTGTTGCAGATAGCAAGAGTCGCCACCGACTTTTTTTTTATCCAATAAAGGAAAGGGTGAAAAGAACAGGAAAGACCTTTTAGATATTTGAGTTCAGGGGGTAGGTTATGGAAAGGGAAGGTGTTAGCACCCTTTTCATCCGAAGTTATCTATGGGCTCTTAGTTACTTTCTAGATCACTTGAAAATGCTTCGTTTGAAAATGTGTTTGTATTTGGTGCAAGTTTGAAATTATTTTGAAAACGCCTTTGTTTCGGAAAACTTTGTAATGATTTTCGTCTCTATAAGAATGTATACAAAGTATTGGTTTTGAAAATAGTTCAAAGAGATGTTTGTTTTTGAAATATGTTTTGAAAGTGTAAGTGTGGAATGGTTTTAGTTTGTGAGCAAGCAACTACGAGCGTCCTACCTACTCAAAAGGTCTATGTTCTTTTCCTCCTCCTATAGATGTTGCTATCTTACCATTGATTGGTAAGAAGTGTAGCGATAAAAAATGTAGTAGGGTAAATCGGAGATCGAGTTATTAATTAACTCGTCTCACAAAAGCAAGAGTCACCACCGCGCTTTATTATTTCCAAGGGAAACGGGAAAAGAGCGAAATAAAACCCTAAAATATGCAATGTAAAATAATACTTAAAAGTAATGAAAATACAAGGCGTTTTGAAAAGAGATATAGAGTTCGGGGGTTGGTTATACAATGGGAAGGTATTAGCACCCAATGCATCTATAGTATCCTATAGGAACCTTTTGAAATATCTGTTTATTAAAATTGTTTGTTCGATTAAAATGGCTTGTTTGATTAAAATGGTTTGCTTGGCCAAAAATGGGTATGGACGAGATTTTGAAGATACGACGACCTAACGTCGAAGTTTTGACTTAAAAGGTGTGAGTTTGAAATTTGAACATTTAGGAAAATCATCTTAAGTTTTTAACAAAATAATAAACGAAATATGAATGAGGGTATTCACACGATTAGATGAAACGTGTTTGATGACATGAAGTCAACAAAGTTAAAACATTTCCCTTGGAATTGAGACAGACGAAAGATATAAAGATTAAACGGTCAATGATAAAATTAATTAAAATGACTATTGGACAATTAACTAATGTAAATTAAATTATACTAGCATGCATTTTGAACGATTAAGTAATTAACAAAATTACATAAAGACTAAATTACAATATCATGGATTTTTTTAATAATTAAACAAATAGCAAAAAAAAAAGAATAATAAAAACTAACTTATGTATTTTATTTTGAATAATTAAATAATAAAAGGTTAATAACAAAAATTAAATAAAGATTATAAAAGCATGTTTTTTATGTGTTTTTTAACTAATAATTATAACCTAAATTATATGTAATTAAGTTTCAAAGGAATTGAAAAAGGAGAAATGCAAAAGAGCAAAAAAGAAAAACGTCCCCACCAAGGATCAAACTCAGCTTCTTTAGATTACAGCTCTTTGGCCCAGCCACTAAACCAATGATATCTTTTCGTTATGCATTCTCTAAGCCAAATAATAATAAAAGTAGAACAATCGGGTTGGGCTCTAAAATTCAGGCCCAAACCCGAGTTGACCCTTGGAGAGAAAAAAAAGAAGGGTTTCGAAACCCTAAGGAAGCAAGGAAGCGTGGAGGATGGTTGGCTTTGGGAAGAGGAAAAACAGATTGACATTATTGTTAAGTCCAACACAAAAAAAATTAACAAGAACAAGTCAAAAAAATGAGCGATTCTCTCTCTCTCTCTCATCTACAACCTCTGTTAACATCATCTTCAACATTTCAACTTTGATTTGCAACCAAACTTCATGCATCTCTGCAATCTCTACAACATCCTTCATCTCCTTCGAGCCTCTATAGTTCAACCTCGGTCTTCAACGCGAGAACTCAACAACATCAATGCGGCATCGTTCGTTCAATCAAAGAAAACCTTGTCGGAATTTGTCATCACGTCAACGTGAACAAAGAAAGATTTGCGACTGGAGATTATCTTTGAAATCTAGTTTGCAAAGTGAAGAGACTAAAGCATTGCAAATCAGACAGAGACGGAAGCGATTCAAACATAGAAGAGGAATGTCGAAGCCGAGTTATTGGAGTTTGATCAGAGGCATCGTTGGTTCGCGCTGCTAGGAAGAAGAAAAAAATATGATTCTTCGTGAGATCTCTATTTCTGCTCACAGTATTAACCTTAATCCCCTCTTATTATTAAGTTATCTTTTTAAATTAGTTGACAGGTTAAATGCTTCGGTGGTTTAATGGAGGAAGGTGATGGTATGTGTTGGATGTGAGGTTGCAATTCGGTTTGCTGAGATAAAGAGGATGCAGAGTATAAAGAGGCTTTGAAAATTGAAAGGTGAGCTTCCTTTGAAGATTTTTATCGTGGTTTTCTGAGTTTCCTGTGTATTGCTGTGAATGAAATATGGTTAGAAATGGGTGACTGTGTATTGGAGAGGCAAAAATTGGATTACGGAATGTTTCTGTTTATATCTCTTTGTGATGGTTGTTTCTTGTTCTCAACTGTTTTATGGTTGGCAGATATCTGCGAGCGAGATCGAAGGGAAAATGGGCCATTGGAAGCAGGGACGATAGATGATTGGACGACAAGATGGTTAGACTGAGAAGATGAAGGGGAAACAAGCTGATTTTAGTAAGTTCTGAACTGTTTCTTCCTTTTCTTAGTCTGAAGTATTTTTGTTGATATCTGCAGGTTAATTATTTTGGTTCTATGGTTAACAATAGGTTCTATTGTTAACAGGTTGAGAAAGGCGTGGCAAAAGCAAATTCCACAATCCGATTCTGTTTTTTTATATTCAGATTTCTATTCTCTTAATTTAAGAATGAATTGCAGGTTGTTAGATACACGGAGAGGAAGAGATAGAAGTAGGGATTAAGGTTAGCAACTGTAAGTGTAAAGACAATGGCGACGATTTTCTGTCTGGGATTTGTATACTCCGAAAAAGAAAATTGAAGGTGTGTTTTTTATCTCTGGATTTGTACATTTTTTGTGTTATTATTATTTCTAAACATGTTTAAATGCCAACAAAATGCAGCCACTCAAATAAAATACAACAAAGAAAAGAATGATAAGGCAAACATTGTATGGCAAAGAAAAATGGTGCAGAAAGTGATTCAAACATGAATATATGCAGCAGTAGATAGAGAGGAAGAAGAAAATAATACCTATCGAAGCCTCTCCGATGGGGCTTCTAAAAGATAGTAAGGTTTTCCTTGAGTTTGCTATGTTCTTCTGGCTTTTCTCTCTATTGAATTTTAGAACAAAACTATCTTTTTCTGTTTTCACTCTCTTGTTGGATTGTTAAACAAAATTCTCTTTTTCTGTATTTTTACTCTTGCTGAATTTTTGGATCTCTCCTCCTTAGCTGCCCTTTTTGTGTTGATGAAAGCCTCTATTTATAGTGAAATGTGTGGGGTTTTAGGGGGGAAAAATAGTAGAAGTTTGAACTATTCTAGGCCCTGTTTTGATGTTTTATGGGATAGCTTTTTTGAAGTATCCATTTTAGTGCAATATTTGGAGCTTTGCACACTATTTTTGTAGTAGCAAAATGTGCAGATTTTTGTCTTATGGGATGCATTCTGGACTGTTTTGAAGGGAAGATTTGGACATCAGCTTGGCATGGTATTTGTTGACACAAGGTTGAAGAAAATGGACAGCACTACTATGATACGGTGGGAAAGAACTTACTGTTTCTTGGAATGCTGGTTTGCGTTTTGCGTTTGTTTTTGCAAAATGTCGCGGTAAGCAAGAGTTGCCACCGTCTTTTATTTTATCCAATAAGGAAAGGAAAAAAGCACAGAAAAATTCCTTTTTCGAGATATTTCTCGGGTTCAGGGGGTAGATTATAGAAAGGGAAGTTGTTAGCACCCTTTCTATCCGTGGTTATCCACGGGCTCTTAGGTACTTGCTCATATTGTTTTCAAAATTGCTTTTCTTTGTGTTTGTGGGTTTGAAGAAGTTTTTGTTTGAAAGGTGTAAGTGTGAAAAAAGATTTCATTTTTTTGAAAGAGCAAGTACTTAAGAACCATCTACCTACTCGAAAAAGGAATCGTTTTATGCTATCTTCCTTTAGGAAATGCTATCCCACTATGAATGAGTAGGTAGCCTCGTCGTTGGAGTTTAAGGGTCAATTCGAATTTAGGGACGTGCGGTCACCAAAGCAATGTTAGGACGCCTTAGCGGTAACCCTAATGTCTTAGATCATTTTATCCGAGGCAATCGTTTCGATGCAACTATGATCTTTGGACAAGAGGGCGACCTCTAAAACTTCCTATACTCAATGACCGCGTACGAAGGCAACCAAGTGGGGTGTACCCTAAGAGTGCGCATGTGCGAGTGTGTCATTTTTAGTTAATTTTGTCTTTGTACATGTTAGTGGTGATTTATGTTGATTTTAGGTTAAAACATTCAATCTTGTCATGCATAACTATTGTCAAACATCTAACAATTATAAATTGCGGAAAATAAATTGCGGAAATTAAATTACAAGGCGTCAGGTATTTACATCGCCAAAAGCAACCCTTTGAAATTTAAATGCGGAAAATAAATAAAGCGGTAAAGATAGTCCTAATTATCTATTACATTCCGGAAACAAATACAATATTGAAATAAAATGGATCGCGTGCGGGAAATTAAATCGGTCGCAAGTTTTTAGGGTTTTGACCCTTTAATTATTAAAGAAAAGATTTTTTTGTTGTTTTTGAATTAAGAAAGAAATTAAACTAAGTTAATTATTAAATTAATAAATAAGTTAAATTAATGAAAATAAATATTTTTGGTTTTTTGTTATTTAAAGAAAGAAATAAAAATTGATCAATGTTAATAATAAAACCTAGTTATGTCTAAATTAATTTTATTATTTACAAAAATATATTAAAGTTATCCTAATTAAAACTAATTTAATATAATTAGTATTTTTTAATAAAAAAAATTAAAATTTGGTTTTAATGAAGAAAAATATTTTTTGGTTTTTATTTTGTAGAGAAAATTAATTGATTGGTTAGTTAATAATAAAAATAATAACAATAAATAATTAAACAAAATAAAAAAAGAAATAGAAAGAGTTAGGGGTGTGGGCCTGATTTGGAGGTTTGGAATAGCAATTCAGAGGCCCAATAACATGCTGGCCTGGTTGACTTTGAGAGATCCAGCGTGTACACTTTGACTTGGTCCCATGGTGGACCATCATCCTGGATCACCAGATCTGGCCTGGGGCCATCTGGCAAGTGATTGAGTGAGGGAGTATCATGTGCTGCAACGCCTGATTTGCATGTGATAACCCGAAGAGGAAAAATAACAAAGCATATAGGGGGACCTGGGATTCGAACCCAGGTCCTGTACATAACTGCCAACGCTTGCTTCCACTAGGCCAACGAGCTTCAATTGTTAGTATAATGGAAAATAATAATTATAAGGGAAAACATATTAATATGCCAGAAAAATAAAAAAAAGCGCGAAGATGCGAATGGTCCAATCAGAGGGAGACACGTTTGTCGTCCCTGACCTTCAAACCCTGTAAATTTACCTGCGGATTTAGATTCACAGCTAAATTCGTAGGTCAACCCCAAAATTAAATCTAAGCCATAAAAATTCCTCCCAAGACCATGATTATGCTCGTCTTCCTCCTCCGGTCATGTCCATGGCCATTATTAGGGCTAATTTTACCTGTAAGGGAAACACCCAAAAAGCAAACCACAAAACCCTAAATTCGGTTCTCGGCTTTACAAGTCAGATAAATAAAATTGAGTGATATAGAAAGCTTGGAAATTTGATGAGGATCATGAATATACCCATAGTTTTGCAAAAGATTCAAGATATAAGATTTGCGAATTCAAGAGAAGGGCAATTTCTTGAGATACTTACAGAGCTTTTGAGCGTGTATGGAGACTGGCTTTAGGTTGGTTCTACTTCAGTAAACCTCCAGCAATCGATTGGTGTTGAGTTTTGCTTCTGAAAATGCCTCTAAGTGTGATTTTGGTTTTGCACTTTTTTGTGAATTTTGCAAGTTTTGTTTTCAATGTTCTTGAAGCCTCTAGGTCTCAATTTCATGCCTTTGCCTTCTATATGTATCCTAGAGTGCATTAGGTTAACAGATATGGCTTGAATCTTTGTACATCAATTACATGAGATTGGATTTGATTCACCATTGAAAACCTTCCAAAATTGACAAAACTCAATCTTGTTGCACATGGAATGCTTGATACGAGTTTGATACTGATCTTGATGATGATTAAGTCCTAAAATAGCCAAAAATATATCAAGCAATCAATATTTGGATTTTATTTGATTTAGTTTGATTAAAATTGAAATAATTCAATAAAAAATCCAATAAAATAATAAAATTGATAAATGGACACAAGGCTGAAGCTAGGACACGTGTGCAATGTGGAAAGTTCAAATCAAGTGGAAAAGAATGGGCCCATTTGACAAAATTTGAAGTTTTTGGGATAGTTGACTTTTGACAATTTTGCAAAAATGGCCAACTTCAACAATGCATAACTCCTTCAATTTTGAACTTTTGGAGGTGTTATTGGACTTTTTAGAAATATTGATATGTCCTATAACTAACCCTTTTGGTCTCATCTCAATTTGATATTCCATGCTCAAGTTATAAGCTTTGGCAAAAAAGGTGTTTTTGTTGACTTTCAAAAATGACCTATAATGTCCAAATTTATAACTTCTTATGAGTGCATTTTCTGATCTTGGGGTATAAATATGGATAGTAGAAAATTTCATCCTCTTCAAAATGAGCTTTGGATGGGTCATTTCTCATAAAGTATGAGAAAGTTATGCTTGGTCAAAGTTGAGTTGACTTTTCCTACAAAACCCTGATTTAGCAACTTTTGAGTCTTGATGAATTTTGAGCAATCCTTGATGAATCATGATCAAAACTTGATCAAATGATGAAATATCCTTCAAAATGAGAATGTTTGCAAAAAATCTTGAAGTTGACTATTTGTAGGTCACAGTTGACTTATGCCCTAGCACAGTCGATTTTTGGACCCTTTGAGCAATTGACTGAGCAAACTTCCTCTGCAAGGCTTGAAATTTGACATGGATGACCTTTAGAACATGTTAGGATACTAGGGAGAATTTGAGGTCATTTGGACTCAAGGATATTTATGCAATACAAAAACCCTAATTTGGGGTTGACTGTCTTAGGAGATGATTTGTCTGACCCACTCTTGATCAAATTTGAGCAACTTGGAGATTTTTCTTGCAATGTTTGGAGAAATATGAGAGGGAAAATTTTGGGGTACAACAGCTGCCCCTGTTCAATCTTCTTAAACCTGAGGATATAGATTGGCTTTCGTGCATTTCGTGATCCGAAGGTCGAAGATGATTGAACACTAGAGTGCCCAGAAATTTGCACTCGCATGAAGTGGTATCATCCTCGTGATGTCGGGAATGGGCTTACATATGCCATTTGGATATTGTTGATAGGAGGTCTTCGACTGGAATACGAATCAGGGAGATCTTAGCGTCAATCTAACTGAACCAGAGAAGGTCTTGGATTAACTTTGACTGGATAAGAATCAGAAAAAATCTTAGAATCAATTTAACTGAACCAGATGAAAGTCTTAGAACATCTTCAACTGGAATAAGAATCAGGGAGATCTTAGCGTCGATCTGACTGAACCAGAGAAGGTCTTGGATTAACTTTGACTGGATAAGAATCATAAAAAATCTTAGAATCAATTTAACTAAACCAGAAGAAAGTCTTGGGATATCTTCAACTGGAATAAGAATCAGGGAGATCTCAGCATCGATCTGACTGAACTTGAGAAGGTCTTGGATTAACTTTGACTGGATAAGAATTATAAAAAAATCTTAGAATCGATTTAACTGAACCAGACGAAAGTCTTGGAATATCTTCAACTGGAATAAGAATCAGGGAGATCTTAGCGTCGATCTGACTGAACCAGAGAAGGTCTTGGATTGACTTTGGCTGGATAAGAATCAGAAAAAATCTTAGAATCGATTTAACTGAATCAAACGAAAGTCTTGGAATATCTTCAACTGGAATAAGAATCAGGGAGATCTTAGCGTCGATCTGACTGAACCAGAGAATGTCTTGGATTAACTTTGACTGGATAAGAATCAGAAAAAATCTTAGAATCGATTTAACTGAACAAGACGAAAGTCTTGGAATATCTTCAACTGGAATAAGAATCAGGGAGATATTAGCGTCGATCTGACTGAACCAGAGAAGGTCTTGGATTGACTTTGGCTGGATAATAATCATAAAAAATCTTAGAATCGATTTAACCGAACCAGACGAAAGTCTTGTTATATCTTCAACTGGAATAAGAATCAGGGAGATCTTAGCGTCGATCTGACTGAACCAGAGAAGGTCTTGGATTAACTTTGACTGGATAAGAATTAGAAAAAATCTTAGAATCGATTTAACTGAACCAGACAAAAGTCTTGGGATATCTTCAACTGGAATAAGAATCAGGGAGATCTTAGCGTCGATCTGACTGAACCAGAGAAGGTCTTGGATTAACTTTGACTGGATAAGAATCAGAAAAATATTAGAATCGATTTAACCGAACTAGACGGAAGTCTCGTGAGAGCATCTTTCTGAGGAATCCTCTGAAGCAGCCCTCAATAGATATAGTTTTTTTAGGGGACTACCAGGTCATATAAGTAGTCAACGGTGTTTATTGATTCGTCTTTCCCTGAAAAGGTAAAGAGTTAGTCATATGCAATGTCATGATGTATGAAATGCATGATATATATCAAGCAATGATGCTCTCAAAATAAATGAGATTGTGTGGTATGATGAGTATATGCCTGTATCATGATGTACGGAAATGTAATGTTTCTAGTTGGGGAAAATAAATCACGGATAGCTGCTGAAGAATAGAGCTGGATTCTTCGTTTCCGCTGGGGATGCCGAACGAAGAGAATAAACCTGCAGGAGAGGATGACTCCGTTGGGGGAATAAACTGATGAGGAGATTACTCTGTAGGGAAGAGATGTTCTGCTGAAGATTCCACTAATAAATTCCATCGGGATGAATTATCATTGCTGGTGATATTGAATCCTAATGGGGATTGAATTTCTGCTTATGAAAGGAAAGAACTCCGCTAAGGATGATCTTCGGTTGCGACTTCTCTGGGAATAACCTTTTAGACTCTTATGGGGATAACCTTTTGAGTTCTGCTGGGAATGATCCTTTGAACTCTGCTGGGGAGATTTATTTTTGTACTCCGCTAGGGATAAACTTCCAAGGTCTACTGGGGATGACTCTTCAACTCCAATGGGGAAGCTTTTTCAGACTACGCTGGGAAAATTTTAACTCCACTGGGGATATCTTGTAACCTGCCGGGGAGCATTCTTATACTCTGTTGGGGAATATTAAGACTGCCGGCAATATTAAGCCTTTTTAGTGCTAATGGTAGATAAACTCTGCTTGGGGAAAATATTACCTATTTATTCACAGTTGCAAGTCTCAGCTGGGGAGAGCTATCATTACTGTCTTACTCTGTGGGGAGTGAAAGTACCTTGGTCATATTCTTCAGCTGAATCTCCCTTGTACCTGGTGGACAGAGCAACTGTACAGCTTGGACAATTCTCATTTGCCCCTGTTTCTGATATTACCAGTAATCATCTTTTGTTTCACATGTAAATATTCATGAGCAGCAATTAATGTCAAATGCATATATCAAAAATGAACATTGGACATTCTTTGCAAATCAAAACAGATAAAGAAAAAACAGTTTGAAATTTCTTTGAAAATGAATTGTATTGATTTTGAAGTCTGGCCTATAAATAGGCGTTTTTGTACAAGAGGCTGACGTCCTAGTAAGAGAACGCCTCCAAACAGATATAGTTTATACAATTTGTGAAAAACTTAAACAAAACAGCTATGTGAATAATCCCACTGGGTTCCAACTCTGCTATTGTCCTTATGTCCTCGAGCATCTCATCACTTCGCTACTTGGTTGAAGGTAGATCAGATTGATTAGTGTCGTCTGAGCTTGATAGTAGATACCGAAGTCTGGCTGCAAGGTCATCCAATGAGACATAGTGTTACGCTTTGATCCCTAATTTTTTCCTGGACCGCCCTTTCGGGTTTTCAGTCCACCGGGATACCCTTTTTTGCCCAAGTCGCCTTTTCAGGTTTTCGATTTGCCGGGTGTACATATTTTTTTCATTTTCATCCCTTATTTTTTCCCGAACCCTTTTGGTTCGCCGGGAAGCCCTTATTTTTGCCTAGGCCAGTCAACCTAGCGGGTCTTTGATTATGCGTAGTATCTTTTCACTATGTCTGCATTGACGGGGTGAGGAAGGTCATCACCATCCATGGTGGTTAAAATCAAAGCTCCTCCTGAGAAAATGTTCTTAACCACAAATGGCCTTCATAAGTAGGGGTCCATTTGCCCCTGGGATCACCTTGAGGTAGTATGATGCGCTTGATAACCAGGTCCCCAACTTGATACTCTTGTCGTCTAACTTTCTTGTTAAATGCCTTGATAATTCGTTTTTGATACGTCTGACCATGACAAATAGCAGTAAGTCTCTTTTCGTCGATTAAGTTCAGTTGATCAAGCCGGGTCTGGATCCAGTCATCTTCGCTCAAACCTGCATCTTTCATGATCCGAAGAGAGGGTATCTGAACTTCAATGGGCAGTACGGCCTCCATGCCATATACCAAAGAATAGGGTGTTGCCCCTGTTGACGTCCGCGCCGAGGTACGGTACCCATGAAGAGCAAATGGTAACATCTCGTGCCAATCTTTTTATGTCACTGTCATCTTCTGCACAATCTTCTTAATGTTCTTATTAGCCACTTCAACAGCCCCATTCATCTTCGACAGGTAGGGAGAAGAGTTGTGATGCTGTATCTTGAACTGCTTGCAGAGCTCAGTGATCATCTTGTTATTAAGATTGGTACCATTATCAGTAATGATCCTCTCTGGTACACCATATCGACAGATCAGATTATGCTGAATAAACTGTGCCACGAAGTTCTTGGTTACAGTAGGAAAGGAAGCTGCTTCAACCAGCTTCATAAAGTAATCAATCGCTACCAGGATGAAACGATGCCCGTTGGATGCCGTAGGTCTGATCTCGCCGATCATATCAATGCCCCACATTGCAAAAGGCCAGGGAGCTGTTAAAACATTCAGAGGTACTGGAGGTATGTGCACCTTATCAACATAGACTTGGCACTTGTGACATGTCCGAGAATGCTGATAACAGTCGGCTTCCATTGTGGACCAATAATATCCTTCCCGTAGGATTTTCTTTGCCATAGTATGTCCACTGGAATGAGTTCCGAAAGTACCTTCATGTAACTCTATCATGATCCTTTCTGCTTCATTCTTATCCATACATCGCAGTAAGGTTGAATCATGGTTACACTTTTAAAGAATGCCATTGCTGATGAAGAACTTCACTGCGAACCTCCTCAGAAACTTCTTATCATTAACAGATGCACCCTCGGGGTATTCCTGAGCCTCAAGGTACCTATTCACCTCATGAAACCAAGGTTTATCTGCTACCTCTTCAGTCTCAATGTCACATCAATGTGAAGGTTCGTCCAATCTTTCAATGATAATCAGGGGAGCCTCGTTGTCCCAATTGACTCTGAACATAGAAGACATCGTAGCTAGCGCGTCCGCCAACTGATTCTCCTCTCTAGGGAAGTGTTCAAAGGTTATCTCCTCGAAGTGCGGGAGCAATGTCAACACATATTCCTTGTAAGGAATAAGATTTGGGTGTTTCGTATCCCACTCGCCTTTGATCTGACTGATCACGAGAGCGGAATCTTCGAAGACACTTAGAAACTTAATCCTTAGGTCAATTGCTGCTCGAAGACCCATGATGCACGCTTCATACTCCGCCATATTGTTGGTGCAGTTGAAACATAGTCGTGCGGTAAATGGAGTATGAGAGCCTTTGGGAGATATGATCACGGCGCCAATGCCATTACCTAAAGCGTTTGAAGCTCCATCAAAGTACATAGACCATCGGGATCATTCCTCAGGTCCTTCATCCGGTCCAGGTGTTTCACAGTCAGTTACTATCATGATATTCTCATCCGGAAACTCAAAGTTCATAGACTGGTAATCATCCACTTCCTGATGTGCCAAATGGTCGGCCAACACACTTCCCTTAATTGCCTTTTGGGTCGTATATTAGATGTCATACTCAGTCAAGATCATCTGCCATCTTGCTATTCTTCCGGATAAGGCAGGTTTCTTGAAGATATACTTGATTGGATCCATCTTTGATATCAATAGAGTAGTGTGAGTCAGCATATACTGTCTCAGCCGGCGAGCAGCCCATGCCAAAGCGCAACAAGTTTTCTCGAGCAACGAGTATCGGGTCTCGCAGTTGGTAAACTTTTTGCTAAGGTAATAAATAGCATGCTCTTTTCGGCCAGACTCGTCATGTTGCCCCATCACACACCCCATTGAGTTGTCGAGTACTATCAAGTATAAGATCAAAGGTCTCCCTTCAACTGGAGGCATCAGAATGAGTGGCTCTTGGAGATACTCTTTGATCCTTTCGAAAGCGGCCTGGCATTCATCGTTCCAACGTACTACTTGATCTTTCTTCAGTAACTTGAAGATTGGCTCACAAGTAGCAGTCAGGTGCGAGATGAATCGAGCAATGTAGTTCAGACGTCCCAGAAAGCCTCTGACTTCTTTTTCTGTTCTGGGAGCTGGCATTTCCTGTATAGCCTTCACTTTGGCAGGATCCACTTGAAAACCTTTATCGCTTACGACGAAACCCAGCAGTTTACCAGATCTCACCCCGAAGGTGCACTTGTTCGGGTTTAACCTCAGCTTGTACACCTTCAACCTGTCAAATAACTTCTGCAGATGGTCAAGGTGTTCTTCTTCAGTCTGGGACCTTTCAATCATGTCGTCGATGTATACCTCAATCTCATGATGGATCATGTCACGAAACAAAGAAACCATGGCGCGCTGATACGTTGCCCCAACTTTCTTCAATCCAAAAGGCATGACCTTGTAGCAAAAGGTACCCCATTGAGTGACAAAAGTTGTCTTCTCCATGTCTTCGGGAGCCATTTTAATCTGATTATAACCGGAGAAACCATCCATAAATGAGAATACCTTATGCTGTGCGGTGTTGTCAACCAGAACGTCGATAAGAGGCAGTGGGAAATCATCCTTGGGGCTTGCCCTGTTCAGATCCCTATAGTCAACACACATTCGAACCTTACCATCATTCTTTGGTACAGGAACCACGTTGGCCACCCACTGTGGGTAAGAAGTAACTGCTAGAAAACCAGCGTCAAACTGTTTCATTACTTCAGCTTTGATTTTCTCAGACATTTCTGGGCGCATTCGGCAAACCTTCTGTTTTACTGGAGGACAGTCTTCCTTGGTAGGCAGGCGGTGAACCACAATATCGATATCTAACCCAGGCATATCTTCATAAGACCAGGCAAAGATCTCAACATAGTCATGCAGCATTTGAATCAACCGTTGCTTCACACTAAGCTCCAGATTTGCCCCAATCTTGACCTCTTTCTTGTCTATATCTGTACCCAGATTTACTGATTCCACAGGCTCCTCGTGCGGCTGTATAACCCTCTCTTCCTGAAGTAACAGTCTAGCAAGTTCACCAGGCACTTCGTAATCATCTTCACCTTCGTCTTCGGCTAAGTTGATCGAACTTTTGAAGTCATAACTGGCAGTAGTAGAGTCATTACCAGTGAGATCCAGAGTGGATGTAGACCTGTATATGTGAGTGTGTGTAAAATAGCTGTTTTGCAATATATAATAAAAGAAAAACAAGGAGCGTAAAATTTGAAATGCAAGAAACGTCCAATGCTTTTATTAATGATATATGAAAATGACACACATAAAGCCCTCATAAATGAAGCCACGGTGCCCCGGGTAAGACACCGGGCCATAAAGTTTAAAACATTGTCTATTACAAATACAAAACAAAAAGTCTCATTACTGGGTAACAAAAGAAATTGGGATGAAGTCCTTTACTGTCTAGTTGCTTAGTCCACCGTCGGTCGTTGGGTAGATCCAACTGTCGAACTCAAACTCTTCAACATCATCTTTAATGGCATTCACTCCTAAATTGCTGATGAACAGGGGAGGTCTTCCGATCCGTGCATTCTGAATAGCCTTTTGAGCTTCTGTAGTGAAACCCAAACCAAACTTGTTAGTCTTCTGTGAAAAATCAGGGAGTTGGCCCCAATTCGTACACCCACCTTTCTCAACAACAGCCCGGGCATCCTTGAGGGAAGCCATCTTCATAGAAGGATCTTCAACAACAGTTTCAGCTGATGCTAGTGTCTGGGGAACCTCTTCAAAATGCTGAAATGGGGTTTCAATGAACTCCCCATCCATTTCTACATATCGGAAAGAGTTGATGTGGCTCACCATGTACTCCTCCTCTTCTTGTACTGTCATAATTTTCCTTTTCACTGGGTACTTCAGCTTCTGGTGGAGCTTGAGGTCACTGCCCCAGCTTTGTGGATCCATGGACGACCCAGCAAACAAGAATAAGATGGCCGAATGTCCATCACATAGAATGTAAAGGCGAAAACCTGAGAACCAACCTTAATCGGAATATCCACTTCTCCATGCACCATCCTCTTAGACCCATCGAAGACCCTGACGACGATGTTGCTTGGTTTCAACTCCAACCCTTCATAGTCCAACCGGTGTAGAGCTTTCTTAGGCAAGACGGTCAATGAGGAACCAGTATCCACTAATACATGAGCAAGAGTAGTGCCCCTGCATTCAATGGAGACATGCAGGGCATCATTGTGATTCTTCCCTTTAACAGTCAAATCGGTGTCAGAGAAACCAAACCCATTATCAGCAGTCAGACTAGCCACGCAATCTTTAAACTGATCAGCTGATGTTTCTTGCGGTACGTGTGTAGTCTTCAGGAAAGCAATCAGAGCCTTGGCATGGGCCTCTGAGCATAGCAACAATGATAACATAGAAATCTTGGACGGGGTTTGCCCCAACTGTTCAACTACATTGTAGTCACTCTTTTTGATGATCTTTAAAATCTCTTCCATCTCTTGTCTAGAAGCTTCAACAGTAATCGTCTTTGGTGCCTCTGTCTGGGCAGGCTCATCAGTGGTCCCTTTGCCCCGAGTGTCATACGACTCGGCAACAGGGGTAAGAATTGGAACTTGAACAGGAATAGTAGTAGGTACACTGGTAGGTGTAATATTAACAGGTTTCCGGGCAGTTGGTGGAGAGATATCAGGGGAGAACATCAAGGATCTTGGCATGGGAGAATTTGAGGTCATTTGGACTCAAGGATATTTATGCAATACAAAAACCCTAATTTGGGGTTGACTGTCTTAGGAAATGATTTGTCTGACCCACTCTTGAGCAAATTTGAGCAACTTGGAGATTTTTCTTGCAATGTTTGGAGAAATATGAGAGGGAAAATTTTGGGGTACAACAGCTGCCCCTGTTCAATCTTCTTAAACCTGAGGATATAGATTGGCTTTCGTGCATTTCGTGATCCGAAGGTCGAAGATGATTGAACACTAGAGTGCCCAGAAATTTGCACTCGCATGAAGTGGTATCATCCTCGTGATGTCGGGAATGGGCTTACATATGCCATTTGGATATTGTTGATAGGAGGTCTTCGACTGGAATACGAATCAGGGAGATCTTAGCGTCAATCTAACTGAACCAGAGAAGGTCTTGGATTAACTTTGACTGGATAAGAATCAGAAAAAATCTTAGAATCGATTTAACTGAACTAGATGAAAGTCTTGGAACATCTTCAACTAGAATAAGAATCAGGGAGATCTTAGCGTCGATCTGACTGAACCAGAGAAGGTCTTGGATTAACTTTGACTGGATAAGAATCAGAAAAAATCTTAGAATCAATTTAACTGAACCAGACGAAAGTCTTGGGATATCTTCAACTGGAATAAGAATCAGGGAGATCTCAGCATCGATCTGACTGAACCAGAGAAGGTCTTGGATTAACTTTGACTGGATAAGAATTAGAAAAAAATCTTAGAATCGATTTAACTGAACCAGACGAAAGTCTTAGAATATCTTCAACTGGAATAAGAATCAGGGAGATCTTAGCGTCGATCTGACTGAACCAGAGAAGGTCTTGGATTGACTTTGGCTGGATAAGAATCAGAAAAAATCTTAGAATCGATTTAACTGAATCAAACGAAAGTCTTGGAATATCTTCAATTGGAATAAGAATCAGGGAGATCTTAGCGTCGATCTGACTGAACCAGAGAAGGTCTTGGATTGACTTTGACTGGATAAGAATCAGAAAAAATCTTAGAATCGATTTAACTGAACCAGACGAAAGTCTTGGAATATCTTCAACTGGAATAAGAATCAGGGAGATATTAACGTCGATCTGACTGAACCAGAGAAGGTCTTGGATTGACTTTGGCTGGATAAGAATCAGAAAAAATCTTAGAATCGATTTAACCGAACCAGACGAAAGTCTTGTTATATCTTCAACTGGAATAAGAATCAGGGAGATCTTTGCGTCGATCTGACTGAACCAGAGAAGGTCTTGGATTAACTTTGACTGGATAAGAATTAGAAAAAATCTTAGAATCGATTTAACTGAACCAGACAAAAGTCTTGGGATATCTTCAACTGGAATAAGAATCAGGGAGATCTTAGCGTCGATCTGACTGAACCAGAGAAGGTCTTGGATTAACTTTGACTGAATAAGAATCAGAAAAATATTAGAATCGATTTAACCGAACCAGACGGAAGTCTCGTTAGAGCATCTTTCTGAGGAATCCTCTGAAGCAGCTCTCAATAGATATAGTTTTTTTAGGGGACTACCAGGTCATATAAGTAGTCAACGATGTTTATTGATTCGTCTTTCCCTGAAAAGGTAAAGAGTTAGTCATATGCAATGTCATGATG
Organism: Vicia faba; assembly: GCA_948472305.1. Lineage (NCBI taxonomy): Eukaryota > Viridiplantae > Streptophyta > Magnoliopsida > Fabales > Fabaceae > Vicia > Vicia faba. Next base: position 930,435,217 of record OX451741.1, on the reverse strand, counting down.
TATGAAATGCATGATATATATCAAGCAATGATGCTCTCAAAATAAATGAGATTGTGTGGTATGATGAGTATATGCCTGTATCATGATGTACAGAAATGTAATGTTTCTAGTTGGGGAAAATAAATCCCGGATAGCTGCTGAAGAATAGAGCTGGATTCTTCGTTTCCGCTGGGGATGCCGAACGAAGAGAATAAACCTGCAGGAGAGGATGACTCCGTTGGGGGAATAAACTGATGAGGAGATTACTCTGTAGGGAAGAGATGTTCTGCTGAAGATTCCACTAATAAATTCCATCGGGATGAATTATCATTGCTGGTGATATTGAATCCTAATGGGGATTGAATTCCTGCTTATGAAAGGAAAGAACTCCGCTGAGGATGATCTTCGGTTGCGACTTCTCTGGGAATAACCTTTTAGACTCTTATGGGGATAACCTTTTGAGTTCTGCTGGGAATGATCCTTTGAACTCGGCTGAGGAGATTTATTTTTGTACTCCGCTAGGGATAAACTTCCAAGGTCTACTGGGGATGACTCTTCAACTCCAATGGGGAAGCTTTTTCAGACTGCGCTGGGAAAATTTTAACTCCACTGGGGATATCTTGTAACCTGCCGGGGAGCATTCTTATACTCTGTTGGGGAATATTAAGACTGCCGGCAATATCAAGCCTTTTTAGTGCTAATGGTAGATAAACTCTGCTTGGGGAAAATATTACCTATTCATTCACAGTTGCAAGTCTCAGCTGGGGAGAGCTATCATTACTGTCTTACTCTGTGGGGAGTGAAAGTACCTTGGTCATATTCTTCAGCTGAATCTCCCTTGTACCTGGTGGACAGAGCAACTGTACAGCTTGGACAATTCTCATTTGCCCCTGTTTCTGATATTACCAGTAATCATCTTTTGTTTCGCATGTAAATATTCATGAGCAGCAATTAATGTCAAATGCATATATCAAAAATGAACATTGGACATTCTTTGAAAATCAAGACAGATAAAGAAAAAACAGTTTGAAATTTCTTTGAAAATGAATTGTATTGATTTTGAAGTCTGGCCTGTAAATAGGCGTTTTTGTACAAGAGGCTGACGTCCTAGTAAGAGAACGCCTCCAAACAGATATAGTTTATACAATTTGTGAAAAACTTAAACAAAACAGCTATGTGAATAATCCCACTGGGTTCCAACTCTGCTATTGTCCTTATGTCCTCGAGCATCTCATCACTTCGCTACTTGGTTGAAGGTAGATCAGATTGATTAGTGTCATCTGAGCTTGATAGTAGATACCGAAGTCTGGCTGCAAGGTGATCCAATGAGACATAGTGTTACGCTTTGATCCCTAATTTTTTCCTGGACCGCCCTTTCGGGTTTTCAGTCCACCGGGATACCCTTTTTTGCCCAAGTCGCCTTTTCAGGTTTTCGATTTGCCGGGTGTACATATTTTTTTCATTTTCATCCCTTATTTTTTCCCGAACCCTTTTGGTTCGCCGGGAAGCCCTTATTTTTGCCTAGGCCAGTCAACCTAGCGGGTCTTTGATTATGCGTAGTATCTTTTCACTATGTCTGCATTGACGGGGTGAGGAAGGTCGTCACCATCCATGGTGGTTAAAATCAAAGCTCCTCCTGAGAAAATGTTCTTAACCACAAATGGCCTTCATAATTAGGGGTACATTTGCCCCTGGGATCACCTTGAGGTAGTATGATGCGCTTGATAACCAGGTCCCCAACTTGATACTCTTGTCGTCTAACTTTCTTGTTAAATGCCTTGATAATTCGTTTTTGATACGTCTGACCATGACAAATAACAGTAAGTCTCTTTTCGTCGATTAAGTTCAGTTGATCAAGCCGGGTCTAGATCCAGTCATCTTCGCTCAAACCTGCATCTTTCATGATCCGAAGAGAGGGTATCTGAACTTCAATGGGCAGTACGGCCTCCATGCCATATACCAAAGAATAGGGTGTTGCCCCTGTTGACGTCCGTGCCGAGGTACGGTACCCATGAAGAGAAAATGGTAACATCTTGTGCCAATCTTTTTATGTCACTGTCATCTTCTGCACAATCTTCTTAATGTTCTTATTAGCCGCTTCAACAGCCCCATTCATCTTCGACAAGTAGGGAGAAGAGTTGTGATGCTGTATCTTGAACTGCTTGCAGAGCTCAGTGATCATCTTGTTATTAAGATTGGTACCATTGTCAGTAATGATCCTCTCTGGTACACCATATCGACAGATCAGATTATGCTGAATAAACCGTGCCACGAAGTTCTTGGTTACAGTAGCAAAGGAAGCTGCTTCAACCAACTTCATGAAGTAATCAATCGCTACCAGGATGAAACGATACCCGTTGGATGCCGTAGGTCTGATCTCGCCGATCATATCAATGCCCCACATTGCAAAAGGCCAGGGAGCTGTTAAAACATTCAGAGGTACTGGAGGTATGTGCACCTTATCAACATAGACTTGGCACTTGTGACATGTCCGAGAATGCTGATAATAGTCGGCTTCCATTGTGGACCAATAATATCCTGCCCGTAGGATTTTCTTTGCCATAGTATGTCCACTGGAATGAGTTCCGAAAGTACCTTCATGTAACTCTGTCATGATCCTTTCTGCTTCATTCTTATCCATACATCGCAGTAAGGTTGAATCATGGTTACACTTTTAAAGAATGCCATTGCTGATGAAGAACTTCGCTACGAACCTCCTCAGAAACTTCTTATCATTAACAGATGCACCCTCGGGGTATTCCTGAGCCTCAAGGTACCTATTCACCTCATGAAACCAAGGTTTATCTGCTACCTCTTCAGTCTCAATGTCACATCAATGTGAAGGTTCGTCCAATATTTCAATGATAATCCGGGGAGCCTCGTTGTCCCAATTGACTCTGAACATAGAAGACATCGTAGCTAGCGCGTCCGCCAACTGATTCTCCTCTCTAGGGAAGGCTTCAAAGGTTGTCTCCTCGAAGTGCGGGAGCAATGTCAACACATATTCCTTGTAAGGAATAAGATTTGGGTGTTTCGTATCCCACTCGCCTTTGATCTGACTGATCACGAGAGCGGAATCTTCGAAGACACTTAGAAACTTAATCCTTAGGTCAATTGCTGCTTGAAGACCCATGATGCACGCTTCATACTCCGCCATATTGTTGGTGCAGTTGAAACATAGTCGTGCGGTAAATGGAGTATGAGAGCCTTTGGGAGATATGATCACGGCGCCAATGCCATTACCTAAAGCGTTTGAAGCTCCATCAAAGTACATAGACCATCGGGATCATTCCTCAGGTCCTTCATCCGGTCCAGGTGTTTCACAGTCAGTTACTATCATGATATTCTCATCCGGAAACTCAAAGTTCATAGACTGGTAATCATCCACTGCCTCATGTGCCAAATGGTCTGCCAACACACTTCCCTTAATTGCCTTTTGGGTCGTATATTAGATGTCATACTCAGTCAAGATCATCTGCCATCTTGCTATTCTTCCGGATAAGGCAGGTTTCTCGAAGATATACTTGATTGGATCCATCTTTGATATCAATAGAGTAGTGTGAGTCAGCATATACTGTCTCAGCCGGCGAGCAGCCCATGCCAAAGCGCAACAAGTTTTCTCGAGCAACGAGTATCGGGTCTCGCAGTTGGTAAACTTTTTGCTAAGGTAATAAATAGCATGTTTTTTTCGGCCAGACTCGTCATGCTGCCCCATAACACACCCCATTGAGTTGTCGAGTACTATCAAGTATAAGATCAAAGGTCTCCCTTCAACTGGAGGCATCAGAATGAGTGGCTCTTGGAGATACTCTTTGATCCTTTCGAAAGCGGCCTGGCATTCATCGTTCCAACGTACTACTTGATCTTTCTTCAGTAACTTGAATATTGGCTCACAAGTAGCAGTCAGGTGCGAGATGAATCGAGCAATGTAGTTCAGACGTCCCAGAAAGCCTCTGACTTCTTTTTCTGTTCTGGGAGCTGGCATTTCCTATATAGCCTTCACTTTGGCAGGATCCACTTGAAAACCTTTATCGCTTACGACGAAACCCAGCAGTTTACCTGATCTCACCCCGAAGGTGCACTTGTTCGGGTTTAACCTCAGCTTGTACAACTTCAACCTGTCAAATAACTTCTGCAGATGGTCAAGGTGTTCTTCCTCAGTCTAGGACCTTTCAATCATGTCGTCGATGTATACCTCAATCTCATGATGGATCATGTCACGAAACAAAGAAACCATGGCGCGCTGATACGTTGCCCCAGCTTTCTTCAATCCAAAAGGCATGACCTTGTAGCAAAAGGTACCCCATTGAGTGACAAAAGTTGTCTTCTCCATGTCTTCGGGAGCCATTTTAATCTGATTATAACCGGAGAAACCATCCATAAATGAGAATACCTTATGCTGTGCGGTGTTGTCAACCAGAACGTCGATAAGAGGCAGAGGGAAATCATCCTTGGGGCTTGCCCTGTTCAGATCCCTATAGTCAACACACATTCGAACCTTACCATCCTTCTTCGGTACAGGAACCACGTTGGCCACCCACTGTGGGTAAGAAGTAACTTCTAGAAAACCAGCGTCAAACTGTTTCATTACTTCAGCTTTGATTTTCTTAGACATTTCTGGGCGCATTCGGCAAACCTTCTGTTTTACTGGAGGACAGTCTTCCATGGTAGGCAGGCGGTGAACCACAATATCGATATCTAACCCAGGCATATCTTCATAAGACCAGGCAAAGATCTCAACGTAGTCACGCAGCATTTGAATCAACCGTTGCTTCACACTAAGCTTCAGATTTGCCCCAATCTTGACCTCTTTCTTGTCTATATCTGTACCCAGATTTACCGATTCCACAGGCTCTTCGTGCGGCTGTATAGCCCTCTCTTCCTGAAGTAACAGTCTAGCAAGTTCACCAGGCACTTCGTAATCATCTTCACCTTCGTCTTCGGCTAAGTTGATCGAACTTTCGAAGTCATAACTGGCAGTAGTAGAGTCATACCAGTGAGATCCAGAGTGGATGTAGACTTGTATATGTGAGTGTGTGTAAAATAGCTGTTTTGCAATATATAATAAAAGAAAAACAAGGAGCGTAAAATTTGAAATGCAAGAAACGTCCAATGCTTTTATTAATGATATAGGAAAATGACACACATAAAGCCCTCATAAATGAAGCCACGGTGCCCCGGGTAAGACACCGGGCCATAAAGTTTAAAACATTGTCTGTTACAAATACAAAACAAAAAGTCTCATTACTGGGTAACAAAAGAAATTGGGATGAAGTCCTTTACTGTCCAGTTGCTTAGTCCACCGTCGGTCGTTGGGTAGATCCAACTGTCGAACTAAAACTCTTCAACATCGTCTTCAATGGCATTCACTCCTAAATTGCTGATGAACAGGGGAGGTCTTCCGATCCGTGCAATCTGAACAGCCTTTTGAGCTTCTGTAGTGAAACCCAAACCAAACTTGTTAGTCTTCTGTGAAAAATCAGGGAGTTGGCCCCAATTCGTACACCCACCTTTCTCAACAACAGCCCGGGCATCCTTGAGGGAAGCCATCTTCATAGAAGGATCTTCAACAACAGTTTCAGCTGATGCCAGTGTCTGGGGAACCTCTTCAAAATGCTGAAATGGGGTTTCAATGAACTCCCCATCCATTTCTACATATCGGAAAGAGTTGATGTGGCTCACCATGTACTCCTCCTCTCCTTGTACTGTCATAATTTTCCTTTTCACTGGGTACTTCAGCTTCTGGTGGAGCTTGAGGTCACTGCCCCAGCTTTGTGGATCCATGGACGACCCAGCAAACAAGAATAAGATGGCCGAATGTCCATCACATAGAATGTAAAGGCGAAAACCTGAGAACCAACCTTAATCGGAATATCCACTTCTCCATGCACCATCCTCTTAGACCCATCGAAGACCCTGATGACGATGTTGCTTGGTTTCAACTCCAACCCTTCATAGTCCAACCGGTGTAGAGTTTTCTTAGGCAAGACAGTCAATGAGGAACCAGTATCCACTAATACATGAGCAAGAGTAGTGCCCCTGCATTCAATGGAGACATGCAGGGCATCGTTGTGATTCTTCCCTTTAACAGTCAAATCAGTGTCAGAGAAACCCAACCCATCATCAGCAGTCAGACTAGCCACGCAATCTTTAAACTGATCAGCTGATGTTTCTTGCGGTACGTGTGTAGTCTTCAGGAAAGCAATCAGAGCCTTGACATGGGCCTCTGAGCATAGCAACAGTGATAACATAGAAATATTGGACGGGGTTTGCCCCAGCTGTTCAACTACATTGTAGTCACTCTTTTTGATGATCTTTAAAATCTCTTCCATCTCTTGTCTAGAAGCTTCAACAGTAATCGTCTTTGGTGCCTCCGTCTGGGCAGGCTCATCAGTGGTCCCTTTGCCCCGAGTGTCATACGACTCGGCAACAGGGGTAAGAATTGGAACTTGAACAGGAATAGTAGTAGGTACACTGGTAGGTGTAATATTAACAGGTTTCCGGGCAGTTGGTGGAGAGATATCATGGGAGAAAAGTCTTCCGCTGCGGGTGACTTTAGCAGGTCCAACAATATTGCTGACGTCAGTACCAGCATCCAACTCTTGTTTAACTCCATGAAAATAAACATCAGCCCCGTAGTACCAAGGGACAGCTTTATCAGATATAAAGGGGATAGGCCCAGGAACAGTGATGATCAATGGTGCGATTCTTGGAAAAAATGTAATTCTAACAGGCTTTCTCGAGGAAGCCTTGGAAGAATCGTCAAAAATTGTGATAATAGCAACTTCTTCAGTATGAACTAAAGGAACAACAGTCTTCTCAAACAGAATTTCTTTACTATCCATCAGGTGTTGGACACCTGATTTCAAAAGATGGCAACCGGTTGGTAGGGCAGAACATATACGACAACCTTCATCACAACCCAGAAATAAACCGGCTGACAAAAGATTCTTCTTCACGATCATCAAGGGAGTAGCAATATCTTTCACAGAAACGACAAACGAGTCTTCATCTATAGCGTTTACTCCATGCTTGGGCATAGGAGCAGTCACAACATTAGGTCTTTCGGGTGCCTCGAACTCAATCTCCTTAGCATCAATTAAGTCCTGTATTTTGTTCTTCAAAGCCCAACAATCATCTGTATCATGCCCCCGGCTATCAGAGTGAAAAGCACAGCGGGCATTAGGATTGTACTTAGGCGATGCAGTGTTGGGATTCTGCGAGGCCTCCCTTGGAGTTATTAGATTGATTTTCAATAACTGCGGCAGAATCTGAGACAAAGTCATGTTGAGATGGGTGAATTGCCTTCGAGGCCTCTCGGTCTTTTGTTGATTGTTGCGCTGAGGAGCCCCAACAGGTATCGAAATAACAACTGCATTAACAACTTGGCGGCGTTCAGGTCTATTATGGCTTTTCGAACTGTAAACAACACTGGACTCCTTCTTAAAAGGTTTTTTCTCGGTGCTCAATGAAACACCCTTCTGTATTTTACCAGACTTAATACCAGCCTCAATCCTTTCCCCGTTCATGATCAGCTCTGTAAACCCAGATGAGGAACTTCCGATCAGATGGTTGAAAAACGGACCAGACAAGGTCCCCAAAAACATATCAACTAGCTCCCTATAAGCCAAGGGTGGTTGCACTCTTCCAGCGAGATCCCTCCACTTCTGAGCATAATCTTTGAAACCTTCGCCCGCATCCATTGACATACCCTGGAGCTGGGTACGCGTGGGAGCGAGGTCGGTATTGTATTGGTACTGCCTGTAGAAAGCAGTAGCCAAATCTTCCCAACTACGGATACTGGCTCCTTCTAGCTGGTAAAACCATTCAAGCTGAGTCCCTGAGAGACTGTCTTGAAAGAAGTGGGTCCATAGGTTCTTATCAGCGGTGTACGACTGAATCTTCCTTACATACGACCGGAGGTGCAGTTTCAGACAAGAAACTCCGTCGTACTTAGGAAAAGCTGGTGCTTTGAATTTGTGGGGAATCACCACCCCAGATGACAGACCCAGATTTCCAAAGTCCAGACCAGACACCTTCTGTACTTCCACCGCACTCAACCGATCTTCCAGTTGCTTGTATCTATCCTCAGCCGGAGGATACTGGTCTTCGTCGAAGTCAGTCTCGTTGTTGGAAACCACATGGCTAAGATCCCTCCTTTCTTCCTGACTATCTTTCCCTCCATATGAGGTGGTCAAATCAACTTCGTCTCGTAGCCTATTTCCAAACCTGTGACCCGTGTTAAACAAGACTGTCCTCTTCTTCTTCTTCTTCTTCTTCTTCTTCTTCTTCTTCTTCTCTTTCAGAATAAGAGTCTTCAGATCTTGCTGACCCTTAGCTAGATTCACGAACAACTCTTGGAATTGGGCATTTTGAGCCTGTAGAGACTTGATTGCTTGCTCAGTTGATGGTTCGGAAGACATGATGCTGAAATAAACAGCGAAGAAGATAAGAGACCTGTAAGGGTACCTGTTATGAGGTGCATGGAATGAAATGCGTATGATATGATTTCAAAGACATCGAGAGATTCAAATTCGTAAACAAGAAATGAAACACACTTTTATTAGATAAACTTGAAATTAAAATTGTTCAACAAATTGCCCTTAAGGCGTTACAAGAAAGGAAATACTGAAAAGGAAATAAAAACTGGAAAGGAAATAATCAAAGGACAATCAGTGCTCCCATGGTCGCTTCTTGTCGGTGCGGACATAGTCATTGAGGATTCGCTCGTTCTCCAGTTGTCTTGTCAACTTCTGAATCTTCTGCTCTTGCTCGTTAAAATTTTCTCGGTAAGCATCCTGCTCTTCTCTGAGCTGCATCCAAGACCTTTTAAGTGCCCCAATGTCAGTGGGCATATGAGGATGGAGGATGGTCGGAAGAACCCCTTCTTCATTAGCAACTTCAACAATGATAGGCAGGATGGCTTCATACGACATACCCAACTTTTGGGCACGGATACGAACCTATCTAAGATATGGCTCCATTAGAAGAGAAGTCTTTGGACCCAGTTCATGTGGATCAGATCTGTGAACTCTATCCCAAGACCTCATGAATCTGCGGCATTGCTCGTCACTATCCCCTTGAAAATCAAATATTATGCTAGGCATTAGCAGCTCATGAGGTCCTTCCCTTCTGGCTCGCCCAAACTGACGTAGGGCCAAGCACGAGTTATAAGAAATTCCTCCATGGGTTTCTATCAGTGGAACATTAGGGTATTCCCCACAGCGATCAATAATGGCCACCTCGTCCATACCCTTAATAGTCCAAATGATGTCATTATGAGAGAGAGACATAACCCTATAAGCCCAGCCCATGCCTTCTTTGTTCTTCAACACTGATTTGGAGAGGTGCGAAATAAACCACCTCACCAATAATGGAGCACAACATATCAAGGTTCCTCCCTTCCGAGCAGTACGGGCATAAAGCTGATGAAGAATGTCACCCAAGAGAGTGGGTACAGGATTACGAGAGATGCAGATTTTCACCGCATTCACATCAACAAAGGAGTCAGAGTTAGGAAACAGTACCAAGCCATATATCAGAAGAGCCATAAAATCTTTGAATGCCTAAAAATCTAGACTATCCCAGAAATGATTAGCCTTACCAACCAAGAACTTAGTCAGAAAGCCCTTTGCTCCACTTATAGTTTCCCAATTAGCCATTACCTCATCCTTTGTCATATGAAGGGCTGAAGCAATCTCTTTTGGCCTAAGGATCTTCTCCCAACCTGTGAACGGGGTCTGCTCCAGAATAGAGATACCAAGCAGATCAGAGAACTCTTCTAAGGTGGGGACCAACTGGTAGTCCTGAAAAGTAAAGCAATGGTACAGTGGATCATAGAACTGGACTAGGACACTCATCATCTGCTCGTCCAATTTGGAGGTGACCAAACTAAGAAGATGCCCATGTCTTCTGATGAAGGAGGTAGTATCAAACATCTTTGCAACCAATTCTTTAAGCATAGTGGGAACCTGGACAAAGTTGATCCGAATGGTGTTCCTACGCATAGGTGCCATGACCTACAAAACAGAACAAAGATGAATCCCCCCTGTCTTTGAAATAGGTTAGTCCAATGCAAGATGTATGCAATGTTATGATGTCATGATGTCATGATAGAAAGCACACCACAAGTATCCACAAATAGCAAACATGGTAAAGGCACACAAGTCACACAGAGAGCCCTTAGATTTCAGGCTGGCAAGGAGTCTAGGTACTACCCTCTTTCAGTTCAGTTGGTTTAAACCTGTTCTAAAAATAGTAACCGGGTTCTAGAGAATCTTAATATCACTGACTACTCTCAATCGGTCATAATTCCAGTTTAGCAACCTTTTCTTGCGGTCGAAATCATCGCGAGATTTTAGTCTCAATGAGTGTAGCATACTGCTACTGTTCTATGGCCAAGTTGGTCAATTTAAAGGTTCTAAGGTCAGTTGGTGCTTAATGACCCCTTAGAAGACCCATATTCTCCTTGTTCCAACACAAGGGATATTGGTACAAACTAAAGTGCCACACCAACGTAGCTACTGCTTCAACCGTATTGGTCTACACCGTACAGTTGCCTCACAGTTTATTGCTACTTACCTAAAAGGTGTTCCCCAGATCCGGGTTAGGATCTATAGTAACTCCGATTCAAGCCCACAAATATAAAGCATACAAAGCAAACAATTGAAAACACAATGATCTAATCCTAAGGTACACCCCACTTATTAAGCGTCCCCAGCAGAGTCACCAGTTCTGTGATACGGTGGGAAAGAACTGACTGTTTCTGTGAATGCTGGTTTGCATTTTGCGTTTGTTTTTGCAAAATGTCGCAGTAAGCAAGAGTCGCCACTGTCTTTTATTTTATCCAATAAGGAAAGGAAAAAAGCACAGAAAAATTCCTTTTTCGAGATATTTCTCGGGTTCGGGGGGTAGATTATAGAAAGGGAATGTGTTAGCACTCTTTCTATCCGTGGTTATCCACGGGCTCTTAGGTACTTGCTCATATTGTTTTCAAAATTGCTTTTCTTTGTGTTTGTGGGTTTGAAGAAGTTTTTGTTTGAAAGGTGTAAGTGTGAAAAAAGATTTCGTTTTTTTGAAAGAGCAAGTACTTAAGAACCATCTACCTACTCGAAAAAGGAATCGTTCTATGCTATCTTCCTTTAGGCAATGCTATCCCACTATGAATGAGTAGGTAGCATCGTCGTTGGAGTTTAAGGGTCAATTCAAATTTAGGGACGTGCGATCACCAAAGCAATGTTAGGACGCCTTAGCGGTAACCCTAATGTCTTAGATCATTTTATCCGAGGCAACCGTTTCGAGGCAACTATGATCTTTGGACAAGAGGGCGACCTCTGAAACTTCCTATACTCAATGACCGCGTACGAAGGCAACCAAGTGAGGTGTACCCTAAGAGTGCGCATGTGCGAGTGTGTCATTTTCAGTTAATTTTGTCTTTGTACATGTTAATGGTGATCTATGTTGATTTTAGGTTAAAACATTCAATCTTGTCATGCATACCTATTGTCAAACATCTAACAATTATAAATTGCGGAAAATAAATTGCGGAAATTAAATTACAAGGCGTCGGGTATTTACATCGCAAAAAGCAACCCTTTGAAATTTAAATGCGGAAAATAAATAAAGCGGTAAAGATAGTTCTAATTATCTATTACATTCCGGAAACAAATACAATATTGAAATAAAATGGATCGCGTGCGGGAAATTAAATCGGTCGCAAGTTTTTAGGGTTTTGACCCTTTAATTATTAAAGAAAAGATTTTTTTGTTGTTTTTGAATTAAGAAAGAAATTAAACTAAGTTAATTATTAAATTAATAAATAAGTTAATTAATTAATGAAAATAAATATTTTTGGTTTTTTGTTATTTAAAGAAAGAAATAAAAATTGATCAATGTTAATAATAAAACCTAATTATGTCTAAATTAATTTTATTATTTACAAAAATATATTAAAGTTATCCTAATTAAAACTAAATTAACATAATTAGTATTTATTAATAAAAAATTAAAATTTGGTTTTAATGAAGAAAAATATTTTTTGGTTTTTATTTTATAGAGAAAATTAATTGATTGGTTAGTTAATAATAAAAATAATAACAATAAATAATTAAACAAAATAAAAAAAGAAATAAAAAGAGTTAGGGATGTGGGCCTGATTTGGAGGTTTGGAATAGCAATTCAGAGGCCCAATAACATGCTGGCCTGGTTGACTTTGAGAGATCCAGCGTGTACACTTTGACTTGGTCCCATGGTGGACCATCATCCTGGATCACTAGATCTGGCCTGGGGCCATCTGGCAAGTGATTGAGTGAGGGAGTATCCTGTGCTGCAACGCCTGATTTGCATGTGATTACCTGAAGAGGAAAAATAACAAAGCATATGGGGGGACCTGGGATTCGAACCCAGGTCCTGTACATAACTGCCAACGCTTGCTTCCACTAGGCCAACGCGCTTCAATTGTTAGTATATTGGAAAATAATTATTATAAGGGAAAACATATTAATATGCCATAAAAATAAAAAAAAAGCACGAAGATTCGAATGGTCCAATCAGAGGGAGACACGTTTGTCGTCCCTGACCTTCAAACCCTGTAAATTTACCCGTGGATTTAGATCCGCAGCTAAATTCGTAGGTCAACCCCAAAATTAAATCTAAGCCATAAAAATTCCTCCCAAGACCATGATTATGCTCGTCTTCCTCCTCCGGTCATGTCCATGGCCATTATTGGGGCTAATTTTACCTGTAAGGGAAACGCCCAAAAAGCAAACCACAAAACCCTAGATTCGGTTCTCGGCGTTACAAGTCAGATAAATAAAATTGAGTGATGCAGAAAGCTTGGAAATTTGATGAGGATCATGAATATGCCCATAGTTTGTGCAAAAGATGCAAGAAATAAGATTTACGAATTCAAGAGAAGGGCGGTTTATTGAGATACTTACAGAGCTTTTGAGCGTGTATGGAGAATGGCTTTAGGTTGGTTCTGCTTCAGTAAACCTCCAGCAATCGATTGGTGTTGAGTTTTGCTTCTGAAAATGCCTCTAAGTGTGATTTTGGTTTTGCACTTTTTTGTGAATTTTGCAAGTTTTGTTTTCAATGTTCTTGCAGCCTCTAGGTCTCAATTTTGTGCCTTTGCCTTCTATATGTATCCTAGAGTGCATTAGGTTAACAAATATGCCTTGAATCTTTGTACATCAATGCCATGAGATTGGATTTGATTCACCATTGAAAACCTTCCAAAATTGACAAAACTCAATCTTTTTGCACATGGAATGCTTGATACGAGTTTGATACTGATCTTGATGATGATTAAGTCCTAAAATAGCCAAAAAGATATCAAGCAATCAATATTTGGATTTTATTTGATTTAATTTGATTAAAAATGAAATAATTCAATAAAAAAATCCAATAAAATAATAAAATTGATAAATGGACACAAGGCTGAAGCTAGGACACGTGTGCAATGTGGAAAGTTCAAATCAAGTGGAAAAGAATGGGCCCATTTGACAAAATTTTAATTTTTAGGGATAGTTGACTTTTGGCAATTTTGCAAAAATGCTCAACTTCAACAATGCATAACTTCTTCAATTTTGAACTTTTGGAGGTGTTATTGGACTTTTTAGAAATCTTGAGATGACCCCTAACCAAACCTTTTGGTCTCATCTCAATTTGTCATTCCATTCTCAAGTTATAAGCTTTGGAAAAAAAGGTGTTTTTGTTGACTTTCAAAAATGACCTATAATGTCTAAATTTATAACTTCTTGTGAGTGCATTTTCTGATCTTGGGGTATGAAGATGGATTGTAGGAAATTTCATCCTCTTTAAAATAAGCTTTGGATGGGTCATTTATCATAAAGTATGAGAAAGTTATGCTTGGTAAAAGTTGAGTTGACTTTTCCTGCAAAACCCTAATTTAGCAACTTTTGAGTCTTGATGAATTTTGAGCAATCCTTGATGAATCATGATCAACCTTTGATAAAATGATGAAACATCCTTCAAAATGATAATGTTGGCAAAAAATCTTGAAGTTTGACTATTTGTAGGTCACAGTTGACTTTTGCCCTAGCACAGTTGATTTTTGGACCCTTTGAGCAATTGACTGAGCAAACTTCCTCTGCAAGGCTTGAAATTTGACATGGATGACATTGAGAACATATTAGGACAATAGGGAGCATTTGAGGTCATTTGGACTCAAGGATCTTGATGCAATACAAAACCCTAATTTGGGGTTGACTGTCTTAGGAGATGATTTGTCTGACCCACTCTTGAGCAAACTTGAGCAACTTGGTGATTTTTCTTGCAATGTTTGGAGAAATATGAGAGGGAAAATTTTGGGGTACAACAACTACACTCAAAAAATGGACTGTTATGGATTAATATAGTGCTGGAAAAATGGGCAGCATTGGGACTGTTTTGTAGCAAGAATAATAGTTTGATTTTCATGTACAAAACTTGTATTTTATTTTGTAACTTTGTAACAATAAGTCCAAATAAATTGTAACATGAATAAACATGTATTCTCCAATTTATTCTCAATTCCTTTTGTAATTATAAATAATCTTGAATCTTCATATGATCATGAATCTTGATATGTCTTGATAAAAATTCAAGGCCTTCCATTTGAATTGGGATAGAGTTGAACAATACTTGAATAAATTGTTGAATGATGAATAAATAATAATGCAAGTCTTAGACTTTAATCTTGAATTTTTGTAATAGAGATCCAAATAAATCACATGAATTGATTTTGTAATCAAATATAATTCCTCATGTAATTAGTCTTGTGATGACCGATTAATTGGATCGAATTCCTTTTCCCACTAACTTCTTGAATAAATGCTTCATGCAAGTCCACCAAAATAATCACAAAAATAATCTTGAATAAATATTTCATGCGATAAATGATTATTCTTGGATGAAATCTCTTGATATCTCCTATTTAATTATCACTTGAATTTAAATAAAGAAATATTCCAAATAAATTCTTCTAGAACGGTTTTGAATTTAATCATCCCATTTCGGCGAAATTCACCCCGCGTTATGAGAAAATTTGCAGATAACTTTTGGTCAAAGAAATCGACAATGACTGGCATAGCTTGGTTTTTCTTGTATTTTAGAACAATGTGAAACACACATGAACCAAAGACAATATAACTTCGACCGTTCTTTTTGAAAAAATATTCAGAGAAACTGGAGACCATCTGTTGGACAGAGTGTGGAAATAAATGCATAATTCTCTGAAATTCTTTTGATGAATCAGCTTTTGGGAATTAATGACCGACCGTATTTCTGCCTTGAGACTCAAAACCCTAATCGATGTACGACGTCCGATGCTCTTCTTCCAGACTTATTTCCTGCACATGAAAACAAAACAACAAACATACACTTCGTGCTTGATTAATGGTTAGTCATTCGTAAGATAAAATGCTCACAACACTTGATAATCTCTACACAGTCAAAGCTCCAAAGCGAAACGTTCGGAACCTACCATATTCGGTGACCTTGATGTATATAAAATAGTGCAAATGAAATAGGGATCTTAGGTCAAAAATTGGGGTATGACAGCTGCCCCTATTTAAGTTTCTTCTATCCGGAGATATGAAGATTAAAATCTTCGTCTCGACGAGATTGAAGGTACTTAAATACATAATACACAATTTTTGCCCTAAGATACCGCCATTATGTTTATGATATGAATGTAGTATTTAACTTTATGGAGAATGATACTGTATGAGACAAAATAATGCTGGAGAAACCAAGCACAAACAACCCACAGTAACAGAGATGATACACTACTGGGGAAATGAGCCATTAATTTCGAATGATAGACTCTTAACGGAGAATAAAATTTGAGAGAAGACAACTTCTGACCCTAACAAAGAAGACGCCTTGCATAGGCCACGAAAAAACAGATTATTGACCCAAGATAACAGTGAGTTCACAACCCAAGGTCAAAGATAGACAAAAGATGTATCAACTTTTGTTGATAATGAACTACCGACTTCTGAAGGTAGAGATTTAACAACAAACTTCTCTGCGAGATTTTTCCGGAGAGATACCATTTGATGCTGAAATAACATATGGTTGTAGATACACAAGTGTGATCGGTGGAAATAGAACTGACTGTTTAAAGCTGGTTCGCGTTTGCATTTAGCAAAATGTCGCGGTAAGCAAGAGTCACCACCGTCTTTTATGTTCTTCAACATGGAAAGGACAAAAGCACAGCAAAATTCCTTCTTTGAGAATGTTTCTCGGTTCGGGAGGTAGATTTATAGAAAGGGAAGGTGTTAGCACCCTTTCTATCCGTGGTTATCCACGGGCTCTTAGGTCCTTGCTCTTATGTTTTCAAAAGATGTTTTCTTTTCAAGTGTGTGTGGGTTTGAAAAAAGTTTCGTTTGAAAAATTTCTAAGTAACTCTTGTATCTGTCCTCAAGAGTGTATGAAAAATTTGTTTGAAAACTTTTTGAAAGTGTCAGTGTGAAAAGATATTTTGTTTGTTTGAAAAGAGAAAGTACCCACGAGAATCTACCTATTCTAAGGAATTAGGCTGTGTAAGAGTCCTTTAGATAGTGCTATCCCACTATTGAGAAGTAGGTAGCACCGTTGTTGGAGGTGTTCGGGTCAATTCGATGATTAGGGACAGTGTGGTCACCAAAGCAATAGTAGGACACCTTAGAAGTAACCCTAATGTCCTAGATCCTTTCTTATCCGAGGCAACCGTTTCGAGGCAACATGATCTTTAGACAGGAGGGTGACCTCTAAAACACCCTATACTTGACGACCACGTTCGAGGCAACCAGTGAGGCGTACCCTAGGAGTGGCATGTGCATGTGCATTGTTTTTCAGTTAATGTTTATCTTTGATCATGTATTTGTGATCTACGGATTAATTTTATTTAGCATACAGTCTTGCAGGTATAATTAACAGTTAAGAGTGCGGAAAATAAAGTACGGAAATATGAATCTACGCTATTATAAGGCGCGGGTCTATACATCGCCAAAAACAAAAACCCGTTTTGAAATAAATGCGGAAAGTAAAGAAAGCGGTAAATCCTAATTACTATTACATCCTTTGAGCAGATACATAATAATCAAAAATAAGAATTAAAATGCGGAAGAAAATTAAATCGGGACGTCCTTAGGGTTTTGACCCTTTTTGAGAAAAGAATTTAAGTTTTGTCCTTTTTGCAATTAATCAAATATTAAACCTAAACCTAATTAATTAATTAATTATTTACAGGAAAAATGTTTTTTTGTGTTTTTTATGTTTTATGAAAATAAAAAGAAAAAGGAAATAAAATTAAAAGTTAAAACCTAATTCTAAGTTTATTTTATTTATTGTAAAAAAGTTAAAATTAGACCTAATTTAAACTAAGTTAATTAATTAGAGTTTATTTACAAAAATAATAATTAATAAATAGGAATAACAATAATTAATGAAAATATTTACATTTTAATATTCTGAATTTTCTTATGAAAAATAATTAATTTATGAATTAATAATAATAATTAATAAGAGTTAATAAAAATTAGTAAAAAGAAAATAAAAGGAAAGAAAATAAAAAGAAACATAGAAACCAGTGGGGGTGTGCTGGCCCAGATGGAGGTGAATTTGTTGAATTTGGCCCATTAAGCACAAAGCCATGTTTGACTTCCTTGAATCGTCCAGATATGCATTGACTCCTGAACACCATGGTCTTCATTCTTTGACCATTGGATTGAGGGTTGTGGACACTTGGCGCTTGGACCATTGGTGGTTTATGGTAGAATGCAATGAATAGCCTGCATAGTATTATATAAGAAAAAATATGAAACAAAGTTTGGGGGACCTGGGAATCGAACCCAGGTCCCAGTAGTTACCAGACACATCATCAACCACCAAGCCACTTTGCACGCTTTGTTCATATGATATGCAATAAATATAAAATATAGAAACAACGTCCATGCTTGAAATTAACAAAAAAACGCGCGCTACGTTTGAACTATCCAGTCACACTCTTCCACATATTGTCTTCTTTGCTTGGCCTGTAACAAAAAGAGTCAAATAACGGGGGTTTTTAACCCCCACAAACTGCAAAATGCAAAAATAGCGATTAGCTCTGTGCGTTATATAAATAGGGCGCGAGGGTTGGGTTGAATTCGTCTGGCCTTGACGAATTCAACCATATGCGTCTCAAGGTCCAATTTTTCCTTAATAACAAATCCCTAATTTTGAAGCTTGGAAACCCTAGAATCCATTAATGGCGTTTTCTGTTTCAGGGCACCATAATACAATTAACCTATATCATTAGCTTCAGAAAGGTTAGAGCAATGCAAAGCATACAAAAAATCACATTAAATGTGCAGGAATTATGAGTTCTGATTATGAGAAAGAAGATTAAACCGTGTCACTGTTCTGGACGATTCTGATAGCTTCAAGGCTCGTTTTTTATTGCAAATTGTTTCTGAATGTCCCAGCAAGGTATTGGAATCAAGAAAAGGTTTTGAATTGGCCTGGAAGGTTGAATTCAGTTTTCAAATTTCTTGGCTTTTTTTCAATATTGTAATGGTGTTTCTGCAGCAGCTTGCCCGTTCAAGGCTTTAGGGTTTGCTTCAGTATTTAAGTTGGAAGGGAATTAGGGTACAAACTAGGTCAAAGATCCATGGAATAATGTTTTGCATCTTTGATTTCTAATCAAATATTTTTCAATATTTTTGATTGAAAAACCTTGCCAAAATTGGATATTTTTTCCTCTTTGATGGATGCACGAAATTTCCAGCTTGCCCTGATCTTATTTGCTTCACAAAAGATTTGAAAAACATATCTTGGCATTTTCCTACAATTAAATCAATTAAATGAATTATTAATCAATTAAAAATCCAAATAATTAATAAAAATAATAAAATAATTCAAATTAATCTCAATGGGTCGTGCATAAGCCTTGGGTAAAGATTCAAGAAGGAATTTGGGGCCCATTAGCAAAAATGAAGTGTTTTGGGCAAAGTTTACTTTTGCAAATTTCCAAAAATTTCCCAACTTCTCCAATGCATATCTTGCTCAATTTTGATCATATGAACATGTTCTTGGACATTTTGGAAAGGTCTTGAAGTCCTATAACCAATGCCTTTTGTCCCATGTCATTTTGATTTACCAATCTCAAGTTATGATCTTTGACTTAAAGTGCCTTTTTGTTGACTTTTGAAATTGACCTATAATGTAGAAATTGATAACTTTTTGTGAGAGCATTTCTTGGACTTGGAATGTGAAGATGAATTGTAGGAAATGTCATGCCCTTCAAAATGAGCATTGGATGGGATTTTTCTGATGAACCATGAAAAAGTTATGCCTTGGTCAAGTTACAGTTGACTTTTCAGCTGTCCAAAAATAGAAACTTTTGGCATCTTGATGATTTCTGAGCCATGCTTGTGGAATCATGATCTAGAATTGATCAAATGATGATTGTGGCTTCAAAATAAGATGTTGACCAAATTTTTTGACTTTTGACTGTAAAATGACCATTTTTCCCCTGCAGTTGATTGTGGAGCAACTAGGGGTTTTGACTGTGCAATTGGACCCTGTGAGTCCTGAGACTTGACATGTAGATGCTTGACAATGTGTATAGGCCTATGGGACTTGATTGAGCCCTTGAAAACCTCAAATTCCTTGAAAGAACCAAAACCCTAATTTTGACTGTGTTAGGAGGCAATTGGACTGTGCAACCCTTGAGGAATCTTGAAGCATTTGAAGATTGATCTTGACACATCTTGAAGAAAATGGGAGGGCAAATTTTAGGGTAAAACAGTTGCCCCTGTTCAATCTTCTTAGACCTGAGGATGTAGATTGGCTTGCGTTCCTTTCGTGATCCGAAGGTGGAAGATGATTGAACACTAGAGTGCCCAGAAATTTGCACTCACATAGTAGAATATCAGCAATGTGATGGCGGGAATGGGCTTACAGATTCCATTTGGAGAGATGATGGATAGGAGGATGGGCTTATAGATGCCATCTGCAGATGTGACAGAACCTTGTCGGGAATGGGCTTATATATGCCATTTGGAAATGTAATGGATAGTTGAATCTGAATAAGAAATAGAATAGCTTCCATGTCTAGAGCATATCTAGTCTATATCTAATTACTGATGCCTGAATAAACAGTAGAATGACCGCCGCGTCTGGGGTATATCTATACTGTATCTGAATGAGTGACAAAATGTCATCCGAGTCTTGATCGTATCTGGAATGTCTTTTGAATGAATATGGACTAAACAATAGAATAGCCTCCGGGTCTGGAGCATCTCTAAGTTGTCTTTAGAAGTTTGAATCTGAATAAGCAGTAGAATAACATCCGGGTCAGGAGCATCTCTAAGCTATATCTGAAAGGAACTCTGGAATAAGTATCAGAAAGTTGCCATGCCTGGGTCGCAACTGAACTATCTCTAGAATGATTCTCTGAATAAGAGATAGAATAGCATCCGTGTCCGGAGCATCTCTGGGTCATCTCTGAAAAGCAACTCTGAATTAGCAACAGAATAGCATCCGGTTTGGAGCATATCTGAACTATCTCTGAGAAGAAACTTTGAATAAGCAAAAGAATAGTATCCGGTTTGGAGCATATCTAGGCTATATCTGAAGAGAACATCTGAATAAGCAAAAGAACAGCATCCATATCTGGAGCATTTCCCAGCTATATCTGAAAGGGAATCTGAATAAGCAATAGAATATCATCCGCATCGGGAGCATCTCTAAGCTATATCTGAAAGGGAATCTGGAATAAGTATCAGAATGTAGCCATATCTGGATCACATCTGAACCATCTCTAGAGGGGAATCTGGAATAAGTATCAGAATGTAGCCATATCTGGATCGCATCTGAACCATCTCTAGAAGGGAATCTTTAATAAGTATCAGAATGTAGCCATGTCTGGATCGCATCTGAACCATCTCTAGAAGGACATCTGAATAAGCAATAGAACAACATCCGTGTCCGGAGCATCTCTAAGCTATCTCTAGAAGGAAGTTTGAATAAGCAATAGAACAACATCCATATCTGGAGCATCTCTAAGCCATTTCTGGGAAGAAACTATGAATAAGCGATAGAATAGCATCCGGGTCCGGAGCATCTCTAAACCATTTCTGAAATCTCTTTAATGTAGATATGCCCTGGCTAGATACAGGTATCGAATCCACAATCAATCGCTCACAGATATGCCCTGGCTAGATAGAGGTATCGAATCTGGAATTGCGACAGTTGATAGTAATCATCTTTGGATTGACCTTTTTCCTGAAAAGGTAAAACATCAGTTGTACGCAATGTCATGATGCATGAACTGCATGATTTTAAGATGTTCTCAAAAATAAATGAGATTTGTGTTGTATGATGCGTATGCATGCTATAATATATGAAGATGTGATGTTTATGAATGTATTTTCGTCTAGGAAAATAAATCCTTGACGAATGCCGGGAGTTTGTTGAATCCTGGGTTGATATTTGAAGAATAGAGTTCTTCGTTTCCGCTGGGGATGATGGTTGCAAGAATAAACCGGTAAGAGAAGATGACTCCGTTGGGGAATAAACTTGTTGAAGGGATTACTCTGCGGGGAATACTCTGTGGGAAGAGATACTTCACTGAGGTTTTGTTGATAACTCCGCTGGGGCTTCCGTTGATATGTTTTGTTGGGGAATTTGATGAACTCCGCTGGGGGATAGGAAGAACTTCGCCGAGGAAGGTCTTTCCGTGGTAATTAGCTGAGGATAACCCAGTTATAAGCTCTGGTGGGGAATAACCTCCTGAATAAAGCTGGGGAGAGATATGTACTCTGCAGGTGATAAGCTTCCAGAATCTACTGGGGATAGCTTCCGGAATCTACTGGGGATAAGCCTCCAGAATCTACTGGGGAGATGGTTCAACTCTCTTGGGGAAACTTTTGAGACTGCACTGGGGAATGGCTCCACTGGGGTGTCTTGTATTCCGCCGGGGAACAATCTTATACTAAGACTGCCGGAGATGCTTGCTTAGGAACATCTGTATATTCTGCTGGGGAATATTAAGATCTTCTGGGGATGCCCGACTTCCTTAAGGCTGACAGTAGACTAACTCTGCTTGGGGAGAGTGTTGCTGACTTGTTGGAGATACTGTGCCTTTTCGGGCTGAAGGTAGACCAACTCTGCTCGGGGGAGAGTATTGTTGATTCTGGTCTTACTCTGCGGGGAGTGGAGGTATCTTGGTTACATTCTTCAGCCGAACCTACCTTGGTACCTGGAGGACAGAGCAGCTTGTACAATTCGGACGATTCCTATTGCCCCAGTTTCTGCGGGAGAAGGTACCTGTGGAGGTGCTTGATGACTGCCGACTGACAAATCTTCTTCTGGTAGGCAAGTGACGAGATGCCGGGACATAGTTGTACGCTTTGATCCCTAACTTTTGCCTGGACCGCCCTTTCGGGTTTTCAGTCCACCAGGATACCCATTTTTGCCCAAGCCGCCTTTTTAGATTTTCGACTTGCCG
Organism: Vicia faba; assembly: GCA_948472305.1. Taxonomy (NCBI): domain Eukaryota; kingdom Viridiplantae; phylum Streptophyta; class Magnoliopsida; order Fabales; family Fabaceae; genus Vicia; species Vicia faba. Next base: position 930,412,758 of record OX451741.1, on the reverse strand, counting down.
GGTGTATAATTTTTTATTTTCATCCCTTATTTTTTCCCGAACCCTTTTGGTTCGCCGGGAAGCCCTTATTTTTGCCTAGGTGTGTCAACCTAGCGGGTCTTTGATTATGCGTAGTATTTTTTCGACCATGTCCATGCTCTCAGAATGCAGGGAGTTGTCACTGTCAGTAGTGTAGTATTGCCCTACTACCAGAAGATGTCTGATCGTACAATGCCCCAAGTGATCCAGATGGAGATTTGCCCCAAGATGGTTGGCCTTTTGAGAGATTCTCCGAATCTTGACTTAACTGCCCCATATGATGGACAATGATCACGTCTGCCCCTTGGTTGGAGGTGCTTTTGTTCAATAGATATTCTTCGTGCGAATTTCTTTGTTGTTCGAACAAATAGTCATATGCAAACAATTTTATATCAGAAATGCAACTCTTATGTCTGTTTTGAAGATTTTGAAAATGCATTTTTCAGTAAAACAAGCAAATTTTGTAAAATGCGATGTCAACTCGTTGTTTTACCGCAAGCCTTAAGGAGTCAGGATACCTTTTGTAACAGTATGCTTTCGAACTAACCCATGCTTCAGCTAGGACTTTTAAGGGTTATATCGTGGCCTGGTTCACGGTTTAAGAAACAAAGGATAAAGGCTCAAAATTTATTTGTACCCACCCGCTATTCGTGATGTTCTTCGATCCTAAACTCAGCTAATCGTGCGTTAGACCTTGTTTGAGTCTTTGTTTTGATATACCAGTGATGGTTCGGATACTGACAATTTATTTTGAACAGGCAGTCATTTTTATAAGGGTTTGCAGGACCTCTTTCTTTTTTGATTTCGTTATCCCTGTTTTTTGCCTGAACTGTTCCTTTTGTGATTACAGTCAGCGGGATGCCCCGGTTTTGTAAGTCTCCTTCATAGGTCTTGACTTGTTGGGCTTTTATTTTTTTTTAGGGATAGTGACTACCTGTCTTTATGATCATTCGGAACCATCACTGTCTTTTGTTTTGTAAGGACCTCTTTGGTGCCATTCGTTGTGCACTTGGATCAACTGAGAGAACTACCCTGCCCCAGGTTATGATTAAGGGTTTTAATTTTCGAAAAGAAAAACTCCTACTTCTTTGGCTCGAAGGGGTTGACGAGGGATTATCATCCTTATAACTCTAGTGTTTAGGGATTGAAACAATGCCTGTACCTCATCAGCGAGGCCTATTCAAAAGCATACTGTAAAGATCGTGGTATCGTTTTCGTCATCCTCCCTCAAGAGGCTTAGAATTATTAATCGAAAGTTGATCATCACAGAAAAATGAAAGCAATTTTAAATATAATGAATACGAATAGATTAATTCAAACAGACATATGCGATGCATTAATGGAATAAACAAGTTTGCTATGACATTAATTGTTTGTATAAGCAAAGAAAAATATAACTCGGAAATTCAAATAGAACAAAAGCCTTCAATGATTTGGCAAAGGAGCCATGATTATGTTTGGAGTCTCTGGTGCTTCAAACTGGACTTCCCTGGCATCGATCATGTCTTGGACCTTGTTCTTCAGAGCCCAACAGTTGTCCGTAGTATGCCCCGGGCTATCAGAGTGATATGCGCACCTTTCGTTGGGATGATAGTTAGGAGCATAAGTGTTTGGATTCCGAAGAGGAGCCCTTAATGTAATCAACCCTGCCTTCAACATTTGCTGTAGCGCTTGATCCAGTGACATGTTGATCTTAGTGAACTGTCGTTTGGGTGCGACCTCCTTACGTTGCTGCCCTTGTCTTTGCTGCGCAGGCATAGGATTAGAGATCCTGGTTGCCCCTACATGTTGATCATGACGACTCTTTTTACCATGCACATCATTGGACTCTTTTTTCCCAGTGTAAGGCTTTTTGTGAGTATCAGAAGGTGTCGCTTCTTGAATTTTCCCAGCCTTGATACTAGCTTCAATCCTCTCCCCGGTCAAGATCAAATCTGTAAACCCAGCAGAAGAATTCCCAATCAGATGGTGAAAGAAAGGACCAGACAGGGTCCCCAGGAACATATCAACGAGCTCTCGGTCGGTCATAGGTGGCTGCACCCTTCCAACAAGGTCCCTCCATTTTTGCGCATACTCTTTGAAACCTTCACCCGTCCCAAGTGACATACCCTGGAGTTGGGTACGCGTAGGAGCGAGGTCGGAATTGTACTGATACTGCTTGTAGAATGTAGTAGCCAAGTCCTCCCAGTTACAAATACTGGCTCCATCCAGCTGATAGAACCATTCGAGTTGAGTCCCTGAAAGACTTTCCTGGAAGAAATGGATCCATAGATTCTTGTCAACAGTGTAAGTTTGGATCTTCCTTACGTATGAACGGAGGTGCAACTTAGGACAGGAAGCTCCGTCGTACTTTGCAAAGGCAGGTGCTTTGAATTTGTGAGGGATCACCACCCCAGAGGATAAACCTAGATCTTCGAAATACAGACCGGGTACCTTTTGTATCTCCATAGCACTTAGCCGGTCTTCTAGCTGTTTGTACCTGTCCTCAGCAGGAGGGTACTGTTCATCATTGTAATCTGTCTCGTTGTCGGAGACCACGGGACTAGGAACCCTTCCCCCTTGGGGACTGTCTTTCCCTACAGAGGAAGGAGCTTGATCAACCTCATTTTGCAGTGTATTCCCAAACCTCCGTCCAGAGTTGAATAACACAATCCTCTTCTTCTTCTTCTTCTCTTTCAGAAGCAGAGTCTTCAAATCCTGTTGACCCTGGGCTAGCTCGTAACCATCTCTTGGAACTGGGCATTATGGGCCTGGAGGGCCTTGATAGCTTGTTCATTGGATGATTCAGGATTCATGCTGATTGCTGAAATAAACAGCGAAGAAGATTAAGCAACCTGTAAAAAGGGGTACCTGTAATGCAATGATATGTATGTATGCATGCGATGTTTTCAAGGATCTCGCGGGGTAAATAAGAGAATTGTTAGAATTTTCATTTTGTAGCTTGATGGAAGGCACAACATATTGTTGAGAGTCCTTCTTCAAGAGTCAAGGCTCACCATATCGAGTGGGTCATAGCCCCTGACTCAAGTCATTAACCTTGGCTAGAGGAAAATAAATCCCCTTTGCCCCTTGCTAGACAGTTGGTACATCATGACCTGCATCACAGACCCTTGAGATCCTTGAAACGGGTTAGTCCTTATGCAGGATGTATGCAATGGTATGATGGTATGATGTTATGCTATGCGTGGAGTGATGTAAGTAAACCATGTTATGAGTCCCGATTAAGGACTGTAAACAAAACCTGCAAGAAACTCATGTGTCAGATAACAAGCATGCAAGTAGTCAAGTTTGAAGGCACACAAGTCACACAAGACAACCCTTAGAGTTTAGGCCAGCATGAAGTTTAGGTGTTACCCTCTTGAAGTTGGTGGGCTCGAACCTGTCCTATCAAAAGTAACCGGGTTCTAAGGAGCTCAATATCATTGGGTTGTTTTCTGTGTTCATTGTTTTGATTTAGCCATTGGACTGACGATCAAAATATTCCAAGAAAACAACCCTCAATGAGTGTAGTATCGAGTATCTACCAACTTCGGACTGCACCAAGGTCGGTCATCTCACTACCCCTAAAGAGGCCAGGATGGTCAAGTAAGGTTCCTAAGGTCAGTTGATGCTTCACGACACCACGCAACGGCCCCGTACTCTCCTTGACTTGACTCAAGGGTTACCGGTACTCACCAAAGTGCTACATCAATGTAGCAACTACTTCAACCGTGTCGGTATACCCCGCACAGTTCCCTCACAGTTTGTTACTACCTAAAAGGTATCCCCCAGATCCGGGTTAGGATCTATGAAACTCCCAAAACAGGCCCACAATATTAAAGCAATCAAAACAGGCAATTGAAAACATAAGTATGATCTAATCCTAAGGTACACCTCACTTATTATTTATCCCCAACAGAGTCGCCAGTTCTGTGATCGGTGGAAATAGAACTGACTGTTTAAAGCTGGTTCGCGTTTGCATTTAGCAAAATGTCGCGGTAAGCAAGAGTCGCCACCGTCTTTTATGTTCTCCAACATGGAAAGGACAAAAGCACATCAAAATTCCTTCTTTGAGAATGTTTCTCGGTTCGGGAGGTAGATTTATAGAAAGGGAAGGTGTTAGCACCCTTTCTATCCGTGGTTATCCACGGGCTCTTAGGTACTTGCTCTTATGTTTTCAAAATATGTTTGCTTTTCAAGTGTGTGTGGGTTTGAAAAAAGTTTCGTTTGAAAAATTTCTAAGTAACTCTTGTATCTGTCCTCAAGAGTGTATGAAAAATTTGTTTGAAAACTTTTTGAAAGTGTCAGTGTGAAAAGATATTTTGTTTGTTTGAAAAGAGCAAGTACCCACGAGAATCTACCTACTCTAAGGAATTAGGCTGTGTAAGAGTCCTTGAGATAGTGCTATCCCACTATTGAGAAGTAGGTAGCACCGTCGTTGGAGGTGTTTGGGTCAATTCGATGATTAGGGACAGTGTGGTCACCAAAGCAACAGTAGGACACCTTATAAGTAACCCTAATGTCCTAGATCCTTTCTTATCCGAGGTAACCATTTCGAGGCAACAGGATCTTTAGACAGGAGGGCGACCTCTAAAACACCCTATACTTGACGACCACGTTCGAGGCAACCAGTGAGGCGTACCCTAGGAGTGGCATGTGCATGTGCGCTGTTTTTCAGTTAATGTTTATCTTTGATCATGTATTTGTGATCTACGGATTAATTTTATTTGGCATACAGTCTTGCAGGCATAATTAACAGTTAAGAGTGCAGAAAATAAAGTACGGAAATATGAATCTACGCTATTACAAGGTGCGGGTCTATACATCGCCAAAAACAAAAACCCGTTTTGAAATAAATGCGGAAAGTAAAGAAAGCGGTAAATCCTAATTACTATTACATCCTTTGAGCAGATACATAATAATCAAAAATAAGAATTAAAATGCGGAAGAAAATTAAATCGGGACGTCCTTAGGGTTTTGACCCTTTTTGAGAAAAGAATTTAAGTTTTGTCCTTTTTTGCAATTAATCAAATATTAAACCTAAACCTAATTAATTAATTAATTATTTATAGGAAAAATGTTTTTTTGTGTTTTTTATGTTTTATGAAAATAAAAAGAAAAAGGAAATAAAATTAAAAGTTAAAACCTAATTCTAAGTTTATTTTATTTATTGTAAAAAAGTTAAAATTAGACCTAATTTAAACTAAGTTAATTAATTAGAGTTTATTTACAAAAATAATAATTAATAAATAGGAATAATAATAATTAATGAAAATATTTACATTTTAATTTCCTGAATTTTGTTATGAAAAATAATTAATTTATGAATTAATAATAATAATTAATAAGAGTTAATAAAAATTAGTAAAAAGAAAATAAAAGGAAAGAAAATAAAAAGAAACATAGAAACCAGTGGGGGTGTGCTGGCCCAGATGGAGGTGAATTTGTTGAATCTGGCCCATTAAGCACAAAGCCATGTTTGACTTCCTTAAATCGTCCAGATATGCATTGACTCCTGAACACCATGGTCTTCATTCTTTGGCCATTGGATTGAGGGTTGTGGACACTTGGCGCTTGGACCATTGGAGGTTTATGGTAGAATGCAATGAATAGCCTGCATAGGATTATATAAGAAAAAATATGAAACAAAGTTTGGGGGACCTGGGAATCGAACCCAGGTCCCAGTAGTTACCAGACACATCATCAACCACCAAGCCACTTTGCACGCTTTGTTCATATGATATGCAATAAATATAAAATATAGAAACAACGTCCATGCTGGAAATTAACAAAAAAACGCGCGCTACATTTGAATTATCCAGTCACGCTCTTCCACGTATTGTCTTCTTCGCTTTGCCTGTAACAAAAAGAGTCAAATAGCGGGGGTTTTTAACCCCCACAAACTGCAAAATGCAAAAATAGCGATTAGCTCTGTGCGTTATATAAATAGGGCGTGAGGGTTGGGTTGAATTTGTCTGGCCTTGATGAATTCAACCATATGCGTCTCAAGGTCCAATTTTTCCTTAATAGCAAACCCCAGATTTTGAAGCTTGGAAACCCTAGAATCCATTAATGGCGTTTTCTGTTTCAGGGCACCATAATACAATTAACCTATATCATTAGCTTCAAAAAGGTTAGAGCAATGTAAAGCATACAAAAAATCACATTAAATGTGCAGGAATTATGAATTCTGATTATGAGAAAGAAGATTAAACCGTGTCACTGTTCTGGATGATTCTGATAGCTTCAAGGCTCGTTTTTTATTGCAAATTGTTTCTGAATGTCCCAGCAAGGTGTTGGAATCAAGAAAAGGTTTTGAATTGGCCTGGAAGGTTGAATTCAATTTTCAAATTTCTTGGATTTTTTTCAATATTGTAATGGTGTTTCTGCAGCAGTTTGCCCGTTCAAGGCTTTAGGGTTTGCTTCAGTATTTATGTTGGAAGGGAATTAGGGTACAAACTAGGTCAAAGATCCATGGAATAATGTTTTGCATCTTTGATTTCCAATCAAATATTTTTCAATCTTTTTGATTGAAAAACCTTGCCAAAATTGGATATTTTTGCCTCTTTGATGGATGCACGAAATTGCCAGCTTGCCCTGATCTTATTTGCTACACAAAATATTTGAAAAACATATCTTGGCATTTTCCTACAATTAAATCAATTAAATGAATTATTAATCAATTAAAAATCCAAATAATTAATAAAAATAAGAAAATAATTCAAATTAATCTCAATTGGTCGTGCATAAGCCTTGGGTAAAGATTCAAGAAGGAATTTGGGGCCCATTAGCAAAAATGAAGTGTTTTGGGCAAAGTTAACTTTTGCAAATTTCCAAAAATTTCCCAACTTCTCCAATGCATATCTTGGTCAATTTTGATCATATGAACATGTTCTTGGACATTTTGGAAAGGTCTTGAAGTCCTCTAACCAATTCCTTTGGTCCCATGTCATTTTGATTTACCAATCTCAAGTTATGGTCTTTGACTTAAAGTGCCTTTTTGTTGACTTTTGAAATTGACCTATAATGTAGAAATTGATAACTTTTTGTGAGAGCATTTCTTGGACTTGGAATGTGAATATGAATTGTAGGAAATGTCATCCCCTTCAAAATGAGCATTCGATGGGATTTTTCTGATGAACCATGAAAAAGTTATGCCTTGGTCAAGTTACAGTTGACTTTTCAACTGTCCAAAAATAGAAACTTTTGGTATCTTGATGATTTCTGAGCCATGCTTGTGGAATCATGATCAAGAATTGATCAAATGATGATTGTGGCTTCAAAATAATATGTTGACCAAAATTTTTGACTTTTGACTGTAAAATGACCATTTTGCCTCTGTAGTTGATTGTGGAGCAACTAGGGCTTTTGATTGTGCAATTGGACCCTGTGAGTCCTGAGACTTGACATGTAGATGCTTGACAATGTGTATAGGCCTATGGGACTTGATTGAGCCCTTGAAAACCTCAAATTCCTTGTAAGAACCAAAACCCTAATTTTGACTATGTTAGGAGGCAATTGGACTGTGCAACCCTTGAGGAATCTTGAAGCATTTGAAGATTGATCTTGACACATCTTGAAGAACATGGGAGGGAAAATTTTGGGGTACAACAACAAGCTGCTCAAATAAAGAAGTCATCACTTGCTGTCTTCAAAGGATGTCTATAACATACAAGCGGCTCAAATAAAGAAGCCGCCACTTATTGTCTTCAAAGGATGTCTATAACATACAAGCTGCTCAAATAAAGTAGCCGCCACTTGTTGTCTTCAAAGGATGTCTATAACAAACAAGCTGCTCAAATAAAGAAGCTACCACTTGTCGTGGTCCAAAGATGTCAATAACGCACAAGTTGCTCATGAAGAGACTGCCGCTTGTCGTTTTTCAAAGATGTCAATAACGTACAAGTTGCTCATGAAGAGACTGCCGCTTGTCGTTTTCCAAAGAAGTCAATAACGCACAAGTTGCTCATGAAGAGACCGCCGCTTGTCGTTTTCCAAAGATGTCAAATAACACACAAGTTGCTCATGAAGAGACCGCCGCTTATCTTTTTCCAAAGAAGTCAATAACGTACAAGTTGCTCATGAAGAGACCGCCGCTTATCATTTTCCAAAGATGTCAATAACGCACAAGTTGCTCATGAAGAGACCGCCGCTTGTCATTTTCCAAAGATGTTTCAGAAGAAAGTTGTGATAACACTGCCAGGGAATAAAATTCTTCTTCAAAGGGAACCATGAATAGATCCTTCCTAAGGAGATCAGATAGCCAAATGTGCAAAATAAATGCACTATTCATATAGGGTGCCTAGCCTGGAGAAAACCACGAGATAGCCTATGCAAGAGACAAAACTCAATCCAGGAATAAACCAGAGAGAAGACAGTCAAACAAGACTGCCTCCAATGAGAAAATAACCCAATTGGGGATTCACCCTATCCATAGATGGACAAGGAAGGCTAAATCAAAAATTCATCCACGAGGATTAGCTCAGCTGGGGAATTGGAAAGGAAGCACATTTTTTGCCTAAGTTAACATTCTACTTGGAAAGAACATGTACGCTGTTTGAATAAACATAAACAAGGTATACGACCCAAAATCATCGACAAATGTGAATGTGTATGCATGATATATGTGTAAATGAGTAAATGAATGTTATGCTGACAAAACAGATAGAGGAAATAAATTGAAGATGATAAGATATCACAAAATAAATAGATACTCGGCCAATCTTAAAGAGATGGAAGATAACTGGAACTGAAACCAAAAAGCAACATCAGAGCGTATCACGCTACAAGGCTCAAGTCTTCTGGGAAGAAAAGTATTCAAATCCAATCTTCTAACACCAATTGACCACTGTCATTACGCAAAATGTACCACACTTCAGAAATTTGTCCAAATAAAGATTACCTAAACAAAGCTTAACCGGAATTGCTGGGGAGTCACCAAGTTAGTACTCTACTAGAAACACAAGATTGCTCAACCGACACCTCATGATGATTTTGAAAGAAAAAATGTTTATCATGCAAGGATAAATTACTGTACTGTTTTGCATTTCATGGCTTAACCATCCTTGGAGAAACTGTTAATATTCCTTCCAATATTCACGACACATTTCAAAATAGGAATGCGTTAATTAACTTTGTTTCAAATATTGCCATAAAAGCTAAAATTTTGCCCACAAAAAGATAAATGCTCAAATTTCATTAATAAGATGGTAGTTCGCTAACAATGCGAATCCAATGGTTTACAAAAATTTGGGAAATAGTACATGAATGAAAAAGGTTACACAAAAACAATGATCATTATTCTCCCTAACAACTTCGAATTCTGAGATGCTTCCAATGCCATGATTGGTTTGACAAAAGCCTGCCTAAGCCGCCCCTTCGGGTTTTCAACTTAGCGAACTGTCAACTCAAACCTAGGCTAAATACTTCTTGACTGCATCGGCGTTCACGGAGCACGGGAGTTCTTCACCATCCATATTTGTGAGAATCATGGCGCCTCCAGAGAAAACCTTCTTAACGACATACGGTCCTTCATAATTCGGAGCCCATTTGCCCCTAAAATCAGGTTGGAAAGATAATATCTTCTTGAGCACGAGGTCACCTTCTCTGAATTCGCGCAGTCGAACCTTCTTATCAAAAGCCTTCTTCATTCTTTGCTGATATAGTTGACTGTGACACAACGCTGTCAATCTCTTTTCTTTAATTAAATTCAACTGGTCATATCTACTTTAACACCATTCAACCTCAGAAAGTTTAGCTTCCATCAAAACTCTCATAGACGGGATCTCAACCTCCACGGGAAGTACTGCTTCCATGCCATAAACTAGGGAAATGGAGTTGCGCTTGTTGAAGTGCGAATTGAAGTACGGTACCCATGCAGAGCAAATGGAAGAATTTCATGCCAATGTTTATAAGTTACCACCATGTTCTGGATAATCTTTTTGATGTTCTTATTAGCAGCTTCAACAACCCCGTTCATCCTTGGCCTGTAGGGAGAAGAATTATGATGCTCGATCTTGAACTCTTCACAAAGCTCTTTCATCATTTTGTTATTCAAATTCGAACCATTATCAATGATGATCTTGCTCGGGATGTCGTATCGACAAATGATCTGATTCTTGATAAATCTGACTACCACCTGTCTGGTTACATTAGCATAAGATGATGCTTCCACCCATTTAGTAAAATAATCGATGGCTACCAAGATGAAACGATGACCATTTGAAGCTTTGGGTTCAATCATTCTAGTCATATCAATGCCCCACATAGAGAAAGGCCAAGGTGAAGAGATAACATTAAGGAGGGTCGGTGGCATAAATTTGGCATTTATGACATTTCTTCACATATTTGCAGCAATTAGATTCCATCGTCATCCAATAGTAACCAGCTCTCAACATCTTTTTAGCCATTGCATGTCCATTGGTATGAGTGCCAAAGGATCCTTCATGTACTTCTTGCATCAGCAGGCCTGTTTCATGTCTGTCTACGCATCTGAGTAAGACCATGTCGTAATTCCTTTTATATAATACTTCTTCATTGAGGAAGAAATTACTTTACAATCTCCTCAACGTCTTCCTATCCTTATTGGATGCCCCAGGCGGGTACTCTTGAGTTTGAAGAACACGTTTAATGTCATAGAACCACGGTTTATCGTCAGTGACTTCCTCTACTGAGAACACATGAGCAGGTCTATCAAGGCGCATAACTCTGATCGTAGGCACATCCTTCCAATCATTCACTTGGAACATGGAAGACAAAGTAGCTAAAGCATCAGCCATTTGGCTTTCATCTTTAGGGATATGATGTAATTCCACTTCTGTTCTGGACTGGGCCCGACTGGCCCAATAGAATTGATAAGGCCCAATCCAAACGGACTTGCTGGGGGTCACGCCGACCAAAGGATCACAGTCGTGCCCGACATGCTCCCTGGGGCTACTTGCTTGATCTCCTACTGTTCAGCTCGACCTCACCTCGAGCACCCCTCTTAGGGCAGACTCAGCCCACTGCACTCTCAACGGGACTCCGAAAAGACCGCGTCTCTGTCCGCCCGCACTCCACGCAGAACATCCAGGGAGGGGACCACGTGCGGGTCCCCACTACGCACGTAGAACCTGGTAGTTCCTCCATTGGGCCAAACCTGCCCGGCCCAATAAAGGAACCTTGGCCCAGCACTGGGGGCTATAAATACCCTCTGTTTCCAGAGGGTCAGGTATTCATCATTCTACCCATACTCTTACTATTGTCTGCTCGTGCTCTTACTCACTTCAGCATCAGAGTATCTTGCAGGTACCCCCCCACCTCGTTCAAAACTTCAGCTCGGAGCCAGCCTTGACGGTCCAAGTCTGATCAGGTTAGATCAGTGGCGCCGTCTGTGGGAAACAACTTCCCCGTCTTGCAAACTCAAAGACCAAAGCTCAAATTCAACTACCTGTCATGGCTGACCAAGCTCGCGATGAGCAGAACGTCCGTGTCGCCGACACTAATAACGGCACGGCGGACAAAAACGGACATCTTGACAACGCCGGCAATCCCGGCCACAACACCATTCCTGCAATGACCGCCCCCGGAACTTCCTCCTACAGGGACGGAGCTACTGCATCATCCTCCTCGCTCCCACCACCACTCGAGGACGACCCGGCGGCCCTCGCCCACTACAGAGCCGCCCGGTTCCAGGAAGTCCCCGTCCCCTCCGGGGCGGACGCCACAACACAAGCGCTGTTCGCAGCAATTAATCAAACGAACTATCTCATCTTCGCCCAGGGAGAGAGCCTAAAGGCGCTTGAAGACGAGCGAAGACCCCCGAGGAGGCATCAGAGACAACATACTCCCCCTCCTCGAGTGACTGAAGCTCGACACCCTTCTCCCCCGTGGAGATATTACATGGAGACCTCTCGAAGCCCATCTCCCCGGCCAAAACAGAAACGGCCTTATCTGGAGAGGCAGCCCATCATTCAGGCCGGAGAGCCCAGCCGCGACCCGGCGGTATTAGAAAGAAGGCACTCCGGAGATGGGCGCGTGAAATTCAACAGCCGAGCATCCCGCTCGAGAGAAACTCAGCACGATCTGGACCGTCGTGCCAGACAATATTACAGGTCCCCATCTCTGTCTCCGGAGAGAAGCGACGAGGACGACCCCCGCGGTCCCCTGTCACCGGCTATTATGGAGGCACCCATCCCCCCGGGTATGGAGAAGCCCCCTCACTTGAAGGAGTACGATGGAGTCGCGGACCCGGTCGACCACATAGACGGGTTTGAGGCTATGCTTCATTATCACAATGTCGGGGGCCCCATCAAGTGCTGCCTATTCCCCACGACTCTCAGGAAGGCGGCAATGGACTGGTACAAAGGACTCGCCCCGGGATCAATCACGTCGTGGCGGAACCTGAAGAACCAGTTCATCAGTTCCTTCACAGCTTCTCGGCGCCATCCGAAGACCGAGGCGGCCCTCGAGGCCATCATCCAAAGACAGGATGAAACCTTGAGGGAATTCATCAACCGCTTCAACCGGGAAGCAATACAGGTCCCCTGCGCGGACCATATGAAAAGATACTTGCTGGAGAGAGGGCTCCTCCCCGGCACAGAATTCAGAAAGGCTATGGGTATCAAGCCACCTCGGACATTTGATGCCCTCCTCGAAAAGTCCCGAGCATACATAGACTACGAGGAGAGGGAGGCGGCCAACAGAGCCCGAGATTCCAGGACTCGTGGTCCCAACAGCAGCTCGCGCCAAGAGGCTCCTCCTCGACGAACCGGGGAGAAAAGGAAGGAAGACAGACCCCGGGAAGTCCGGGAACAAAGAGGACCTTCGGGGCGTTTCACCGAGTACACTCCGCTCACGGCTTCCCGCGAGCGCATTCTGGCGGAGTGTGCCAGCACAGATTTCAAGGACGGCGGTGTCAAACGTCCCCGACCTGCTCCCGCCAAGCCCGGAGCAGACAAAAATAAATATTGTCAATACCATAGGAGCCATGGTCACCTGACTGAGGATTGCGTCCACCTCAAGGACGCCATTGAAACCCTCATCAAGGGAGGGAGGCTCGCGCAGTACCGGCGAAGCGACATTCCCTGCCGTGACACCCAAGAAGCCAGGGAGCCAGAAGAAGACGCCCGACCATCTGACGAGTCGGTGCCCATTCAAACTGCCTTCTCCGTGACCAGGCCCGAGGATTTCGACTTCCCCGAGCACCTGCAAGAGCCACTTACAACACACAGCAGGTGGGAATACTTCCCCTCCGCCCTGGTCATCAACGGCGGCGGGTTCAACGACTTGACCATCAATTCAGCCAAAAGGAAGCTGGACGAACTGGTCGACGCGGCTCCCCCGCAAACAGTGACATTCGAAAGGGTGAAGGGCAGGTCAGAGCCCATCACCTTCTACCTGGAAGAACTCCCCGGCGGAGCCCCGAACGCGATCATCCCCTTACTGATAATGGCAAGAATGGCCAATTTTGATGTACATCGCATCCTGGTCGACGAAGGTAGTTCCGTCAACGTCATGTACAGCCAACTCTTCCGGAACCTTCAGCTGGACGACTCACATCTCACCATATATGGGTTCGGACTTACAAGGTTTCAACGGCTCGACCTCCAAACCCTGGGGATATGTCGAGCTTCTGGTTACGTTCGGGGAAGGGATGGCCACAAGACAAGTCAAAGTACGCTTCCTTGTCATCGACTGCCCGTCTCTGTACAACTGCATCTTGGGGAGACCGACACTGGCAGAGCTGACGGCGGTACCCTCGACCGTCCACCTGAAGATGAAGTTCTACACCAAGAGGGCACGGGTAGCCACTATCCAAGGAGACCTAGCCGCTGCCCGCAGGTGCTTCAACGCCGCTTCTAAGGGACGTGATACTGTCGACATAGGGACCAGACCCGCCAAAAGAACAAGACAGGAGCCCGACAGGAAAGCATCCCCCGAGGAAGAAGTCCAGAAAGCTCCACCAAAAGTCAATTCCATAGCTCTGGACACCCGCTTCGACTAGGACGAGCCATCCAGCAGCGAGAAAATCCCACTCCGACCAATATCGGACGGGGATTTTGAACTCGTCCCCCTCGGCACAGATCCGACCAAGGGAGTGAAGATTGGCAAAGACCTCCCCGACTTGGCCAGGAAGCAAATCAAGGCCTGTTTGCGCGAGAATGCTGATCTGTTCGCTTGGAGCGCCGCGGAGATGCCCGGACTCGACCCTGAGGTCGCCTGTCACCACCTCGCCATTGATCCAGCCGCTAGGGCCGTAGTATAACGTAGGTGTAGGCAGTCTCCAGAAAAAATGGAGGCTGTTGAAAAAGCTGTAAAAGACCTCCTAGAGGCAAATTTTATTTCTGAAGCCCGGTATTCCACTTGGCTGTCAAATGTTGTACTCGTGAAAAAGAATAATGGAAAATGGAGGATGTGCGTTGATTATACCGATCTCAACCGGGCTTGCCCGAAAGATGCTTTTCCTTTGCCTAACATAGATATGCTGGTCGACAACTCGGCCGGCTACAAAACATTATCATTCATGGACGCCTACTCAGGCTATAACCAAATCCCGATGGCCTTGGGCGACAAACACTGCACGGCATTCATGACCAGTTCGGGCAACTATTACTACAACGTAATTCCCTTCGGACTGAAAAATGTCGGGGCAACTTACCAGCGCATGATGAACAGAGTTTTCAACAAACAGATCGGCGACATGCTCGAGTTATATATGGACGACATGATCGTCAAGTCCCGAGCAGACACCGACCATGCAGCACACCTCAAGACAGTCTTTGCCCAAGCAAGACAATGTAAAATGAGGTTCAACCCAGATAAATGTACGTTCGGGGTTAAGGCAGGAAAATTCCTTGGATTCTATCTAACAGAACGGGGAATCGAAGCCAACCCTGACAAATGTCGGGCGTTCTCCGACCTCCCAACACCAACGTCGAAGAAGTCGATACAAATCATGAACGGCATGCTCACGTCGCTATCCCGATTCGTCGCGAGATCCGCTCAGCACGCCCTCCCCTTCTTCAAACTCCTTCGAAAGGAAGCAGCCTTCGAATGGAATGAGGAATGCGAGCAGGCACTACGCCACCTAAAGCAAAGTCTGTCTCAGCCGCCCATGCTATCTCGACCAGACGACGGGGAGCCACTGTATTTGTACTTGGCCGTTTCGAACAAAGCCATCAGCGTGGCCCTCGTCCGCGAGACCACCGACGGACAGAAGCCCGTCTACTTCACGAGCAAAGCCCTGCAAGGACCCGAAAGCAGATACCAACAGATAGAAATGGTGGCCCTGGCCCTCGTTAACGCGGCGAGGAGGCTCAGACATTATTTTCTGGCCCACACGATCATCGTGCGAACCGACCAACCGGTGAGACAACTCCTGGGTCGGCCAGATATGGCGGGCAGAATGTTGAAATGGTCCCTGGAACTCTCTGAATTCGAAATTCAATACGAGAGTAGGAAAGCCTTGAAAGCGTAGGCCCTGGCCAACTTCGTTGCAGAGATGACCACTTATGACCCACCCCCAGGGAAGGAGCACAAGTGGACCATCTTCGTCGACGGAGCATCCAGCTCGTCCGGAAGTGGCGCAGGAATCCTTTTGGAAAATGAAGAGGGCGTAGTGATCGAGCACTCCCTAGCTCTTTCCTTCCCGACATCAAACAACCAAGCAGAGTATGAGGCCCTGCTCGCAGGGTTGAGGGTAGCCGAGGACCTGGGAGCCCGTGAGGTACAGATCTACACCGACTCCCAACTCATCGCCTCCCAACTCCAGGGGAATTACCAAGCCAAAAACGACAACCTCATAGAGTACTTGAACTTGGTCAAACAACACATGACAAAGTTCGTACGGGCGGAAATCTCACATGTTCCCCGCGAGCAAAACACGAGGGCAGACATACTGTCCAAACTCGCGAGCACGAGAAAGAAAGGCGGGAACAAATCCGTCATCCAAGAATCTTTGGCATGCCCGAGTATCGAAAAATCCTCGACACTGGTCGAGGTCCACGCCATTGGAGACGCCTCGTCCTGGATGACCCCGGTTTACAATTTCTTGACAAAGGGCGAACTTCCATCAAACCAATCCGAGGGAACCGTCACAAAACAGAGAGCATGCTCCTACGTGGTGCTCGAGCACAAACTGTACCGCAGGGGATTCTCCATCCCCCTCCTAAAATGCATAGACGAATCCACAGTCCCCGAGGTACTGCAGGAGATACACGAAGGGATCAATGCTCAGCACATGGGCGGTAAGTCCTTGGCGAGGAAAGCCCTTCGAGCATGATATTACTGGCCGAAGATGCAGCAGGATGCCAAGGGGCACGTTAAGAAATGCAACAAGTGCCAGAAACACAGCGACATGCACCTCGCCCCGCCTCACAAGCTGAGCATACTATCGTCCCCATGGCCATTCGCGTGGTGGGGAATGGATATCCTCGGACCCTTCATGAAAGGGACTTACCAAAATAAGTTCCTAATCGTGGCGGTCGATTACTTCACGAAGTGGATCGAGGCCGAGGCCCTCGCGAAGATCACCTCGCACAATATCCTCTGTTTCTACAAAAGAAACATCCTCGCCAGATTTGGGATTCCGAGTGCACTGGTGACCGACAACGGCACCCAATTTACTGACCACGGGTTCCAAGACTTCGTCACTAAACTAGGGACAAAACAACACTTCACTTCGGTCGAGCACCCTTAAACCAACGGGCAGGCCGAGGCCGCGAACAGGGTTATCCTCTGGGGACTCAAACGTCGACTCGGCGAAGCCAAGAGGGGATGGGTCGAGCAGCTCCACAGCGTCTTGTGGGCTTACGACACAACGCCCCACTCAACGACCGGCGAGACCCCATTCCGACTAAAATACGGGACTGAGGCCGTCATCCCGGTAGAAATCATGGAACCATCCAGACGGACAGAGAGCCCCCTCGACAAAGAAATGAACGATGAGGCGCTGAGGGACGAGCTCGACCTAGTCGAGGAAATCCGATCTGGCACGGCCCTGCAGGAAGCCACCCTGAAACAACGAGTGGCTCTGCGCCACAACGACAAGGTCATCAAGCGCGAGTTCAAAATCGGCAGCCTGGTATTACGAAGGAACCAGAAAGATTCCCGCAAAGGGAAGCTGGCCGCGAACTGGGAAGGACCTTATCGAGTCCACGACACCACCGGTACCGGGGCATACTACCTCGAGCAATTAGACGGAGAGCCATTACCACGACCCTGGAACGCTGCTAAACTAAAGCAGTACTATAGTTAAAAACTACCAACGACACCTAGGACCCTCGACCGCCGACACCCGCGCTCGGTCAACGAGGAAAATACGTCCGACTCCATAGAGAGGCTGAGGTACAGGCCCGACCTACGTCTAAACCGCACAACATCGTTCAACAAACGAGACCAATCAATAGTGCCCGACATGGACACCTCCACCGAGATCCACCGTCGTAGTACCTGTAGGGCAGAACACCCAGCTCGCGATGGGCAGTTCACGCCGCGAGCAAATAACCCCGATCAGGGCGATATACCCGAACGAGCGGCTCATTCCGCACGCCTGAGAATCTCGAAGAAACTCGGGCCATCTTAAAAAGGGTCGAAAACAAATCTCTCCTCTCGAGGTCATCACTCCGATAAATTTGGTCATCGAGTTTATTAACAGTCACAGCCATACACGGGCACGACCCGGGCACATAACTCGGGCCAATTATATCGCAAAATACATAAAATACATACACGAGCAAACAGTCAAATGGAAATAAATTCATTCAATACGCCCGTAGGCAACAAAGCAAATAAAAATAAACCGACCAAGAAGGCCGGCGATGTTCAGGAAGTACAACCAACGGGCACGCAAGCCCAAAAAATACGAACGGGAACGCAGGCCCAAAACAAATATCAATAAGGCACGCAGGCCCATCATCATCTTACAATCCAGTTTCCCAGAAGCCATCATCACCGACAACAGGAGAGTCGGGCGGGGGCACGATCGCGCCATCCACGATCTGAGACATGTAGCCCGTCCCTTCAGTGATCAAACCGGGATTCAGCAAGGAAAGCTGGCTGACCGCGGAGTCGAACCCCTCCTCCATAGCGCCGACACAATCCGCTTCGAGGAGCCGGATGTGGGTGACCAACTCCGATCGACTCCTCAAAGCGGCTATATCCTCCGGCTCATCCTCGGCAGGAAGCATGGCGACTTTCAGGTCCTCGATCTCTTGAGTTAGGCGTCTGATGTCGGTCTCCAGACGCTCCCGGTCCGCACGGAGAAGCTCTCTCTCCTCGGCTAACTTCCCCGAGTTCTCCTTCTCCAGAGTCAGAATCTCTCTCTCGGCAGCCAGCAGCGATGCTTGCTCGCGGAACATCTCCTCGGAGCGCTCCAGGGCAGTCCTTAACTTTCGCGAGCTCGAGGTGAGGGCCGCTTTCTCCTGTTCCAATTCTTCAATGCGGACAGGATCCTCCCCTTGCTCGGACAGCACTACGGCCATTTCAGCCATTTTTACCAGCCCGACCATATTGGCGGCCAGGTGCCTCCTCCGGTCCTCCTTGCTCATCCTCCTGAAAGCCTCAGCCTCATCGGCAGTCACGGACAAAGGGAACCCCTCGAAGAAACCCTCCTCTTTAAAGCAAGGGGGCAACCTGAAGGACCTTACGGTGCTGGAATCATCGCCGACCGCCGGCCCACTTTCCACCCGGTTCCTTTTTCTTGGTATCAGGTCGGCATGTGGCTCGACCTCCTGGACCTCTGGGGTCTCTTCCGAAGCAGCCCCCGAGCTAGGCGACGAATCCACCCTCACCACATGAGGAGCGCCCGGACTATGCGGCGGACCCATCCTCGTTGCTTGAGGAGCCTTCACCACCCTCTTGCTCGGCCTCCGGTCACAAGACAACTTCAAAAGTCTCTCCTGTCGCCCGCCATCGAACCTGCACAAATAAAAAACCGGGTTAGTGTCGAGCAAATAAGCAAACAAATGGCAAGCATATTCAAGCAATAAACGACCTAGCACACGAGCGGCCTGCCCGAATGACTGGCACTCCACGAGTGCCTTCGTATCGATCGGTCGGGCCTCGAATGTCGGATACCCCTCCTCGTCCAGGACATCTTCCCCCTCCCTCGTGGCCCATCTGGCGGGGTGGAAGCTATCAACGTACCGATAAAGGGTGTCGTAAGCCTTCTCATCCTCGGAACCCAGGTTGCCCGCAGAAGTATGATAATACCCAGTACCGTGCTCATAATTCCTAGAAATCCAATGCACGGGGAACTTGGCCGTGCGTCCCAACACCGGATACCCGTCGTTATCTAAAGTGCCTCCCCGTGATCGTCGCTTATCGCCGCCTCCTCCTCGTACAAGGACTCTAAAGCGGCTGTGGTAACCGGCCTCACGACATACCACTTGTCTTTAAAACCCCGCACGGAGTCCATGTACATCCTGAAGAGTCTCTTCAACTGTTTCAGGGAGACCCAGCTGTGCTTCCCTCCCCGGGACTGGCACTGTAGATGAAAGATTCTGAAGAAGAGAGGTATAGTCGCCCCAATCCTCAGAAAACGACAAGTCAGCTCAAACGCCCGGATAAAGGCGAGCGAGTTCGGGTGTAGCTGCGACGGGGCTAGCCCCAAATGGGCGAAGACCCCGGCCTGAAAGTTGCTGAAGGGCAGCTGCAGCCCAAGGTCTTTGAATGCAATCTCGTACATGGGGAAACTATACTCGGGGAACACCGAGCAAATTCGAGCAGTGAAGGTCGGTCTAGTAACGACGAAATTCTTTTGAAAATCAGGCTGGCCGTGGCCTGCCTCAAGGACAGCGTATGGCCTTCGGTTGCGCCGACTATAGACCGAGGCGATTCCTCTAGGCTCAGCGCCCACCCAGTCCAACAGAGGGTCTTCTACGGTGTCGATCAAACTTACAGCCTCATCGGCACTTTGTTCCTCCCTTTTGGGTCGTCCTGAAGAGCACGGCTCGTCCGCCATGGTTACCTACAGAGCACGGGAAACCAGTCAATTGGGCACGAAACCATACGCTCGTCGTAACAGACAAGATGGAGTGCGCGACAAACCACGTCGCTCCACGCACGACCACAAAGTCATGTTTGAAACAAAAATAGCAGTCGCCTCCCCGACTTCCAGATACCTCGCCGGGCCCTTTTGCAAGCCCCTTAAGTAGACCGACAACGCGGTTACTTATGAATACATTGACCCGGGGTATGAACATGGCGAGCAACATCATAAAGCTTAAAGCCAGAGCCATGAGTCTACCGGGCACGTTCATGAGTTAGGCGCCCTGGATCATGAAGATCCCGGGCAGCGCTGCAGATTATATAACCTAAACTATGTATCTACCGGCCACGAGCATGTGCTTGCCGACCTCAAGCATGAATTTGTCGAGCTAAACATGAATATACTGGGATAGTTCCACGCGCACAGCCTCTAAAAACGTTTAAAACGATGAAAATCATGCATCACAACAGAAAAACAGAGAAGATAAGTCACTTACTTGGAATCAAGGAGTGGATTCGGCAACGGAGGAAAGGAATCGGTGACGGAGATCGCGGCGATGCTATGTGAATCTGGAAGAACAACAGCAGCAGAAGCGCGAAGAGTAGTAACGCGTTATGGGGCCCAAGGATCCTATTTATAGTGATGACGCGGAATACCAAACGTTACCTCGGGCAACCACAGAGTTTCTCTCCTCGATGCACGGCCCCCTAGGTAATAATGACCCTATCCTCATAGGGTGGCGGCACAGTTCCCAAAAGATACCTCGCGTGCTCGACAGACGCGTGCCGTTGAGGAATCCCCGAGCATTCCCCGCGAAGGACTTGTCCCCGAGCACGATACGGGGAAGCCCTCGAGTACCCCCATAAGGAGCTGCGTCTCTGACCCGGGCACGAGGCCCCAAAACGGAAGCAACCTAAGATCAAGCCATGGCTCCTAACCCAAGGAACCACGACTTGGGGGGCTCCTATTCTGGACTGGGCCCGACTGGCCCAATAGCATTGATAAGGCCCAATCCAAACGGACTTGCTGGGGGTCACGCCGACCAAAGGATCACAGTCGTGCCCGACATGCTCCCTGGGGCTACTTGCTCGACCTCCTACTGTTCAGCTCGACCTGACCTCAAGCACCCCTCTTAGGGCAGACTCAGCCCACTGCACTCTCAATGGGACTCCGAAAAGACCGTCTGTCCGCCCGCACTCCACGCAGAACATCCAGGGAGGGGACCACGTGCGGGTCCCCACTACGCACGTAGAACCTGGCAGTTCCTCCATTGGGCCAAACCTGCCCGACCCAATGAAGGAACCTTGGCCCAGCGCTGGGGGCTATAAATACCCTCTGTTTCCAGAGGGTCAAGTATTCATCATTCTACCCATACTCTTACTATTTCCTGCTCGTGCTCTTACTCACTTCAGCATCGGAGTGTCTTGCAGGTACCCCCCCACCTCGTTCAAAACTTCAGCTCAGAGCCAGCCGTGACGGTCCAAGTCTGATCAGGTTAGATCAACTTCGTTGAAGAAAGTTAACAATCTTCTAGCATAATCTCTGTAAGGGATCAAACCAGGATGATGAGTCTCCCATTCTACTTTGATTTGATTAATTACCAATGCCGAGTCTCCGTATATATCAAGAATCTTAATCCTTAGGTCCACTGCTTCTTCGAGACCCATAATGCATGCTTCATATTCAGCCATGTTGTTCGTACAGTCAAACTTCAATCTCGCCGTGAACGGGATATGAGCACCTCGGGGGGTGACGATGATTGCCCCAATTCCATTTCCATAAGCATTTACAGCTCCGTCAAATATCAAACCCTAACGGGATTTGGGATCAAGTCCTTCTTCAGGTAATGGCTCTTCACAATCTTTAGCTTTCAAGTACATAACATCTTCATTTGGGAAGTCAAACTTGATGGATTGATAATCGTCAATTGGTTGGTGAGCCAAATGATCGGCTAAAATACTCCCTTTGATTGCTTTCTGAGTGTGATAATCAATGTCATATTCAGATAACAACATCTACCAACGGGCTATTCTTCCAGATAAGGCGGGCTTCTCGAAGATATACTTGATCGGATCCATTTTAGAGATCAACCAAGTGGTATGGTTAATCATATACTGGCGCAGACGACGAGTAGCCCAAGCTAAAGCACAACAGGTCTTCTCAAGCATTGAGTATCGAGACTCACAATCTGTGAATTTCTTACTCAGATAATATATGGCATGCTCCTTTCTTCCAGTCTCATCTTGTTGACCAAGCACACATCCCATGGAATTTTCTAATATAGTCAAGTACATAATCAAAGGCCTTCCTTCCACTGGAGGGATCAATATGGAGGTTCAAGTAAATATTCTTTGATGCTATCAAAAGCTTTCTGACAATCTTCTATCCACACACATCCTTGGTTCTTTCAGAGAAGCTTGAAAATAGGCCCACAGGTAGCAGTCATATGAGATATAAATCTAGAAATATAGTTCAGTCTCCCAAGGAATCCTCTTACTTGTTTTTTTGTCTTGGGTGCGGGCATCTCCCGAATAGCTTTGACTTTATCAGGATCTACCTCAATACCTCGCTGGCTGACAATGAAACCTAGAAGTCTTCCGGAACAAACTCCAAAAGTACACTTATTAGGATTCAGACGGAGTTTATACTTTCTCAAATGCTGGAATAATTTCAATAAATGTTCCAAATGATCTTCTTCAGTTTGTGATTTGGCAATCATGTCATCTACATAAACCTCTATCTCTTTATGCATCATATCATGGAACAAGGCAGTCATGGCCCTTTGGTACGTTGCACCAGCATTCTTCAAACCAAACGGCATAACCCGATAACAAAATGTTCCCCAAGGTGTAATGAAAGTTACCTTCTCCATATCCTCAGGTGCCATCTTGATTTGATTGTAACGAGAGAAACCATCCATGAAAGAAAAGACTTTGAATTTTGCGGTGCTGTCGACCAATACATCAATGTGTGGTAATGGAAAATCATCCTTCGGGCTAGCCTTATTCAAATCTCTATAATCTACACACATTCGAACTATGCCATCCTTCTTAGCAACATGCACTATATTGGCTAACCATTGAGGATAAACCTATGTAACAAGGAAACCTGCATTAATTTTTTTTGAACTTCTTCTTTGATCTTGTCAGCCATATCGGGACGAGTCCTTCTCAACTTCTGCTTAATCGGCGGACATTCAGGTCTCAACAGCAAACGATGCTCCACAATATTGTTATCCAAACCTGGCATGTCTTGGTAGGACCAAGAAAACACATCCATATTGTCAGATGTCATACCCCAAATTTTGACCTAAGATACCACCTCCCATCTGCATTATTACATAGCAAGCGTTCACAAGCAATTTGACATATTTCTGCCATTTTTCGATTCAGATTTCAAAAATTCACAACTTCTTCAAATTTCGATATTTTTTTAGTGGTTCTTTTACATATGATTCTCCTTGACAACAACTACAACTTTTCTTTAGAAGTCAAGAGCTGATTATTTTTGAAATTAGCATTATAGAAATTTAAATTCGCAATTCTTAATTCAAAAAAAATATATCAAAAATTATTATAGTTTTAATGGTTTCATTTAGATTTTTATTTTAGTATAGATTTTAATCCAAAAAATCTCAAAAATATAGTTAATATCTTTTTCCTTTATTTTACATTTTTTGATTCTTTTGGGTCATTATAGTTTTAGCTTCTTTTAATCCAATATTGATTTTGATTTGATTCTAATTTTAATTCAATTTTTAAATTGAATTAATATTAAAATTAAAATAAAATTAATTTTGTTTGCATCTTATTTTTATTATTATTATTATTCTGCTTTATATTACTAACAAATTGCCTATAATGATACTATTATCTTTGTTTTACTGTTTTATGTCCAATAAAGTTGTGGTCCCAAAACCAGTTTTTTTTGAACTTGCAAAACCAGTACATATCCCTAAGCCTGCTATAATTTTGTTGCTGCCCATAGTCTGCCAATCTGCATAAAACATGCCAAAAATAGTCCAAAACAAGGCTAAAAATGTTGATGTCTAAAACTGATTTGCACCCTGCTGTTGTTGCTGTTACAAACAATTCAAAGAGTCCAAAATAGCCTGTAAAAACCTGCACCGAAACAGCCAAATATTACACTAATTTAGCAAGACCAAAACCTGTATCAAAAAAGCAACACTACAAAAAACCACCTTAAACATCCCTTCACAATACTTCTAAAAACCAATTCCTTTATCAGCTTGCATTTGACAATACAAAAGGGATTCCATCAGTTCAAACAACTACCTCTTCCTCAACGGTCATCTCTCGTTCCCTTGCCAACATATCCTCAAACTCATTTTATCATAAAGAAAAACACAGAAAAATCATAACCGGAAACTTGTTACTTCTCTCATTCTATCTCAATCACACAAGCGCAGGAACCCCTGGTCAATTCTCCCACAACCACCATAATCTCAACATCAACTCTCATCAACCAAACAATCATACATAAAAAATCTAACCTCAAATATTCACCTCATCACATACTTCCTATTCGGTTATCACCTCAACCTGCAGCAGTTCAACCAACACTTTTAGAACCTGCGATTTAACATCATCACAACCAAAAATGCAACCATCTCAATCACTTTCATAAATAGATTTTTGCAAACTATAGAGTAGAACAGAAAAAGTTATGCTGTCAAATTAAAAATCTAAATTCTTCATCAAGAAACCCGCATCAGAAATAACAAACTACTCAATATAAACCCAAATTTTTTTAACAGTTTTTAAATCTACAAGACTGGCATTGGATACAAAACCAAAAAAGCTTCAAATATCGTTCCACCACCAACTTCGGTTCAGAATTTCAGAATTGAAGGGAAGAAATCAGAAGTTGTACCCAAAGTAAATACCAGAGAATATCTCCTCTCCATTGGTAAATCTCTAATTCCATTTGTTTCTTTTGTCGAAGATTTGTTATGGTTGAATCGATTACACTTCTTTTTTGATATTTGTTGAAACCATGTTCTTCTTCTTCTTATTTTTACGGTTGAGTTGAGAATATGAAGGTGAGGGACCGGTTAAGGAGATATCGTTGTTATAAGAAAAGTAGAGGGGTGTTGGTTTTCTGTTGTTGTTATTAGCAGAAAAAGAAAGATGAACAGATGATTGAGAAAGAAGAAGTAAATGGCCAAGAGAGAGGGAGATTATCATATGCATTTTCTTGTTTTAATTATCTTTTTTTCTCTCTGTTTTAACGTGTTTTAATGGGCATCAATTAAAAATTTAATGTTGATCATTTCCCATTTAAGTTAGCGGCGCCTCTTTTACTACACTTAGGGTTACAACATTTCTCCTTGTTCCTTTTATTCCAATCGGGTCATCTCTTTGGGCCTGTTGGCCCAATCTTCCTTTTTGTTTTTTCTTATATTAATTAAATCATAGTAATAACAATTAAAAAATATAGTTCACTTGACAAGGTTGGTATGCTATAACTTAAGAGACCTCTGATAATTTAATTTAGTATTAATTTAGAATTCTTTAATTAGTTTAGATTTATTTTATAACTTTAAAATATTTAGAATCATAATTAGTAACTCTAGAATTTTATTTGTTTTAGTTTTATTTTAGAAACTTTAGAATTTTATTTGTTTTAGTTTTATTTTAGTAACTTTAGAATTTTTTTTTTCATTTAGATTTGATTTAGTAAACTTTAGAATTTTATTTATTTTAGTTTTATTTTAGTAACTTTAGAATTTTATTTCATTTAGATTTGATTTAGTAAATTTTAGAATTCTATTTGTTTTAGTTTTATTTTTAGTAACTTTATGATTTTATTTCATTTAGATTTGATTTAGTAAACTTTAGAATTTTATTTGTTTTAGTTTTAATTTAGTAAATTTTAGAATTTTATTTGTTTTAGTTTTATTTTAGTAACTTTAGAATTTTATTTCATTTAGATTTGATTTAGTAAACTTTAGAATTTTATTTGATTTTATTTAGTTAACTTTAGAATTTTAGTTGTTTAGTTTTAGTTTAGTGACTTTAGAACTTTATTTGATTTAGAATTAGTTTAATAAGTTTATAATTTTTATTTGATTTAGAATTAGTTTAATAACTTTATAATTTTTATTTGATAAGTTTAGAATTTTAGTTGTTTAGAATTAGTTCAATATTCTTTTAGAATTTTATTTGATTTAGATTTAGTTTAGTAACTTTGAAAAAAAATTTGTTTTAAATTAGAAACCTTGGAATTTTAATTTAGTTTATATTTAATTTACTAATTTTAAAATTTTAATTTAGTTTAGATCTAATTTAGTAATTTTAGAATTATTTTTAACCTTAGAATTTGTAGTTAGTTTAGAATTATTTTAGTAAGTAATCTTAATTTTTTTTAATTTAGTTCAAATAACTTCTTTAGATAATTAATTACATTCTCTTTTATTTTTATTCAAATATCTTTGTCATTTTAATTTCTCGATGCCTTTAGGTCATTAATCTGTTTCGTTATATTTAGTTTCTTGTGAATTTTGATTGCTTATATTTTGATGTCCATTTTATTTTGCTCGCTCGATTTAATCCAAGGGAAATGTTTTAACTTTGTTGACTTCATGTTATCAAACACATCTCATCCAATCGTGCGAATACCCTCATTCATCTTTTGTTTTTTTACTATTTTGTTAAACCTAAGATAATTTTCCCAAAAGATTCAATTTTTAAACTCACACCTTTTAAGTCAAAACTTCGATATTAGGTCGCTGTCTCTTCGAAATCTCATCCGCACCCATCTTTAACCAAACAAACCATTTTAACCAAACAAACAATTTTAACCAAAAAACAGATATTTCAAAAGGTTCCTATAGGATACTATAGATGCATTGGGTGCTAATACCTTCCCATTGTATAACCAACCCCCGAACTCTAGACCTCTTTTTAAAAACGCCTTGTATTTTCAATACTTTTAAAGTATTATTTTACATTGCATATTTTAGGGTTTTATTTCTCTCTTTTCCCTTTTCCCTTGGAAATAATAAAGCGTGGTGGCGACTCTTGCTTTTGTGAGACGAATTAATTAATAGTTCGATCTCCGATTTACCCCGCTACATTTTTTATCGCTACAGAAATGGCGACTCTGCTGAGGAAAGATTGACCTCATGCTGGTCCATCCCTAAGTGGGTTAAGCCTAGTTTGTCTTATCTGTTTTATTATTATTTATTCGATTTGTTTGATTATATGTTTATATTGGGGTTGTTTGGGTTTTTGCAAAGGACGAATCCTATACCCGGATTAAGTTACACTTAAGAATAGGACGGGCGGTATAGTCATGTTAACTTTGAGGGAGTAATCCCGAAGAAGGAGGCATGAAATCCCCCACTCAGCGGAAGGCCCTTTTGAACGAAATATTTGTTTACCGAGTAATCGGGAAGACATTATTATTTTCGACCTGGGAGCCAGAGAAGCTGAGAACCGTAGAACCCTAACCCCTCTTGGCCTTTTAGGTGTAGCGCGGAGATTATAACGGAGTAATCCAGAAGTAATTGTTACGCGATGCTACGCTCAGACGAGTTTCTCTTGAGAATATTGCTAATTATTGAGTAATCAAGACGTTGGTAATATCCGAAGGAGGAACGTAGACTCTGGGAACTATTAGAACCTTGTCTTGAAGGTGTGATTAAACCGTTAGTACATACCTTGGGGTGGGCTTTACCCTTTGACTCCATGCACGAACGTTGAACCTTTGAACCCCGTGTTTGTGAACTTGTATGTAACTGTTGCATTATCATTCATCCATGCATCCATTAACATTTTTGTAAAAAAAACTTGTTTTTCAAGGAACTTAGGAATGATTTTTGCAGACGTCTCAGGTATTATGGAGTTTGGAAGAAGAAACACTCGAAGTTGATTCTGAGTGATCTTTAGTTCTTAGTTTTATTTTTACTGTTGTCATTTTGTAAAACTCTGTAAAAGGGCTTCATGTTCCAAAGTTGTAATTTACTGCTTTTATTATGGGCTTCATGTTCCAAAGTTGTAATTTACCGCTTTTGATTAATGAAATGAGTTTTTGTTGTTCCAAATTCCTCTACCATTGATGTGTGCAAAATTATCGAAGTTTCTTGAAAAACCATCAAAGTGAATTATCATTTGCATCACATATCATGCATCATCCAACATTCCACTTCACATGTTTTCTAGAGTCTTATCCTTGTTTCTTTTCCCACTTCGATAGATTGTCAAGCTGTCTCATCGGTACGATACCCGAGCCAATCGTCAGAGGAAGATGGAGGATCTGGAACAGGAAAACCACGAGCTTCACGAGGAGGTCGCTACCCTTCGTGTCGGTATGGAAAGGTTAACTGCGCTAGTGGAAAGTTTGATGGCTGCTCAGAATCAGCCATCGACTGCAGCTGCTGAGATTCAGACTTCAACTACTATGGTTTCTAAGATTGTCACCGTTCCAACATCTGTGACTCAAATCAACTCTCCGCTTCAACATCAGATGCCAAAAGGTTTTCCGTGGGGAATGCCTTATAACTTTGTGCCAGAAGGGTATCAGCCTGTCGTACAGCCTTTGGTTCAACCTACTATGTCTTTTCCTCAACCAGAGACAACTACTATGCCGCCTGTAATCCCGTCTATGGCATCTTTCCCTCAACCAGTGATGACAACTGTCGCTCCTGTGGTTCATTCTATGCCATACATGAATGAACCTGCTTATCATGCTGAGCCTGCTGAAAGTCTGGGTCTTTTCGATATAATGGAGGAATTTCAAGACCAGTTTCAAGAGATGCAGAGGGTAATCAGAGTGTTAAAGGGGAAAGATTTGTTTGGAAAGAATGCTCATGACCTGTGTTTAGTTCCAAATGTAAAGATTCCAGCCAAATTCAAAGTGCCGGACTTTGAAAGGTATAAAGGTGATTCGTGTCCGCGGAGTCATTTAATTATGTATGTGAGAAAGATGTCTACATATTCTGATGATCATAACTTATTAGTTCACTACTTTCAAGACAGTTTGACTGGTGCTGCTCTAAAGTGGTATATGGGTTTGGACAGCACTCGGATCCGTAATTTCAACGATCTTAGTGAAGCTTTTATTCGCCAGTATAAGTACAACATCGACATGGCGCCAGACAGAGATCAACTCCGGGCGATGTCCCAGAGAGACAGAGAGTCCTTTAAGGAATATGCCCAGAGGTGGCGCGAGATTGCTGCTCAGATTTATCCCCCTCTTGAGGAGAAAGAAATGACAAAGATATTCCTGAAGACTTTAGGTTCATTTTATTATGAAAGAATGATTGCCAGCGCACCCAGTGACTTCACCGAGATGGTAAGTATGGGCATGCGGTTGGAAGAAGGGATTCGTGAGGGATGTTTGGTTAAGGAAGGAAGTCCGTCTAGCAGTATCAAGAAGTTTGGAAGTGTTTTCCCTAAAAGAAAAGAACAAGATGTCAGTGTAATTTTCCTAGGGAGACCAAGGAGAGGCTATTCACATGTTGCGGCAGTCACTCTGGTTGTCCGCCCAACAATGGTGACCCCAACTCATCAAACCCCACCAACTCAGCAACGACCATCTCAACAGCAGCCTCGACAACAGGCTTATCAATTTAATAACCAGAATCGTTCACCAAGGAAACCGCAATTTGATGCCATTCCCATGACTTACACTGAGTTGTTCCCTGCTCTGATCAGAAAAAACCTCATAACGACGAAGCCTCCTCCTGTCGCACCAAATAGTACTTCTCCGTGGTACAAGGCAGATCAGTGTTGTGAATATCATCAAGGGTCGCCGGGGCACAACATTGAAAATTGTTTTGCTTTAAAGGCGGACGTGCAGAGGTTGATTAAGAACGGTATCTTGTCCTTCAAGGATGTTAACCCAAATGTTAGAGATAATCCTTTTCCTCGACATGGGGCAGCATCAGTGAATATGGTGGAAGGTTGTCCAGGAAAGTTTCGAGTTTTTCAAGTTGAACACATACGAGATTCGTTGATCAGGTTACATCAGAGCTTAAGAAGACTTTCCTTTTTTAGGCATCAACATGATTATGATGTTTGTGAATTTTGTTCAAGAGAGGTTCATTGCCCTATTGTGAATGAGGATATTCAAAAATTGTTAGACCAGAGGGTTATCACTATTACACATGATAGAGATCCAGTTAATGAAGTGAATGTTATAATACCTCAATTCAACTTGCCTGAACCAATAGAGATCGTTTACGACAGTCAGACTGCACCTGTTGCTCCTTTGATCATTTATCCACGTGGTCCTGTGCCTTACAACTCAGACCAAGCTATACCGTATAAGTATAATGCCACAATTATTGATAATGGGGTAGAAGTCCCTATACCAACAATGCCATCTTTTGTTAACATTACTGATGTGAGCAGAGTCACGAGAAGCGGACGTGTCTTTGCAGCAGTACCTTTGAAGAGACTAGAAGTTCAAGTCTGGAGGCCCATACCGGCAGAAATTCCAGCAAGAAATGTTGAACCAAGGGTTGAGATAGGCCGATCCAATGAACCTATCCCACATCCCGATGATGATGAGATTATGAAGCTCATCAAGAGAAGTGAATATAAGATTGTGGACCAACTATTGCAAACTCCTTCCAAGATTTCTTTGCTTGCTTTACTGAGAGATTTTGGTGCCCATAGAGAAGCTTTGATGAAGGTCTTGGACCAGGCATTCGTGGATTATGATGTGACGGTTGACCAATTTGATGGAATTGTGGGAAATATTACTTCGTGTAACAATCTTGGTTTCAGTGATGAAGAGCTTCCGGAGGATGGAAGGAACCATAATATGGCTTTGCATATCTCAATAAGTTGTGGAAATGATACTTTATCAAGTGTGTTGGTAGATACAGGTTCGTCGTTAAATGTAATGCCCAAAACTACATTATATCGACTCTCATACCAAGGTGCTCCCATGAGACCTAGTGGAGTAATTGTCAAAGCGTTTGATGGTTCTAGGAAGACTGTCATTGGTGAAGTGGATCTTCCTATAATAATTGGTCCTCATACTTTTCAGATCACTTTTCAAGTAATGGATATTCGTGCCGCCTACAGTTGCCTATTGGGTCATCCATGGATCCATGATGCAGGGGCAGTTACTTCCACGCTCCATCAGAGATTGAAGTTTGTAAGGCATGGAAAGCTGGTAATGATTGGTGGAGAGCAGGCTATGGTGGTAAGCCATTTGTCATCTTTCTCTTTTATTGATGCTGATGAGGATGTTGGAACCCAATTCCAAGCTCTATCTGTTGCTAATAATGAAGTGAAGAAGCAAGGGACATCTTTTTCTTCTTTTGAGGATGCGCGATGAGTGGTTGAAAGTGGTTCGGCTGAAGGTTGGGGCCAGGTGTTAACTTTGCCCGAGAATAAGTCTGGAGAAGGTCTTGGTTTTCATCCCGTGTCTACAAGAGTCAAGCAGGAAATAGTTACTCGTCCGATACAAGAAGTTTTCCGAAGCGCAGGTTTTATCCATCCGACTCCTCCTGAAGTTGATGCTATAATAGGAGACGATTCTGAAGAGGATTTACCCGATTTTGTAACGCATGGAGTGGTTTGCCAGAACTGGATTGCTGTTGATGTTCCTGTTGTGATGCACATTTCTGAGTAATGTTTTGTTTTATTTTTGAAAAAAAATTTCGCTCTGCCCAAGGCGAAAAGTATTTGTGTCGGGCTATGTTGAAAATAAATCCTTTTGCTCTGCCCAAGGCAAAAGAGAAAAAGTCTGGGCTCTTTGTTTCAAGTATTGCCCCTCATGAATAAAAATGTTATTTTGTCCACTACTGTTTTATTTTTTTCACTTTTTCTGGGAAATAGTAATGAAAATTAATTGGTAGTAATAGGAAAATATAATAACTTTTTGTTTTATTTGTACAAATCGATTTCTAAAATAAAGCATAATCATATGTGCAGATTAATCCATGACTTAACCATTGAAAACAATGATCCTATGCCCCCTCCCAACTTTGAATTCCATGTGTTCGGAGCCGAAGAGGAGGATAACGAAGAAGTTCTTGATGAAATTTCCCGTTTGCTTGAGCACGATGAAAATATTATTCAACCGTTTGAAGAGCCTATAGAGATGATCAATTTGGGTAATGAAGAAGATAAAAAGGAAGTCAAGGTCGGAGCATTGCTTATCCCAGAGGTCAAAGAGAAAATGTTGGAGCTTCTCAAAGAGTATGTTGATGTGTTTGCTTGGTCCTACCAAGATATTCCAAGTTTGGACAACAATATTGTGGAGCATCGTTTACCGTTGAGACCTGAATGTCCGCCGATTAAATAGAAGTTGAGAAGGACTCGTCCCGATATGGCTGACAAGATCAAAGAAGAAGTTCAAAAACAAATTAATGCAGATTTCCTTGTTACATCGGTCTATCCTCAGTGGTTAGCCAATATAGTGCCTGTTGCTAAGAAAGATGGCAAAGTTCGAATGTGTGTAGACTATAGAGATCTGAATAGAGCTAGCCCAAAGGATGACTTCCCATTACCGCACATTGACGTATTGGTCGACAGTACCGCAAAGTTCAAAGTCTTTTCTTTCATGGATGGTTTCTCTGGTTACAATCAAATCAAGATGGCACCAGAAGATATGGAGAAGACAGCTTTCGTTACACCTTGGGGAACATTTTGTTATCGGGTTATGCTGTTTGGTTTGAGGAATGCTGGTGCAACATACCAAAGGGCCATGACTGCTTTGTTCCATGATATGATGCATAAAGAGATAAAAGTGCATGTAGATAACATGATTGCCAAATCACAAACTGAAGAAGATCATTTGGAACATTTACTGAAGTTATTCCAGCGTTTGAGAAAGTATAAACTCCGTCTGAATCCCAACAAGTGCACTTTTGGTGTTCGTTCTGGAAGACTTCTGGGTTTCATTGTCAGTCAGAAAGGTATTGAGGTAGATCCTGATAAAGTCAAATCTATTCGGGAAATGCCCGCACCCAAGACAGAAAAACAAGTAAGAGGATTCCTTGGGAGACTGAACTATATTTCTAGATTTATATCTCATATGACTGCTACCCGTGGGCCGATTTTCAAGCTTCTCAGAAAGAACCAAGGATGTGTGTGGACAGAAGATTGTCAGAGAGCTTTTGATAGCATCAAAGAATATTTACTTGAACCTCCCATATTGATTCCTCCAGTGGAAGGAAGACCTTTGATTATGTACCTGACTATATTGGAAGATTCCATGGGATGTGTGCTTGGTCAACAAGATGAGACTGGAAGAAAGGAACATGCTGTATATTATCTGAGTAAGAAATTCCCAGACTGCGAGTCTCGATACTCAATGCTTGAGAAAACCTGTTGTGCTTTAGCTTGGGCTGCTCGCCGTCTGCGCCAGTATATGATTAACCACACCACTTGGTTGATCTCCAAAATGGATCCGATCAAGTATATCTTTGAGAAGCCCGCCTTATCTGGAAGAATAGCCCGTTGGCAGATGTTGTTATCTGAATATGACATTGAGTATCACACTCAGAAAGTAATCAAAGGGAGTATTTTATCCGACCATTTGGCTCACCAACCAATTGACGATTATCAATCCATCAAGTTTGATTTCCCAGATGAAGATGTTATGTACTTGAAAGCTAAAGATTGTGAAGAGCCATTACCTGAAGAAAGACCTGATCCTGAATCCCATTGGGGTTTAATATTTGACGGAGCTGTGAACTCTTATAGAAATGGAATTGGGGCAATCATCGTCACTCCCCGAGGTACTCATATCCCGTTCACGGCGAGATTGAAGTTTGACTGCACGAACAACATGGCTGAATATGAGGCATGTATTATGGGCCTCGAAGAAGCAGTCGATCTAAGGATTAAGATTCTTGATATTTACGGAGATTCAGCATTGGTAATTAATCAAATCAAAGGAGAATGGGAAACTCGTCATCCTGGTTTGATCCCTTACAGAGACTATGCTAGAATATTGTTAACTTTCTTCAACAAAGTGGAATTACATCATATCCCTAGAGATGAAAACCAAATGGCTGATGCTTTAGCTACTTTGTCTTCAATGTTTCAAGTGAATGGTTGGAACGATGTGCCTATAATTCGGGTTATGCGCCTCGACAGACCTGCTCATGTGTTCTCAGTAGAAGAGGTCACCGACGACAAACCGTGGTTCTATGACATTAAACGTGTTCTTCAAACTCAAGAGTACCCGCTTGGGGCATCCAATAAAGATAGGAAGACGTTGAGAAGATTAGCAAACAGTTTCTTCCTCAATGAAGAAGTATTCTATAAGAGGAATTACGACATGGTCTTGCTCAGATGTGTAGACAGACATGAAGCAGACATGCTGATGCAAGAAGTACATGAAGGATCCTTTGGCACACATGCCAACGGACATGCAATGGCTAAAAAGATGTTGAGAGCTGGTTACTATTGGATGACAATGGAATCTGATTGCTGCAAATATGTGAAGAAATGTCATAAATTCCAGATTTATGCGGACAAGATACATGTGCCACCGACCCTCCTCAACGTTATCTCTTCACCTTGGCCTTTCTCTATGTGGGGCATTGATATGATTGGAATGATTGAACCCAAAGCTTCAAATGGTCATCGTTTCATCTTGGTAGCGATCGATTATTTTACTAAATGGGTGGAAGCAACATCTTATGCTAATGTAACCAGACAGGTGGTAGTCAGATTTATCAAGAATCAAATCATTTGTCGATACGGTATCCCGAGCAAGATCATCACTGATAATGGTTCGAATTTGAATAACAAGATGATGAAAGAACTTTGTGAGGAGTTCAAGATCGAACATCATAATTCTTCTTCTTACAGACCGAAGATGAATGGGGCTGTTGAAGCTGCTAACAAGAACATCAAAAAGATTGTCCAGAAGATGGTGGTAACTTATAAGGATTGGCATGAAATGCTTCCGTTTGCTTTACATGGATACCGTACTTCAGTTCAAACTTCAACAGGTGCAACCCCATTTTCCCTAGTTTATGGCATGGAAGAACTACTTCCCGTGGAGGTTGAGATCCCGTCTATGAGAGTTTTGATGGAAGCTAAACTTTCTGAGGCTGAATGGTGCCAAAGTAGATATGATCAGTTCAATTTAATTGAAGAAAAGAGATTGACAGCATTGTGTCACGGTCAATTATATCAGCAGAGAATGAAGAAGGCTTTTGATAAGAAGGTTGGACCACGCGAGTTCAGAGAAGGTGACCTTGTGCTCAAAAAGATATTATCTTTCCAACCTGATTCTAGGGGCAAATGGGCTCCGAATTATAAAGGACCGTATGTCGTTAAGAAAGTTTTCTCTGGAGGTGCCATGATTCTCACAAATATGGACGGTGAAGAGCTCCCGCGCTCCATGAACGCCGATGCAGTCAATAAATATTTCGCTTAGGTTTGAGTTGACAGTTTGCTAAGTTGAAAACCCGAAAGGGCGGCTTAGGCAAGCTTTTGGTCAGACCAGTCTTGGCATTTGAACACGTTTAGGAATTCAAAGTGGTTAGGGAGAATAGTGATCATTGTTTTTGTGTAACCTTTTTCTCTCATGTACCATTTCCAAAAAAAAAAAAAATTTGTAAACCATTGGAGTCGCATTGTTAGCGAACTACCATCCTATTAATGAAATTTTGAGCATTTATCTTTTTTTGTGGGCAAAATTTCAGCTTTTACAGAAATAATTGAAACAAAGCTATTTAACGCATTCCTATTTTTAATGTGTCGTTGAATACTGAAGGGAATATTAACAGTTGTTCCAAGGATGGTCAAGCCATGAAATGCAAAACGATATAGTAATTTATCCTTGCATGATGAACATGTTTTCTTTCAAAATCGTCATGAGGTGTTGGTTGTGTAAACTTGCGTTTCTCGTGGTATTAAGCTTGGTGACTCCCCAGCATTTCCAATTAAGCTTTGTTTCAGTTATCTTTATTTGAGAAGATTTCTGAAGTGTGGTATGTTTTGTATCATGCCAGTGGTCTATTGGTATTAGAAGATTGGATTTGAATACTTTTCTCCTCAGAAGACTTGAGCCTTGTAGCGTGATACGCTCTGACATTGCTTTGTGGTTCCAGTTCCAGTTATTTTCCGTCTTTTTAAGATTGGCCGACTATCTATTATTTCGTGACATCTTATCGTCTTCAAGATATTCCATCTGTTTGTTTTGTCAGCATAACATTCATTTACTCATTTGTCGTTGATTTTGGGTTGTATACTTTGTTTATTCAAACAACGTACATGTTTCTTTCCAAGTAGAATGTTAACTTAGGCAGAAAATGTGCTTCCTTTCTAAATTCCCCAACTGAGCTAATCCTCGTAGATGAATTTTTGATTTAGCCTTCCTTGTCCATTTCTGGATAGGATGAATCCCCAATTAAGTTATTTTCTCATTGGGTGGAGTCTTGTTTGACTGTCTTCTCTCTGGTTTATTCCTGGTGGGAGTTTTTTTTTTTGTCTCTTGCATAGGCTATCTCGTGGTTTTCTCCAAGATAAACAACCTAGAGGAATGGTGCATTTATTTTGCGCATTTAAGTATTTGACCTCCTCAGGAAGGATCTATTCATGATTCCCTTTGAAAAAGAATTTTATTCTCTGGCAGTGTTATCGCAACTTTCTTCTGAAATATTTTTGGAAAACGGCAAGCGGTAGTCTCTTCATGAGCAACTTGTACGTTATAGACATCGTTAGAAAACGACAAGCGGCAGTCTCTTCATGAGCAACTTGTGCGTTATTATTATTTTTGGAAAACGACAAGCGACGGTCTCTTCATGAGAAACTTGTACGTTATAGATATCGTTAGAAAATGACAAGCGGCGGTCTCTTCATGAGCAACTTGTGCGTTATTATTATCTTTGGAAAACGACAAGCGGCGGTCTCTTCATGAGCAACTTGTGCATTATTATTATTTTTGGAAAACGACAAGCGGCGGTCTCTTCATGAGCAACTTGTACGTTATTATTTTTTGGAAAAACGGCAAGCGGCGGTCTCTTCATGAGCAACTTGCACGTTATTGATTTTTTTTCTCTGGAATACAGCAAGTGGCGGCTTCTTTATTTGAGCAGCTTGTATGTTATTGGTATTTTTTTGGAAAACAGCAAGTGGTGGCTTCTTTATTTGAGCAGCTTGTATGTTATTGACATCCCTGGACGACAACAAGTGGCAGCTTCTTTATTTGAGCAGCTTGTATGTCATAGTATTTTTGGAAGACAGCAAGTGGCGGCTTCTTTATTTGAGCAGCTTGTATGTTATTGACATCTTTGAACGACAGCAAGTGGAAGCTTCTTTATTTGAGCAGATTGTGTATCTACAACCATATTATTATTTCAGCATTAATTGGTATCCCTCTGGAAAAATCTCGCAGAGAGGCTCGTTATGAAATCTTTGCCTTCAGAAGTTGGTAGTCCATTATCAGCAAAATTGATACATCTTTTGTCTATCGTTGACCTTGAGATGTGAACTCACAGTTTTTGGGTTGATAATCTGTTTTTGTGGCCTATGAAAGATGCCTTCTTTGTTAGGGTCAGAGGTTGTATTCTCTCAAATTTTTATTCGCCGTCAAGAGTCTATCATTTGAAGTCGATGACTCACTTCCCCAGTAGTGTATAATCTATGTTCCTGTGTTTTGTTGGTGTTTGGTTTCTCCAGCATTATCTTGTCTCATACAATATCATTCTCTGTGAATTTAAATACTACATTCATATCACAAACATAATGGCGGTATCTTAGGGCAAAAATTGCGTATTATGTATTTAAGTACCTTCAATCTCGTCGAGACAAAGATTTTAATATTCATATCTCCGGATAGAAGAAACTTAAATAGGGGCAGCTGTCATACCCCAAATTTTGACCTAAGATACCACCTCCCATCTGCATTATTACATAGCAAGCGTTCACAAGCAATTTGACATATTTCTGCCGTTTTTCGAGTCAGATTTCAAAAATTCATAACTTCTTCAAATTTCGATATTTTTTTAGTGGTTCTTTTACATATGATTCTCCTTGACAACAACTATAACTTTTCTTTAGAAGTCAAGAGCTGATTATTTTTGAAATGCCACGAAAGAATGAAAACGTTAGAAGTCGTTTTATGAATTTAATGAAATTTGATCATGTCTTGTCCAACCTTTACCAAATCATACATAGCGCATATTTTTTCGTCTTTTATTTATCATTTTTGTCTTATTTGAAAAAAAATCTAAAAAAAAATGTGTATTTTAGTTCATGTCACTTTTTACTATCGCATTATTAGAAAAAATTAAAAATATTTATAATTAGAATTATAGTATTTTAAATTCGCAATTCTTAATTCAAAAAAAATATATCAAAAATTATTATAGTTTTAATGGTTTCATTTAGATTTTTATTTTAGTATAGATTTTAATCCAAAAAATCTCAAAAATATAGTTAATATCTTTTTCCTTTATTTTACATTTTTTGATTCTTTTGGGTCATTATAGTTTTAGCTTCTTTTAATCCAATATTGATTTTGATTTGATTCTAATTTTAATTCAATTTTTAAATTGAATTAATATTAAAATTAAAATAAAATTAATTTTGTTTTCATCTTATTTTTATTATTATTATTATTCTGCTTTATATTACTAACAAATTGCCTATAATGATACTATTATCTTTGTTTTACTGTTTTATGTCCAATAAAGTTGTGGTCCCAAAACCAGTTTTTTTTGAACTTGCAAAACCAGTACATATCCCTAAGCCTGCTATAATTTTGTTGCTGCCCATACTCTGCCAATCTGCATAAAACATGCCAAAAACAATCCAAAACAAGGCTAAAAATGTTGATGTCTAAAACTGATTTGCACCCTGCTGTTGTTGCTGTTACAAATAATTCAAAGAGTCCAAAATAGCCTGTAAAAACCTGCACCGAAACAGCCAAATATTACACTAATTTAGCAAGACCAAAACCTGTATCAAAAAAGCAACACTACAAAAAACCACCTTAAACATCCCTTCACAATACTTATGAAAACCAATTCCTTTATCAGCTTGCATTTGACAATACAAAAGGGATTCCATCAGTTCAAACAACTACCTCTTCCTCAACGGTCATCTCTCGTTCCCTTGCCAACATATCCTCAAACTCATTTTATCATAAAGAAAAACACAGAAAAATCATAACCGGAAACTTGTTACTTCTCTCATTCTATCTCAATCACACAAGCGCAGGAACCCCTGTTCAATTCTCCCACAACCACCATAATCTCAACATCAACTCTCATCAACCAAACAATCATACATAAAAAATCTAACCTCAAATATTCACCTCATCACATACTTCCTATTCGGTTATCACCTCAACCTGCAGCAGTTCAACCAACACTTTTAGAACCTGCGATTTAACATCATCACAACCAAAAATGCAACCATCTCAATCACTTTCATAAATGGATTTTTGCACACAATAGAGTAGAACAGAAAAAGTTATGCTGTCAAATTAAAAATCTAAATTCTTCATCAAGAAACCCGCATCATAAATAACAGACTACTCAATATAAACCCAAATTTTTTTAACAGTTTTTAAATCTACAAGACTGGCATTGGATACAAAACCAAAAAAGCTTCAAATATCGTTCCACCACCAACTTCGGTTCAGAATTTCAGAATTGAAGGGAAGAAATCAGAAGTTGTACCCCAAGTAAATACCGGAGAATATCTCCTCTCCATTGGTAAATCTCTAATTCCATTTGTTTCTTTTGTCGAAGATTTGTTATGGTTGAATCAATTACACTTCTTTTTTGATATCTGTTGAAACCATGTTGTTCTTCTTCTTATTTTTACGGTTGAGTTGAGAATATGAAGGTGAGGGACCGGTTAAGGAGATATCGTTGTTATAAGAAAAGTAGAGGGGTGTTGGTTTTTTGTTGTTGTTATTAGCAGAAAAAGAAAGATGAACAGATGATTGAGAAAGAAGAAGTAAATGGCCAAGAGAGAGGGAGATTATCATATGCATTTTCTTGTTTTAATTATATTTTTTTCTCTCTGTTTTAACGTGTTTTAATGGGCATCAATTAAAAATTTAATGTTGATCATTTCCCATTTAAGTTAGCGGCGCCTCTTTTACTACACTTAGGGTTACAACATTTCTCCTTGTTCCTTTTATTCCAATCGGGTCATCTCTTTGGGCCTGTTGGCCCAATCTTCCTTTTTGTTTTTTCTTATATTAATTAAATCACAGTAATAACAATTAAAAAATATAGTTCACTTGGCAAGGTTGGTATGCTATAACTTAAGAGACTTGAGTTCAACACCTTGTCAAGACGTTTTTATTTTGTTTTTGTTAACTCTTTAAGCTTATTTCCTTATTTCCTAAAAAAAATATATATATAAAAATATTAGTAAATCTGATAATTTAATTTAGTATTAATTTAGAATTCTTTAATTAGTTTAGATTTATTTTATAACTTTAAAATATTTAGAATCATAATTAGTAACTCTAGAATTTTATTTGTTTTAGTTTTATTTTAGAAACTTTAGAATTTTATTTGTTTTAGTTTTATTTTAGTAACTTTAGAATTTTTTTTTCATTTAGATTTGATTTAGTAAACTTTAGAATTTTATTTGTTTTAGTTTTATTTTAGTAACTTTAGAATTTTATTTCATTTAGATTTGATTTAGTAAATTTTAGAATTCTATTTGTTTTAGTTTTATTTTTAGTAACTTTAGGATTTTATTTCATTTAGATTTGATTTAGTAAACTTTAGAATTTTATTTGTTTTAGTTTTAGTTTAGTAAATTTTAGAATTTTATTTGTTTTAGTTTTATTTTAGTAACTTTAGAATTTTATTTCATTTAGATTTGATTTAGTAAACTTTAGAATTTTATTTGATTTTATTTAGTTAACTTTAGAATTTTAGTTGTTTAGTTTTAGTTTTGTGACTTTAGAACTTTATTTGACTTAGAATTAGTTTAATAAGTTTATAATTTTTATTTGATTTAGAATTAGTTTAATAAGTTTATAATTTTTATTTGATAAGTTTAGAATTTTAGTTGTTTAGAATTAGTTCAATATTCTTTTAGAATTTTATTTGATTTAGATTTAGTTTAGTAACTTTGAAAAAAAATTTGTTTTAAATTAGCAACCTTGGAATTTTAATTTAGTTTATATTTAATTTACTAATTTTAAAATTTTAATTTAGTTTAGATCTAATTTAGTAATTTTAGACTTATTTTTAATCTTAGAATTTGTAGTTAGTTTAGAATTATTTTAGTAAGTAATCTTAAATTTTTTTAATTTAGTTCAAATAACTTCTTTAGATAATTAATTACATTCTCTTTTATTTTTATTCAAATATCTTTGTCGTTTTAATTTCTCGATGCCTTTAGGTCATTAATCTGTTTCGTTATATTTATTTTCTTGTGAATTTTGATTGCTTATATTTTGATGTCTATTTTATTTTGCTCGCTCAATTTAATCCAAGGGAAATGTTTTAACTTTGTTGACTTCATGTTATCAAACACATCTCATCCAATCGTGCGAATACCCTCATTCATCTTTTATTTGTTTACTATTTTGTTAAACCTAAGATAATTTTCCCAAAAGATTCAATTTTTAAACTCACACCTTTTAAGTCAAAACTTCGATATTAGGTCGCTGTCTCTTCGAAATCTCATCCGCACCCATCTTTAACCAAACAAACCATTTTAACCAAATAAACAATTTTAACCAAAAAACAGATATTTCAAAAGGTTCCTATATGATACTATAGATGCATTGGGTGCTAATACCTTCCCATTGTATAACCAACCCCCGAACTCTAGACCTCTTTTCAAAAACGCCTTGTATTTTCATTACTTTTAAAGTATTATTTTATATTGCATATTTTAGGGTTTTATTTCGCTCTTTTCCCTTTTCCCTTGGAAATGATAAAGCGCGGTGGCGACTCTTGCTTTTGTGAGACGAATTAATTAATAGTTCGATCTCCGATTTACCCCGCTACATTTTTTATCGCTACATATATACTCTCTGAGAAGCTCCAACATCTTCTCTTTGACCTCTGGGATAAGCAACGCTCCGACCTTGACCTCCTTTTTGTCTTTTTCATTACCAAAATTGATCATCTCTATAGGCTCTTCAAACGGCTGAATAGTCTTTTCATTGTGCTCAAGTAAACGGGAAATTTCATCAGGACTCTCTTCACTATCTTCTTCCTCGGCTCTGAACACAGGGAATTCAAAGTTGGGAGGGGGCATAAGATCATTGTTTTCAATGGTTAAGTCATGGATTAATCTGCACATATGATTATGCTTTATTTTAGAAATCGATTAATGTGAATGTTGTACAGATATAAAAAGATTATTATATTTTCCTATTATTATCAATTAATTTTCATTACTATTTTCCAGAAAAAGTGAAAAATAAAAATAGTAATATGGGACGAAATGACATTTTTATTCATGATTGGCAATACTTGAAACAAAATAGCCCAAACATCTTCTCTTTTTCCTTGGCAGAGCAAAAGGATTTATTTTCAACATAGCCCGACACAAATACTTTTCCGCCTTGGGCAGAGCGAGAGGTTTTTTTCAAAAAATAAAACAAAGCATTACTCAGAAATGTGCATCACAACAGGAATATCAACAACAATCCAGTTCTGGAAAAACACTCCATGTGTTACAAAGTCGGGTAAATCCTCTTCAGAATCGTCTCCTATTATAGCATCAACTTCAGGCAGAATCGGATGGATAAAACCTGCGCTTCAGAAAACTTCTTGTATCGGGCGGGTAATTGTATCCTACTTAACTCTTGTAGACACGAGATGAAAACCAAGACTTTCTCCAGACTTGTTCTTAGGCAAAGTCAACACCTGGCCCCAACCTTCAGCCGAACCACTCTTAACCACTCGTCGCACATCCTCAAAAGAAGAAATAGATGTCCCTTGCTTATTCAATTTATTATCAGTAACAAATAGAGCTTGGAATTGGGTTCCAACATCCTCATCAGCATCAATAAAAGAGAAAGATGACAAGTGGCTTACCACCATAGCCTGCTCTCCACCAATCATTACCAGCTTTCCATTCCTTACAAACTTT
Organism: Vicia faba; assembly: GCA_948472305.1. Lineage (NCBI taxonomy): Eukaryota > Viridiplantae > Streptophyta > Magnoliopsida > Fabales > Fabaceae > Vicia > Vicia faba. The sequence continues at coordinate 930,369,759 of OX451741.1, read as the reverse complement.
AATCTTTGATGGAGCGTGGAAGTGACTGCCCCTACATCATGGATCCATGGGCGACCCAATAGGAAACTGTAGGGGGCACGAATATCCATTACTTGAAAAGTGATCTGAAAGGTATGAGGACCAATTATTATAGGAAAAACCACTTCACCAATGACAGTTTTCCTAGAACCATCAAACGCTTTGACAATTACCCCACTAGGTCTTATGGGAGCACCTTGATATGAAAGTCGAGATAATGTAGTTTTGGGCATTACATTTAATGATGAACCAGTATCTACTAGCATACTTGATAAAGTATCATTTCCACAACTTATTGAGATATGAAAAGCCATATTATGGTTCCTTCCCTCTTCCGGAAGCTCTTCGTCACTGAAACCAAGATTGTTACACGAAGTAATATTTCCCACAATTCCATCAAATTGGTCAACCGTTACATCATGATCTACGAATGCCTGGTCCAAGACCTTCATCAAAGCTTCCCTATGGGCACCAGAATCTCTTAGTAAAGCAAGCACATACATCTTAGAAGGGGTTTGTAATAGTTGGTCCACAATCTTGTATTCACTTCTCTTGATGAGTTTCAAAATCTCATCATCATCAGGGTGTGGGTTAGGTTCATTGGATCGGCCTACCTCAACCCTTGGTTCAACATTCCTCGCTGGAATTTCTGCCAGTATAGGCTTTCTGACTTGAACTTCAGGTCTTTTCAATGGTACTGCCGCAAAGATACGCCCGCTTCTTGTGGCTCTTCTCACATCAGCAATTTTAACAAAAGATGGCATTGGCGGTATAGGAACTTCTACCCTATTCTCAATCATTGTGGCATTATACTTGTATGGTATGGCTTGGTCTGAGTTGTAAGGCACAGGACCAGGGGGACAAATAATCAAGGGAGCAACAGGTGCAGTCTGACTGTCATAAACAATCTCTACTGGTTCAGGCATGTTGAATTGCGATACTATAACGTTCACTTCATCAATTGGATCTCTGTCATGTGTAATAGTGATAACCCTTTGATCTAACAATTTTTGAATATCCTCCTTCACAATAGGGAAATCATCTTCTATTGAACAAAATTCACAAACGTCATAATCATATTGATGCTTAAAGAAGGCGAGTCTTCTTAAGCTTTGATGTATCCTGATCAACGAGTCTATTATGTGCTCAACTTGGAAAACTTGAAACTTTCCCGGACATCCTTCCACCATATTCACCGATGCTGCCCCATGTCGAGGCAAAGGGTTATCTCAAACATTCGGGTTAACATCCTTGAAAGAAAAAATATTGTTCTTAATTAACCTCTGGACATCCGCCTCCAAAGCAAAGCAATTTTCAATGTTATGCCTCGGCGAACCTTGGTGGTACGCATAGAACTGATCCGCCTTGTACCAAGGAGAAGTATTATTCGGTGCGATAGGAGGAGGCTTCATCGTTATGAGGTTTTTCCTGATCAGAGCGGGGAACAACTTAGTTTAAGTCATTAGAATGGCATCAAATTATGGTTTCCTCGGTGAGCGGTTCTGATTATTAAATTGATGAGCCTGTTGTCGAGGCTGTTGTTGAAATTGTCGTTGCTGAATTAGAGGGGCTTGATGAGTTGGGGCCACCATTGTTGGGATGACAACCGGAGTGACTGTCGCAACATGTGAATAGACTCTCCTTGGTCTCCCAGGAAAAATTACACTGACATCTTGTTCTTTCCTCTTGGGGAAGACACTTCCAAACATATTGACACCACTAGATATACCTCCTTCCTTGACCAAACGTCCCTCACGAATTCCTTCTTCCAGCCGCATGCCCATATTCACCATCTCAGTGAAGTCACTAGGCGCGCTCGCAATCATTCTTTCATAATAGAAAGAACCTAAAGTTTTCAGGAAGATCTTTGTCATTTCTTTCTCTTCAAGAGGGGGATAAATCTGAGCGGAAATCTCGCGCCACCTCTGGGCATACTCTTTAAAGGACTCTCTATCTTTCTGGGACATAATCCGGAGTTGATCTCGGTCCGGCGCCATGTTAACATTGTACTTGTACTGGCGAACAAAAGCTTCACTAAGATCATTGAAGTTACGGATCCAGGTGCTATCCAAACCCATGTACCATTTCAGAGCGGCACCAGTCAAACTGTCTTGGACGTAGTGAATTAATAAATTATGATCATCAGAATAAGTGGACATCTTTCTTACATACATGGTCAAATGACTTCGCGGACACGAGTCACCTTTGTACCTTTAAAAGTCCGACCCTTTGAACTTAGCTGGAATTTTTACATTTGGAACTAAACAAAAGTCATGAGCATTCTTTCCAAACAAGTCTTTTCCTTTCAGCGCCCTGATTTCCCTCTCCATTTCTTGAAACTGGTCTTGAAACTCCTCTATCCTATCGAAAAGGCCTAGACTTTCATCAGGTTCAGCATGATAAATGGGTTCATTCATGTATGGAATAGTATGAACCACAAGAGCGGCAGTAGTCATTACTGGTTGAGGGAAAGGTACCATAGGCGGGATTACAGGCGGCACAGTAGTTGTCTCCGGTTGAGGAAAGGACACAACAAGTGGAATCAAGGATTGTATAGCAGGCTGGTACGATTCTGGCATGAAGTTATAAGGCATACACCACGGAAAACCTTTCGGCATTTGATGTTGGAGCAGAGAGTTGACTTGAGTCACAGAAGTTGGAGCGGTGACGATCTCAGAAACCACAGTAGTTGAAGTTTGAATTTCAGCAGCTGAAGTCGATGGCTGATTCTGAGCAGCCATCAAGCTTTCCACAAGCGCGGTTAACTTTTCCATTCCGACACGAAGAGTAGTAACCTCTTCGCAAAGCTCGTGATTTTCCTGTTCTGGATCCTCCATCTTCTTTTGACGATTGGCTCGAGTATCGTACCGGTGAGACAGCTTGACAATCTATCAGAGTGGAAAAAGAAACAAGGATAAGACTCTAGAAAACTTGTGAAGTCGAATGTTGGATGATGCATGATATGCGATGCAAATGATAATTTATTTTGATAGTTTTTTCCAAGGAACTTTAGAACTTCGATAATTTTACACACATCAATGGTAAAGGAATTTGGAACAACAAAAACTCATTTCATTAATCAAAGCGGTAAATTAAAACTTTGGGACAACAAAAACAATAAATTACAACTTTGGGACAACAACCCAATAATAAAAGCAGTAAATTACAACTTTGGAACATGAAGCCCTTTTACAGAGTTTTACAAAATGACATAAGTAATAATAATAAAAAAACTAAGAACTAATGGTCACTCGGAATCATCAGATGAAGGACCAAATGCCAACTGTAACTGGAGCTTCCTAATCTTCTCTTCATAGAAGTCTTCCATCTCTTTCTTCTCGGCTACTAGTTGATCAATGATTTCCTTTCGTGGATTAGGAACAATAGCAACGCTTACCAAATCTTCCTTCTTTCTCTTCCTTTCATTAGCATATTTCTTGAGTAATGCATCCTTTTGACGAAGCTTCTCATCATGATCAATAAACCAACAGTCTTAAATAAATAACAAATCCTCCTTTTCCTTCAGCTGCCGAGTCAGGACTGTTGTACCCCAAAATTTTCCCTCCCATATTTCTCAAAATATTGCAAGAAAAATCTCCAAGTGACTCAAGGTTGCTCAAGAGTTGGTCAGACAAGCTATCTCCTAAGGCAGTCTACCCCAAATTAGGGTTTTGTGTTACATCAAGATCCTTGAGTCCAAATGATCTCAAGTGCTCCCCCATGTCCTAATATATTCTCAAGATCATCCATGTCAAGTTTCAAGCCTTGCAGAGGAAGTTTGCTCAGTCAATTGCTCAAAGGTCCCAAAATTGGCTGTGCTAAGGAAAAAGTCAACTGTGACCTACATACAGTCAAACTTCAAGATTTTTTGTCAACATTCTCATTTTGAAGGATATTTCATCATGTGATCAAGGGTTGATCATGATTCATCAAGGATTGCTCAAAATTCATCAAGACTCAAAAGTTGCTAAATTAGGGTTTTGCAAGAAAAGTCAACTCAAATTTGACCAAGCATAACTTTCTCATACTTTATGATAAATGACCCATCTAAATCTCATTTTGAAGAGTATGCAATTCCCTACAATCCATATTCATACCCCAAGATCAAAAAATGCACTCACAAGAAGTTATGAATTTGTACATTATTGGTCATTTTTGAAAGTCAACAAAAACACCTTTTTTTACCAAAGCTTATAACTTGAGAATGGAATATCAAATTGAGATGAGACCAAAAGGGTTGGTTATAGGACATCTCAAGCTTTCTAAAAAGTCAGAGAACACCTCCAAAAGTTCAAAATTGAAGAAGTTATACATTGTTGAAGTTGGACTTTTTTGCAAAATTGCCAAAAGTCAACTATCCCCAAAACTTCAAACTTTGTCAAATGGGCCCATTCTTTTCCACTTGATTTGAGCTTGCATAGTTGCCCACGTGTACTAGCTTCAGCCATGAGCCCATATTTCATTTTTATTATTTAATTTGATTTTTAATTTAATTTATTCATTTTAAATCAAATAAAATCATATAAAATCCAACACTTTGATAACACAAGATCTTTTGGCTATTTCAGGCTTTGATTACAATCATTATCATCATCAAATTTGAATCAAACCAAATCATGTGCAAAAAGATTGGAATTAGGCAAAATTGGCAAGTTTGTAAAGGGAGATAAAATCAAATATGCAAGCATTGATAAGGCAAGATTTGGATCAATTTTGTTGACCCAATGCACTGAGCATTACATAAGGAAGGCAAAGACACGAAAATCAGGGTTGGAAACTGTGGAGAGAGGCAGAACAAAAAGTGAAAAAATCACAAAAAGAGTGAGAAGTCGAAATCCAGGTTAGAGGCATTTTCAGAGGTCAAGACTTGTCCCAATCGCTTCCTGGGCATTCACACAAGCTACCTGGATCAAAATCAAGCATTTTCAGGCCTCTACAAGCACTGTAAGTCTCACGAAACACAACCCTGTTCTTGAAATCGATTTGACTTGTTCTTGCATCATTTGAGAAAACTATTGGCATATTTGTAATCACAATAACATTTCCAAGCTTTTTGCATCATTTAATTTCATTTATATGGTATGTATTGCAATTCGCCATAGCTAGGTTTTGCTTGGAGTTTTTGGGCATTTTTATTTCAGGAACAATTGACCTCCATGAAGGATATGGTTATGCCCGGGAGGTTGAGACGAACATGACTATGCCCTTGAAGCTCATTTTTATGGCCTATACAGGATTTGGGAGATGGACATGCTTATAGCTACGGACTTCTGTCCGTTGGTATAGGTATTTGATGTTTTAGCCACAGACGAGAGGTTGGGGATGATGCGTGGCATCCCATTACTGGTCCATTGAAATAATTTTGCGCGTATTTATTTTTGCTGGCATTTGTTTTGTTTTAATATATTATGATTAATATGTGTTATGTTAACAACTAAAGCAATGTAGCGTGGTGGAAAGCATGTTAGTGCAATCTCCTTCAGGACCTGGGTTTGAATCCCAGGTCCCCCACTTTCTCAATAATTTTGTTCTTCAGGTATTCTCATGCGCGCACAAGCTTGCAGTACACCATAGTCCTTCATCCACTCAAGCTCCAGATGGCCAAAGGCCAGATCTGGTGGTCAAAAGGCTGGAGGTCCACCAAGAGCCTAGTCCACGCATCCACATTGGATCAAAAAAGTCAAAAAAGGCCAGCACTAATGGACCAAGGGATTGCTACCAACACCATCTAATCAGGCCCAAACTCCTCTCTTTATTTATTTTGTTTGTTTTATTATTTTTATTTAATTTTCTAACCAATCAAAATTCTTTTTTTTATCAAATAAAATCACAAAAAATATTTTTTTTATTTCAATCAAAATTTTAACTTTTATTTTTCTTAATAAATTTATTAATTAACTAGGTTTTTAATTAGAAAACTTTAATCCATTTTTGTAAATAATTTTAATTAATTAGATTTAATTAGATATTAACCACTAATTTAATCATTTTAAATTTCTTTCCTAAATAATCAAAAACTCCAAAAAATAATTTATTTTTTTCATTTAATTAATTAATTTAATTTAATTTAGTAATTAATTTAGGTTTAATTTCTTTTCTCAAATAAAAATAACCAAAAAAGCAATTTTCTTTCAAAAGGGTCAAAACCCTAAAATTCGCACTCGATTTAATTTCCCGCACGCGTTACTTTTCCTTATCCAATAATGTACCTGCTTCCAGATTGTAATAGTTAAATAGACTTTTAATTATTTTTATTGCTTTATTTTATTTCTTCAAAGGGTTTGTCTTTGGCGATGTAAATACCCGACGCCTTGTAAATTAAATTCCGCATTTTATTTCCGCAAATTATAACTACTAGATGTTTGATAATAGGGTTTGCATGACAAGACTGAATGCTTAAACTAAAATCAAATTAGATCACCCTTAACATGTATAAAGATAAAAATAAACTGAAAACGACACACTCGCACATGCGCACTCTTAGGTACACCCCAGTTGGTTGCCTTTGTACACGGTCATTAAGTATAGGTCGCTTTAGAGGTTGTCCTCTTGTCTAAAAGATCATAGTCTCCTCAAAACGGTTGCCTCAGATATTGTTGCTTCAAATAAATGATCTAAGACATTAGGGTTACCGCTAAGGCATCCTAACATTGCTTTAGTGATCGTATGTCCCTCATTCGAATTGACCCTCAAATTCCAACGACGATGCCACATACTCATCAATAGTAGGATAACATTGTCTAAAGGAAATTATCATAGAATGATTCTTTTTTCGAGTAGGTAGATGGTTCTTAGATACTTGCTCTTTCAAAACAAAGAAAACTTTTCACACTTACACTTTTCGAACAAAGTTTTCAAAAACACTTCATTACACTCTTGAGGACAGAAGCAAGAGTTAAATCGAAGTTTTCAAACAAAAACTTTTTCAAACCCACAAGCACAAACAAAATACTTTTGAAAACAATTGAGCAAGTACCTAAGAGCCCATAGATAACTACGGATAGAAAGGGTGCTAATACCTTCCCTTTCTATAATCTACCCCCCCGTACTCAGAAATATCTCGAAAAAGGAATTTTTCTTTGCTTTTTTCCTTTCCTTGTTGGATAAAATAAAAGTCGGTGGCGACTCTTGCTTACCGCGACATTTTACGAAAACAAACGCAAAACACAAACCAACATTCCAAAAAACAGTCAGTTCTTCCCACCGTATCACAGAACTGGCGACACTGCTGGGGAGTATTAATAAGTGGGGTGTACCTTAGGAATAGTTCATCATAATGTTTTCAATTGCTTGATTTGTATGCTTTATATTTGTGGGTTTGAATCGGAGTTACTGTAGATCCTAACCTAGATCTGGGGATACCCTCTAGGTAAGTAGCAATAAACTGTGAGGGAACTGTACGACGTAGACCGATACGGTTGAAGTAGTAGCTACGTTGGTGTGGCACTTTAGTTTGTACCGATGTCCCTTGTGGCACAACGAGGAGAATATGGGTCTGCTAAGGGGTCATTAAGCACAAACTGACCTTAGAACCTATAATTGACCAACTTGGCCATAGAATAGTAGCAATATGCTACACTCATTGAGACTAAACTCTCGAGATGATTCCGGCCGCAAGAAAAGGTTTCCAAACTGGAATTATGACCGATCGATGGTAGTTAGTGATATTGAGATCCTCTAGAACCCGGTTACTATTTTTAGGACAGGTTTAAACCAACTAAACTGAAAGAGGGTAGTACCTAAGCTCTTTGCCAGCCTGAAATCTAAGGGCTATCTATGTGACTTGTTTGCCCTTACCATGTTTTTTATCTGTGAATACTTGTAGTGTGTTTTCTATCATGGCATCATGACATCATGACATTGCATGCATATTGCATTGGACTAACCTATTTCAAAGACAGAGGGGATTCATCTTTGTTCTGTTTTGTAGGTCATGGCACCCATGCGTAGAAACACTATTCGGATCAACTTTGTCCAGATTCCCACTCAGCTTAAGGAATTGGTTGCAAAGATTCCAGATACTACCTCCTTCACCAGAAGACATGGGCACCTCCTTGGTTTGGTCACCTCCAAGATGGATGAACAAATGATGAGTGTCTTAGTCTAGTTCTTTGATCCACTGTACCATTACTTTACTTTTCCAGACTACTAGTTGGTCCCTACCTTGGAAGAGTTCTTTGATCTACTTGGTATCTCCATTCTAGAGCAGACCCCATTTACAGGTTGGGAAAAGATCATTAGGCCAGAAGAGATTGCTTCATCCCTCCATCTGACAAAGGCTGAGGTAATGTCAAACTGGGAGACTAGAAGTGGGACAAAAGGCTTCTTGGCTAAATTTTTGGTTGATCGGGCTAATCAGTTCTGGGACAGTCTAGACTTTCAGGCATTTGAAGACATTCTGGCTCTTCTCATATATGGGTTGGTGTTGTTTCCTAACTCATATTCTTTTGTCGACGTGAATGCGGTGAAGATCTTCATTTCCCGTAATCCGGTACCCACTCTCTTGGGTGACATTTTGCACTCTCTTTATGCTCGTACTGCTCGGAAACGGGGAACCCTCATGAGTTGTGCACCATTGATGACGAGGTGGTTTATTTCTCACCTCCCCAAATCAGTTTTGAAGAACAAAGAAGGCATGGGTTGGGCCTACAGGATTATGTCTCTCTCTCACAATGATATCATCTAGAGTAATAAGGACATGGAAGAAGTGGCTATTATTGATCACTGCGGGGAGTATCCCAACGTTCCACTACTTGGAGTTCGAGGAGGGATTACCTATAACCCTTGTTTGGCCTTACGTCAGTTTGGGCGAGCTAGGAGGGAAGGACTCATGAGTTACTGATTCCAAGTATTGTCTTTGACTTCCAAGGGGATAGTGACGAGCAACGCTGCAGGTTCATACGAGCTTGGGATAGGGTACACAGGTCTGATCCGCACGAGCTGGGTGCAAAGACTTCTCTTCCAATGGAACCATATCTCCGGTGGGTTCGTATCCGTGCCCAAAAGCTGAGAATGCTGTACGAAGCTGTCTTGCCCTTAATTGTTGAGGTTGCTGATGAAGAAGGGGTTCCACCTACCATCCTCCACCCATATATGCCTAGTGACATTGGGGCACTAAAAAGGTCATGGATGCAGCTAAGAGAGGAACGGGATACTTATAGAGAAAAGTATCATGAACAAGAGCGGAAGATCCTGAAGTTGACAAGACAATTGGAGAATGAGCAGATCCTCAATGACTATGTCAACACCAAAGGCAAACGACCATAGGAGCACTGATGTCTTTTGATTATTTCTAGCTTTGATTTATTTTTCAGTATTTCTTTCTTGTAACGCCTCAAAGGCATTTATCAGACATTATTTCAAATTTATCTAGTAAAAGTGTGTTTCATTTTGGTTTACGAATTTGAATCTCCAAAGTCTTTGAAATCATATCATACGCATTTCATTCCATGCACCTCATAACAGGTACCCTTACAGGTCTCTTATCTTCTTCGCTGTTTATTTCAGTATCATGTCTGCTGAAACATCAACTGATCGAGCTATCAAGGCTCTACAAGCTCAAAACGCTCAATTTCAAGAAATGTTCATGAATTTGGCTAAGGGTCAGCAAGATCTGAAGACCCTTATCCTGAAAGATAAGAAGAAGAAGAAGACAGTCCTCCTAAACATGGGTCACAGGTTTGGAAATAGGCTGCGAGATAAAGTCAATTTATCCCACTCATCTGGAGGGGGGAGAAAACCAAGAAGAAAGGAGGGTTACTAGCCCTGTGGTATCTGATCATGAGACTGACTTTGACGAAGACCAGTATCCTCCGGCTGAGGATAGGTATAAACAGCTTGAAGACTGATTAAGTGCGATGGAAATTCAAAAGGTCCCTAGGTTGGACTTTGGTGATCCAGGTTTGTCATCTGGGGTGGTGATTCCCCACAAGTTCAAAGCACTAGCCTTTGCTAAATACGACGGGTTTCTTTCCCAAAGCTGCACCTCCGTTCGTATGTTAGAAAGATCCAGCCATACACTGCTGACAAGAATCTCTGGACCCACTTCTTTCAAGATAGTCTCTCAGGGACTCAACTTGAATGGTTTTACCAGCTGGAAGGAGCTAGTATCCGTAATTGGGAAGATCTTGCTACTTCTTTCTACAAGAAGTACCAATACAATGCCGACCTCTCTCCCACGCGTACCCAACTCCAGGGTATGTCTATGGGTGCGGGCGAAGGTTTCAAAGACTACGCTCAGAAATGGAGGGACCTTGCTGGAAGAGTACAACCCCCACTGGCTGATAGGGAGTTAGTAGATATGTTTCTGGGGACCTTGTCTGATCCATATTTAAACCATCTGATTGGATGTTCATCGTCCGGGTTTACAGAGCTGATTATGACCGGGGAAAGAATTGAGGCTGGTATCAAATCTGGCAAGATACAGAAGGGTGATTCATCAAGTACCGAAAAGAAGCCTTTTAAGTAGGAGTCCAGTGCTGTTTACAGTTCAAAAAGGCATAATAGACCTGAACACCGCCAAGCTGTTAATGCGGTTTTTATTTCAAGACCAACTGTTTCCGCACAACGCAACAATCAGCCAAGGGCCGAGAGGCCGCGAAGACAATTCACTCAGCTCAACATGACTTTGTCTCAGATTCTGCCATAGTTATTGAAGACCAACTTGGCGATTCCGAAGGAGGCCCCGAAGAATCCCAATACAACATCACCGATGTATAATCCAAACACCCGCTGTGCTTTTCACTCTGATAGCCCGGGGCATGATACGAATGATTGTTGGGTCCTGAAGAATAAGGTACAGGACTTGATTGATGCTAAGGAGATTGAGTTCGAAGCGCCCGAAAGACCTAATGTTGTGACTGCTCCTATGCCCAAGCATGGAGTGAACGCTGTAGATGAAGACTCATTTGTGGTTTCTGTAAAAGACATTGTTACTCCATTGAAGACTGTAAAGAAGAACCTTCTGTTAGCCAGTTTATTTCCGGGTTGTGGTGAAGGTTACCATATGTGTGCCGTCCTACCTACTGGTTGCTATCTTTTGAAGTCAGGTGTCCAACGCCTGATGGATAATAAAGAAATTATGTTTGAGAAGACTTTTGTTCCTTTGGTTCCCACTGAAGAATTTGCCATAATCACCATTTTCGACAATTCTTCCAAGGCTTCCTCGAGAAAGCCTGTTAGAATTACATACGTTCCAAGAATCGCTCCTTTGATCATCACTATTCCTGGGCCTATCCCCTATACATCAGATAAAGCTGTCCCATGGCACTACGGGGCCAACGTATATTATCATGGAGTTAAGCAAGATTTGAGTGCTGAAGAGGCTGATACTGACATCAACAATGTTGTTGGACCTGCCAAAGTCACCCGCAACGGAAGACTTTTCTCCCCTGAGATCTCTCCGTCGGTTGTTCGGAAACCTGTTGTCATTACACCTACCAGCGCACCTGCTAATATCCCTGCTCAAGTTCCAATTCTTACCCTTGTCGTTGAATCATCTGACGCTCGGGGCAAAGAGACTACCGGTGAGTCTGCCCGGACGGAGGCACCGAAGAAAGTCACTGTTGAGGCCTCTAGGCAAGAGATGGAAGAAATTTTGAATATCATCAAAAAGAGCGACTATAATGTAGTCGAACAACTGGGGAAAACCCCGTCTAAAATCTCTATGTTGTCTCTGTTGCTATGCTCAGAAGCCCACGCCAAAGCTCTGATTGCCTTCCTGAAAACTGCGCACGTGCCACAGGAAACATCAGCTGATCAGTTTAAAGATTGTGTGGCTAGTCTAACGGCGGATAATGGGTTGGGTTTCTCCGACACAGACTTGCCTGCTAAGGGGAGGAATCACAATGATGCCCTGTATGTCTCTATTGAATGCAGGGGCACTACTCTGGCTCATGTATTGGTGGATACGGGGTCTACGTTGAACGTTTTTCCTAAGAAAGCTTTGGACCGTTTAGACTGTGAGGGGTTGGAGCTAACGCCAAGTAACATCGTTGTTAGGGCCTTTGGTGGGTCAAAGAGAATGGTACATGGATAAGTGGATATTCCAGTGAAGGTTAGTTCTCAGATCTTTGCGTCTACTTTTTATGTGATGGACATTCGGCCATCGTATTCTTGTTTGCTGGGTCGCCCATGGATCCACAAAGCTGGGGAAGTGACTTCTAGGCTTGACCAGATGCTGAAGTACCCAGTCAATGGGAAAATTGTTACGGTACGAGGAGAGGAGAAGTACATGGTGAGCCACCTAAACTCTTTCCTATATGTGGAGATGGATGGGGAGTTCATTGAGACCCCGTTTCAACATTTTGAAGAAGTACCCCAGACATTGGCATCAGCTGAAGCTATTACTGAAGATCCTTCAATGAAGATGGCTTCCTTCAAGGATGCCCGGGTTGTTGTCGAGAAAGGTGGGTGTTCAAATTGGGGCCAACTCCCTTATTTTGCACGTAAGACTAACAAGTTTGGTTTGGGTTTCACTGCAGAAGCTCAAAGGGCCGTATGGCGTGTACGGATCAGAGGACCTCCCTTGTTTATCAGCAATTCAGGAGTAAATGCCATTGAAGACGATATTGAAGAATCTGAGTTCGATTGTTGGATCTACCCAACTACTGAGGGTGGACTAAGCAACTGGACAACAAAGGACTTCATCCCAATTTCTTTTATTACCCAGTAATGAGACTTTTGTTTTGTATTTTTAACATACAATGTTTTAAACTTTACAACACGGTGTCTTACCCGAGGCACCGTGGTTTTGTTTGTGAGGGCTTTATGTATGTCATCTACATATATCATTAATAAAAGCATTGGACGTTTCTTGCATTTCAAATTTTGAGCTCCTTGTTTTTCTTTTTATATATTGCAAAACAGCTATTTTACACACACTCACATATACAGGTCAACATCCACTCTGGATCCCACTGATAACGACTCTGCTACTGCCGGTTATGACTTCGAAAGTCCGATCAACTTAGCCGAAGACGAAGGTGAATATAATTGTGAAGTGCCTGGTGAACTTGCTAGACTCTTACTTCAAGAAGAGAGGGCCATACAACCGCATGAAGAGCCAATGGAAACAGTGAATCTGGGTACGGAGGTAGACAAGAAAGAGGTCAAGATCGGTGTAAATCTGGAAGCTAGTGTTAAACAACGGTTGATTTAGATGTTGCATGACTACGTTGAGATCTTTACCTGGTCTTATGAACATATGCCTGGATTGGATACCGACATTGTGGTTCACCGATTGCCTACCAAGGAATACTGTCCTCCAGTGAAACAGAAGGTCTGCCGAATGCGCCCAGAGATGTCTGAGAAAATCAAGGCTGAAGTTATGAAACAGTTTAATGCCAGTTTTCTAGCAGTTAATTCTTACCCGCAGTGGGTTGCCAACGTGGTTCCGGTGCCAAAGAAAGACGGTAAGGTTCGAATGTGTGTTGACTATAGGGATCTGAACAGGGCAAGTCCCAAGGATGACTTCCCTCTACCTCATATTGACGTTTTGGTTGACAATACCGCACATCATAAGGTCTTCTCCTTCATGGATGGTTTCTCCGGTTATAATCAGATTAAAATGGCTCCCGAGGATATGGAGAAGACAACCTTTGTTACTCAATGGGGTACCTTTTGCTACAAGGTCATGCCTTTTGGATTGAAGAACGTTGGGGCAATGTATCAGCATGCCATGGTTGCTTTATTCCATGACATGATCCATCATGAGATTGAGGTATACGTCGACGACATGATTGCAAGATCCCAGACTGAAGAAGAACACCTTGACCATCTCCAAAAACTATTTGACAAGTTGATGATGTACAGGCTGAGGTTAAACCCGAACAAGTGCACCTTCGGGGTAAGATCTGGTAAGCTACTGGGTTTCGTTGTTAGTGATAAAGGTATTCAAATGGATCCTGCAAAGGTAAAGGCTATACAGGAAATGCCAGCTCCCCAAACAGAAAAAGAGGTCAGAGGCTTTCTGGGACGTTTGAACTATATTTCCCGATTCATCTCACACCTGACTGCTACTTGTGAGCCAATATTCAAGCTACTGAAGAAAGATCAAGTGGTAAGATGGAACAACGAGTGTCAAGCCGTTTTCGAAAGAATCAAGGAGTATCTCCAAGAGCCACCCATTCTGATGCCTCAGGTTGAAGGGAGACCTATGATCTTATACTTGACAGTACTCGACAACTCAATAGGGTGCGTGTTGGGGCAGCATGACGAGTCTGGCCGAAAAGAGCATGCTATTTATTACCTTAGCAAAAAGTTTACCGACTGTGAGACCCGATACTCACTGCTCGAGAAAACTTGCTGCGCTTTGCATGGGCTGCTCATCGGCTGAGACAGTACATGCTGACTCACACTACTCTATTGATATAAAAGATGGATCCAATCAAGTATATCTTCGAGAAGCCTGCCTTATCCGGAAGAATTGCAAGATGGAAAATGATCTTGACTGAGTATGACATCCAATACACGACCCAAAAGGCAATTAAGGGAAGTGTGTTGGCAGACCATTTGGCACATCAGGCAGTGGATGATTACCAGTCTATGAACTTTGAATTTCTGGATGAGAATATCATGATAGTGACTGACTGCGAAGAACCTGGACCGGATGAAGGACCTGAGGAAGGATCCCGATGGTCTATGTACTTTGATGGAGCTTCGAACGCTTTGGGTAATGGAATTGGCACCGTGATCATATCTCCTAAAGGCTCTCATACTCTGTTCACCGCTCGACTATGTTTCAACTGCACCAACAATATGGCGGAGTATGAGGCGTGCATCATGGGTCTTCGAGCAGCTATTGACCTAAGGATTAAGTTCTTAAGTGTTTTCGGAGATTCCGCTCTTGTGATCAGTCATATCAAAGGCGAGTGGGATACGAAACACCCTAATCTTATTCCTTACAAGGAGTATGTGTTGACTTTGCTTCCGCACTTCGAGGAGATAACCTTTGAACACTTCCCTAGAAAGGAGAATCAGTTGGCGGACGCGCTAGCTACGATGTATTCTATGTTCAGAGTCAATTGGGACAACGAAGCTCCCCGGATTATCATTGAAAGGTTTGACGAACCTACAAATTGCTTTGACATTGAGACTGAAGAGGTAGCAGATAAACCCTGGTTTCATGAGGTGAAGAGGTACCTTGAAGCTTAGGAGTACCCCGAGGGTGCATCTGTTAATGATAAGAAGTTTCTAAGAAGGTTCACGGTAAAGTTCTTCATCAGCAAGGGCATTCTTTACAAGTGTAACCATGACTTAACTTTACTGTGATGTATGGATAAGAACGAGGCAGAAAGGATCTGGTAGAGTTACATGAAGGTACTTTCGGAACACATTCCAGTGGACACATCATGGCAAAGAAAATCCTACGGGCAGGATATTATTGGTCCACAATGGAAGCCGACTGTTATTAGCATTCTCGGACCTGTCACAAGTGCCAAGTCTATGCTGATAAGGTGCACATACCTCCAGTTCCTCTGAACATCTTGACGGCTCCATGGCCTTTTGTAATGTGAGGCATTGATATGATCGGTGAGATCAGACCTATGACATCCAACGGGCATCATTTCATCCTGGTAGCCATTGATTACTTTATGAAGTGGGTTGAAGCAGCTTCCTTTGCTACTGTAACCAATAACATCGTGGCACGATTCATTCGGCACAATCTGATTTGTCGATATGGTGTACCAGAGAGGATCATTATGGACAATGGTACAAATCTCAATAACAAGATGATCACCGAGCTCTGCAAGCAGTTCAAGATACATCATCACAACTCTTCTCCTTACCGGCCGAAGATGAATGAGGTTGTAGAAGCGGCTAATAAGAATATCAAGAAGATTGTGCAGAAGATGACGGTGACATACAAAGATTGGCAGGAGATGTTACCGTTTTCTCTTCATGGGTACCGTACCTCAGCACAGACGTCAACATGGGCAACACCCTATTCCTTGGTTTATAGCATGGAGGCCGTCTTGCCCATTGAAGTTCAGATACCCTCTCTTCGGATTATGAAGGATACATGTTTGTGCGAAGATGACTGGATTTAGCCC
The DNA here is from genome assembly GCA_948472305.1 of Vicia faba. Lineage (NCBI taxonomy): Eukaryota > Viridiplantae > Streptophyta > Magnoliopsida > Fabales > Fabaceae > Vicia > Vicia faba. The sequence continues at coordinate 930,353,689 of OX451741.1, read as the reverse complement.
CGGCTTGATCAACTGAACTTAATTGATGAAAAGAGGCTTACTGCTATTTGTCATGGTCAGACATATCAAAAGCAGATGATCAAGGCATTTAACAAGAAAGTTAGACGATAAGAGTATCAAGTTAGATACCTGGTTATCAAGCGCATCATACTGCCACAAGGTGATCCCAGGGGAAAATGGACCCCTACATACGAAGGGCCATTTGTGGTTAAGAACATTTTCTCAGGAGGAGCTATGATTCTAACCACCATGGATGGTGACGACCTTCCTCACCCCGTCAATGAAGACATAGTGAAAAAATACTACGCATAATCAAAGACCCGCTAGGTTGACTGGCCTAGGCAAAAATAAGGGCTTTCCGGCGAACCAAAAGGGTCGGGCAAAAATAAGGGATGAAATAAAAAAAATCTATACACTCGGCAAGTCGAAAACCTGAAAAGGAGGCTTGGGCAAAAAAGGGTATCCCGGTGGACTGAAAACCCGAAAGGGCGGTCCAGGAAAAAATTAGGGATCAAAGCGTAACACTATGTCTCATTGGATCACCTTGCAACCAGACTTCGGTATCAACTATCAAGCTCGCACGGCACTGATCAATCTGATCTACCTTCAACCAAGTAGCAAAGTGATGAGATGCTCGAGGACATAAAGGAAATAGCAGAGTTGGAACCCAGTGGGATTATTCACATAGCTGTTTTTGTTTAGTTTTTCACAAGTTGTATAAATTCTATTTGTTTGGCGGCGTTCTCTTACTAGGACGTCAGCCTCTTGTACAAAAATGCCTATTTACAGGCCAAACTTCAAAATCAATACAATTCATTTTCAGAGAAATTTCAAACTATTTTGCCTATTTCTGTTTTGTTTTGCAAAGAACGTCCAATGTTCATTTTTGATATATGCATTTGACATTAATTGTTGCTCATGAATGTTTACATGCGAAACAAAAGACAATTACTTGTAATATCAGAAACAGGGGCAATAAGAATTGTCCAAAATGTACAGTTTCTCTGTCCACCAGGTACAAGATAGATTTAGCTGAAGAATATGGCTAAGGTACTTTCACTCCCTGCAGAGTAAGAGAAAGATAGTAAGGATAGCTCTCCCCAGCTGAGACTTGCAACCGCGAATAAATCGGTAATATTCTCCCCAAGCAGAGTTTATCTACCATCAGCACTGAAAGGTCTTAATATTCCCCAACGGAGTATAAGAATATTCCCCAGCAGAGTACAAGATATCCCATATGGAGTTTAAAATTCTCCCCAACGCAGTCTGAAAAAGCTTCCCCAGTGATGTTCGAAGAATCATCCCCAGTAGACTTTGGAAGATTGTCCCCAACAGAACTCAAAAGGTTATCCCCATTAGATTCTGAAAGGTTATCCCCAGTAAATTCGTAACTGAAAGTTCATCCCCAGCAGAGTTCTTTCCTTTGACAATCAAGAATTCAATCCCCAACAGGATTCAGTATCACCAGCAACGGTAATTCATCCCCAGTGGAATTTATCGGCGGAATCCTCTACAGAGCATCTCTTCCCCACAGAGTAATCTCCCCAACAGAGTTATCCTCTCCTGCAGGTTATTCTCACAATCATCTTCGTTCGCCATCCCCAGTGGAAACGAAGAATTCAACTATTTTCTCCTGCAGCTATCCGGGATTTATTTTCCCCAGCTACAAATATCACATTCTCATACATCATGACACATGCATATACGCATCATACAATCACAATCTCATTTATTTTGAGAACATCATTGCTTGATAGATATCATGCATTACATACAACTAACCTTTATCTTTCAGGAAGGATGCGGTTAAATTCTCATAAAATTCAAAGCTATGAAGCTAGTTCCTTCGTCGAATTACAGACGAGTTCCTAAATCTCAGTAGAGTTTTCTCAGTTGAATTATGGGCGAGTTTTAAATCTCGATGAAGATGTTTCCCTCAGTTGAAGTACTGACCGGTTCTTAAATCTCAACCGAATTATCCTCAGTTGAATTACAGATAAGGTTCTAAATCTCGACAATTTTCCTCCATTGAAGTACAGACGAGTTCTTAAATCTTAACAGAATTATTCTCCGTTGAATTACAGACAAGTCCTAAATCTCGATGAAGATGTTTCCCTCAGTCGAACTACTGACCGGTTCTTAAATCTCAATGGAATTATCCTCGGTTGAATTACAGATAAGGTTCTAAATCTCGACAAAGTTCCTCCGTCGAATTAAATCTCGATGAAGATGTTTCCCTCAGTCGAAATACTGACCAGTTCTTAAATCTCAACCAAATTATCCTCAGTTGAATTACAGATAAGGTTCTAAATCTCGACAAAGTTCCTCCGTCGAATTAAATCTCGATGCAGATGTTTCCCTCAGTCGAACTACTGACCGGTTCTTAAATCTCAACGAAATTATCATCGGTTGAATTATAGATAAGGTTCTAAATCTCGACAAAGTTCCTCTGTCGAATTAAATCTCGATGAATATGTTTCCCTCAGTCGAATTACTGACCGGTTCTTAAATCTCAACGAAATTATCCTCGGTTGAATTACATATAAGGTTCTAAATATCGACAAAGTTCCTCCGTCGAATTACTGGCAGTTCTTAAATCTCAACAGAATTATCCTCCGTTGAATTACAGACAAGTCCTAAATCTCGATGAAGATGTTTCCCTCAGTCAAACTACTGACCGGTTCTTAAATCTCAACCGAATTATCCTCAGTTGAATTACAGATAAGGTTCTAAATCTCGACAATTCTCCTCCGTTGAAGTACAGGAAGTTCCTAAATCTCAGCAGAGTTTTCTCAGTTGAATTACGGGCGAGTTCTTAAATCTCGATGAAGATGTTTCCCCCCAGTTAAATTACGGACAAGTTCTTAAAACTCAGCAGAGATGTTCTCTCAGTTGAAGTACAAGCAAGTTCCTAAATCTCAACAAGATCAGACTTCCCCAACAGAACCTTCCACAACAACAGGTATACAAGCTCTCGCTAAGGAATCTCTTACGCGATCGACACTTATCCAAATTGCATATGTAAGCCCATTCCCGACATCACAAGGCTGATACCACTTCATGCGAGTGCAAATTTCTGGGCACTCTAGTGTTCAATCCTCTTCCACCTTCAGATCACGAAAGGCACGAAAGCCAATCTACATCCTCAGGTTTAAGAAGATTGAACAGGGGCAGCTGTTGTACCCCAAAATTTTCCCTCCCATATTTCTCAAAATATTGCAAGAAAAATCTCCAAGTGACTCAAGGTTGCTCAAGAGTTGGTCAGACAAGCTATCTCCTAAGGCAGTCTACCCCAAATTAGGGTTTTATGTTGCATCAAGATCCTTGAGTCCAAATGACCTCAAGTGCTCCCCCATGTCCTAATATATTCTCAAGATCATCCATGTCAAGTTTCAAGCCTTGCAGAGGAAGTTTGCTCAGTCAATTGCTCAAAGGTCCCAAAATCGACTATGATAGGGCAAAAGTCAACTGTGACCTACATACAGTCAAACTTCAAGATTTTTTGTCAACATTCTCATTTTGAAGGATATTTCATCATATGATCAAGGGTTGATCATGATTCATCAAGGATTGCTCAAAATTCATCAAGACTCAAAAGTTGCTAAATTAGGGTTTTGTAGGAAAAGTCAACTCAACTTTGACCAAGCATAACTTTCTCATACTTTATGATAAATGACCCATCCAAAGCTCATTTTGAAATGGATGCAATTCCCTACAATACATATTCATACCCCAAGATCAAAAAATGCACTCACTAGAAGTTATGAATTTGGACATTATAGGTCATTTTTGAAAGTCAACAAACACACCTTTTTTGCCAAAGCTTATAACTTGTCAATGGAATATCAAATTGAGATGATACCAAAATATTCGGTTAGAGGACATCTCAAGCTTTCCAAAAAGTCCAAGAACACCTCCAAAAGTTCAAAATTGAAGAAGTTATGCATTGTTGAAGTTGGACTTTTTTGCAAAATTGCCAAAAGTCAACTATCACCAAAACATCAAATTTTGTCAAATGGGCCCATTCTTTTCCACTTGATTTGAGCTTGCATAGTTTCCCACGTGTCCTAGCTTCAGCCATGAGCCCATATTTCATTTTTATTATTTAATTTGATTTTTAATTGAATTTATTCATTTTAAATCAAATAAAATCATATAAAATCCAACACTTTGATAACACAAGATCTTTTGGCTATTCATGCTTTGATTACAATCATTATCATCATCAAATTCGAATCAAACCAAATCATGTGCAAAAAGATTGGAATTAGGCAAAATTGGCAAGTTTGTAAAGGGAGATAAAATCAAATATGCAAGCATTGATAAGGCAAGATTTGGATCAATTTTGTTGACCCAATGCACTGAGCATTACATAAGGAAGGAAAAGACACAAAAATCAGGGTTGGAAACTGTGGAGAGAGGCAGAACAAAAATTGAAAAAATCATAAAAAAAGTGAGAATTAGAAATCCAGGTTAGAGGCATTTTCAGAGGTTAAGACTTGTCCCAATCGCTTCCTGGGCATTCACACAACTTACCTGGATCAAAAGTAAGCATTTTCAGGCCTCTACAAGCACTGTAAGTCTCACGAAACACATCCATATTCTTGAAATCGATTTGACTTGTTCTTGCATCATTTGAGAAAACTATTGGCATATTTGTAATCACAAGAACATTTCCAATCTTTTTGCATAATTTAATTTCATTTATATGGTCTGTATTGCAATTCGCCATAGCTAGGTTTTGCTTAGAGTTTTTGGGTGTTTTTATTTCAGGAACAATTGACCTCTATGAAGGATATGGTTATGACCAGGAGGTTGAGACGAACATGACTATGCCCTTGAAGCTCATTTTTATGGCCTGTACAGGATTTGGGAGATGGACATGCCTATAGCTACGGACTTATGTCCGTTGGTATAGGTATTTGATGTTTTAGCCACAGACGGGAGGTTGGGGATGATGCGTGGCATCCCATTACTGGTCCATTCAAATAATTTTGCGCATTTTTATTTTTGCTGGCATTTGTTTTGTTTTAATATATTATGATTAATATGTGTTATGTTAACAACTAAAGCAATGCAGCGGGTGACAAGCGTGTTAGTGCAATCTCCTTCAAGACCTGGGTTCGAATTCCAGGTACCCCACTTTCTCAATAATTTTGTTCTTCAGGTATTCTCATGCGCGCACAAGCTTGCAGTACACCATAGTCCTTCATCCACTCAAGCGCCAGATGGCCAAAGGCCAGATCTGGTGGTCAAAAGGCTGGAGGTCCACCAAGAGCCTAGTCCATGCATCCACATTGGATCAAAAAAGTTAAAAAAGGCCAGCACTAATGGGCCAAGGGATTGCTAGCAACACCACCTAATCAGGCCCAAACTCCTCTCTTTATTTATTTTGTTTGTTTTATTATTTTTATTTAATTTTCTAACCAATCAAAATTCTTTTTTTTATCAAATAAAATCATAAAAAATATTTTTTTTATTTCAATCAAAATTTTAACTTTTATTTTTCTTAATAAGTTTATTAATTAACTAGGTTTTTAATTAGAAAACTTTAATCCATTTTTGTAAATAATTTTAATTAATTAGATTTAATTAGATATTAACCACTAATTTAATCATTTTAAATTTCTTTCCTAAATAATCAAAAACTCAAAAAAATAATTTATTTTTTTCATTTAATTAATTAATTAAATTTAAATTAGTAATTAATTTAGGTTTAATTTCTTTTCTCAAATAAAAATAACAAAAAAAGAAATTTTCTTTCAAAAGGGTCAAAATCCTAAAATTCGCACTCGATTTAATTTCCCGCACGCGTTACTTTTCCTTATCCAATAATGCACCTGCTTCCAGATTGTAATAGTTAAATAGGACTTTTAATTATTTTTATTGCTTTATTTTATTTCTTCAAAGGGTTTGTCTTTGGCGATGTAAATACCCGACGCCTTGTAAATTAAATTCCGCATTTTATTTCCGCAAATTATAACTACTAGATGTTTGATAATAGGGTTTGCATGACAAGACTGAATGCTTAAACTAAAATCAAATTAGATCACCCTTAACATGTATAAAGATAAAAATAAACTGAAAACGACACACTTGCACATGCGCACTCTTAGGGTACACCCTACTTGGTTGCCTTTGTACACGGTCATTAAGTATAGGTCGCTTTAGAGGTCGTCCTCTTGTCTAAAAGATCATAGTCACCTCGAAACGGTTGCCTCAGATATTGTTGCCTCAAACAAATGATCTAAGACATTAGGGTTACCGCTAAGGCATCCTAACATTGCTTTAGTGACCGTATGTTCCTAATTCGAATTGACCCTCAAATTCCAACAACGATGCCACCTACTCATCAATAGTAGGATAGCATTGTCTAAAGGAAATTAGCATAGAATTATTCTTTTTTCGAGTAGGTAGATGGTTCTTAGATACTTGCTCTTTCAAAACAAAGAAAACTTTTCACACTTACACTTTTCGAACAAAGTTTTCAAAAATACTTCATTACACTCTTAAGGACAGAAGCAAGAGTTAAATCGAAGTTTTCAAACAAAAAATTTTTCAAACCCACAAGTACAAAGAAAATACTTTTGAAAACAATTGAGCAAGTACCTAAGAGCCCGTAGATAACTACGGATATAAAGGGTGCTAATACCCTCCCTTTCTATAATCTACCCCCCTTTACTCAGAAATATCTCAAAAAAGGATTTTTCTGTGCTTTTTTCCTTTCCTTGTTGGATAAAATAAAAGTCGGTGGCGACTCTTTCTTACCCGACATTTTGCGAAAACAAACGCAAAACACAAACCAACATTCCAAAAAACAGTCAGTTCTTCCCACCGTATCATAAGGACCCTATTTTCATATTCAGACATATTATACTTTTCCTTCCAAGCATCTCTTTCAGACTTCATCCTAGCCAGATTTCCTAGGTATTCTCTCATGTTCTCGATAGGAAGATCAATAGATGATGATGCAACAACAGGGAATAAAGGTTTCTCGGGGTTATAAGGCATCTTGAGAGCACAAGCCCTAGCGCGAACCCATTGTAGGTAAGGCTCCAAAGAAACAACACCTTTATGCCCTAACATGTCTCTCCCCTTTCTATGGATGTGACGCCAAGCTATTTCAATCTCCTCCTTAGTTGCTTGGTGATCTTTTCCTTCTTGTAGAAAGAAACCACTCACATGAATGTTGTTCGGCTTGTCCCTCATTGGGTATCCAAACTGACGGCGTGCGAGAACATGATTATAGTTAATTCCTCCTTTCGTACCAAGAAGAGGCACGTTGGGAACAACACCACAACTATCGATGATCTTCACGTCATAGTAAGCTCGATTATACCAATCTATGTCGGAATGAGTGAGAGCTATAATTTTTGGCGCCCATCGTGGTTCTTTCTCGAGATCCCAGAAAACATCAGACCTAGGTAGATGAGAAACATACCACTGGTATAACAATGGTGCACAACAGATAATCATCCATCCTTTATAGGAGTTTCGAAGATGGATGGAGTAATAGGTATCTCCTAGTAGCGTAGAGACCAGATTTCCAATCAAGAAGATTCTGATGGAGTTGATATCCACGAACTTATCAACGTTAGGGAACAAGAATAGGCCATAAGCGAGTAAAGTAAAGACATCTTCAAAGGTAATAATATCTTTTATCTCAGCGAAATGACGAGCTTTCTTCAACAAAAACTGCGCAGATAAGCCTCGGATTCCCCCTTTGGTAGTCATGTTCTCCTCTATCTCCGACTTCCTCAAGTGGGTGATGGTCGCTATCTCGTGAGATTTGGTTTCCTCTTCTAAGCAAGAAAAAGGAACACAGTCGGTGATCGGAAAACCAAGTATATAGGAGTACTCTTCTAAGGTGGGCATTAACTGGTAATCAGGAAAGGTGAAGCATCGATACAATGGATCATAGAATTGGACCAACGTACTAAGGATGCCTTCCTTTATCTTGCGCTTCATGAGAGGTACAATGGACCCATATTTCTTTTGAAACTCCGTAAGGTTATCGATCTTAGGAATCAAACTCTTCAATTCTTCAATCTTAGGCTCCTTAAAACTATAACTTTGAGTGTTTCTTCTTCCAAAATCCATAATAACAGTACCTGAGATGATTGCAAAAATCATTCTTAAGTTCCTTGAAAAACAAGTTTTTTACAAAAAATACTTATGGATGTATGGATGAATGATAATGCAACAACTACACATAAGTTCACAAACATGGGGTTCAAAGGTTCAACGCTTCGAGCATGGAGTCAAAGGTAACGCCCACCCCCAGGGTATGTACTAAAGGTTTAATCACACCTGCAAGACAAGGTTCTAAGAGTTCCCAGAGTCTATATTCCTCCTTCGGATATTACCAACGTCTTGATTATTCAATAATTAGCAATATTCTCAAGAGAAACTCATCCGAGCGTAGCATCGCGTGACAACTACTTCCGGATTACTCCGTTATAGTCTCCGCGCTACACCTTAAAGGCCAAGATGGGTTAGGGTTCTACGGTTCTCAGCTTCTATGGCTCCCAGGTCGAAAGCAATAATGTCTTCCCGATTACTCGGTAAACAAATACTACGTTCAAAGGGGCTTTCCACTGAGTGGGGGATTTCATGCCTCCTTCTTCGGGATTACTCCCTCAAAGTTAACATGACTATACCGCCCGTCCTATTCTTAATTGTAACTTAGTACGGGTATAGGACTTGTCCTTTGCAAAATCCCAAATAACCCCAATATAAACATATAATCAAACAATCAAATAATGATAAAACAGATAAAATAAACTAGGCTTAACCCACTTAGGGATGGACCAGCAAGAGGTCAATCTGTCCCCAGCATAGTCGCCATTTCTCTAGCGATAAAAAATGTAGCGGGGTAAATCAGAGATCGATTTATTAATTAACTCGTCTCACAAAAGCAAGAGTCGCCATCGTGCTTTATTATTTCTAAGGGAAAAGGGAAAAGAGCGAAATAAAACCCTAAAATATGCAATGTAAAATAATACTTAAAAGTAATGAAAATACAAGGCGTTTTGAAAAGAGATCTAGAGTTCGGGGGTTGGTTATACAATGGGAAGGTGTTAGCACCCAATGCATCTATAGTATCCTATAGGAACCTTTTGAAATATCTGTTTATTAAAATTGTTTGTTCGATTAAAATGGCTTGTTTGATTAAAATGGTTTGCTTGGCCAAAAATGGGTATGGACGAGATTTTGAAGATACGACGACCTAACGTCGAAGTTTTGACTTAAAAGGTGTGAGTTTGAAATTTGAACATTTAGGAAAATTATCTTAAGTTTTTAACAAAATAATAAACGAAAGATGAATGAGGGTATTCACACGATTAGATGAAACGTGTTTGATGACATGAAGTCAACAAAGTTAAAACATTTCCCTTGAAATTGAGATGGACGAAAGATATAAAGATTAAACGGTCAATGATAAAACTAATTAAAATGACAATTGTACAATTAACTAATGTAAATTAAATTATACTAGCATGCATTTTGAACGATTAAGTAAATAAACAAAATTACATAAAGACTAAATTACAATATCATGGATTTTTTTAATAATTAAACAAATAGTAGAAAAAAAAGAATAATAAAAACTAACTTATGTATTTTATTTTGAATAATTAAATAATAAAAGGTTAATAACAAAAATTAAATAAAGATTATAAAAGCATGTTTTTATGTGTTTTTTAACTAATAATTATAACCTAAAATATATGTAATTAAGTTTCAAAGGAATTGAAAAAGGAGAAATGCAAAAGAGCAAAAAAGAAAAACGTCCCCACCAAGGATCGAACTCAGCCTCTTTAGATTACAACTCTTTGGCCCAACCACTAAACCAATGATATCTTTTCGTTATGCATTCTCTAAGCCAAATAATAAAAAAAGTAGAACAATCAGGTTGGGCTCTAAAATTCAGGCCCAAACCCGAACTGACCCTTGGAGAGAGAAAAAAAAGAAGGGTTTCGAAACCCTAAGGAAGCAAGGAAGCGCGGCGGCTGGTTGGCTTTGGGAAGAGGAAAAACATATTGACATTATTGTTAAGTCCAACACAAAAAAAATTAACAAGAACAAGTCAAAAAAATGAGCGATTCTCTCTCTCTCTCAACTACAACCTCTATTAACATCATCTTCAACATTTCAACTTCGATTTGCAACAAAACTTCATTCATCTATGCAATATCTACAACATCCTTCATCTCCGTCGAGCCTATGTAGTTCACCCTCGGTCTTCAACGCGAGAACTCAACAACATCAACGCGGCATCGTTCGTTCAATCAAAGAAAACCTTGTCAGAATTTATCATCACGTCAACGCGAACAGAGAAAGATTTGCGGCTGAAGATTGTCATTGAAACCGAGTTTGCAAAGTGAAGATACTAAAGCATTGCAAATCATACAAAGACGGACGCGATTCAAACATAGAAGAGGAATGTCGGAGCCGAGTTATTGGAGTTTGATCAGAGGCATCGTTGGTTCGCGCTGCTAGGAAGAAGAAAAAAAATATGATTCTTCATGAGATCTCCATTTCCGCTCATAGTATTAACCTTAATCCCCTCTTATTATTAAGTTTTCTTTTAAATTAGTTGACAGGTTAAATGCTTCGGTGGTTTAATGGAGGAAGGTGATGGTATGTGTTGGATGTGAGGTTGCAGTTCGGTTTGCTGAGATAAAGAGGGTGCAGAGTATAAAGAGGCTTTGAAAATTGAAAGGTGAGCTTCCTTTGAAGCTTTTTGTCGTGGTTTTCTGAGTTTCCTGTGTATTGCTGTGAATGAAATGTGGTTAGAAATGGGTGATTGTGTATTTGAGAGGCAAAAATTGGATTACGGAATGTTTCCGTTTATATCTCTTTGTGATGGTTGTTTCTTGTTCTAAACTGTTTTATGGTTGGCAGATTCTGCGAGCGAGATCGAAGGGAAAATGGGCCATTGGAAGCAGGGACGATAGATGATTGGACGACAAGATGGTTAGACTGAGAAGATGAAGGGGAAACAAGTTGATTTTAGTAAGTTCTGAACTGTTTCTTCCTTTTCTTAGTCTGAAGTATTTTTTTTGATATCTGCAGGTTAATTATTTTGGTTCTATAGTTAACAACAGGTTCTATTGTTAACAGGTTGAGAAAGGCGTGGCAAAAGCGAATGCCAACAAAATGCAGCCACTCAAATAAAATACAACAAAGAAAAGAATGATAAGGCAAACATTGTATGGAAAATAAAAATGGTGCAGAAAGTGATTCAAACATGAATATATGCAGCAGTAGATAGAGAGGAAGAAGAAAATAATACCTATCGGAGCCTCTCCGATGGGGCTTCTAAAAGATAGTAAGCTTTTCCTTGAGTTCGCTATGTTCTTCTGGCTTTTCTCTCTATTTAATTTTAGAACAAAACTATCTTTTTCTGTTTTCACTCTCTTGTTGGATTGTTGAACAAAATTCTCTTTTTCTGTATTTTTACTCTTGCTGAATTTTTGGATCTCTCCTCCTTAGCTGCCCTTTTTGTGTTGATGAAAGCCTCTATTTATAGTGAAATGTGTGGGGTTTTAGGGGGAAAAACAGTAGAAGTTTGAACTATTCTAGGCTCTATTTTGATGTTTTATGGGATAGCTTTTTGAAGTATCCATTTTAGTGCAATATTTGGAGCTTTGCACACTGTTTTTGTAGTAGCAAAATGTGCAGATTTTTGTCTTATAGGCTGCATTATGGACTGTTTTGCAGGGCAGATTTAGACAACAGCTTGGCATGGTCTTTGTTGACACAAGGTTGAAGAAAATGGACAGCACTACACTCAAAAAATGGACTGTTATGGATTAATATAGTGCTGGAAAAATAGGCAGCATTGGGACTGTTTTGTAGCAAGAATAATAGTTTGATTTTCATGTACAAAACTTGTATTTTATTTTGTAACTTTGTAACAATAAGTCCAAATAAATTGTAACATGAATAAACATGTATTCTCCAATTTATTCTCAATTCCTTTTGTAATTATAAATAACCCTGAATCTTCATATGATCATGAATCTTGATATGTCTTGATAAAAATTCAAGGCCTTCCATTTGAATTGGGAAAGAGTTGAACAATACTTGAATAAATTGTTGAATGATAAATAAATAATAATGCAAGTCTTAGACTTTAATCTTGCATTTTTGTAATAGAGATCCAAATAAATCACATGAATTGATTTTGTAATCAAATAGAATTCCTCATGTAATTAGTCTTGTGATGACCGATTAATTGGATCGAAATCCTTTTCCCACTAACTTCTTGAATAAATGCTTCATGCAAGTCCACCAAAATAATCACAAAAATAATCCTGAATAAATATTTCATGTGATAAATGATTATTCTTGGATGATATCTCTTGTAGCTCCTCTTTAATTATCACTTGAATTCAAATAAAGAAATATTCCAAATATTCCAAATAAATTCTTCTAGAACAGTTTTGAATTTAATCATCCCATTTTGGCGAAATTCACCCCGCGTTATGAGAAAATTTGCAGATAAATTTTGGTCAAAGAAATCGACAATGACTGGCATAGCTTGGTTTTTCTTGTATTTTAGAACAATGTGAAACACACATGAAACAAAGACAATAGAACTTCGACCGTTCTTTCTGAAAAATATTCAGAGAAACAGGAGACCATCTGTTGGACAGAGTGTGGAAATAAACGCACAATTCTCTGAAATTCTTTTGATGAATCAACTTTTGGGAATTAACGACCGACCGCATTTCTGCCTCGAGACTCAAAACCCTAATCGATGTACGACATCCGATGCTCTTCTTCCCGACTTATTTCCTGCACATGAAAACAAAACAACAAAACATACACTTCGTGCTTGATTAGTGGTTAGTCATTCGTAAGATAAAATTCTCACAACACTTGATAATCTCTACACAGTCAAAGCTTGAAAAACGTTCGGAACCTACCATATTTGGTGACCTTGATGTATATAAAATAGTGCAAATGAAACAGGGATCTTAGGTCAAAAATTGGGGTATGACAAGAAGCCCCATCATTGGATGTGAATGGACAAGCGTGGGTCATCGTATAGTCATGAATGGCAATATTGTGAGATATCTTAGCATTTCTCTTAAGGGACTAAGATCATTTGTAAGGCAACATTCGTAGCGTCATCGAGGGACTATGATCTTGTATTTTGATTATTTTTGCTAAGATGGCTCACATGCACATCATGACTATTTTTCTCAAGGCAACAAGTGGAGTTAACCCTAGAGGTGTAAGTGTGCAAGTGTTTATTTTTCATGCATTGTCTTGTATTGGATTAGGATTTTCTAAGGTTGATTTTTATCTTTCCATACACACCATAATTACTAACATTTATGAAAGCGATAAAATTGCGGAAAATAAATGTTCTATGCTATTACATCATTTGGGGGATGGGGGATATAAATGTACAAATGGGGATTGTAAGAAATTAAACCTAATCATCTATTACAAACCATATTGAATATCTATGAAGCAAATATATGAAATATGTAAAAAAACAACGCAAAAGAGAGAAAATAACAAATCTTTCGACATCATGTGTCGAAGCATGTGTCGAAGCATGCTTATATGCATCGACACATATCCTTCTTTCGACCCTGTAAGTCCAAATCAACCCAGTATGAGTTGAAGCATAATGTTATTTGTCGAATCACACACCCTTTTTACCTTCTATTTGGGCCTGTAAAGTAGTATGTGTCGAAGCCTAAGGCTTTGTGTCAAATCATGCTGTAATTTTTTCACTCCAACATTGTTTTATGGTCTGTACAAGTTAGTTCTTAACATATAATTGACAAGAAAGGAAGAAAAACAAAAGGTTAGCTTCGAAGGAAATGGTTATTACATATTAACTTCAAAGATGAATCATCTATGATGCTTGAAATGAAGGGGTTAAAGTCAAGAAGACCTACCTTGAAGCTAGAATTTGTGTTTCGAACTTGAGTTGCTTCCTTGAATGTTCTTGAGTTCGAAAAAAGGAACATAAGTGTTGTTTTTTTTTTGTTATGATTTTAAGAGTGTTTTAAGGCTTCAACATTCGTGTTCTCTCCTCTCTCTTTTTTTTTTCTTTTCTTCTCCTTTTTTCTTGCCAAAAGCCCGCCCTTTGTGTGTTGTGAAACAACTTATTTGTAGAAGAGTTTTGCTGGGGTTTTGGGGGGAAAACAAATAAAATTTGAACTATTTGGGTATGCTCTTTTCATAGCTTTTGAGGTGCAGCTCTTATATGCTAATTTAGTGCAAATATGGGGCTGAGATAATGCAGGCTCGGACTGGTTTAGGAGCAGCATAGCAGAACTATTTTGCAGCAGTTTTGGGGTGTTGTGGCCGCTTGGCGCGTGGTTGTTTCATAGAAGTACATCGGACTATTTTTGACATGGTTTTAGGCTATTATGTGGACAGTATAACAAGCTTGGGCTTGGCAGCATATAGGACTTTGTGCAGCAGTAGTCTGGACAACATTAATTGTAGCATGGCACTAGTTTCGTTTTGATCAATGTTCTTCAAAATTCTGCCTTCAACTTGATTCCTTCTAAAAAGATCTTGAATCTCTATAGAGCTTTGATCTTTTCCTTACTATGGTTTTAGACAAGCATCTTGAATCTCTTAAAGATGTCGAATACTTCGTCCTTTCGTTTTGATCACATAGATCTATAACCTTCGACCAAATTTATCAACAGACAAAACAATATTTGTATCCACCAATTGTATGTTCTTCGAATGGACCACATTCATCTGAATGTACCATTACTCCGTCCTTTCATTTTGATCACATAGATCCACAACATTCGACCAAACGTATCAACAGACAAAACAATATTTGTTTCCACCAATTGTGTCTTCTTCGAATGGACCACATTCATCTGAATGTACTACTTACTTCGTCCTTTCATTTTGATCACATAGATCCACAACCTTTGACCAAACTCATCAACAGACAAAACAATATTTGTTTCCACCAATTGTATGTTCTTAGAATGGACCATATTCATCTGAATGTACCAGTAACCATATCTTGAGTAACCAGTTGATTAAGTGGTTGAAAGTTCAAATGTCCAAACCTCAAATTCCACAACCAACTATCCTTGTGGTCGAACAGTTTTTCAAACATTGAACTTTTGTCGAATTAATCGTTATCTCAAATGTCATTTTTTTCGACAACGGAGATTTTAAGACCAAATTGTTCTTGGTGTCGAACAATCTCAAAACTCCATCTTTCATGACAACTGAGAAACTCTTTTCGACTAGTTGTCAAACACTTAGCAAGTTACACTTTATCCCAGGTACATAGAGAACATATTTAATCATAACTTTTCCTCCATTACTCATTTCAAAAGCCAATGTTGCCAGTACCTTCGTCTTGCAATGAACTATTATCAGCAAGTTTTTTTTGTTAAATTGTAATTCATAGGGTCGAAACTATGTGTGTCAAAGGGTTTAGAGGTGTATCGAAGCAGGTTGCTCGAAGGAAGCTATTCCCAGTCGAAGCTTGTAGATCGAAGCAAGTATGAAGATAAACAACATGTCAGCTATCAATCTGACAAAGAACCCAATAGTACATGGTCAAAGCAAGCACATCGAAATGAGGTTCCATTATCTTCGAGAGCAGGTAGCAGATAGGAAGATGAATTTGGAACACTGTAGAACTGAGAATCATATTGAAGACATCATGACGAAGGGAGTGCATGTCGAAGTATTCCAAAGACTAAGAACCATGATGAATATAGATTGTTTATACACAATGAATTAGGTGGTGTGTTAAATTGTAATTCATAGTGTCGAAACTATGTGTGTCGAAGGGTTTAGAGGTGGATCGAAGTAGGTTGCTCGAAGAAGCCATTGCCCAGTCGAAGCTTGAAGATTGAAGCAAGCTTACTCTTCTTCGACTTGTCAAAAATATGCCAATCACTCCTTTCAATCAGTCATGTGGTTTGAACAGCCTGAACCATATTTTGAATTTGACGTGGTTATCTGCAAATGCACACCCATTTTTATCTGTGTGATACGGTGGGAGAACTGACTTGAAGGTTTTGTGTTTGATCCCAAATGTTACAGTTAGCAAGAGTTGCCACTGACTTTTCTATTATCCAAAAGGAAAGGTGAAAAAGCACACAAAAGACCTTTGAGATTATTTCTTGAGTTCGAGGGGTAGATTATGAAAAGGGAAGGTATTAGCACCCTTTTCATCCATGGTTTTCCATGGGATCTTAGTTACTTTCTAGATCACTTGCTTTTGTTTGAAATTGTGATTGGTGTGGTTTTTTTGAAAGTATTTTGTAAAGAGGCCATTGTTTAGGCAATCTTTGTAATGATCCTTGTTTGTAAGAATATATACAATGATGTTTGATCTTTTGAAAATGTTTTCAAGTTTGTAAGATGTTTGAAAGTGTAGGTGTTTATTTTGAAAATATCAAGGATGTTTTGTTTGAAATTGAGAAAGTAATTAGGAGCATTCTACCTACTCAAAAAGTATTTCTTGTTCATTTTCCTTTTCCTTTGACATTGTTATCTTACCATTGATTTGGTAAGTAACCCTATCTTTGGATGTAAACGGGACGAGAGTGGGTCATCGTATAACCAAGATTAGCAATGTTGCAAGGTATCTTAGTATTCTTTTTTAGGTACTAAGATCATTTAAAAGGCAACTTAAATAGCATCATCGAGGGACTACGATCTTGTATTTGCTTGTTTTTGCTAAGATACCTTACATGCGTAATATGGCCATTTTGTATAAGGCAACCAAGTGGAATAACCCTAGGGGTGCTTGTGTGCAAGTGTATTGTTTTCATGCTCTTTTTTGTCTTGAATTAAGGTTTTCTAAGTATTGGTTTTAGTCTTTCCATACAAACCCTAATTACTAGCATTTGTATATAAAAGCGATATATTGTGGAATTTAAAGTTACTACGCTATTACAACATTTGTGGGAGGGGGTGTACAAATTGAATGGGGATTGCAAGAATGTAAACCTAGTTAGTCTATTACAACCATATTGAATTGGCATCAATGTACAAGGAATTAAATGAATACAATGTACAAAATGGATAAATGTACAAAAAATGCAAAATGTGAAGTAAATGGATATTGTTTGGCTTTCATGAGGAAAAGGGGATTTGTTTTAACCTAATTAATTGAAGAAAATAATTAATTAAACTTTAAATTATTAAGAAAAGATTTTAAATAAAACCCCAAATTTATTAATTGATTAAAAGAAAATAAGTTTGTAAGAAAAGTATTTTTTTTGGTATTTTTGTCTTGAAAATAATACATGGTGTTATAAAATATTTTTGGTCTTTTTTTATATATTAAAATAATATATTTTAATTGGTGTAAAAGAAAATAAATAATAACCTAGTTTTAAATTAAATTTACAAGACTAGTTAGTAAAAATAAATAAAATATAATTAAATAAAATATTTTTTGTGAGAAAAATAAAATAAACTAAGTCAAAATATAAATCTATTATTTTTTTGTATTTTTTCATGACTTTTTAATATTAGGAAAAATATTAAAGAAAATAAATGAAATAAAAATGAGAAAATAAAATAAACTGGGCCATGGGCGCAAATAGTCTACAGGGGGTTAGAAAGAAAAAATAAAAAAAAACAATAAAATCCCAATGAGGCCCAGGCGCCTGCAAAAAATTCAGAATGATGCAAAAAATGTGAAAAAAAACACAAAAGGGTACCACTGGGGCTCGAACCTAGGTCCCAAAGGTTACACGCGCGCGCTTCGACCACTGGGGTGGCTATACATCCGTTAACATAAACAAAACAATAAATATATGATACAAAACGCGCCCTAATGACTTCATCTTCAACCTCCAGCCAGATCAACTGTAACTTGTTCATTTCTCATCAAAAATGAAAACTGTAAACATGAAACTTGTAGCAAATTTCCTCACGGTTTCAAAAATGTAAAGCATTAAAACTATAGATCAAAGATAAGCATGAATTTTGTTGGCCCTAATCTGAACCCTAAAAATCTCAGAAACTTCAATCCTAAAATTTTCTAAGCTCAAACAAAATTAATGGAAACTATGAACATGGTTAACTTCAGGGCAATGATATCTACATGTTTTATTCACAAATAAATCATTAATGATGCTTGTATGAAGTTCAAAGTTAAGAAAACTTACCTTAAAATTGGAAATCATGTTTTGAGTTTGAGCTTGTTTTAAGTGATGGTGATGATCAGGTTAGTTTCCTTGGGGTCCCAGGAAGCTAATACAATGATTAGCTTGAGCAATGGATGGCTGAAATGGTCTGGAGAAGTCAATGTACAGAGCTCTGTTTTTGAAAATGGAGGATGGTGTTAATGGTGTTACAGTTCTGTAATAGGGCGTGGGATCAATTCTATATGATGTTTAGAAACTTTAGAAACCAAAAGGCCAAGAAACACACAAGTAGATTGTGAGTTTCAAGTTTTTGGTCAGTTTGTGTGAAAATGAAAGTATGAAATGAGTTTCTGAGTTCTAGGTTTTTTCAGGGCATGAGCATTCGTGTGTTTTATGTCAATAGTTTGTGTATGTATTGAAACAACCGGCTGAAAATCATCAAAACAATGAAGTCGCCATCGAACGTCTTTTATCCCACATGTAGGGAAAATAAAATTGTGCTCGTTCAGGCCCTACCCCGATGCCTACGTATCCCTTTTAAGGAATCAGAGAAGCCGTAGTTCGGCTTATGTTTTTGTTGGTTTGTATTTTTTAATGAACAATATTAATTCCGCCTTCTGCCGTAACTCAACCTTTGGAGACTTACGCGTCAGCACAGAAGTGAATTAACATGCTCTTTCTAAAAAAAGGTTTGGAGAAAATGTGCTTGGGCGCACAAAAAAGTTTGAATTTGTTTGTGTTTTAAATGAACGATAGTAATTTCGCCTTCTGCCGCAAATCGACCTTTGGAGACTTAAGCATCAGCATAGAAGTGAATTAACATGCTCTTTCTGAAAGGTTTTTGAAAGGAAGGCCCGAAGGAAAAAAGAGTTTTGTATTTGTTGGTGTTTTTTGCTTGTAGAGAATAACTAGTTAATCTCAAGGGAGAGATATTAGCCACTTTTCTACTTATCTATGAAATGGGTCTTTGAGAATTGAACCACACCTAGACTTGAGATGGAGAACAATAAGATCGAGAAGAGACCCGCTTATCATTTCTCGTATTAAGCAAAAGCGTGATTCTCATCAGTAGTTTAAAAGTGTTTTGAATTTTGAAAAGAAAAAGAAGTTTTAGTTTTAGATGCGTATGCAAAAGGGGAAAGAAAAGTCAAATGGGGACTAGCCTACTTCTAAACCTAATGTTATCATGCATTGGTGGTCATAAGATTCGGTTTCTCGAGGGAATTCTATCTAATATTAGCGAGCAGTAAAGAAATGCAATAAAGTGCGAAATGGGGAGTAAAATAGGGTTGTGACGATACCAAACGGAGAAGGTCCGTTGCCTCTTCAAAGCCCCGCAAGTGGTAAGAAAACTCTACAGAAGTTACTCCGCATGAGTGATCGAAAATTAATATCCAAGCATTTCCCATTGCGAAAGTTACATCAATATCCAAACAAAATCTTAACTAAAAATGACGACGAAAATGATTAATGAACATGGAAATAATAAAAAATTCTAATAAAATTCTAAAGAGAATCTAAAAATATTTCCTAAAATATTCTACTATTTTTTGTATTATTTTATTATCAATTGAGAGAAAAAATTAAACTAGAATAAAAAACAAAAATAATAAAAAAAAGAAAAATTAGAAGAGTCAGGGGTACAAGCTGAATTCAGGATGCTGTAGAAATCAGGTGTCAAGCCCAATAACAATTGGCTCATGAAGAGCTCTTTACTGGAAGAAAAAAAAACGGGCTTCAAAAAAATTGTGGGCCAAAGGAGATGGTTTATTCGGTCCAGTTAAGTCCAATTACACCAACAACAATTTCTAGCATATATCATTTCTCAATTATTTATTATCAGAAATAAAAAAATAAAAAAAATAAAGAAATTAAAAGGGAGTGGGACGATGTCGTTGGGGTTCTTCTTGTGACGCTCCCAATTCCAAAACCTACCTAATCCTCTCTCGTCCTCTCCTCCGCGGCGGCTAGTCTTTCTTCCCCAGCTTCGCTGCCGTGCCGCCATCTTTCTCTGCTTCCGTGAACGCTGTCTTCAACCTAATCTCTCTTCCCATCGCGCATAAATCCTTCGTCTTCAACTCTCTGAAAACAAAATGCTGCATTAATGGTGGACATGACGGATGGTGTCTAAAAAAATGAATGGAATCCTCATCAGTCGGGCTCGTCCCAATGCTCAAAGTTCATATCCACGGTTCCGAATCTCTGACGCAAAGGTGACCGCGATGCATGTGAAATCTCAGGTGATTTGTTCGAATGCTTTGATCTTCATCTCTGTCTTATCTTTCACGTTCTTGACTCTTCTACTCCAAATTCTTCTTTGAATTTCATCTTCCTTGGTGCGTTATGTTGTTGATTGCAGATTCTTGAAGATGAAGCTTGAATAGTGAGTTGAAGAACATTGATGAAGATGATGATGTTTACACTGGTTGCGGTTGCATTGTTGATGATAAAACAAAGTGAAAATGTTGCGGGTTCGATGTTGATGTTGAAAAAAATGCGGTGAAACATTGTTGTTGTTGTGGTATTGCAGAATTCGCGATGAAGAATTGTTGAGAGAGTGAAGATAATTGAGATGAAGGGTAAAGATGAATGAGGAGTTGCGATTGAGAAAGAGATAATGGGAGATCTGCTTATGGAGATGTAGATTTAAGGATGATGATGATTGAAGAGATGCTGATTGAAGGTGCAAGGTTGTGGTGTGGGAGGTTCTGTGAGTATGTGTTCAGCAAGAGATGCAGAGTGAAGTTGTTGAAAGTTGGGGGTAGGAGAATAGGTTAAAGAAGAGGAATGAAGAAGATAAGGAAAAAATCGTTGAGAGAAGAGGTTGTAGAGAGAATTTACGGAGAGGGTGAAGAGTGAAGAGAAGAGTTCTTGATTCCTTTGGTGAGTTTTCTGTTCTCAACCTTTTGTATCAGTTTCTGAATAATTGTATATGTGTGTATCCTCTTTGTATGAATCCCCCCTGTTGTATAGCTCTCAAAAATCTGTTAGAAAGCAGTTAGTTATGGTTACAAGTTAGTTGTATTGAAATTATGTTATGGGCTGTTTATTCAGTTATGGAATTGGTTAAAATGAGTTGTTATCGGCTAGAAAATAGTTAGGGATTGGTTATAGGTTCTGTTAGAAGTTTTCTAGGAGTTAGGAACTTGTTAGGATATGGTTAGAGGTTTTAAATTCTGTTATAAAAATGAGAAACTTAGTTTTTCTGTTATGGTTAAAACAGTTGGTTAGGACTGTTGGAGATTGGTTAGGAAGCAGTTTTGGTTCTGTTATGACAATTGGAAGTGGTTATTGAAGTTAGAAATCCTGTTGGCAGTTTAGTTAGCAGTTATTTATGGTGCTGTTAGGAAGTTTTGGTTAGAAGCTGTTAAGAATTCCGTTAGAGGTTTAGAGGGCTGTTAGAAAAAATTTGTTTGACAGTTAGGAAAGTTAGAAATTCTGTATTGTGATTCATATCCCCACATACGCATCTACATGTTATTGTATCTGTTGAAGGTTTTGCAGCAAACTGGACAAGAAAACTGTGTAGGCCCGATTAGGATCTGAGAAGGTGTGGGGATCCAATATTGACCCCTGTTCGGTGATGTATTACTACTCATCAAACCATAAGATGAATCGTCACTTATAAGATCTCCTTGTTCTTTAACAGCCACCTTATTATCATGGGGATACCACAGTTCTCTAGGCCGGTGAAAATTTGTAATATCTTTATTGCTCAAATTCAATTTTATGGTCTGCAATTTCAGTGCAGGTTGCGAGTGAAATTTTTTGACACCGTGAGCTGAGCGTTTTTTTTTAGTTTGATTTCAGTTGCTGAGAAGTTTTTCTGATTTGAATAATGTTTGTCATTAGAAACGTGTATCCATCCATATTGACCTCTGTTTTGTGATATATCCTTGGTCAACCGCTTTACTTGACCACTTTGATTATGATTCTCAGATATACCTGCCCTTCTTTCATCTGCAAGATGAGAACTGTCTACTTTTAGCCTCAGAAGTTGGGGATGAAATGGATTTTCAGGCATTGAATTGGTTTTAGGCATTATCTCAACTAATTTTATAGTTTGTATCTGGTTTTGGTTTTTGTGCAGGCGACTGTTTAAAGAATGGCACAAGTCGGTTCGCTTGGGGCATGAGGATTGAAGAATACATGACGATGGCGAACTTTGGCATGGCATGGAATTGGAAGTTTACTCATGGAATTTTAGCACCTTTAGGACTAAAGAATTTTGTTCAAGTGCATTTTGTAACAGTTTTTTTTTTTGGAATATTGGTGTAATGGGATTGTAATTATTTTATAATGAGTGTTTGGTTTGGAGGAACTTGAAATTTATAGTGTGAATTATAAATGACTTTGAGCTTGAAATGTCGGGTGATGAATTTTATGAACGGTATTTAAATGACAAAGTCTTGAAACTTTAACTTTAAAATGCTTGAAGACATGAAAGCATCAAATTTTCTTGTAAGGTATTGTTACACTTGGATGAAATTGAATGGAATTGGATAGTATTTTCTTGAACCATGAATGAAAGGGTTTGAATAAATGTTTGAATGCATTGTGAACTTGAATCTGGAATAACGATGAACATCTTTGTAATGTGGATGAACTCCGACTTGAAATAAGACCTTGCAGTCTGTACTTTACCTTCCAAGAAACTCATATGACCAATACTTAAGGCTATTTGCCAATTTTAATCCAATCAAACACTTTCTAACATCTTGAATTCAAATCATACTTCAAATCCAAATCACACTTGCATTCTCAATGAACTCCTAACTTCGATCTTGAATCCAAATCAAATTGTATGGTAAGTAATTTGAATAGACAATAAGATCTTGATCTTTAAAAAAAATTCAGAACCTTGCCTTTTGTATCATGCCTCATATTCCACGATTCAATCCACAAGTCGCTTATCTTGACAAAGTCCTTCCCTAATTGACAACCTTAAATCATCAAAGATGGACGTAAATGATAATGAAAGAATATGATCAAGATTAATATGAAACCTTATTTCCCCTGATCTTCAATTACTTGAACATTTATCAACGAAATAGAAACCCTGATTTCTAATGAAATTCCCCTTTTTTGAACTAATATTTCTTTTCCTTTACCATACAATTCTTCAAATGCAACTTGATTGCCTAACACATATTAGATGAAAGTTCGAGGGAGACCTTGGTCCAAAAGTTATTTGTTCAAAGCTTACTTTAACCGGAGTCAACAGATCTTATCCACGTATCTTGAAGTTGGTCCATGATTATGTATCTCAAAGTCTCATAAGAGCTTGTACGCCCATCAACCAAGTATGCCATTTTGAACAAAACCCTGCCTTGAATGCCTTGAACCTTGAATTACTTTGCATGAATTCTTCCACGAGAAGCCTACTTCAATCCAAGTCTGCTCGCATCGCAGATAACAAATGACAATGATGAGGACAATAATTTCCTTGGTTAAGGAGAAGTCCACGAATTCATATCTTAGGTCATGAACTGCGCTTCACAATTCCATCCCCAGCCCTTAGTGATCGGTTATTTCAACTTGAAATTAGTGCCATAAGGAACATCTTACAAATGGATGATAAAGTCTCACAATCTTGATTCCTCAATTTAGATGCACAGAGAAATATCTGGATGAAACATCTTTGAACCATGATTCAACAAAACCTAAATTGATTAACTGAAGAGTAGATGAATGTCATGTCATAGTCATTAATCCTAATCAAATGATAAGCATACTTATAGGAAGAGACGCCATGATTCGAAGCCTACATATGCCAGGTCACGCCCTGGAGTTCTTGACCAGAATGACCTACAACCAGTTGTTCATCAAAAGATATTAGCCCTGTAACTTGGTGGAGAAGAAGTCCAAAAATGAGCATGCTCAAAAACCCTAGTTCCACGGTCTTATACACCAGGAAGACCCAAGATAATCAAACTTATTCAACACATACACCTCAAACCAACTGTAAACCCTATATCCCTAACTGTTGGTCTTTTGGGCCTCAGGTGATATATTTTATGAAAATACGCTCTATGTACATGACCCATTGGAATGATGCAGATGAAAAAAAGTATAAGCCATAAAAGTGCAATTAGGAGGGAAAATTTTGGGGTGCAACATGTATAAACAAAAGTATTGAAGTGCATTGGCAAGTCAGAAGTACAATTTCTTAGCTTTTGACTAGGTTACTTGATTTTGAAGAAAAGTGGGAAACAAGTTTCAAGAGGAGGTACAAGCATGGGATGGGTGATTGTAAGTGTCTAAACCATTTCTCATGAGTTATAGGACTTGTTTGGTCAGAAGAGAACAAGTGCAAGGCTCAAGAATGAGTTTTGTGCAAAAAGTCACTTTATCAAAATGGCAATGTAACCTTTCTTCCAAAAATGGATATAAAGCATGTCCATGCATTGAATATTTGAAGTGAGGCCTCTAACAGCTGTGTAAACCATTAATCATGGAGTGCCTAAAAAGTTTTAGGCCTGCAAAGTAGTGTTTATGCAATATAGTTTGAATTTTGAAATTGGTTCATCACAAAATGCCTTGTAAATCAAGTGATAAAACCCTAACTTCATCTCTTCGATTCTCCCTACTCAAGAATGATCTCAAGGCGTTATTGGACATTTTGGAAAGCTTGTAATGTGCTCTACAACCCATATTTGAATTTATTTTGAATATTCCCCTTGGAACTATATGAAAAAGTGCCATGAAGTTGGGTCAAAATCCTGACCAAATTAGGGCAAAATTTCACTAAGTGTTTTGTTTCATGACCACATGTTCATAAAATTATAACTTGATATCCAAGAACTTTTGGAAGAAGTTGTGTGAATAAAAGTTGTAGATTTCATATAGATATACAACTTTCATGTTCGAAGTTTCTCTTGAATCATCTTGCATCATGGTGAAATTTTTTCTCAAAGGTAGGAAAAAATAAAAAATTTCCAACACTTAGAAAAATTTTTAAGTTTAGAAATTTTGACTTTTCAAAATGAAATCTTGACTTTTTGATTTCTTGATGAATAAGTTTTATATTTTTACAAGTTTTAATGAATTATGATCTTTGGCATTTGAATTTGACCAAAAAGTCAAAGTTTGACTTTTCAGTATACAGTTGACATTTGATCAGTTGACTGAAAATTCATCTGTCAATCCTTTGAACTTGAGTAATGTTATGAGACATGTTATTAGGTTAAAGTGATGAAATTGGACTCTTGAGATCATGCCTTAAACCAATTGATCATTTTCAAGGTCAAAAATCAAAAATTGCCCTTTCCCAGTCAAAACCCTAATTTTGACCATTTTACCCTTTTGGAGATTTGATCAAATTTCTTGAGGAGTTGTGGTACAAACTTGATCAAATGATACATATGATTCTAAAATGTTGATGTGGATAAAAAATTATGAAGTTTGACTGTAAATTGGCCATGGTTGACTTTTTCCCCAATACAACTAATTTTTAGGTCAACTGCTCAATTGACTGAGCAAAATGTGATCCAAAGCTTGAAAATTGACATGAGTGACATTGAGGGTCCATAATGATCCATGAAAGTCATATGGGACATTGGAAGTTTAAAAATCCTTGTGCAAACTCAAACCCTAATTTCAGTCATCAGTGCTTAAAGAGGTGTCTTGAGTTGATCAAACCTAGTGCAGTCTTGAGCCAAAGGAGATCTTGTGAGAAAATTCTTTGAAAACGTAAGAGGGCAAATTTTGGGGTACAACAGCTTCCCCTGTTCAATCTTCTTAAACCTGAAGAGTTATATTGACGAGTTTTGGCATTCGTGACTCGAAGGTGGAAGATGATTGGACACTAGAGTGCCCAGAAATTTGTACTCGGTGATGTCGATGGTTGATGGAATGGGCTTAAAGATTCCATTTAGAGAGATGATATAAAGTTATTGGAGATGGACTTGTAGATGCCATCCAGAAATGATTGTTGAACCGTATCTGTAAGCTGAAACTGAACGAGTACCAGAATAGCGTCCGTGTTTGGAGCGTATCTGAACTGTATCTGAAGGCTGAATCTGAATGAGTATCAGAATGGCGTCCGTGTCTGGAACATATATGAAAACTAAATCTAACTGAGTATCAGAATGGCATCCGTGTCTGGAGCGTATCTGAACTGTATCTTAAAGCTTGAATCTGAATGAGTATTAAAATGGCACTGTGTCTGGAGCATATCTGAATTGTATCTGAGAGATGAATCTGAATGAGTGTCAGAATGGAATCCGTGTATGGAGCATATCTGAACTGTATCTGAAGGCTGAATCTGAATGAGTTTCAGAATGGAATCCGTGTCTAGAGCATATTTGAACTGTACCTGAAGGCTGAATCTGAATGAGTATCAGAATAGCGTCAGTGTCTAGAGTGTATCTGAACTGTATCTGAAGAGTGGATTCTAAATGAGCATCAGAATGGCGTCCGTGTCTGGAGCGTATCTGAACTGTATTTGAGAGACTTCTGAACATTGTTAATGTTAGCTATTGATTAATCTTATCCTGAAAAGGGTAAAATGTTAGTTAATATGCAATGTCATGTTGTATGAAATGCATAGTGTAATGTATTCGTGTTATCGATGTTTATGATATATGGATGTGATGTATGCGTATGTGAGCTAATTTGCTGCAAGGTTTTTGGATTGGGAAAAATAAATCCCTGACTTCTGCTGAGGACATGGAGTGTAAGTCTTCATGTTGTGAAGTCGAAGTGTTGATGAATTTCCGCTTAGAGAAATAAACTCTGTTGTAAGGGAAATGTTGTGTACTGCTTGTAAAAGTCTGTTGGGGAATCCTGAAAAATTGTACGACTTCTACTGGGGATTGATAGCTGGAAGCTTCGTTCCGCTGGAGATTAATCTGCACACTGTGGGGGATTCTATGGAATAGCTCAAAGATATTTCCTTATCTCTTAAATCCATCAGTGATTGTCTTTTTACTTTGTTTATTTGTAAATAGTAATTATATTCAAACGCATATGTTCAACAATAAATCATTGGACGTTTTTGTAAACAAAACAACAAGAGTAAATAAAAATAGATAGTTTTGCACTTTCAAAGGGATATCTTTGTATTGACTTTGAGTAAGTATTTTTGTACAATGAGACAAACATTCTAGTAAGAGAATGTTGTCGTAAAAAATGAAAATTTTGATACAAAGAAAAGATAGCTATGTGCAATAATCCCATGGGGTTCCCATTTTGCTATAGCCTTCGTGTCTCTGAGCATCTTGTCTGTTTGTTGCCTTGTCCGAAGCTGATTAGATTGATCAGAACCTTTGAGTTTTGTCAGGTTGTCCGTAAGGTGATCCAACAAGACATAGTCATACGCTTTAGTTCCCTAAATTTTGCTTGGACTTACCTTTAGGGTTTTTAGTCCACTAGGATACCCTTTTTTGCCCCAGACTCCCTTTCGGGTTTTCAACTTGTCGGGTGTACAAATTTTTTTGTTTTATCACTAATTTTTGCCCGAACCTCTTTGGTTCGCCGGGATGCCCTTGTTTTTCCTAGGTGTGTCAACCTAGCGGGTCTCTTATGCGTAGTATCTTTTGACTATGTCTGCATTCGCAGGGTGCGGCAGGTCATCACCATCCATGGTGGTCAAGATCATTGCTCCACCAGAGAATATATTTTTGATTACAAATGGTCCTTCGTATGTAGCAGTCCATTTGCCCCTGGGATCACCTTGCGGCAGTATGATACATTTAATCACCAGATCCCCGACATGATACACTTGGCATCTGACCTTTTTGTTGAAAGCCTTGATCAACCGTTTTTGATACATTTGACCATGATAGACAGCATTAAGCCTTTTCTCATCAATCAAGTTTAGTTGATCAAGTCAAGTCTGGATCCAATCTTCTTCATTCAGCCATGCATCCTTCATAATTCTCAGAGAGGGGATCTGGACCTCAATAGGCAAGACAACCTCCATGTCATATACTAGAGAGTAGGGTGTTGCCCCGATTGATGTACGAGTTGTGGTACGATACCCGTGGAGAGCGAATGGTAGCATCTCATGTTAGTCTTTGTATGTGACTTCCATTTTCTGTATGATCTTTTTGATGTTCTTATTTGCAGCTTCGACAACACCATTCATCTTTGGCCGGTAAGGGGAAGAATTGTGACGATGGAACTTTAATTTCTCGCACAGGGCAGTGATCATAGTATTATTTAGATTCATACCATTGTCTGTAATGATCCTCTCTGAGATACCATACCGACATTGAGATTCTGCTTAATGAACCGGGCTACAACATTCTTGGTAACGGAAGCGAAGGAAGCGGCCTCCACCCACTTTGTAAAATAGTCAATGGCCACTAAGATGAAGCGGTGTCCATTGGAGACTGTTGGCTTGATTTCCCCAATAATATCAATCCCCTACATAGCAAAGGGCCAAGGAGCCGTCAAGACATTTAGAGGAACCGGAGGTACGTGCACCTTGTCAGCATAGATCTGACACTTATGGCAGGTTCGGGAGTGTTGATAGCAATCTGCTTCCATGGTAGACCAGTAATAGCCTGCCCATAGGATTTTATTTGCCATCGTATGCCCACTGGAATGGGTGCCAAAAGTGCCTTCATGTAATTCATCCATGATCCTTGCAACTTCAACCTTGTTTACGCACCAAAGTAACATAGAGTCATGGTTGTGTTTGTAAAGAATGCCATTACTAAGGAAGAATTTAGCATAGAATATCCTTAAGAACTTCTTATCGTTGATTGAAGCTCCTTCAAGATATTCTTGAACCTCGAGATACCTCTGGACTTCGTGAAACCAAGGCTGGTCCATTACTTCTTCAGTATTAATCTCGTGACAGTGAGCTGGTTTAACCCTTTGTTCAATGGTGATCTGGGGAGCCTCGTTATTCCATTTAAGTTTAAACATATATGACATTGTGGATAGTGCGTCTGTTAGCTGATTTTCTTCTTGCGGGAAATGCTCGAAGGTAATCTTCTCAAAATGTGGGAGCAATGTCAAAACATGTTCTTTGTAGGGGATGAGGTTAGGGTGTTTGGTGTCCCATTCCCCTTTGATCTGGCTAATGACCAAAGCTAAATCTCCGAATACATTAAAGGATTTGATCCCCAAATCTATGGTAGCTTTAAGGCCAAAAATGCACGCTTCGTATTCTGCCATGTTATTTGTACAATTGAAGCAGAGTCTTGTCGTAAAGGGAGTATGAAACCATTCAGAAGATATGAGTACAACAACAATACCATTGCCAAGTGCGTTGGATGCCCCATCAAAAACCAGGGTCCATCGGGATCCTTGTTCAGGTCCGTCATATGGTCTGAATTCTTCACAGTTGTTTACCATCTTGATGTCTTCATTTGGGAATTCAAACATCATGGTCTGGTAGTCTTCCACAGCTTGGTGAGCAAGGTGATCAGCTAGTACACTGCCCTTTATGGATTTCTGGGTAGTATACTATATGTCATATTCTGTCAGGATCATCTGCCATCTCACTATTCTCCTAGAGAGTGCAGGTTTCTCGAAGATGTATTTTATCGAATCCATTTTAGATATCAACAAGGTAGTATAGGTCAGCATATACTGTCTTAGCCGGCGAGCAGCCCATGCCAAAGCACAACAAGTTTTCTCGAGCAGTGAATATCTTGTTTCACAGTCGGTAAACTTTTTGCTCAGTTAGTAAATAGCATGCTCTTTTTGGCCATACTCGTCATGCTGTCCCAACACACATCCCATTAAGTTTTCTAAAACAGTCAGATACATGATCAATGGTCTTCCCTCGACTGGTGGCTTCAAAATAGGAGGCTCTTGCAGGTACTCTTTAATCTTGTCAAAAGCAGTTTGGCACTCGCCATTCCATTTGACTACTTGATGTTTCTTCAGTAATTTGAAGATTGGTTCACAAGTAGCTGTCAGGTGAGAAATGAATCTGGCAATGTAGTTTAAACATCCCAAGAATCCTCTGACTTCCTTCTCAGTTCGAGGAGCATGCATCTCTTGTATTGCTTTCACCTTGGCAGGATCTACTTTAATACCCTTATTGCTGACGACAAAGCCTAGGAGTTTACCAGACCTCACTCCAAACGTGCATTTATTCGGGTTCAACCTCAGCTTGTATTTCTTTAGTCTCTCAAAGAGTTTCTGTAAATGGTCAAGATGCTCTTCTTTTGTTTGAGATCTAGCTATCATGTCATCCACATAAACCTCTATTTCACGATGTATCATGTCGTGAAATAGGGCTACCATGGAACACTGATAGGTTTCCCCAGAATTCTTCAGTACGAATGGCATTACTTTGTAGCAGAATGTGCCCCAATGTGTGACAAAGGTTGTTTTCTCCATGTCCTCAGGCGCCATTTTGATTTGGTTGTAGCCCGAGAAACCGTCCATTAAGGAAAACACTTTATGTTGTGCCGTATTGTCAACTAGAACATCAATGTGGGGTATTGGGAAATCATCTTTAGGGCTCACCCGATTCAAATCTCTATAGTCCATGCACATTCGTACTTTTCCGTCCTTTTTGGGTACGGGAACAACATTGGCAACCCATTGCGGATAGGAGGTGACGACCAAGAATCCAGCATTGAATTGTTTCATGACTTCATCTTTAATCTTCTCTGACATATCTGGACGCATGTGATAGACCTTTTGTTTTACCGGTGGACAGTCTTCTTTTGTTGGTAGACGATGTACCACGATATCAGCATCAAGTCCTGGCATATCTTCATACGACCAGGCAAAGACCTCAACATACTCGTGCAGTAACTGAATCAGACGCTCTTTGACACTGGGTTCCAGATTGGCACCCACCTTGACTTCTCTTTTCTCTTCTTTGGTACCTAGGTTGATTGTATCCACTGGTTCCTCGTGGGGATGAATGGTCCTCTCTTCTTGTTGTAGTAATCTGGAAAGTTCCCCTGGTACTTCACAATCTCCCTCACCTTCGTCTTCGGCTTGGTAGATTATATTTTCAGAGTCGTAGAAAGCCATAGTAGAATCGTTACCCATGGGATCCAGAATGGATGTAGACCTGCATGAAACAACCAGCTGAAAATCATCAAAACAATGAAGTCGCCATCGAACGTCTTTTATCCCACATGTAGGGAAAGGTAAACATCGAGAAAACCTGAGAAGGGAGAAGTCACGGTCTTGCGACCGAGAGATCGGGTAAGGGAGTCTGTTACGCGAGGGGAAGGTATTAGCACCCCACACGCCCATAGTACTCTACGATATCCACTCTTGTTGTCTATCTTATGGGTGTGTTTAATCTATGCTTACTGTTTACTATACTACTGAAAGGAATGCATGTAAAAGAAAGGGGAAAAGAATGTAGGGAAAATAAAATTGTGCTCGCTTGGGCCCTACCCCAATGCCTACGTATCCGTTTTTAGGAATCAGAGCTACCGTAGTTCGGCTCATATGTTTTTGTTTATTTGTGTTTTTTATGGACGAAGTTAATTCCGCCTTCTTCCGCAGCTCGACCTTTGGAGACTTATGCATTGGCACAAAAGTAAATTAATCATGTCCTTACCTGAAAAGGGTTTTAAAGAAAAGTGCTCGGGTGCACAAATGGTTTGAGTTGGTTTGTATTTTTGTTGTAGATAATGACTAGTCGACCTCAAGAGAGAGATATTAGTCGCTTTTCTACTTAGCTATGAAATGGGTCTTTGAGAATTGAACCACACCTAGATTTGAGATGGAGAACAATAAGATCGAGAAGAGACCCGCTTATCATTTCTCGTACTAAGCAAAAGCGTGATTCTCATCAGTAGTTTAAAAGTGTTTTGAATTTTTGAAAAGAAAAAGATGTTTTTTGTTTTAAATGCGTATGCGAAAGGAGAAAGAAAAGTCAAATAGGGACTAGCCTACTTCTAAACCTAATGTTATCGTGCATCATGGACCTAAAATTAGAATTTGAGGGATTCTACCTAATGTTAGCATGCATATGGATTGCGATAAAGTACGGAAATGAAGAATGAAATAGGGTTGTGACGATACCGAACGGAGGAGGTCCGTTGCCTTTTCATAACCATGCAAGCCATAAGAAAACTCTACAGATGCCTCCTTGAATTTTTCTTGATGAGAATTGTGGTTCTATACTTTCTTCGAAAACCTCTTGGAATTTTTCAACCTAGTCCCTTTTACTTACCAATATCACACATAATTGTAATAGTCATTACATCACAAAATTATGACAAAGAAATAACAACAAATAATTGCCAAATCATTTACAAATGATTATCCAACAATAATAACATAGTTAAATTTTAAAGAATTTCTAAACAAACCTAAAAAAAATAATTACAATTTCTATACCACCTTTTTATCATAATTTTATGCTACAAAAATTAATGAAGAGGAAAGTTAATAGAAACTATTAAAGGGGAGTCAAAAACATCAAACAGAGGGGTGCTAAACATGATACAAGGTGGTGATTAACAATGCAGGCCCATTAGATGAAGTCCAATGGCAGGTTTTTATTGCTTCCAATTTCCAAAAAAAAGGTGACAGGCTTAGTGGAATTCAGTTTGCCCATGCTTTTGTTCAGCTTATTAAGAAAAAAACAAGTAATAGTAAAAATAAAAATAAAAAATTGGAACTGAAAATTGAAAAAGGGATTAGGGTTGATTTGGTTATGACGATGGAATTCATCGAGAAAAAAATCCTTCTTTTGTCTCGCTCAGACGGCACGGCGGATCCTCAACCTTGCAAACTGCCATCGAAACCTCTTCTACATCCAATCTCTTCTCACACGGTCGCTTAAATCAAACCACCTCTTTGTCGTTGCCTTCAATGCTCCGTTGCTGCGATAGCCTTATCTCAATTCGTTCATCCTCGTCACTTCGACCTCAACCCTTAGTCGCGGTCTCATCACTTCCTTCTTCTTCTTCTTCCGATCGTCACCGCGCCATGGAATTCGCGATAGCACTGTATTCTTCACATCAGTTTCACAAATGGCGGCCCTACCGTCACTTCGCCTTCTTCTTCTTCTTTGATCACTCACGGTTGGAGCGTTCTTAAAAGATGCAGATTGAAGATGATGTTGTTGCGGTTGTTGATGTGCATAGAGATTCCAGATGAACATGGATGATGACGACGATGAAGGCTGTAAAAGATTCATAAGAGAAGATGCGTGAAGATTGATGAAGTTTCGAAGTTGTTCTCGGTGCGGAAACGTGAAGCGTGGTCAAAATGCGAAGATGATCGTTGTGTAGAAGCTTCAACTGAGATGCTCAGAATGATGATTGTTGAAGGCTCCGTGAAGATGATAAGATGATAAGATGAAACAGAGAGAATAAAGAAGATTATGGTGAGTTTCTTCTATGATATTTTTTCTTTTTGTTGTGCGAATAATCTGAATAATTGTATCTGTGAGAGAGAATTTCTCAGTTTTGTTGGAGATTTCTCTCCTCTCTTGAATAATGATTGTGTAACCCCTCTGTAAATAAAAAAAACTGTTATCTAGGAATCTCAGTTTGTTGGAGATTCCAATCCCATCCCTTGATTAAATCAATTCTGTTAGAGATTGGAGGGTGCGATTTAAATCAGTTAGAGGTTTGTTATAATTCTGTTATGGGCTTTTGCTAATGTAGTTTCTGTTACAGGTTTTGGTGAAAGAATTCCAGTTAGAGGTTGGTTAAAGAATTTCATTTAGAGGTTGGTTGGACTGTTATTCTGTTTGGTTATATGGCAGTTAGAGTTTGTTATGTGCAGGGCTGCTTTAGAAAATGGTTAGGGAATTTATAAAATTCTGTTTTGGCTAGCAGTTATAGAGGTTTAGAGATCTTTTACAGGTTATGGTGAATGTTAGTTACAGTTAGAAAATTCTATTTTGGTTTGTTGGGAATTCTGTTGGGAATTGGCTAGGTTGTTTGGCAATTGGTTGGTTATTCTGTTTAGGAAAACAGTTAAGGGTTATTTTGGAATCTGAATGAAACTATAAAACATTTTCTTTGCTTTGTGAAACTCAGGGCTGAACTTGTATTTTAATTGATGTAGGGCCAATTGCTTTTTTGAATTCTGAACTGACTTCTATTGCTTTGAGAAATTGCAGGATTGGGAAAACCTGAGATGTATTCAAGTGATACATGAAGATTTGGGCATAGCTTGAAGATATGGTTGCTTGGTCATGGGAAGCGAGCATGAAGATGTATGGGCTAAGACTTAGGCTTAGAACGAAAGTTTGTGTGATTATGAATGTAATTGGATGAAACTCAAGTGTTGTATGTATTTGGAATTTAGCTTTGTGAATTGTAACTTGTTTTTTTGTATAACATCAACATGGCTTGTAAATTTGCACGATTATGACCTTGAACAAACATGAATATCTGAAGTTGGATAGAACTCTGATGAATGCAAGCAATGAATAAATGAATAACCTGGTTATTCTTACGAACAAATTTCATGTTTTGATTTGTCGTTCCAAGTCAAAAATATCTTGGAACCATGAACAAAACTTAATTGATTAAGTGATGCATAAATGAATCCATATCTTCTCTTGCATGAAAGCCATGTAAACATTCTTCCCACTTTCATCCATTCTTCGCACAAACCATAATTATTGCCTTCTAACCCAAAAATCTTGGATTGAATTAGTAAGATAGAATCATAAAATGCGATGCCACCATCCCTTACAATTCAAGCCTTAATTGATTAGAGAATGTGCTAATGACCTTTGCTTGGTGAATAAATGAATTATATCCATTTAATAGCAAACCTCTTAACATTAATCTTGATCAATCATAAGAAGGTTCAACATGACTCTCTTCCCTATGAAATCCTCAGATTAAAACTAATCTTTAGAAACATCAAAGGAAAGAGGTTCAATTGGAATATTGATTCAGTCATTAAGCGCCACAAATGAAACCTTAATACACTTGTCTCAGGATGGAAATTTGATGAAGACAGAAGTCTGTAATAACCATGAATACACAACCCTAGCTTCAAACCATTGATCTTTGCAAAAAAACTCGCAAACCATTGATTTCTGAAGAAATCAATTGAATCTCCCTAAATGAAGACGAGGGATTAAAAGTATAGAGAAACCCTAATTCCATCATATCACTGATTCCATGGCAAATTATGTTGTTAGCGAATGTATGCAATGTAAAATGACCTAATGGAGATATGTACATGAGAAAAGCGCGACAATGCATAAACCAGATAAAAGTAGAAGGGTAGGACAAAATTGGGGTATTACAGCTGCCCCTATTTAATCGTCTTAAACCTAAAAGTACGATTGGCACATGCCTTTCGGAAGTTCAAGGTTGAAGATGATTAAATATCAATGCCGAAAATTTGTCCTGGGAGGAAGAGTAAGTGTTTTCTTTATTTATTTATTTTGTGATATTTACTGGGGAAAGAAATTTTGTTTTTTCAATGAAGAGACATAGATTGGACTTGCAATGTGGAGCGATGCCAATACAAGACAAATGGTTGGTATGAAAACACAGCGGACGAGGTCTATGGGCGACCTACGATCCTAAGGTGACACATGAGAGAAATTTGACAGAGAACCTAGCCAAAGGGTGATCTCAGGTTCGACGGTGATTTGAGGGAAGAACCTAGCCAAGATGCGATCTCAGGTTCTAAGAAGGTGATCTAAGGAGGAACTTAGCCAAGAGGCAATCTCAGGTACAAAGATGATCTATGGGAAGAACCTAGCCTATGGGCGATCTCAGGTTCGACGAAGGTCTATGGGAAGAACCTAGCCTATGGGCGATCTCAGGTTCGACGAAGGTGATCTAAGGAGGAACCTAGACAAGAGGCAATCTCAGGTTCGACGATGATCTAAGGAAGAACCTAGCCTACGGACGATCTCAGGTTCGACGATGATCTAAGGAAGAACCTAGCCTACGGGCGATCTCAGGTTCTAAGAAGGTGATCTAAGGAGGAACCTAGCCAAGAGGCGATCTCAGGTTTGACGATGATTTAAGGGAAGAACCTAGTCAAGAGGCGATCTCAGGTTCGACGATGGGGACATGGGTTACGACATAACGATTGTTTAGATAAGTGACACGGACGAGCATCAAGAAAGTTTAAACACAGACGAGTGTTTGAAAGAAGATACGGACGAGTATCAAAGGTTAAACCCGGACGAGTGTTTGATTCAATATGGACGAGTATTAAAAGAAGATACATGTGAGTATCAAAAGGTTAAACACGGACGAGTGTTTAATTCAATACGGACGAGTATTGAAAGAAGATACAGGTGAGTATCAAAAGTTAAATATGGACGAGTGTTTGAATCAATACAGACGAGTATTGAAAGAAGATACAGGTGAGTATCAAAAGTTAAACACGGACGAGTGTTTGAATCAATACGGATGAGTATTGAAAGAAGATACGGACGAGTATCAAAAGGTTAAACACGGACGAGTGTTTGAATCAATACGGAAGAGTATTGAAAGAAGATACAGGCGAGTATCAAAAGGTTAAACACGGACGAGTGTTTGAATCAATACGGACAAGTATTGAAAGAAGATACAGGAGAGTATCAAAAGGTTAAACACGGACGAGTGTTTTAATCAATACGGACGAGTATTGAAAGAAGATACGGACGAGTATCAAAGGTTAAACACGGACGAGTGTTTGAATCAATACGGACGAGTATTGAAAGGAGATACGGATGAGTATCAAAGGTTTAAACACAGACGAGTGTTTGAATCAATACAAACGAGTATTGAAAGAAGATACAGGCGAGTATCAAAGGTTAAACACGGACGAGTGTTTAAATCAATATGGACGAGTATTGAAAGGAGATACAGACGAGTATCAAAGGTTTAAACATAGACGAGTGTTTGAATAAATACGGACGAGTATTGAAAGGAGATACAGACAGGTATCAAAGGTTAAACACGGACGAGTGTTTGAATCAATACAGACAAGTATTGAAAGAAGATACAGACAAGTATCAAAAGTTTAAACACTGACGAGTGTTTGAATAACTGACCCGGGTGGGTGTTTAGGAAACTTGACACATACGAGTGTTTAGGAAACTGACTACCAGGTAAGAACTGGGTTCAGAATGACAAAGTGTATTGATTTTGTTTGGCATTGAAAAGGTGAAGGTCATTGACTGGGGGTTCTGGGGATGATATCCTCTGTAGGGACGTATTGTTGTCCTTGAATAATTCAGGTCTTTTGTGTAAGGTACCTGATCTGTCTTATGCTTTGTATGCATGTTTGAATTTCTTTAGCCGCAAAGATCCATTCTGATGGATCGGCTACGTGCTTTTGAGGATGCAATGTTATGCAGTGATAACTATATGCAATGCAAAGAAATAAACTTCATGGGGATAAGAGAAGGCTTGCTGGGAACCACTGCTCATCACTGGGGATGTCAATATACATCGATGTTGGAAGCCTGCAGTACCAAAGATCGTTGGGGATACTGATAAGAGTACACACTGGGGAGCTCTTGAATACCAAAGATCGTTGTTGACTTTGCCGAGGATTGAATTGATGACGAAGCGAGTTTTTAGGTACACTGCTGGATTCTGAATCGTACCGTTTAAGGAAGAGATAATTTGAGCAAA
Source organism: Vicia faba (assembly GCA_948472305.1). Classification (NCBI taxonomy): domain Eukaryota; kingdom Viridiplantae; phylum Streptophyta; class Magnoliopsida; order Fabales; family Fabaceae; genus Vicia; species Vicia faba. The sequence continues at coordinate 930,316,059 of OX451741.1, read as the reverse complement.
CCTCCATACATCCTGACTTGTTGAGGGGGTGATATAAGTGAATATGTCGAAGAATGGATACTGAACACCATGTGGATCTCTTTGAATACATGCCCCAAGTTTACACACATTGGGGAATTATCTCTTAAATCACTTGGGGATAAGAGATGAGCGTGGACACTTACGAGTGCCCCAGTTGAGTTCTGCGAATGCCCTGGTTGAGCTTTGAATGCCCCGGTTTAGCTCTGCAAATTCCCCGGTTGAGCTCTGTGAATGCCCCGGTCTAGCTCTGCGAATGCCCCGGTTGAGCTCTGCGAATGCCCCGGTTTAGCTCTGCAAATGCCCCGATTTAGCTCTACGAATGCCCCAATTTAGCTCTGTTGGGGGTGTTCTTGATTAACTCCATCGAGGATGCATTTTGCGCGTGTTGAGTCAAAAGACGATTCTGAATTTTCTAAACTCACTTGGGGAATCAGATTTGAAATTGTCTACAGCATATAAAGGCAGCTTCGTGCGCTGGCGAGGTCAGAGCGACCGTTATGCTGCTTTTAGCTGACTGTAGTGGTCTCGTGCAACATAATTGGTTTTAGCAACTTTGCAAGTATGGATGAGGAATTCCCCAATCTGAAGTGTCTCTGAGAAGATCTATGTTGAATAGAAGACCAGAATATTCGTGCCACCATACGATATGAGGTGGCCTGCCCCAATGTCTCGAGCTACGAAATAAACGGCTCTTGATTACAGCTTTCTTGGAGAGATTTGTTGAATCTCGACGTAACTGCCCCAGGTTGAATGAATTTTGAGTAGATCTCTCAACGTGATAGCCTCTGATTGATCGAGCTTGAAGAGATTTATCGACGTGATAGCCTCTGATTGACAGCTTTGAGGGAATGCCCGAGATTTGGCTGACCTTGGAGAGATCGATTCTTGACTTACTTGCTCCAGATTAGCAGAATCTGCTAACTTCGTCCCTGAGTGGTATTCAGACTGTGAAGTACCAAGATGATTTCTCTTGACAGAATCTCTGGTTTAACATTCCTCTGGATTAGTCACTTCTCTTGTGGCAGGTGATTCTTGCTTCAACAGGGTATTCAAGCCTCTCTTCTATGAAAAGATTGAGCTCTTTATCGGTTGTTCATTGTGTAAACTTACCTGATGTCAATCAGTTGTTTTGTATGCAGAAGAATGTTTATTATGAGAATGATAATTCTAATTCAACACATATGTAAGTCTTGAAGTTTGAAAAAACTTTGAATGAAATGACATCACAACTCTGTTGTGAACGAGTCACTATCTAGATAGAAACATTTGCAAATTCTTTTTCATGGAAGATAATGCAAGCCTATGATGCCAACACAGATATTCAAACATACCTCTTAGGAGTCAATTTAATGCTATCTCGTTGTAGCACGATTTCAAATTGACCCATGCTTCAATTAGGACTTTTATGGGTTGTAACGTGGTCTAGTTCACGGTTTTAGAAAAAGGATTTAAGGCTCAAAATTATTTGGTGCCCACCCATTCTCCATGATGTTCTCCACTCCTACGTTCAGTTGACCCGATACATGCATTCATCTCTCGAGAAGAGTTTGCGATGATTGAGGAACCACAGTGGTTTCTTGGACACGACAGTCGCTAAATTCTTTGCCTTTGGTGTCTGATCAGACGACCTTGTTCTTTGATGAGGATTTTCGTTGGTAATCCTTTTCTCGCCTTTTAGGCTTTTCAATTTCTTTCTTGCTTTCCCTAATTTTTTCCTGGACAAATTCTTTTGAATTTCGATTTGGAAGTCCAACGGGATGCCCCAATTTTTGCCTAAGCGACTTGTTTTAAAGTTCTGACATAGCGGGGATTTTTGTTTCTTTCTTATCCGTATTTTTCATTTTGAACAAGTCATTGATCTTTGTGTTGTATTTGATTTGTCGGAAGTGATCGTGACTGTCTGAGTATTGATAAATAAGGGTTAACCATTGTTGTTTTGACTTCTCTCAATCTTTTGATGGATAACCATTGTTGTATCCTTGGATGCACCCTCTTGATTAGTTCTGAACGCTTGATCAGATTAGCTGAACACTACCCGCCCCATGGTTAAAATGAGGGTTTTTACTGAACAGAAAAGAAACTCCTACTTCGAAGGCTCAGAGGGGTTGACGAGGGTCTATCTCCCTTATATCTCCGGTGTTTATGGATTTGAAACAAGGCCTGTACATCGTCAGCAGGGTCTTACTCAAAAGCGTACCAACCATAGATTTTGCATTTTCAGATTGTCGTCATCCTCCTTTGAATTCCTTACCTAAGCATAAGACTAGGAAATTTGGAATCAATATGCAAGTAAAACATTTTAAGAGTGATAAAAAAAAGGATGAGTAAGAATGAAAGGAACACTTTAAGACAAGCATACTTATTGCATTAAGATTTTCATTCAAAAATAGACAAGTTTCTATATACAAGCAATGTTTAAACAAACAAGCAAGAATGTAAATGAAAATGCAGTAAAGAAACCAATGATTGCCATTGTTGAGGAGACTTGACTCCGTATGGACTTGCTGATTCTGATGACTTTCTGTAGTCTTGATGCTCGAGTGTGCGAGAGAATTCCCCTTCAGATCTGATGTGAACACAATAGTCTCTGGATTGAGCCTGTCTTGGACATTGTCTTTGGATGACATACCTTTTTCAATCGATTGGCCAGGTGCCCCAGTATAATAAGCATATCATGTCTTAAAGAAATAATAGACATCATAATCAGAGTTTCCATGACCTGGCTTATCTGAGTCTTTAATCAATTATCTTCCCGCTTGAAGAGATTTCTGACCACGGGTCAAAGCTTGCCTGTACCACTCGGAGTTATTCCATAACTGATCTCTGGTGATAGTAAGAATCAAGTTGAACCTCCAAAGAAGTCCCCAGGTCAGAATAAGAATCCCCAATATTCAGGTACCTGTTATGAATGCATGAATATGCATGAGGTGCATGAATGAATTTCATGTCATGTTCTGTCGTTTCTAACGAATTCACATGCTTTTGATTTTGATTTTACGCAAGTAAGATATGGAAGAGTTTAGCACAAGACTTGCAAATATGATTCCTTGGAAATGATAGAACATGTATGTTAAGCATGTGGTTAGCCATGTTATGCATGCAAAGGCATGGGATCAAATGGGATCGAGGTTCCATCATTCCTGAATATGATTGTTTCATTGTTCTGAACCATATGAGTATCATCAAATCAAAGGTCTGACATAGCTTCCGCACATATAAGAACCAAGTACCATGTAGACCTCCCATTGTACGGGATCGAGGCTTCTGGAATATCAGATACTGTTGAGCATTTCAGAACATGCTAGGAATACCAAGATTAAAGGCTTGAATGAACCTCCAGGTAAACAAGTCAGGAACTCATAAAATAAATCTAAGAACCGTACGGTCACCAACAGGATATAACATCTGCACAAAGTCATAACATAAATCTAGTACATAGCCCTAATAGTCACTGCCTGAGCATAGTTACCATCTGAACACGAGTAACCATCCGTACATAGTCACCATTTGTACCTGTAATAAGAATTCCCTCCCTTCTCACAGGTGAAGACTAGGTCAGGGTAAGGTAATGGTAACTCGAAAATCACGGGTTCACCTGAAAGTGCTATGGGCTTACCCACAGACGTGGGTACCGATAGTAATTCATTTGAACCTCATCCGAGCGTGGTATATGACATGACTGCACTAATCGGACCACGTCCTATAGCCGTCATGCCCCCACTCTATTCCTAGTGTCCTAGTGCACTCTGGCCTGGGTACTGGGCCTTTTACTTCAATAGTAACATCCCAACCCAAACAAGAAGCAAATCCAGTACAGCAGTAGTATATGGAAGACAGTAAAATGCAATGCATACGTATGCTCAAGTATATACAAAATGAATGAATAAACTAAAAGCGTAAAGATAAACACCCAAATGAAAGAAAGCAAGAGCTAGGAGCGACTCCGGGATGGACAAGCATTTGGTCGACCTGTCCCCAGTGAAGTCGCCAGCTGAAACAACCGGCTGAAAATCATCAAAACAATGAAGTCGCCATCGAACGTCTTTTATCCCACATGTAGGGAAAGGTAAACATCGAGAAAACCTGAGAAGGGAGAAGTCACGGTCTTGCAACCGAGAGATCGGGTAGGGGAGTCTGTTACGCGAGGGGAAGGTATTAGCACCCCACACGCCCGTAGTACTCTACGGTATGCACTCTTGTTGTCTATCTTATGGGTGTGTTTAATCTATGCTTACTGTTTACTATATTACTGAAAGGAATGCATGCAAAAGAAAGGGGAAAAGAATGTAGGGAAAATAAAATTGTGCTCGCTTGGGCCCTACCCCAATGCCTACGTATCCGTTTTGAGGAATTAGAGCTACTGTAGTTCGGCTCATATGTTTTTGTTTATTTGTGTTTTTTATGGACGAAGTTAATTCCGCCTTCTTCCGCAGCTCGACCTTTGGAGACTTATGCGTTGGCACAGAAGTAAATTAATCATGTCCTTATCTGAAAAGGGTTTTAAAGAAAAGTGCTCAGGCACACAAATGGTTTGAGTTGGTTTGTATTTTTGTTGTAGATAATGACTAGTCGACCTCAAGAGAGAGATATTAGTCGCTTTTCTACTTAGCTATGAAATGGGTCTTTGAGAATTGAACCACACCTAGACTTGAGATGGAGAACAATAAGATCGAGAAGAGACCCGCTTATCATTTCTTGTACTAAGCAAAAGCTTGATTCTCATCAGTAGTTTAAAAGTGTTTTGAATTTTTGAAAAGAAAAAGAAGTTTTTTGTTTTAAATGCATATGCGAAAGGAGAAAGAAAAGTCAAGTGGGGACTAGCCTACTTCTAAACCTAATGTTATCGTGCATCATGGACCTAAAATTAGAATTTGAGGGATTCTACCTAATGTTAGCATGCATATGGATTGCGATAAAGTACGGAAATGAAGAATAAAATAGGGTTGTGACGATACCGAACGGAGGAGGTCCGTTGCCTCTTCATAACCATGCAAGCCATAAGAAAACTCTGCAGATGCCTCCATGAATTTTTCTTGATGAGAATTGTGGCTCTATACTTGCTTCGAAAACCTCTTGGAATTTTTCAACCTAGTCCCTTTTACTTACCAATATCACACATAATTGCAATAGTCATTACATCACAAAATAATGACAAAGAAATAGCAAAAAATGATTGCCAAATCATTTAAAAATGATTATCCAACAATAATAACATAGTTAAATTTTAAAGAATTTCTAAACAAACCTAAAAAAAATCATTACAATTTCTATACCACCCTTTTATCATAATTTTATGCTACAAAAATTAATGAAGATGAAAGTTAATAGAAACTATTAAAGGGGAGTCAAAAACATCAAACAGAGGGGTGCTAAACATGATACAAGGTGGTGATTAACAATGCAGGCCCATTAGATGAAGTCCAATGGTAGGTTTTTATTGCTTCCAATTTCCAAAAAAAATGTGATGGGCTTAGTGGAATTCGGTTTCGCCCATGCTTTTGTTCAGCTTATTGAGAAAAAAACAAGTAATAGTAAAAATAAAAATAAAAAATGGGAACTAAAAATTGAAAAAGGGATTAGGGTTGATTTGGTTGTGACGATGGAATTCATCGAGAAAAAACTCCTTCTTCTCTCTCGCTCAGACGACACGGCAGATCCTCAACCTTGCAAACTGCCATCGAAACCTCTTCTACATCCAATCTCTTCTCACACGGTCGCTTAAATCAAACCACCTCTTTGTTGTTGCCTTCAATGCTCCGTTGCTGCAATAGCCTTATCTCAATCCTTTCATCCTCGTCACTTCGACCTCAACCCTTAGTCGCAGTCTCATCACTTCCTTCTTCTTCTTCTTCCGATCGTCACCGCGCCATGGAATTCGCGATAACACTGTATTCTTCACACCAGTTTCGCAAACGCCGGCCCTATCGTCACTTCGCCTTCTTCTTCTTCTTCGATCACTCACGGTTGGAGCGTTCTTGAAAGATGCAGATTGAAGATGATGTTGTTGCGGTTGTTGATGTGCAGAGAGATTCCAGATGAACATGGATGATGACGACGATGAAGGCTGTAAAAGATTCAGAAGCAAAGATGCGTGAAGATTGATGAAGTTTCGAAGTTGTTCTCGGTGCGGAAACGTGAAGCATGGTCAAAATGCGAAGATGATCATTGTGTAGAAGCTTCAACTGAGATGCTTAGAATGATGATTGTTGAAGGCTCCGTGAACATGATAAGATGAGAAGATGAAGCAGAGAGAATAGAGAAGATTGTGGTGAGTTTCTTCTGTGATATTTTTTCTTTTTGTTGTGCGAATAATCTGAATAATTGTATCTGTGAGAGAGAATTTCTCAGTTTTGTTGGAGATTTCTCTCCTCTCTTGAATAATGATTGTGTAACCCCTCTGTAAATAAAAAAAACTATTATCTAGGAATCTCAGTTTGTTGGAGATTCCAATCCCAGCCCTTGATTAAATCAATTCTGTTAGAGATTGGAGGGTGGGATTTAAATCAGTTAGAGGTTTGTTATAATTCTGTTATGGGATTTTGCTAATGTAGTTTCTGTTACAGGTTTTGGTGAAAGAATTCTAGTTAGAGGTTGGTTAAAGAATTTCAGTTAGAGGTTGGTTGGACTGTTATTCTGTCTGGTTATATGGCAGATAGAGTTTGTTATGTGTAAGGCTGCTTTAGAAAATGGTTAGGGAATTTATAAAATTCTGTTTTGGCTAGCAGTTATAGAGGTTTAGAAATCTGTTACAGGTTATAGTGAATGTTAGTTACAGTTAGAAAATTATGTTTTGGTTTGTTGGGAATTCTGTTAGGAATTGGTTAGGTTGTTTGACATGTGGTTGGTTATTCTGTTTAGGAAAACAGTTAAGGGTTGTTTTGGAATCTGAATGAAACTGAAAAACATTTGCTTTGCTTTGTGAAACTCATGGCTGAACTTGTATTTTAATTGATGTAGGGCCAATTGGTTTTTTGAATTCTGAACTGACTTCTATTGCTTTGCGAAATTGCAGGATTGGGAAAACCTGAGATGGATTCAAGTGATACATGAATCTTTGGGCATAGCTTGAAGATATGGTGGCTTGGTCATGGGAAGCGAGCATGAAGATGTATGGGCTAAGACTTAGGCTTAGAACGAAAGTTTGTGTGATTATGAATGTAATTGGTTGAAACTCAGGTGTTGTATGTATTTGGAATTTAGCTTTGTGAATTGTAACTTGTTTTTTTGTATAACATCAACATGGCTTGTAAATTTGCACGATTATGACCTTGAACAAACATGAATATCTGAAGTTGGATAGAACTCTGATGAATGCAAGCAATGAATAAATGAATAACCTGGTTATTCTTACCAACAAATTTCATGTTTTGATTTGTCGTTCCAAGTCAAACATATCTTGGAACCATGCACAAAACTTAATTGATTAAGTGATGCATAAATGAATCCATATCTTCTCTTGTATGAAAACCATGTAAACATTCTTTCTACTTTAATCCATTCTTCGCACAAACCATAATTATTGCCTTCTAAACCAAAAATCTTGGATTGAATTAGTAAGATAGAATCATAAAATGCGATGCCACCATCCCTTACAATTTGAACCTTAATTGATTAGAGAATGTGCTGATGGCCTTGGCTTGGTGAATAAATTAATTATATCCATTTAATAGTAAACCTCTTAACATTAATCTTGATCAATCATAAGAAGGTTCAACATGACTCTCTTCCCTATGAAATCCTCAGATTAAAACTAAGCTTTAGAAACATCAAAGGAAAGAGGTTCAATTGGAATATTGATTCAGTCATTAAGCGCCACAAATGAAACTCTAATACACTTGTCTCAGGATGGAAATTTGATGAAGACAGAAGTCCGTAATGACCATGAATACACAACCCTAGCTTCAAACCATTGATCTTTGAAAAAAACTCGCAAACCATTGATTGCTGAAGAAATCAGTTGAATCTCCCTAAATGAAGACGAGGGCTTAAAAGTATAGAGAAACCCTAATTCCATCATATCACTGATTCCATGCCAAATTATGTTGTTAGCGAATGTATGCAATGTTAAATGACCTAATGGAGATATGTACATGAGAAAAGCGCGACAATGCATAAACCAGATAAAAGTAGAATGGTATGACAAATTTGGGGTATTACACTGCATTGTGAGTGTGAGTGTGTGTAAGAGTATAGCTATCTTTGAAAAAAATGAAAATGTAAAAATAAAAACAATGAGCACAAAGTTTGTATGCAAAAACGTACATGATTCATTGATGTCATATGGAAGTGAGATAATAACCCTTACAAATGGACCATTGTGCCTCGGGTAAGACACAAGGTTTTAAGAGTCTGAATTGTTTTAATATTACTGATCCGACAAAATGTAAAGATAAATTACTGTGGGATAAAAGTGATTGGGATGAAATCTCTAGCCTCCCAGTTGCTGAGACCTCCACTGACAGTTGGGAAAATCCAATCCTCCAGGTTGTAGCTATCTTCATCATCCTCTACTGCACTGACTTGGTGGTTACTGATCTTCAAGGGTGGTCCTCCGGCACGAGCACAACATACAGATTTTGGACACCTGAAGTGAAACCCAGACCAGACTTATCAGATTTGTATGGGATATCTGGGAGTTGTCCCCAAATAGTGCACCTACCTTCTTCTATCACTGCCTTGGAATCCTTCAAAGATGACATCTTGAGTGGAGGCCTTGTGATCTTGGGAACTTGAGACACAACTTGGTCATTGCCACATCTTGCGGGACTTCTTCAAAGTGCTGGAATGAAGTTTCAATAAATTCACCATCTAGTTCCACATATCTGAAGGAATTTAGATGGATGATTATATACTCTTCTTCTCCATGAACGGTGATGATTTTCCCTTGAATTGGATATTTCAGCATTTGGTACAGCGTAGAGGTAACAGCGCCAGCATTGTGAATCCATGGTTGGCCTAACAAGCAGGAATATGAAGGGAGAATATCCATTACATAAAAAGTTGAATCAAATGTTTGGGTTCCAACATTTATAGGGATGTCCACTTCCTTATGCACCATCCTTTTTGAGTCGTCAAAGGCTCTCACTACTATGTTGCTTGGTTTCAATGTCAATCCCTCATAGTCCATCTTATCAAGATCTTTTTTAGGAAATACATTCAGAGACAAACCGGTGTCAACCAACACATGAGCCAAAGTTGTGCCCCTACATTCTACGGAGACATGCAATGCCTCATTATACTTCCTCCCCCTTGGCGTTAAATCAGCATCCGAAAATCCTAAGCCATTATCTACAGTTAAGCTGGCTACGTAGTCTTGGAACTGATCGGTAGATGTTTCTTGGGGTACATGGGCATTTTTTAGGAACTTTACCAAGGCTTTTGCATGAGCCTCAGAACATAGTAATAAAGCCATCATGGAAATTTTTGATGGAGTTTTCCCCAGTTGCTCGACTACGTTGTAGTCGCTTCTTTTTATGATCTTTAGAATCTCCTCCATCTCTTTCTGGGAGGTCTCAGGGATAGCTACTAATTGTGTCTTCATCCTGACAGACTCAACAAGAACACCTTTTCTTCGAGTCTCGGTTAACTCGGCAGCAGGAATGTCAGTAGGGGTGATAACAGGGATTGTAACAGATTTGTCAACAAGAGTATTAGTAGAGATGATTGTAGGACTGGGAAAAACCTTTGGAGGACAAACAACGACAGGGATGATTACGGGTCCAGAAACTACTTTTGGGGGAGAAATTTCTGGAGAGAATATCCTTCCGCTTCGGGTAATCTTGCTAGTCCCTACAATATTACTGATATCAGAGTCAACCTTCTCAGAACTTGAATCTTCAGCAGTTGGCCAATCTTGCTTGATACCGTGGTAGTAGACATCCCCTCCATAATTCCATGGTACGGTTTTGTCTGACGAATACAGGATTGGTCCAAGCATTGTAATTATCAACGGAGATACCTTAGGAACTGATGTAATTCTAACGGGTCTTTTGGTGGAGACACTGGAAGAATTGTCGGAAATGGTCACGATGGAAACATCATTATAAGAAACAGTTGGAATTGAAGCCTTCTCAAACAAAATTTCCTTGTTATCTATTAGGCATTGAACGCCTGCTTTCAACAAGGGACAATTGGTTGGTGAGGATAAGAAGAAGTGACAACTTTCATCACAGCCTGGGAAAACACCGACATTCAACAAGTTCTTTTTGATAGTCAGGAGTGGGATCATAAGTTCATCAACTAAAGCAACAAACATATCTTCCTCAATGGCGTTGGTATTATGGTCGTGTTTGGGCATAGGGGCAGAAATGACATTGGGCTTTTCTGGAGCATCGAATTCAATCTCTTTGGCTTCAAGGAGGTCTTGTACTTTGTTCTTTAGAGCCCAACAGTTGTTAGTGTCATGGCCGGGACTCTCAGAGTGGTATGCACAGCGGGCATTAGGATGATAGTGAGGAGAGGTTGTGTTAGGGTTCTTTGGAGCTTCTTTCAAAGTCACTAGGTTTGATCTTAACAGATGTGGCAATACTTAAGATAGGGTCATGTTAATTCTGGTGAATTGTCTGACTGGTCTTTCCATTCTTGGTTGGTTGTTTCTTTGCTGATTGATAACGAGAAATCGTATCATATAATTGCTACATTTTTAATCGATTTTCATACTGCATTAACCCATTTAACTCCCGTTTGTTCCGAGTTTTTATGTCTTTTCACAGGTACAACATGTTTCAAATCAAATTAGTGAAAAAGGATCACACGAAGAAAGCTAACCAAAAAATCAGAAGAAAAAGAACTAATCTGCAAAATCTGCAAAGTTTGATGTTGTGACGGCCGTCACACCTCCGTTACGGTCGTAACACGCTCACATCCTGAAGAACACTCGTCACACATCATTGAAGAACGTAACGCGCTATTTAAGCGCATTACGACTGTCACCTCCTCATGACGACCGTCACACGCGTAATTCAGTGTCGTACAAAACAGAAGACGTGGGTAACGTAATGGATGTTTTCTTCTCCTACAAATTCTCAACTTCAGCAATGAACAATCCGAGTCTTCCTCCACTCAAGAAGTGCAAGTCCACGTTCCTAAATTCTCTTAACTGCAAAAATCCTCTTCTATAAATAGGAGATATTTTAATGGAACGGGAGAGAGTTTTTGCTACATAATTTTCTTGCTGAAGCTCTGCCAAATTTAATAACTGCAATTTTTTTGTTCTTGCTTTATTTTCCCTTTTACCAATTAATAACTATTTCCAACATTAGGAAATTGTTATTGTAGTCAGAATTTGTTTCAAGTTCCGATTTCGAAGTTCCAATCTTGCCGACTTGTGGAAGAGGGAGCTTGAGGAATAATATTGTTATTCAGGTTTTTAATCGCATTAAATTTTAGTATAACTTTTTTACGCTTATTTATTTATTTATTTTATCATGAATGCTTTATTCTTTCCCGATTATATTTTATGTATGTCTATTTCGAGTACTATGACTAGCTAATTTTCTAGAGTCGGGATGTAATAATAGCAACCAAATGGATTAAATTGTGCCTAAGCTAAAATCTAAATTAACTTAATTTCTGGTTGTGACTTTTTATAATTAAAACCAATCTTTTTGTTACGAGAGTAAGAAAAGTAGAATAGGTTAGGACCGAGACCACGAGAGTGTGAGGTTTTAACCGGATAGCTAAAGTTGGGCATTTGACTTAAATACAACGAGAGCGCTTTAAAACGAATTAGATTTTATTAAGTTTTCCATTAATTCGATTTATTTTTCCCTTACCTTAAGCTTTAAACAACCAAACGTGACAACATCCGCCTTAGCTAAACTAGCAAACCTTTATAGCACTAGAGTGATTACAAAGTCCCTGTGGGTTCGACATATTTTTATTACTACCGCGGTAGGCTGTGAACTCACAGTTAAGACACCGTTAGACACATTAGGTCGATCGCACATCAAGTTTTTGGCACCGTTGCCGGGGACTTTGATTTAGTCACTAGTGCACTCGTAAAGTAGTACCGTATAGACTAAGGAAACTATTTATTTTTCCCTTTGTTGTATGCCAAATACTCGCTCCCAAAGCGAGCCTTTGCATTTACAAATCAACGATATCGAGCGCTATCTCAGAGTAAGACGTCGAGTTCAAGAATACCGTGATCTCAACAATCTTCCTCTGACTAAGTTTCCTCATATCTCAATCCCTGAATTAATTGAAGAATCTAAGATGGCTGACGTACCAAATCCACTTCGTGCTCTTAAGGATTATGCAGTTCCTTCTCAAGCGGAGCCTCACAACAGCATTGTCGCTCCTGCTATCGCTCGAAATGATTTCGAGCTAAAACCTTCGCTTCTATCTACCGTTCAGCAGAACCAATTTTCTGGATCTCCTACTGACGACCCAAACCTACATCTGTCAGTGTTTGTGCAGTACACAAACACTGTAAAAGCGAATGGTGTAAACCCCGAGGCGATACGATTGCGCCTACTTCCCTTTTCTTTAAGAGGCAGAGCTCGAGCATGGCTCCAATCTCTTCCTTCAAACTCAATCACCACATGGGATGAGTTGAAAAAGGTCTTTTTAGCTAGATATTTCCCACCAAGCAAAACTGCTATGCTCAGAGCCAACATCAATGGTTTCAGACAAAAAGATAACGAATCACTTTTCGAAGTGTGGGAACGCTATAAGGACATGATCAGACTCTATCCTCATCATGGTTTAGAAGAAAGGCTGATCATTCATACGTTCTATAACGGTCTCTTGTACGACACAAGAATGACTATAGACGCTGTTGCTGGTGGCGCATTGATGGATAAGCCGTATACCAAGGCAAATCAACTTATCGAAAGCATGGCTCAAAACCATTATCTATGGGGAAGCGAAGGAGCTAATATGGAAAAAACCCAAACAAAAGGTGGCATGATTGAAGTGAATAGTCTGGATCAAGTCAACACTGAAGTAGAAGCCCTTACCCAAAAGCTAGAAAATCTTACTGCCGCTCCCGCAGCTACCGTAGCTGCAGTAGTTCAAGCTTGCGATCTATGTGGTCTTCAATCACATCCTGCTCCAGAATGCCCACTTCTAACAGGAGTTCCAGCTGAACAAGCGAATTACGTGCAGGGAAACCCTTATAGCAATACCTATAACCCTGGTTGGAAGAATCATCCGAACTTTTCATATAAAAGCAACAACGCGTTATACACACCTGGACAAGCTCCTGCCACACCACCTGGCTATCCAAAAGCTGCCCCAAATCACCCAAATAACGGACCTAATACATCAAATGCCCCTAGGAAGTCTAATCTAGAAATCATGATAGAACATTTCATTGCTTCCCAATCTCAAACTAATAAAGATGTTCTGAATCAAAATTTACATACTAATGAGCAGATTAAACAACTATTTAGTAAAGTTGATGCTTTAGCTACCCATAATAAGATGCTTGAAACTCAAATTTCACAAGTGGCTCAACAACAAGCATCTACTGCTGCCCCAGCTGGATTTTTTCCTAGTCAACCACAACCTAACCCGAAAGGACAAGATAATGCTGTAATACTGAGAAGTGGAAAAGAACTTGACGGACCTGTTGATCCAAGACTCGAAAATCCAGCCATGTACCAAAAGAAGAACAAACCAACTGAAATTGAGAATGAACCAAAGGAAAAGGAAAACGAGAACCAAGAGGCAGTAGAGAAAGAAAAGCCTTATGTGCCTCCACCACCCTATAAACTGCCGATTCCGTACCCTCAGAGACTTACCAATTCCAAAACGATGGGCCAATTCAAGAAATTCATTGAACTTATGAAACAACTGAATATCACAATACCGTTTACAGAAGCTATCACTCAGATGCCCTCGTATGCTAAATTTCTCAAGGAAATCCTATCTAACAAGGAAAAGATAGAAGGTAACAGAATAGTTACACTTACTGCTGAGTGTAGCGCTATTATTCAAAATGATATGCCCCCTAAGTTAAAATATCCAGGTAGTTTCTCTATACCTTGTAACATTGGAAAGTTTGTCATAGACAAAGCTCTATGCGACTTGGGAGCAATTATCAATGTCATGCCCCTATCCATTTGCAAAAAGCTATAAATGGGAGAACTTAGACCCACAAAAATGTCCGTTCAATCAGCTGACCGATCAGTAAAATAACCTGTAGGTATACTGGAAAACGTCCCAGTTAGAATAGGTCAATTCTATATCCCGACCGATTTCATAATCATGGACATTACTGAGGACTCAGTTACTCCTATCATATTAGGAAGACCCTTCCTAGCCACAGCTGGAGCTATAATTGATGTAAAGAAGGGCAGACTGACATTCGAAGTTGGAGAGGAAAAAGTGGAATTCATCCTCACTCAATTCTTACAAGCACCGACCATGAATGACACGTGTTATCTAATCGACGTTATAGACGAGTGCGTAAGAGAGATGGAAACAAAACAGACCACATACTCTGAAATAATGAAAATCCAAACCCCTCTGATATTCGAAGACGACAACTGGCGTGAACCATACAAGATGATAGTCTAAGAGAAAGTCTAGCACTTACACCTGATCATATGCCATGTCCTAAGAAATTAGATTTAGAGTTAAAAACCTTACCCAGGAACCTAAAATACGAATTCCTAGATACCAAATGTACGCGACCAGTAATAATCAATTCCAGTTTAGGAACGCTCAAAACTGAGAAACTTTTAGACGTCCTAAGAAAGTACCCGACTGCATTAGGTTATAACATATCCGACTTAAAAGGAATATGTCCTTCAATTTGCATGCATCGAATTATGCTAGAAGAAGATTGCAAAACCTCTAGAGAACCCCAAAGAAGGATTAACCCAATCCTTAGCACGGTAGTCAGAGATGAAATTGAGAAGCTATTGGAAGCAGGAATCATATACCCGATCTTCGACAGTAAATGGGTCAGCCCAGTACACGTCGTACCAAAGAAAGGAGGTATCACTGTTGTGAAAAACGCAAAAGGCGAACCGATAATGCAAAGAGTAGTAAATGGGCATAAAGAGTGCATTGATTATAGGAAACTAAACAAAGCTACTCGAAAAGACCATTTCCCTCTACCTTTCATAGATCAAATGTTAGAACGACTAGCAAAACATTCCTACTTCTGCTATCTAGATGGTTATTCCGGATTTTTCCAAATTCCTATTCACCCTGATGACCAAGAGAAGACTACATTTACATGTCCCTATGTAACATTCGCTTATAGACGAATGCCCTTTGGATTATGCAATGCCCCAACAACCTTTCAATGATGTATGATGTCAATATTTGCGGATTTCATCGATAACATCATGGAAGTGTTCATGGACGACTTCTCTGTGTGTGGGCAAATTTTGAAGGATGCCTATCAAACCTAGAAAAGATTTTAGAAAGATGTGTGAAAGTAAACCTCGTGCTTAATTGGGAAAAATGCCATTTCATGGTCAGAGAAGGAATCGTACTAGGACATGTCATATCTAACAAAGGAATTGAAGTTGATAAAGCCAAGATAGAAGTCATAAAAGAACTTCAACCACCTAAGACCGTTCGAGAAATACGAAGCTTTTTAGGACACGCCAGTTTCTACCGACGATTTATCAAGGATTTCTCGAAGATCACTAAACCACTTACCGGTCTATTAATGAAAGACGCTGAGTTCATATTCGATGAAGATTGTTAAAAAGCGTTTGAAACTCTAAATTCAGCTCTCATCATCGCACCAATCATGCAACCACCCGATTGGAGATTACCTTTTGAAATCATGTGCCATGCGAGCGACTACGCCATAGGCGCAGTTCTTGGACAAAGGAAGGATAAGAAACTTCACTCAATCTACTACGCTAGTAGAACGCTAGACTCAGCTCAAATGAACTACGCCACAACTGAGAAAGAACTATTAGCAGTTGTCTTTGCGCTTGACAAATTCTGTTCTTACCTAGTAGGAGCGAAGATAATCATCTACACAGACCTCACTGCTATCAGATATCTACTAACTAAGAAAGATGCAAAACCAAGACTCCTCAGATGGATCCTACTTTTGCAAGAATTTGATCTAGAAATTAAGGATAAGAAAGGAACGGGAAACGTCGTAGCAGACCACTTGTCAAGATTAGAAGGTATAAAACCCGAACAAGTACTGATTAACGGTGACTTTCCGTATGAATAACTAATAGCATAAGTAAGAAGCGATCTAGCTCAATTGGACCAAAACAAACCAAAAGCCAAAGAAGCCGTGGAAGCGATCCATACAACCATGGGACTGCCATGGTATGCCAACATAGTTAACTACTTAGCTGCAGGCGCGCTCCCACCAGACTTAACCTACCAACAGAAAAAGAAATTCTTCCATGATCTCAAGTATTATTACTGGGATGAACCCTTATTATTTAAAAGAGGACCGGACGGAATTTTCCGCCGATGCGTACCTGAAGAAGAAATGGAAGATGTTATCTCTCACTGTCATTCATCTCCCTATGGCGAACATGCCAGCACTTCCAAAACTTGTGCAAAGATCCTACAAGCCAGCCTATTTTGGCCTAATATATGGAAGGATGTCCACATCGCTGTTAAAAACTGCGATCGGTGTCAACGCACCGGTAATATTTCAAGACACGATGAAATGCCTCAAAGAGGAATACTAGAAGTAGAAATCTTTGACGTCTGGGGAATCGATTTCATGGGAACTTTCCCATCTTCTTTTGGAAACAAGTATATACTCGTAGCCTTCGATTATGTTTCAAAATGGATTGAGGCCATGGCCTCTCCTACAAATGACACACGAATAGTAATTAAGCTCTTTAAAATTACAATCTTTCCAAGATTTGGTGTGCCTAGACTTGTCATTAGTGACGGTGGCTCCCATTTCATTTCGAAAATATTCGACAAAATGTTATCCAAGTATGGAGTCAAACACCGAGTAGCAACACCGTATCATCCACAAACAAGTGGAAAGTTCGAAGTTTCAAACAGAGAAATTAAACAAATCCTAGAGAAAACAGTCGCCATATCTAGGAAATATTGGTCATCTAAGCTTAACGAGGCTTTATGGGCTTATAGGACAGCCTACAAGACCCCTATAGGAACTACACCCTTCAAACTTGTATACTGAAAGTCCTGTCATCTCCCGGTAGAATTAGAACATAAGGCATATTGGGCAATCAAAACGCTCAACATAAACTACACAGCTGCTGGAGAAACGCGAATCCTCGACTTGAATGAATTAGAAGAATTAAGATTAGACGCTTATGAGAACGCTAAAATATATAAAGAAAGAACCAAAAGATGGCACAATAAGCATTTATCCCGGAAGGAATTCAGTGTAGGAGACGTCGTGCTATTATTTAACTCTAGACTTAGGCTTTTTCCTGGAAAATTGAAATCCAGATGGTCTGGTCCTTTTGAAGTAACAAAAATATTCCCTAGTGGAGCAATAGAAATTAAAGGTAGGAATAGTGACCCGTTCACAGTGAACGGGCAGTGATTAAAACAATATCATCATATTGAGAATAAAAATTATGCGAATAGTCTAAAACTCTTCGAATTACCCACTATTTCCCCTGAATGATCTACTGCTAGGCACTACGTCAGGCTTATGACGTTAAAAACAGCGCTTAGTGGGAGGCAACCCACCTATTTATTTTTGTTATTATTTCCGTTTTTTTGATTTTTTATTTTTGATTTTCTTTTCCGTTTCTACATTTATTACTTTTAAAGCCTTATTTTCATTATTTTCTTTTTCATTTTTCCTAAAAAATTTTTTACAACTGCTGCTGATTTTCAAACAACTTTACAGGTTTTCTGAAAAAGTCTTTTTCTATCCTACCTTCTCCCCTGATTTGCTTCCCCCATTTACTATTTACTATGGAAACCACTTTTAGAGGCAGATACCAAATGAGGAGGTTTGAGGAATTATCACATAGGAATATTGGTATGACATTATATTATGATGAACCAACAATGGACACTTTAGGCATTAAGGATAGTGTACATTATTTGTTTAGCCAACTGGGATTGGAAAAAGCCCACATTAAATCTAGGTTTGTTACATACCGCGAGCTTACCCTTGAATTTCTGAGCTCCTTAGTTCATATACCTGAGCGCGGTTTCAGAACTAGAAAGGGATTTATAGCCTTCAGGTTATTCGGTATTGAATTTGCTTATACCCATAAAGAATTAGTCGACCTTCTAGGATTCCCTAGCGGACCTTTTGCTTTTTCTACCACCCAGGCAGAGTTAATGGATTTTGAGCTAGACTATTTTTGGGGAACTTTAACGGGAACCTACCACCCTGAGCCGAATAGCATGGATAATAATGAAATACACAACCCCGCTATCCGCTATTTCCATAAGATTCTAGCACATACCATTTTCGGAAAAGAACAGAACCGCACTGCAGTATCTAAAGATGAAATATTTTTGCTGCAGTGTATGACCCAGGGCCGACCTGGTAATGCAGTGCTATTCTTGATGCAGACGTTTTCTCGCATTGCTCAGAACCCTAGCGAACCAATCATCATAGGAGGCCTAGTCACCATGATTGCTAACGCCCTTAGACTTAGATACCAACTACATAGGTGTACACAATTTGGTTCAATCCGCCCTATGAACATTGATTTTTGTTTCCACTTACGAATAATAGGTAATCTAGGTCCTGCACCCTTCGAATACTTGATAAGGGATGAAGTAGTCACGGTATTTACACTTTCTAACCATGCCAAAACAAGTGCCCACAATCGCGACAATTGGCTGTATGAGCTTAACCCTCCCGACCACCCTTCGACACCTGAGACACTACAATCCTACCAAGTTTATGATACCACAATATCTGATGAGAGTGACCCCGAGACCCCTCCTGGTTACCATGATGGTAACAACATTGTAGAGGATATTGATGCCCCTGCAATAACAAAAGGAGAATATGCTGAAAATTTGAATAAAATCTTTTCTACACTGGATGTTTATCAGACGGACATTAATGGAATCAAGAACGAGTTGAAAGGCATGCGTATGGACGTGATAGGCTTAACTGATATAACTGTGGAGCAGTTTTATCACATAAATGTAGCTTTCGAAGATTTGAAAACGCGACTGGGATGAAGCAGCAGAATCAGCATTTATTTTTACCTTGTGTTTTATGTTTCTAGGCAGTTTACGATTTCATTTTAAACAAGTTTACTCTTTACAGTTTTTAAAGTTCTGTTAGAAACATACATTTATTTCAATTTCAGTTTATTTTCATTTTATTTCAATATCAGTTTATTTTCATTTTCATTAAATTTACTGTGTGTTACATCAAATATTAAACTCACTGTTCATATTATCATTTTGCAAAATTTTGTTATAAGATGTATGTTGGAAATACTCTGCATGTTTACTGTGTTGAATTAATGTGTTATAAGGTTTTGGAATTAAACTGTTTCATTCATTTCATAAATATAATTCTTTGCATCAGTAATGATCGTAACGTCCCCATGACGAGCGTAACACGCGTTTCACTGTGTTACGCCCGTCAGCCCACTGTGACGACCGTCACGCGCGCTCAATAGCAGATTCTGCTATTACAGAAGCCGTTCCACTTCCCATTCATTCTTCCCTTTTTCCCAAAACCGTACCAGCACCCATTCAAATTTTCTCTTAAATTCCAATACTCCAACACTTAAACTCCATCACCCCACTACTCAATCCACATTCCAAACCCTTTCACGATTCAATCTCTTGCATGCAATATGGCCAACAACCAGCAAATCTCGAATCTCACTTTCAGAGCCGACGAGCAAGGTGAAACCCAACGACTCAAATTCCAGAAGTTCCAACGCCGCGGTCTCCAACCTACTCGGTATGTTGACCTTGATTGTTTGAGGAATTTGGGACTGCTAGACAGCGTCCGACTACTTTTGCATAATGTGAACTTATGGAACCTGTGCCGCCAACTGCAACCCATTTACAAAACTCTCACCTTGGAGTTTCTGAGTTCCTTTGCATACATTACCCCCACAGGTGCCACAAACCAACTCTCAGGCGTGGCCAAATTCCGCATGTTTGCCACTGAGCATCAGCTGTCCCAAACTGATATCGCACGGCTGCTCGGATTCAGTTTTGACGAAGGTGTCCACCTCCGGGTGCCGGATAATTTCGGCGAGGAAGCTTTTAATTTATGGCACAATATGACGAACATTCGTGCCGGATCTTACGACCACCTCAACACCACACATATTCATAATCCGGTTATCCGATACTTTCATCGCATCCTCTGCAACCCCATCTTCGCCCGAGACAACAATCACAAGCTCAACTCCAAGGAGCTTTTCTTCATGCATTGCGCATTCACCGGCCAGAAGATCAACGCCGCCCCATTTTTATTGGACCATATTCACTCCATTTGTGCTAGAGGTGGAAAACCCTTCTATTTCAGAGGGATTGTCACTTCTCTTGCCATAGCCCTGAATTATGGTGTCGCTCTCATAGATATGCCTTCTATGGCGCCGGCATTGCTGACTCTGGACCACTGCAAGGCAGCGCACCTCATTTACGAGCGGGAGGATGGCAGATTCCATCCCGTGATCAGAAACATTGTTTATCATAACATTACTTTGCCTTGCAGGGACCGAATCGACCCACAAAACATAACCAATTGGTTATTCGATCCTGCAGCACTCGAGGGCCGTGTTCCTACTCATGAAGACCAGCCGAATGTCGCCGCAAACGAGATGCAAGAAGAGCTAGACATTGTTGCCCCCGTCCACGACATTCCAGGACCTTCATCCGCACCACCTCCTATTACTCTTGAAGAAGTCCTTTGCGCCATCCATCAGCAAAATCAAATGAGTGCCGCACTTGAAAGAAGACAACAGGAACAATATGACTATTTATGTGCATAAAACACTCAGATTCTGACTGGTCAGCGGAGCATGAATGAGAGGTTGGACGAGGCCCTGTCTGAACTTAACGCCTTAAGGTTGGACGTCAGCACCCTTGGCTACCAGGACACTGATACCGAAGCCACACCCACCAGGCGATCACACACCAGGAGTAGAGGACGTGGCCATCAGTAGTTTTTATTTTCTTAGTAGTTTGCTTTTTCTGTTTCTTTTTTTTCTTCTGTTTGTACTTGTATTTCCCCACCTTTATACCGCAACATTGAGGACAATGCCGGATTTAGTATGGGAGAGGTACCTTTCCATCTACCATAAATAAGTAATTTTTTACGTTATTTCTCAGTTTAAATTCTTCCCCGCTTTATTTAGCCATACCGAAAATTTTTGCTTTATCTTCGCATTAGCCCGACATACCTATCTTAACGAAATCCTAGTTAAGGAAGCCGAGAATGATTCAACAAGATCGACACGGTTATGACACCTTAGACTTCCTACTTATGCGATCCATTTCAATAACCATTATACCTATATCTTGAGTCTTAGTTCTAAAGTAACCCCTAGTAGTTTATACTAGCAGTCAGCACCATCTTGACACAAACCACGTGGGGAACCGATGAATATAAGTGTTTGATGCCTGATCAATGAAATATCCTTCTTATCTCGCTGCTAAAAAGAAAAAAAAATTTGCACCAAAATACAAGGTCGCATATAAGAGATGAGCAATTAATGAAGGAGTCCACTGTTGGTTGGTTCAGAGGTATCTGGTTCTGAACTTGGTAGGGCGAGCTACAACTCGATCCCCCACAACCTCAAATTTGGATAATATGTATAGGGTTGCCACATTCGTGTACCAGACCCCGTGCTAAAAGGATCAAAGTCACTAACCGGTTACTCCACTACGTGCGTGCTAAGACAAAGGGTTTAATGTGATTGCACTAGAACAAAACCGGGTGAAATAGATACGAGAAACTCTGGGCAGAATTATAACGGAACTATTGGACAATTCGTCTGAAATGGAAGCCCACGACTTAGCTTATTGCTTGGGTCATTAGCGTATCGTTAATGTTTCACTTAAGTATCGGTCGAACTGACGAGGACTTCTCATAATTGCTTTAAAAACCAAAGGTATGTCATGCATGTGCGCTTTATAAAACTTGTCTGATCTTTCTAAATGATTATTTGCTTGAGGACAAGCAAAGGTTTAAGTATGGGGGAATTTGATAAAGAGAAATTGTATCATATAATTGCTACATTTTTAATCAATTTTCATACTGCATTAACCCATTTAACTCCCGTTTGTTCCGAGTTTTTATGTCTTTTCACAGGTACAACATGTTTCAAATCAAATTAGTGAAAAAGGATCACACGAAGAAAGCTAACCAAAAAATCAGAAGAAAAAGAACTAATCTGCAAAATCTGCAAAGTTTGATGTTGTGACGGCCGTCACACCTCCGTTACGAGCGTAACACGCTCACATCCTGAAGAACGCTCGTCACTGATCAAGCGCAGGTTTAGGAATCAAAACATCCCCCACCATTGGACGGCGTTCGGCCCTATCTTGATTTATTTGAGGATATAAAGTAACCACTTCTTTCTTTCCGATGAATGGCTTCCTTACAGCAGTAGAGGATGCATCTTTTTGAATCTTTCCATTCT
The DNA here is from genome assembly GCA_948472305.1 of Vicia faba. NCBI lineage: Eukaryota > Viridiplantae > Streptophyta > Magnoliopsida > Fabales > Fabaceae > Vicia > Vicia faba. The sequence continues at coordinate 930,293,515 of OX451741.1, read as the reverse complement.
TTATCCCGACTTCTACCCTTTCTCTGGTCAATATCAGTTCGGTAAAACCTGCCGATGAACTCCCAATTAAGTGATTGAAGAAAGGTCCGGACAAGGTGCCCAAGAACATGTCTACTAATTCTCTTTCAGATAGGGGAGGCTGGACTCTTCCTGCCAAGTCCCTCCATTTTTGCGCATAGTCCTTGAAGCCCTCACTTGAAACCATGGCCATACTCTAGAGTTGAGTACGGGTAGGCGCAAGATCAGTGTTGTATTGGTATTGTTTGTAAAAGGCAGTGGCCAGATCTTCCCAGTTGTGAACATTGGCTCTTTCTAACTGATAAAACCAATCAAGTTGAGTTCCAGACAGGCTGTCTTGGAAGAAGTGTACCCATAAATCCTTGTCAGTGGTATGGGGCTGGATTTTCCTCACATAGGACCAGAGATGCATTTTGGGGCATGAAACTCCGTCATATTTGGCGAACACCGGTGCTTTGAATTTGGGAGGAATGACTATCCCAAATACTAATCCCAACTCCTCAAAGTCCAATCCAGGTACTTTTTGGATTTCCATTGCACTTAACCGTTCTTCTAGATGCTTATACTTGTCATCGGTCGGAGGATATTGTTCTTCAGAATAATCTTCTTCTTCCTCTTCCTCTTCTGACTCTGACGGGATAACTGTTTCTTTGCCCTTCCTATCTTGATTTTCTTTCTCACCGGATGTCGTTGCAAAGTCTAAGGCCCTTCTTGTTTGTCCTTGGAATCTTCTTCCCATGTTTAGAACTCCGGTTATTTTCTTTTTCTTCTTTCTCTTCTCTTCTACCAGCAAGGTCTTCAACTCTTCTTGTCCTTTGGCGAGAGTTAAGAACAACTATTGAAACTGTGCATTATGAGCTTGGAGGTCCTTCACCGTTTTCTCGAGATCCATCTTACTGAAATAAGCAGTAGAGAGATGAGGAGACTTGTTGCAAGAAACCTGCTTATGTTTTGATGAATGGTAAATGCGTATGCAATGATTTCAAGGATTTTAAAGATTCAAATTTGTTTTAGACAAAAAGGAAACACACATTATATTAATAAATTAAAGCTTGAGTACATCAATGCCTCTTTGGGTAAACTAATACAAAAAACTCTAAGATAAAAAGATAGTACGCATCCTCTTTGGTGCAATGTAGGCATTCAAGTTCCTCTCCTTATGAAGTTGTTAGTGAGTTCCAAAACCTTCTTCTCTCTTACCTAGAATTGGGCTTCGAAAGTATCTCGCTCCCCCTTGATTTGTATCCAATCTCTTTGTAGGTCTTCAATAGAGGTGGGCATGTCAAGATGTAGGATAGTGTATGGAACATCTCCTTCCATGACATGCTCAATGATTACCGGGAGAATGGAGGGATAAGGCATCATAAGATTCTGAGCACGAGTTCGTACCCATTTTAGGTAAGGCTCAAGAGGGATGGAATTCTTATGCCCCAATGTCTTTCTATCTACCATGTTCAACATCCTCCAAGCTCGGATAAATCTCTGGCGAAGACCTTGATCGTCGTTCTCGTAGTCAAATACCAAACCTTGAATGAGCATCTCACGAGGGACATCCCTTCGGGCGTAACCAAACTGTCTTAAGGCTAAACATGGGTTGTAGGTAATACCTCCCCTAATGCCAAGTAAAGGGACATTAGGGAATTCTCCACAACGGTCGGCAATAGTAACATTCTCTATAGATCGGGACACCAGTGGATGTCTGAATGTTTGAGTGTCATCAACCTTTGTGACCACCTTGAACCTTGCTCATTCTTCAATACAGATTGGGGAAGATGCGAAATAAACCATATTGCCAAGAGAGGAGTGCAACACATAAGGACACCTCTTTTCCTCATAGTGCGAGTGTGAAAAGAATGTAGGATGTCCCCTAGAAAAGTAGGCACCGGGTTACGTGACATGAAGATCTTGACGGTGTTCACATCTATGAGTTGGTCAGGATTCGGAAACAAAACCATCCCATAGATGAGGAGATCCACAATTTCCTCAAAGGCTTGCAAATCCAAGGAGTTCCAATAGTTTGGTGCTTTCTCAAACAAGAACTTTGCTAGGAAACCTTTGACACCACTCTTTGTTTCCCAATTGATTGTGACATCAGATGACTGCAAGTGTAGAGCTTGAGTAATCTCTTTTGGCTTTGGGTATTTTTCCGTACCGTTGAAAGGTAGTTGATTGAGTATGGGAATCCTCAAGAGTTGGGATAATTCTTCCAAAGTTGGCACAAGTTGATATTCAGGAAATGTGAAGCAATGGTGTAAAGGATCAAAGAACTGAAAGAGCACCTTCATCATGCCCTCATCTGTGTTGGAGGTGACCAAGTTAAGTAGGCGACCATGTCTCTCGGTAAAAGGAGAATTTTCAAGAATCCTAGAAGCTAGATCCTTAAGTTGTGGAGGGATCCTTACAAGATTGACTTTAATGGTTTTCCTGCAAAGAGAATCGATATCCTACAAAATAGAACAAAAATAAATCCCAAGATCCTTGAAATGGTTAGTGAATGAATATGATGTTATGATGTTCATGATGTTATGTATAAGTATGTATACACAAACAAAGCAAACAAGTCCTTAGGTTTGGGCTTGCACGAGGTCTCACAGGTAAGTACCCTCTTGAAGTTTAGTTTGCTCAAACCTGTTCTAGTAATAATAACCGGGTTCTAAGGAGCTCAATATCACTGGTTTATTTCCTTGAGCATTGTCCCAGCACAAGCCTCTTTAATGGAGACCGAAATATCTCAAGAAACCAAACCTCAATGAGTGTAGTATCGAGTATCTACCAACTTCGAACTGCACCATAGCCGGTCATCTCACTACATCCTAAATGGCCAAGTTGGTCAAGTAAAGGTTCTAAAAGTTCATTAGTGCTTCATGGCATCACTCAGCGGCCCCGTATTCTCCTTGATTAACTCAAGGGCTACTGGTACCCACAAATATGTCGCACTAATGTAGCTATTGCTTAGAGCATGTCGGTATACCCCACACATTTTCCACAATGTATTGCTACTTACCTATAAGGTATCCCAAATCCGGGTAGAGGATTCAAACCCAAACAAAGAACCATAATGTAAAGCATACAAGTCAAATAATGAAAGCAAGTAAATATGATCTAACCCTAAGGTAACTCCACTTTTAGACAATTCCCCAGCAGAGTCGCCAGTTCTGTGATACGGTGGGAGAACTGACTTGAAGTTTTTACGTTTGATCACAAATGTTGCGGTTAGCAAGAGTCACCACCGACTTTTCTTTTATCCAAAAGGAAAGGTGAAAAAGCACAAGAAAGACCTTTGAGATTATTTCTTGAGTTCGGGGGGTAGATTATGAAAAGGGAAGGTATTAACACCATTTTCATCCATGGTTTTCCATGGGCTCTTAGTTACTTGCTAGATCACTTGCTTTTGTTTGAAATTGTGCTTGGTGTAGTTTTTTGAAAGTATTTTGTAAAGAGGCCATTGTTTAGGAAATCTTTGTAATGATCCTTGTTTGTAAGAATGTATACAAAGATGTTTGATCTTTTGAAAATGTTTTCAAGTTTGTAAGATGTTTGAAAGTATAGGTGTTTGTTTTTAAAATAGAAAGGTATATTAGGAGCATTCTACCTACTCAAAAAGTCTTTCTTGTTCATTTTCTTTTTCCTTTGACATTGTTATCTTACCATTGATTTAGTAAGTAACCTTATCTTTGGATGTAAATGTGACGGGCGTGGGTCATCGTATAACCATGATTAGCAATGTTGCAAGGTATATTATCATTCTTTTTTAGGGACTAAGATCATTTGAAAGGCAACTTAGATAGTGTCATCGAGGGACTACGATCTTGTATTTGCTTGTTTTTGCTAAGATACCTTACATGCATAATATGGCCATTTTGTATAAGGAAACCAAGTGGAATAACCCTAGGTGTGCTTGTGTGCAAGTGTATTGTTTTCATGCTTGTTTTTGTCTTGAATTAGGGTTTTCTAAGTATTGATTTTAGTCTTTCCATACAAACCCTAATTACTAGCATTTGTATATAAAAGCGATAAATTACGGAATTTAAAGTTACTATTCTATTACAACATTTGTGGGAGGGGGTGTACAAATTGAATGGGGATTGGCAAGAAAGTAAAAACCCTAATTATCTATTACAACCATATCGAATTTATCAAATGTACAAAGAAACGAATGTAAATACAATGTGTAAGAAGTGAAATGAATATAATGTACAAGTATGAATGAACAAGGCCATGGATGTTGTTTTGACTTTAATTAACTTAGGAGAAAAATAAATAATTAATTAAAAAGAATATTAGAATTAAATTAACAAAAGAAACTAGTTTAGAGAAACAAATTTCTAAATGAATAATAATCACAAACCTAATCTAAATATTTAATTAATTTAAAAAAAGAATTTTAACAAGAAAATATTTTAGTCTATTAAACAAACATGAATATATTTAATATATATATGCATAAATAATATTTTTTGAGATTTTTTATTTATAAAAATAAATATTGTTGTAATATTAATAATAGTAATTAAAAAAAGTAAATAAATAAAAATATAAAATATAAAATAGGTTAAGGGGGTTAATAATTAAAAGGGGTGTTTGGAGAAAGAAATTAAAAAAACTAATGGGCTTTCAGCCTACAAAATCATGGCCAAAAATCTGATTTTTTTACAAAGGGGATGGGGGGTGTAGCGAAACTAAGGGGGTTGGGTTCAATATTTTATTTTGGGCCTTAAGGTGAGGAGGTCTGGTTGTTTTAGACAAAACAACCAGGTTCAAGGGGACGGCTCATTTTGTTGTTTCACTTCTCTCTCTCTCACTTCTGATTCTCTCACTTGTTCTCTGAAGTTCCTCCACCGGAGAAGGAAAATAGGTCGCGCCGAAAATCACCTTGTGGTGGTGATGGCGGCGGCTGGGTTCAAAATCTCAACATTTTTACATTAATCTCTTCCTATCTTCTTCCTCATTACTAATTCAGCGTTTGAATTTGCAGAAAACATGAGATTCGGCCTAGACCTAAAAGGGGACAACCGGAACCCTAGGGGTTCCGATTTGCATCTTCTCCATGATTTTGTGAGATCTCTCCTTTCTTTGCTAGTTATGAGGGGTTAGGTTCTTTGAAAGTGATGATAAATATTTTCTAGGGTTTATGTCTTGCATGCATTACTGTATTTCTATATTTATGATGATGATTGTTGGTTTGGGAAAACTGAAACTTGAGGATTTGTTGTTTTGAGTAGTTCATATGTTTTTGATAAATAAATTTTTCTGAAGTTTTTGGCTCTGTTCGTTTGTAAGGCTTGGTTTCTTTATTTCTATATTGTGGACTTTTGCTATGTTTTTCTTTGTAAAACTGAAAAAAAAATGTGAGTGATGATGGATCTTGGATTTTCTATTTTGGTGATGATGATCTGACTTAGGATTTTGGCTCTGTTTGTTGCTATTTTGGCTTTGTATATTTTGTAGGAAAAGAACTTGAAATGATTTTGGGGGTTTCGACAGTTGGTGTTGTTTATATGAAATGTATAATGATTTGTGAGGGTTTTGTCAGTTTGTGTTGGAATCTCTGTATTTTTTCTGTAAAAGGGTAAATGATGCTATTGCTGATTCTCTCTTGAGGTAAATGAATGATGGCTTTGTGTTTACTTCTGTTACAAGCTTTTCTGCCCCTTTGGCTTTTAATTGAACCTAAACTAATGTTTTGTAAAAGAATGCTAAGAAAAAGTTTCACAAAGTTTGTATATTTCTATGAAAAGAACTTGGAAGTAGTTTGAGAAATTACCTCTTTACTTGGTTGCTGTATTTGGTATCCCGTGGCTTGTTGATAGTGATCCTTGAGGGTCCTGTGATGAAAGTAATGGCCTAACTTTTTATCTTTTCTGTATACTCTTCTTGCTTGCCCAAAAACAAAAACCTCTCCCTTATGTGCACAGTATGGCTGCCTTTTATATTGGTTGGTTTGTCCATTTTCTGTGATAAAATAATATTGGTTGTGCTGGTTGACTTTGCTTGTTATATATTTTCTGACTTTGGCTTATCTTGTGATCCAAGACTTAAATGCTTGATATTTTGTACAGCCAGCCCCCCCCCCCTCTCTTTTGAGTTTGCTCCTTTACTTTGTGATTTTCTGCATTGCTTCCTTTCAAACTTGTATTTGCTGATTTTTTTTTTGTATTTTGTCACTTGTTGACTTTTGCTATGAACCAAACTTTGCTTTGAGATTTGTGGTAAAGTATCCTAGGCCTATGACATGACATTACAAATTTTGAGGCTCTTTGATTGTTGATTGTACTGGTTTTCTGATTTGAGATAACATGAGACTTTTGCTTGTTGATTTGATAATTTCTGATTTGAAGCAACATGAGGCTTTTTCTTGTTGATTTGGTATTTTCTGACTTCGTCTTTATCTTTTGTGAACCAAGATTTGGGATTTGCAAGAGATTAACCCTAGCCAATGATGTATGATCCTGATTTTCTGTTGCTTGTTGTACTGGTTTTCTTCTGAATTAAACCTGCACCTATTTCTTGATGAATTCTGGTTTGCACCTTTTAGTTTATTTAGAACCAAATCTTTTGAGATTTGCAATGTAACTTTACCCTATGATGAAACTGCAATTGTATGAGGCTTTTTGAGTTGTTTTAAATCATGTTGGGCTAAAATCTATTGGGCTTGTAGTATTGTGAACCAATTCTTTTGAGATTTGCAATATAATTTTGGCCTATGATAAAACTGAAACTGTATGAGGCTTTTGAACACCAGACCTTCTTTTTTCTGAACTTCTGGTATTTTGTTGCCCTTAGATTCTTCCCAGGTTTTGTTCTGGCAACTTGCAGTGTGCCATGTTGTTGGTTACAGTTTGCTTGCATTGTTTGTGAACCAAGTTTCCCCCTTGTGATTTTCAAACCATGAACCCTTAGGCCAATGATTAAGCAAAGATTGCATGAGGCCTTAGCATTCAAACCCTTCTTTTCTGATTCAGCAGAAACCACCCCAATGATGAATTTAGAATTACCTTTGTATGTTTTGTTCATTTTCTGAATATTTGAACTACTAACAAACTTTTCCTTTTCTCTTTTCATGAACATGAAGCATGGATGGCAAGCAAAGGCTGGAGAGATTGCTTTAGGATGAAGACTTAGGATTTCTCTTTTAAACAATTTTTTTTGTAATTTATTGCATTGGTAGATATTTCTTTTTTAAAATTCAAAATTTGTAATGTAATGAATACAGTACTTTTGAATAATATTGTGAAAATATTGTACCAAATTCAATCTTTAAATCTTGTAATTCTTATGTTTTTTGAGTAAGAAACCTCATTCTAGGTAACTTGTATTTCAAGCAATCACCAAAGATGATCAAATAAAACAAAACTCTTCGCACTCCAATCAAATCTTTAAAACAAAAATGAAAATTTGAGAATTCCATTTGATTAACTTAACCTCAAAGGCCTATGATCAAAAAGTCTTAATCTTCAATTCTTGTTCAAAAGCTAAACTGGTAACCAAAATGAGTTCGCATGTCATTCTTGATTCAAACGGGATTTCATCATCTAACAAACATGTTTTAAGAACAATCGTCAGTCTTGTAGAATTAACAAACTTCGGCGAATTGTGTTTAAGAAAATTTGAAATTTTGAAGACTCAATTATCCCTGAGAAATCCCAAACCCTAATTATTGATTTTCCGTCTAGGAAGAGAATCTGTCTGATCGACCCTCGAGCTAATTGAATGCACCAGAAACCCTAGGATAGCATCTTGTATGAAAATTTAGAGGGAAAATTTTGGGGTACAACAATGTGTTTTATGTCAATAGTTTGTGTATGTATAAACAAAAGTATTGGAGTGCATTGGCAAGTCAGGAGTACAAGTTCTTAGCTTTTGGCTAGGTTACTTGATTTTGAAGAAAAGTGGGAAACAAGTTTCAAGAGGAGGTACAAGCATGGGCTGGGTGATTGTAAGTGTCTAAACCATTTATCATAATTTATAGCACTTGTTTGATCAGAAGAGAACAAGTGCAAGGCTCAAGAATGAGTTTTGTGTAAAAAGTCACTTTATCAAAATGGCAATGTAACCTTTCTTCCAAAAATGGATATAAAGCATGTCCATGCATTGAATGCTTGAAGTGAGGCCTCTAACAGCTGTGTAAACCATTAATTATGGAGTGCTTAACAAGTTTGAGGCCTGCAATGTAGTGTTTATGCAACATAGTTTGAATTTTGAAATTGGTTCATCACAAAATGCCTTGTAAATCAAGTGATAAAACCCTAACTTCATCTCTTCGATTCTCCCTACTCAAGAATGATCTCAAGCAGTTATTGAACATTTTTGAAAGCTTGTAATGTGTTCTACAACCCATATTTGAATTGCTTTTGAAGATTCCCCTTGGAACTATATGAAAAAGTGCCATGAAGTTGGGTCAAAATCCTGACCAAATTAGGGTAAAATTTCACTAAGTGTTTTGTTTCATGACCACATGTTCATAAAATTATAACTTGAGATCTAAGCACTTTTGGAAGAAGTTGTGTGAATAAAAGTTGTATATTTCATGGAGATATACAACTTTCATGTTGGAATTTTCTCTTGAATCATCTTGCATCATGGTGAAAATATTGCTCAAAGTTATGAAAAATAAGAAATTTCCAACACTTAGAAAAATTTCTATGTTTAGAAATTTTGACTTTTCAAAATGAAATCTTGACTTTTTGATTTCTTGATGAATAATTTTCATATTTTGACATGTTTTAATGAATTGTGATATTTGGAATTTGAATTTGACCAAAAAGTCAAAGTTTGACTTTTCAGTATACAGTTGACTTTTGATCAGTTGACTGAAAATTCATCTGTCAATCCTTTGAACTTGAGTAATGTTTTGAGCCATGTTATTAGGTAAAAGTGATGCAATTGGACTCTTGAGATCATGCCTTAAACCAATTGATCATTTGCTAGTTCAAAAATCAGAAATTGCCCTTTCCTAGTGAAAACCCTAATTGTGGTCCAAACTTGATCAAATGATACATATGAGTCTAAAATGTTGATGTGGATAAAAAATTATGAAGTTTGACTGTAAATTGGCCATGGTTGACTTTTTCCCCAATACAGTTGATTTTTAGGTCAACTGCTCAATTGACTGAGCAAAAGTGTGATCCAAATCTTGAAACTTGACATGAGTGATCTTGTGGGTCCATAATGATCCATGAAAGTCATATGGGACATTGGAAGTTCAAAAATCCTTGTGCAAACTCAAACCCTAATTTTGGTCTTTAATGCTTAAGAAGGTGTCTTGAGTTGATCAAACCTAGTGCAGTCTTAAGCCAAAGGAGATCTTGTGAGCAAATTATTTGAAAAAATGAGAGGGAAAATTTTGGGGTACAACAATCTGCTTTGCCCTTTCGACAGTTTCCTCTTCCTCCTTTCGAGGATTCAGAAGTTCCATCTTCAACGTGATGCTTGAGATCCCAATATGATCCATGGAAACTATATGGGGCATTAAAAGTCCAATTGTACTTGTGCAAACTCAAACCCTAGTTTTGAGTAATTAGTGTTTGAGGAGGTATCTTGAGCTGATCAAATCTTGTGCAGTCTTGAATCAATAGAGATCTTGTGAGAAAATTCTTGAGAAATTATGAGGGTAAATTTTGGGGTACAACAACTGCCCCTGTTCAATCTTCTTAAACCTGAAAAGCGAGGATGGCAAGTCACAGTTTGTAGCTTGAAGGTAGAAGATGATTGAACACTAGAGTGCCCATAAATTTTCACTCGACCATGTGTTAGTTGATTGTGTAGGGAATGTGCTTAAAGATGCCATTTGGAGAGATGATGGAGAGTTGTCAGAGATGGGCTTATAGATGCCATCAAAGGTGATTGTTAATAGAAATTATAGTAAGTCTAAGCTTCACTGTAACTGGGAGAAGTATCAGAATAAATCTTTGGTCGATTTAATTCTGAATGACATGCTGGAATGGACTCGCGTTAAGCCGTGTTTGGAAATGTATTAGAAGGAATCCGTATAAGACTGCTTCAGGATGAATCTGTGTGGGACTATATCTGGAAATTCATGAGAAGGAACCTGTGTAAGGATGCTTTGGGATGAGTATGTGTGAAACTTTATTTGGAATTGTATGAGAAGGAGTTTGGGTAGGGCTTCTTCGGGATGAGTCTGTGTGAAACTTCATCAGGAAACATATGAGAAGAAATCTGTGTAAGATTGCTTCGGGATGAGTTCGTGTGAAACTGTATCTAGAAATGTATGAGAAGGAGCCTGGGTAGGGTTGCTTCAGGATGAGTCTAGGTGAAAATTCATCTAGAAATGTATGAGAAGAAATATGTGTAAGATTGCTTCAGGATGAGTCAGTGTGAAACTGCATCTAGAAATGTATGAGAAGGAGCCTGGGTAGGGCTGCTTCGGGATGAGTCCATGTGAAACTGCATCTGGAGATGTATGATAAGGAGCCTAGGTAGGGCTACTTTGGGATGAGTCTTTGTGAAACGCCATCTGGAAATATATGAGAAGGAGCCTGGGTAGGGCTGCTTCGGGATGAGTCAGTGTGAAACTGAATCTGAAAATTTATGAGAAAGAGCCTGGGTAGGGCTACTTCGGGATGAGTCCGTAAGAAACTTCATTTTGAAATTAGAAGGAACCCGTGTAAGATTGCTTGAGCAGGTCGTGTATATAGTTTCTCTGTCTTGTTTCAGGAACTAATCTTTGACCTGTTGAAAATTGTTGATGATGATTATCTGTTGATTGATCTTTCCTAAAAAGGTAAAGAGTTAATTGTATGTAATGTCATGAGGTATGGAATGCATTGCGTAATGATGCTCTCAAAAATGAGGTTATGCTATATGTGCTTCATATGCATATTCTATGATGTATGAAATGTGAAATGTTATTGAAATGCATCTTTGTCCGGGAAAATAAATTCTTGACAAATGTTGGTGAGCCTTGGGAAATTAAATCCCGGATTACTGCCGGGGATAAAGAGTATGCACCTCTTCAGACCTTGTTTTAGAATGTTTCCGCTGGGGATTCCTATTCTGTTGTTTGAGGAGAACTCTACTGGGGAATGTTGACTTTGCTTGAAGGAAAATCCATGGAGAGTGTTGATTTCTACTTGAGGGAAAGAGTTCAGGAGTTCTAGTCGTCCGTTTCTCTAGTGGGGAATTACCTCTTGAAAGTTAGTTTGTTATCTGGTCGGATTCTAAGTTTCACACCAACTTGCTGGGGATAACGAAGTTAACTGTTATCTGGTCAGATCCCAGGCTTTACAGCAACTCACTGGGGATAATGGAAGTTAATTGTTATCTTGTCGGATCCCAGGCTTTACAGAAACCTATTAGGGATAGTGGCAAACTCTACTGGGGAAGAGGAGCTTTTAAACCGCTATCTGGTTGGGTCTAGGATTTGCAGTAACTAAGAACTAAGATTTACTGTTATCTGGTCGGGTCCAGGTTTCGTAGTAAGTTAAGAGTAGGATGACATTAAACTATTTTATGGTTGGGTCCAGGCTTCATAGAAACTTTCGGAGATAACACTAACTTTGTTGATGACTTTACTGGGGATTAGGGGTTGTGGTCCCTTAATTTGTAATAGTCTGAGAGGAAAACTTAAGCTGGGGAATCTGTAGTTTGTTTGGGAAATAAACCTTGTTGAAGAGAACATTTGACAATCTGTTAGGGAGGCATCTCTTTGGAAGAACTCCTCGAGGATTCTTCTTAAGACCAAATCTGTTGGAGAGAGGTTTTCTAGAGATTGAAACTCTGGCTGGGGATTGCTTGGATCCAACTTTGTGGGGGTATCCATAAATTTGGCCTTGTGGGGTTTGTACCCTTATCCATGAAGATTATTCTGTGGGGATAACCTTATAGAGATGGCTCTGGTGATTTCATAGGGGATCACCTTATGAAAGGGACTTTGGGGATTTGTCACTGTTTTTAGCGCTGCCAGAAAATGTGTGCTTGGTCGTACGTGACCCTTTGTTGGAATTAATGTTCCATTCCCCAAGTGATTCATATGCAGACCTGCCCCTGGCTATTCAACACTTTATGAGAGATTTCTTGGAATTTTGACTTGACTGCCACTTATGAGTTGGACAATAACATGTCATGCCCCCTTGGTTATGGAGAGTTTGTCATTGGAAGTGTTTTTCCATTTGAAGTGATTCTGTTTCTTGAGAGGATTTCTGTTCATTGGATATTCGTCGTGTGAATTTCCCTGTTGTCAAACAAATAGCTATATGCAAACAGCGGTATTTAAAATAATGCAAAGTTTATGTTTGTCTTGAAGTTTTGAAAATGCATTTTTAGCAGATAAAAGAATTTTGTAAGAATATGAATTCAACCCGGGATTTACAATAAGCCTTACAGGAGTCAGAATACCTTTTGTAACAGTATGCTTTCGAACTAACCCATGCTTCAATTAGAACTTTTAAAGGGTTGTAGTGTGGCCTGGTTCACTATTTAAGAAACAAAGGATAAGGCTCAAAGTGTGTTTGTACCCAACCCGCTCTCCGTGATGTTCTCCAGTCCTATTCTCAGTAAATTACATGTTCTGAATTCCAATTGAGTCTGGAATGACGGTTATGTGATGGTTCAGATAAGTTAAGTTTGTTGGAGAAGGCAGTCATTTTGCAACATTTTTCTGTTGTTGAGGATTTGTAGCGACCTCCTTTTTTGATTTATTGAACCTATTTTTTGCCTGACTGTTTTGAGATTATAGTCAGCGAGATGCCCAAGTTTTTCTTGAGTCTCCTTCATAGGTTTTGACTTAGTGGGCTTTTCTTTTGAGAGATAACGACTACCTATTTTACAGGGAACCATCTCCATATTTTGATTCAGAAGGACTTTTTTTATGTTATTCGTTGTGTATGAAGTGAAAGCTTGTAACTGAACACGCATTTGAATTAACTGAGAAACTAACCCTGCCCCAGGTTTTGATTAAAGGTTTCAATTTGTGTGAAAAAAATCTCCCACTTCTTTGGCTCAAAGGGGTATACTAGGGCTTATCTTCCTTATAACTCCAGTGTTTAGGGATTTGAATCAACGCCTGTACATCGTCAGCAAGGTCTGTACAAAAGCATACAATGTGAGATTATGGTATTATTTTCGTCATCCTCCCTCTAAAGGCTTACAACTTTTAACAGGAGTTGAATATCACAAAAGGGAGTAAAAGCACAGTTTAAATATAGTGAAAACTAATAGATTAATTCAAGACAAACATATGCAATGCATTAATGAGAGCAAACAAAGTCTGACATAAAGATAAGTGTTTAAGCAAACAAAGAAATTACAACTAAAAATTCGAATGAACAAAAATTTCTCTTCCTAAACTGTGTCACTTCAGATGGTGTGCCTTTGGGGGATGACAGAAAAACTCAAGTTGACCATCTTGTGTGAATTCCAACGCCCCTTCATAGACTAGGTCTTGAATCTTGTTTTTAAACATCCAACAGTGATTAGTATCGTGTCCAGGACTGTTCAAGTGGTATGCACACCTTTCTTCATGATTGTAACGGGGAGAAGTAGTAAAGGGTTTTTAAGGAGGCTCCCTCAATGTAACCAGCTTGGCTTCAAACATATGATGCAATTCTTGAGCCAAGGGCATGTTGATCTCGGCAAATTGTCTTCGTTGTTTATGCTGACCACCTTGTTGTGGTTGGAGAGGTTGTTGTTGAACTCTTGGTATAGTAGCCATTTTGAAGGGTGTTCTCTCGACCAAACTAACTTCTTGTCTCATCGGAGGATGATTAATGACCCGGTCCCCAATTCTAGATGTTTGTTCCATATGGTTGCATCCGTCTTGATGAATCTTGTTGATGAGGGCTCTCAGCTCTTCTTGTCCCCGAGCTAAGTTTTGGATAAGAGCCATCTGACCCACCATGTGTCCCATCATCTGGACTTTCATTATTTCCATTTCAGTTTGTAATCATTCTAAATGGTCGTCCATGTTGTCCTCAGGATTCTTCTTGGTCATGCTCTCAATAAGGCGAGCTTTCATTTCTTCTTACCCCTTGGATAGGTTCAGGAACAATTCTTGAAGTTGAGCATTTTGGGTCTGAAGATCTATGAAAGTCTGCTCTAGAGCCATCTCTACTGAAATAAACAGTAAGCAGATGAGAAACCTGTATGGGGAAAACCTGTTATGATATGATGCATGGTATGTGGATGCAATGTTTTCAAGGATCTCACGGGGTAAACACAAGAAAATGTCAGAAGCTGAACTTTGACCGCAACCTTGATTGAAGAACTTCGTATCGTTGAATGTTCCTCTACGAGAATCAAGCTCACCATGTCAAGTGGGTCATAGCCCTTGACTCAAGTTATCGTGCTTTGTTCTTTTACAACATTTGGTTAGAGGAGAATAAATCCTCTTGCCCCTTGATAGACGTCTGGTTTATCATGACCCTGCATCACAGGCCCTTTGAGACCCCGGAAATGGTTATTGAAAATGCTATGGTATGATGTCATGATGTTATGTACAAGTAATCATACACAAACAAAGCAAATAAGTCGTTATGTACAAATACTCACATACAAACAAACAAGTCCTTAGGTTTAGGCTTGCATGGAGTTTATAGGTAAGTACCCTCTTGAAGTTTAGTTGGATCAACCTGTCCTAGAAAGTAACCGGGTTCTAGAGGATCTTAAAATCACTGATCTTTGTTCATCAGGCATTGTTTCAGCGCAAGCCTCTTTATTGGCGACCGAAATATCCCGAAAGTTCAATCTCAATGAGCATAGTATTGAGTATCAACCAACTTTGGCCTGCACCAAAGCCGGCTATCTCGCTACTTCCTAATGGCCAAGTTGTTCAATTAAAGGTTCTAAGGTCAGCTAGTGCTTCATGACACCACACAACGGCCCTGTATTCTCCTTGACTAAACTCAAGGGCTACCGGTACCAACAAATGTGTCACACTAATGTAGCTATCACTTCAACCATGTTAGTATATCCTGCACAATTTCCACTATCTATTGCTACTTACCTAATGGTGTTCTCCGATCCGGGTAGAGGATCAAAACAATCCCAAACAAAGACCCAAAATGTAAAGCAAACAAATAAAAAAAATAAAAGCAATTAAATGTGATCTAGCTCTAAGGTAACCCCACTTTTAAGATCTCCCCCAGCAGAGTAGCCAGTTCTGTGATACGGTGGGAGAACTGACTTGGTGTTTTGTGTTTTATCGAAATTGTTGCGGATAGCAAGAGTCGCCACTGACTTTTCTTTTATCCAATAAAGGAAAGGGTGAAAATAACAGGAAAGACCTTTGAGATATTTTCTTGAATTCGGGGGGTAGGTTATGAAAAGGGAATATGTCAGCACCCTTTTCATCCGTATTTATCTACGGGCTCTTAGTTGCTTGCTATATCACTTGAAAAATGCTTTGGTTGAAAATGTGTTTGTATTTGGTGCAAGTTTGAAAATATTTTGAAAACGCCTTTGTTTCGGCAAACTTTGTAATGATTCCCGTCTCTATAAGAATGTACACAAAGTGTTGGTTTTGAAAATAGTTCAAAGAGATGTTTGTTTTATAAATATGTTTTGAAAGTGTAAGTGTGGAAATGGTTTTAGTTTGTGAGCAAGCAACTACGAGCGTCTAACCTACTCAAAAGGTCTATGTTCTTTTCCTCCTCCTTTAGATGTTGCTATCTTACCATTGATTGGTAAGAAGCCCCATCATTGGATGTGAAGAGACAGGCATGGGTCATCGTATAATCATGAATGTAAATATTGTGAGATATATTAGCATTTCTCTTAAGGGACTAAGATCATTTGTAAGGCAACATTTGTGGCGTCATCGAGGGACTATGATCTTGTATTTTGATTATTTTTGCTAAGATGGCTCACATGCACATCATGACTATTTTTCTCAAGGAAACAAGTGGAGTTAACTCTAGAGGTGTAAGTGTACAAGTGTTTATTTTTACTGCATTATCTTGTCTTGGATTAGGATTTTCTAAGGTTGATTTTTTATCTTGCCATACACACCCTAATTACTAACATTTATGAAAGCGATAAAATTGCAGAAAATAAATGTTCTACGCTATTACATCATTTGGGGGATGGGAGATACAAATGTACAAATGGGGATTGCAAGAAATTAAACCTAATTATCTATTACAAACCATATTGAATAGTTATGAAGAAAATATATGAAATATGTAAAAAAAACAGCGCAAAAGAGAGACAAAAACAAATCTTTCGACATCATGTGTCGAAGTATGTGTCGAAGCATGCTTATATGCATCGACACATACCCTTCTTTCGACCCTGTAACCCCAAATCAACTCAGTATGAGTCGAAGCATAATGTTATATGTCGAATCACACACCCTTTTTCCCTTCTGTTTGGGCCTGTAAAGCAGTATGTGTCGAAGCCTAAGGCTTTGTGTCGAATCATGCTGTAATTTTTCACTCCAACATTGTTTTATGGTTTGTACACGTTAGTTCTTAACATATAATTGACAAGAAAGGAAGACAAACAAAAGGTTAGCTTCGAAGGAAATGGTTATTAGGTATTAATTTCGAATATGATTCATCTATGATGCTTGAAATGAAGGGTTTAAAGTCAAGAAGACTTACCTTGAAGCTGGAATTTGTGTTTAGAACTTGAGTTGCTACCTTGAATGTTCTTGAGTTCGAAAAAAGGAACATAGGTGTTGTTTTTTTTGGTTATGGGTTTAAGAGTGTTTTAAGGCTTCAACATTCGTGTTCTCTCCTCTCTCTCTTTTTATTTTTTTCTTCTCCTTGCCAAAAGCCCGCCCTTTGTGTGTTGTGAAACAACTTATTTGTAGAAGAGTCTTGCTGGGTTTTGGGGGGAAAAACAAATAAAATTTGAACTGTTTGGGTATGCTCTTTTCATAGCTTTTAAGGTGCAGCTCTTATATGCTAATTTGGTGCAAATATGGGACTGAGATAATGCAGGCTTGGACTGGTTTAAGAGCAGCATATGAGGACTATTTTGCAGCAGTTTTGGAGTGTTGTGGAAGCTTGGTGCAAGGCTGTTTCATAGAAGTACAACATACTATTTTTTGACATGGTTTTAGGCTGTTATGTAGACAATACAACAAGCTTAGGCTTGGCAGCATATAGGACTTTGTTCAGCAGTAGTCTGGACAACATTGTTTGTAGCATGGAACTAGTTTGGTTTTGAACAATGTTCTTCAAAATTCTGTCTTCAACTTGATTCCTTCTACAAAGATCTTGAATCTCTGTAGAACTTTGATCTTTTCCTTTCTCTGGTACTCAACAAGCATCTTGAATCTCTTAAAGATGTCGAATACTTCGTCCTTTCGTTTTGATCACATAGATCCACAACCTTCGACCGAACTTATCGATAGACAAAACAATATTTGTTTCCACCAATTGTATGTTCTTCAAATGGACCACATTCATATGAATGCACCACTTATTTCATCCTTTCATTTTGATCACATAGATCCACAACCTTCGACCAAACTTAACAACAGACAAAACAATATTTGTTTCCACCAATTGTGTGTTCTTCGAATGGGCCACATTCATCTGAATGTACCACTTACTTCGTCCTTTCGTTTTAATCATCTAGATCCACAACCTTCGACCAAACTCATCAACAGACAAAACAATATTTTTTTCCACCAATTGTATATTCTTCGAGTGGACCACATTCATTTGAATGTACCACTTTGAGTATGCAAGATGAATTCATTAGCATAGTCGAAATGAAGGAATTTCTGGATTGCTTTCCTACCAGTAACCATATGTTGAGTAATCAGTTGATTAAGTGGTCGAAAGTTCAAATTTCCAAATCTCAAATGCCACAACCAACTATCCTTGTGGTCAAACAATTTTTCAAACATTGAACTTCTGTCGAATTGATCGTTATCTCAAATGTCTTGTTTTTCGACAACAAAGATTTTAAGACCAAATTGTTCTTGGTGTCGGACAATCTCAAAAATCCATCTTTCATGACAACTGAGAAACTCTTTTCGACTAGTTGTCCAACACTTAGCAAGTTGCACTTTATTCCAGGTACATAGAGCACATCTTTAATCATAACTTTTCCCCCATTACTCATTTGAAAGACTATGTTGCCATTACCTTCTTCTTGCAATGAACTATTATCAACATGTTTTTTTTGTTAAATTGCAATTCATAGTGTCGAAATTATGTGTGTTGAAAGGTTTAGAGGTGGATCGAAGTAGGTTGCTCGAAGGAAGCCATTGCCCAGTCGAAGTTTGTGGATTGAAGCAAGTATGAAGATAGACAACATGTCAGCTATCAATCTGGCGAAGAACCCAATAGCACATGGTCGAAGCAAGCACATCGAAATGAGGTTCCATTATCTCCGAGAGCAGGTATCAGATTGGAAGATGAATTTGGAACACTTCAGAGCTGAGAATCAGAATGCAGACATAATGACGAAGGGAGTTCAGGTCGAAGTATTCAGAAGACTAAGAACCATGATGAATATATATTGTTTAGACAAAATGAATTATGTGTTGTGTTAAATTGTAATTCATAGTGTCGAAACTATGTGTGTCGAAGGGTTTAAAGGTGGATCGAAGCAGGTTGCTCGAAGAAGCCATTGACTAGTCGAAGCATGGGGATTGAAGCAAGCTTGCTCTTCTTCAACTTGTCAAAAATCTGCCAACCACTCCTTTCGATCAGTCATGTGGTTCGAACAACCTGAACCATATTTTAAATTCGAAGTGGTTATCTGCAACTACACACCCTTTTTTATCTGCTTTGCCCTTTCGATAGTTTCCTCTTCCTCCTTTCGAGGATTCAGAAGTTCCATCTTCGACCTGATGCTTGAGAGCCCAATATGATCCATGGAAACTATATGGGGCATTAAAATTCAAATTGTAGTTGTGCAAACTCAAACCCTAGTTTTGAGTCATCAACGTTTAAGGAGGTATCTTGAGCTGATCAAACCTTGTGCAGTCTTGAATCAATAGAGATCTTGTGAGAAAATTCTTGAGAAATTAAGAGGGAAAATTTTGGGGCACAACAGCCGAGCAAAAGATTAATATCACAAGTCCACTCGCAAATATTGCACATGAATATATGAATATCCCGAACGAAAACCCCCCGATTGTGAAATTCTATAAATAATCATCAATAAAGTCAATCTAAACAACAATTATTATGGAAAACACTTACTTGAGTAGAGTAGGTGAAGAATATGTAACGGACTTAGCAGCAGCGTTGACGGTTAATAAAGGTAGCAGACGGTGTTGACAACAGAGAGAGTGGAGAGCGTGAAAAATTGAAATGTGAGAAATGGGCCCTAAGGCGCTATATATAGAGCTGACGTGGAATACGAAGTGTTGCGTCGGGTGTAACACCCTTCTAAACCCAACGGAATATTCATAATTATTTAAAATAATATCTGAGTAATACAACAAAAGGGAGTCACATTTTATTCGTGGAATAATCATACGTGCTAGTCTCACTCCGTAACACGAGTTTTCAAAATTATTCATGACATATGCATTATCAATGTTTCATATACTTGCAGCGGAATCATAGTTCAGGAAAGTTTCATTAAAAACACTTCATAATGCCCCATGATTCATGGTTCACAAGTCCACACAATTTAAACTCCATGGAAATAATTTAAATGTCATAACAAAACAAGAAGAACTAGTTTTCAAAACAAAGCGTTTCCCTCTCGGATGTTACATATAAGAGCAAGACCTTCTAGACTCAACGTAAATAAACCACACTTCAAAGCTATCCTTCCAAGCCTTTAAGGACTACTCTAGATTACCTGCATGTTACTCACGTAGAGGCAACACTCAAGCAGAAAGGGTGAGTTTATCACAATCATTATGTAAGATGTAAGTAATACACATAGCAGAATAAGCCTAAAGTATCGCAACATTACCTCAACATTATTATATTCCAAGTAAATCAACAATCATACAGATTCAACAATGCAATACAATATCATCAATTTAAGAACCATGCAATGCCACATAAGATGTAGTGTAAGGACATAAAATCATGTATGTGGTACAAATTCTTGATGGAAACTGTGTTGTAACTGGTTTTTTATCAGAGTCGCCACCCTTAATTTTTGTCCTAAAGGAAGGGAGTATAAAGGAATAACCCTAAATTTTAGAGATTCTAGATTTGGACTCGGTTATAGACAAGAGGAAGGTGTTAGGCACACCTTATCTACCTTGTTCGCAAGTGTAATACGGTGGGAGAGCTGACTTGGGTGTTTTGCATTTGATCGCAATTGTTACGGATAGTAAGAGTCGCCACCAACTTTTCTTTTATCCAATAAGGAACGATTGAAAAGAACAGGAAAGAACTTTCGAGATATTTTCTTAAGTTTGGGGGGTAGGTTATGAAAAGGGAAGGTGTTAGGACCGTTTTCATCCGTAGTTATCTACGGGCTCTTAGTTGCTTGCTAGATCACTTGCTTTTTGTTTGAAAGTGTGTTTGTGATGTGGGTTTTGAAAGTATTTTGAAAAGGAATGTCTTTGTAATGGTTCTCGTCTCTATAAGAATGCGTACAAAGTGTTTTGTCTTTTGAAAAATGTTTCAAAGTGAAGTTGTGGGTGTATAAAATGTTTTTGTTGCGAGCAAGCGAGCAACTAGGAGTATCGTACCTACTCAAAAGGTCTTAAACGTTCTTTTCCTTCTCTTTTAGGTGTTGCTATCTTACCATGGATTTGGTAAAGAAGCCCTGTCATTGAATGTGAAGGGACGGACACAGGTCAATTGTACAGTCATCGAAGGCAACTTGTGAGACACTTTAGCAATTTTCATAAGGGACTAGATCATTTTATTGAAGGCAACATCGAGGGACATCGAGGGACTACAATCTTTTTTATCGAAGGGTCTTCGCTAAAGCGTCCTATATTCGAGGGACATGACTGTTTTTCCGAGGCAACAAGTGGAATTACCTTAAGGGTGCATGTGTGGATAATGTGTTTTATTTGCATGCATTTAGTCTTTGATTAGGGGTTGTCTATTTGTTGTTTTTATCTTGCCATACATACCCTAACTTACTAGCAATTATATGAAAATCGATAAACTTACAGAAATTAAAATCCTACGCTATTACATCATTAGGGGGATGGGGATACAATTTGAAAATGGGGATGAAATAGGTGTCTAATTATTACAACCATATCGAATAAGTGGACATTAATAGAGTACATATATATAATGCAGAAACAATGTAAAAAGAAGGAAAAACTGCATTTTGAACTATTATGTGTCGACATATGCTGTTATGCATCGACACATAATTTTCCCCGCCCCTGCCAAACTAAATCAACTCAGTATGAGTCGACGCATAGTGGGATGTGTCAACTCATTTCCTGCTTGTGTTGACACATACGAGTTTTGTGTTAACTCATGCACCTTCCATCTTTCTGTTTTAGGCCCTGGATAGTAGTATGAGTCGATGCATACGACCATGTGTCGACTCATACCTTGATTTTTCACTTAGAATGAGTCGACCCATGTGGGTATGTGTCGACCCATGTTACAGTTTTTTTTTGCCTCTATCACCATTATTTTGCTTGTATCAGTCAGTTTTCAACATATAAATGATAAAAAATGAACAGCAAGGAAATGATTAACTTCAAGAGTAATGATTACTTCATCTTATCTTTAGAAATAAACCAAAAATGATGTATGGAAAATGCAAGGTTAAGATGACTTACCTTGCAACTGCACTTTAGGTTTTGAGTCTGAAACCCTTCAAGATGCTGCGTGGACCTTAATGAAACTCCAATAAGCTGCTAGACTTCCCTTTATGTTGAATGTTGCTAAACCAACTCCAAACAGTCAAGTTTATGTAGTACTGTCTTTTGCTTAGAAGTTGAGAATAAGAGCACTACAGAAACTGTTCTTGAGCTTGAGCAATATCTATGTGATATGAAGTGTTTAGAGGGTTTATGGGAGAGTTTACAAGGTTGTATAATAGTGGGTTGGGGACCTTTTCTGTTTTTTGTGAGTCAAAACAGAGTTAAAGATGAACAAAGTTTTTATGGATGAACCAAGTTTTATGAATGAGCTGGTTTTTATGAATGAGCAGAGTTTAACAAAAGTTCTATTTTTCTATTCTCTCCTCCTTTCCCCAAAAACCAAATCCCCTATGTCTCATGAAACAACCCCTTTTGTAGTCCCTTGACTGATGTTTAGGAGGGAAACAAAATAAATTATTTTGAATTGTTTTTGCCTACTGCTCTGATTCTTTTTCCACATAATTTTCTTTTACCATTTGGTGCAATTTTGTGGCTGTTATGATGCAGGTTGGAGTAGACTGCATAGAGCAGTTTTGGACTGGTTTTCTGGACAGATTTTGGACTGTATAGGACAGCATATACAAGTTTTGTGACAGGTTTGTGGTGCACCATAACACAAGGTTTTGTAGGACAACAATTGAACAAGGTTTTGGAGTGTTGTGGCAATGTATAGAAGTAGCATATTTTTTGTTCAGCAATAACTTGGACAACATAGTTTGCAGCATGAAACAAGTTTGGTTTGTGGAGCAATTTATGCACATTATATCAAAGATAAAGCATTGTGGAAAGGTTTTGAGTCAAAGGCAAAAGTCCAAGCAATACAAAGTTTAGGATTTGTAAACTTGCAAAAATGCCACTTTGTATTAACTCGAATTATTTGTAACATCTTGAACTATTTTTGATTGTAGTGACAAGATGTCATGAAGCCATGAACTTAACTTAGAAAAAATTCCAAGTCTTGCAAAATTTGGATTTTTGACTTTCTTGATTTTTGGGACTCAACTTTGGTCAAAAAGTCAAAGTTTGACTTTTTAGTATACAATTGACTTTTCCCACCAGTTGACCGAATTTTGTCTATCAATCCACTGATCTCAGGAGATGAATTGAAAAATGCAATTAGGTCAAAATGACACGCTCGGATCCTTGAGATCATACTTCCAACCATAACCCAGGTATTAGGTCAAAAATCAAAGTTCGGTCATTTTCAGTAAAAACCCTAATTTTGCCCATTTTGCCCTTTTGGTACTTTGAATGACTTTTCTTGGAAAATTGTGATCCAAGACTTGAAACTTGACAAAAAAAATCCTGAGGGTCCATAATGATCCATGAAAGTCAATTGAAACATTATGAATCCAACAACCTTTGTACAAACTCAAACCCTAATTTGAGGTATCAGTGTTGAGGAAATTGTTTGACCTAGTCGATACTTGCGCAAACTTGAGGCATTGAAGATCATTGTAGGAAATATTTTGAGAAATGTGAAGGAAAATTTTGGGGTACAACAGCTGCCCCTGTTCAATCTTCTTAAACCGTAAGAGTTATATTGGCGAATTTGCCATTCGTGAATTGAAGGTGGAAGAGATTGAACACTAGAGTGCCTTGAAATTTGCACTCGATGATGTGGTGGTTGATTGTGTAGGGAATGGGCTTAAAGATGCCATTTGGAGAGATGATGGAGAGTTGTCGGAGATGGGCTTTTAGATGCCATTCAAAAGTGATTGTTGACAGAAATTAGACTAAGTCTAAGCTTGACTTCAACTAGAAAAGAATTAGAATAAACCTTTGGTCGACTTAAACATGAACCTAGAAGAAGTCTTGAATAATCTTCAACTAGAAAGAATCAGGATAAATCTTTGTAGTGATTTGTCTGAACCAGGGAAAGCGTCTACTGGGAAAGAATCTGGATAAACCATTGATCGATTTAAACTGAACCAGCAGAGGTCTGGAAAAGAATCAAAATAAACTTGGAGCGATTTATTTGAACCAGAGAAATGTCTACGGGAAAGAATCAGGATAAACCATTGAGCAATTTAAATTGAACCAGCAGAGGTATGGAAAAGAATCAGAATAAACCTTGGAGCAATTTATTTGAACCAGAGAAATGTCTCCGGGAAAGAATCACGATAAACCATTGAGGGATTTAAACTGAACCAACAGGGGTCTTGAATATTCTTTAACTGGAAAGAATCAGAATAAATCTTGGACCGATTTATCTAAACCAGAGAAAATGTCTACGGGAAAGAATCAGGATAAATCTTTTAGAGATCCAAACTGAACCGACAGAGGTCTGGAAAAGAATCAGAATAAAATCTTTGGAGCGATTTATCTAAACCAGAGAAGATGTATGTGGGAAAGAATCAGGATAAACCGTTGAGTGATTTAAACTGAACCAACAGGGGTCTTGAATATTCTTTAACTGGAAAGAATCAGAATAAATCTTGGAGTGATTTATCTGAACTAAAGAAAATGTCTACAGGAAAGAATCAGGATAAATCTTTGAGAGGTCCAAACTGAACCGGCAGAGGTCTGGAAAATAATCAGAATAAAATATTTGGAGCGATTTATCTGAACCAAAGAAGTTGTCTGCGGAAAAGAATCAGGATAAACCGTTGAGAGATTTAAACTAAACCGTCAGGGGTCTGAAAAAGAATCAGAATAAATATTTGGAGCAATTTATCTGAACCAGAGAAGATGTCTGCGGGAAAGAATCAGGATAAACCGTTGAGATTTAAACTGAACCAGCAGAGGTCTGGAAAAGAATCAGAATAAAATCTTGGAGTGGTTCATCTGAACCAGAGACGATGTCTGCGGGAAAGAATCAGGATAAACCATTGAGAGATTTAAACTGAACCGGCAGAAGTCTGGAAGGAAGTATTTATCGTGTAGATGGTCACCGTGTCCTGTTTATGGAATTAATCTACCATTGATTTTTTTACAGACAAATGCCCTGTCTTGTTGAGAATTTGATGATAACTTTCTATTGATTGATCTTTCCTGAAAAGGTAAATA
This sequence comes from Vicia faba, assembly GCA_948472305.1. Taxonomy (NCBI): domain Eukaryota; kingdom Viridiplantae; phylum Streptophyta; class Magnoliopsida; order Fabales; family Fabaceae; genus Vicia; species Vicia faba. The sequence goes on along the minus strand of OX451741.1, from coordinate 930,268,758 downwards.
GTTAGTTGTATGTAATGACATGATGTATGAAATTCATGATGTAATGATGTAATTATGTTTCTCCAAAATAAATGAGATTGTGACATATGCATTTGTATTGTCGATGTCTATGATGTATGAATTTAATGTATACGCATATAAGCTGTTCTGCTGCAGTGTTGTTGGATATGGGAAATAAAACCCTGACTGCTTCTGGGAATAAGGAGTGCGAGCCTCTATGTATTGATAGACGGGTTTCTGTCATTAGAAAAGTAAACTCTGTTGGGGAAATGAAACGTCGTGCATTGCTTGTGGACTTTATGAAATCCTATTGGGGAATCCTGAGAAGCCGGGCAACTTTCACTGAGGAATCTTTGAAGTGGTAACTAGAAATTTTGTTCCGTCGGGGATATGAAGGCAAAAAATACCATTAGGCTACACGCTAGAGACATGCCAACGATCCTGTAGTAGAAAGTATCTGCGAGGATTTTATGAAATGGCCCATAGGTATTGTCCTGTTTCTTAAAGCCATTAGTAATTGTCTTTCTGTTTAGGTTTCCTTTTTTATGCATTCATTTATAAACAGTAATTACATTAAAATGCATATGTTCAAAAATAAACACTGGACGTTTTTTTTTTACAAACAAAACAAAAACAGTAAAAGGAAAACAGATAGTTTTGCTCTTTCAAAGGAATATCTTTGTATTAACTTGAATAAGTATTTTTGTACAAAGAGACGGACATCCTAATAAGAGAATGTCATCGTAAAAATTAAAAAATGATACAAAGAAAAGGCAACTAAGAAAAATAATCCCACGGGGTTCCCATTCTGCTATAGCTTTCATGTCTCTGAGCGTCTCATCCACTTGCTGCTTTGTCCAAAGCTGATTGGATTTATTAGAACCATTCGAGTTTGATGATTGATACTGAAGGTTAGCTGTAAGGTGATCCAACGGGACATAGTCATATGCCTTAAATACCTTATTTTTCCTAGACCGTCCTTTCAGGTTTTCAGTCCATTGGGATACCCTTTTTTGCCCAAGCCGCCCTTTCAGGTTTTCAGCTTGCCAGGTGTACACATTTTTTTGTATTTATCCCTAATTTTTGCCTAGGACAGTCGACCTAGCGGGTCTTTTTTTCATGCGTAGTATTTTTTAACTATGTCCGTGTTTACAGGGTGCGGAAGGTCGTCGCCATCCATAGTGGTTAAGATCATTGCCCCACCAGAAAATATGTTTTTAATCAAAAATGGTCCTTCGTATGTAGGAGTCTATTTTCCCCTGGGATCACCTTGTGGTAGTATGATACGCTTGATTACCAAGTCACCAACCCGATATACCTGACGTCTGACCTTCTTGTTAAAAGCTTTGATTATACATTTTTGGTACATCTGACCATGGCAGGCAGCTGTAAGCCTCTTCTCATCAATCAAGTTCAAATGGTCAAGTCGAGTTTGAATCCATTCATCTTCATTTAACCCTGCATCCTCTATGATTCTCGGAGAAGGTATTTGGACTTCAATTGGTAGGACAACTTCCATGCCGTATACCAAAGAGAAAGGAGTTTCCCCTGTTGATGTGCGTGCCATGGTACAGTGACCGTGGAGAGCAAATGGTAACATCTCATGCCAGTCCTTATAGGTCACTGTCATTTTTTGTATGATCTTCTTGATGTTTTTATTAGCGGCTTCCATAATGCCATTCATCTTCGACCGGTAAGGAGAAGAGTTATGATGCTGTATCTTGAATTGTGCGCATAGTGCGGTAATCATAGTATTGTTGAGATTGGTACCATTACCTGTGATGATTCTCTCTGGGATACCATACCGACAGATAAGGTTCTGTTTGATGAATCGGGCCACAATGTTCTTGGTAATAGAAGAAAATGAAGCTGCCTCGACCCACTTCGTGAAGTAATCAATGACAACCAAGATGAAGCGGTGTCTATTAGAAGCTTTGGGTTTGATCTCTACAATCATGTCAATGCCCCACATTATGAAGGGCCAAGGAGCAGTCATGAGTTTAGAGGAACCGAAGGCACATGTACTTTGTCAGCATAGATTTGGCACTTGTGACAAGTTTGTGAATGTTGATAACAATTCACTTCCATGGTGGACCAGTAGTATCCTTCCTGTAGGATCTTATTAGCCATCGTGTGTCCACTAGAATGAGTTCCAAATGTACCTTCGTGTAAGTCAACCATGATCTTTTCTGCCTCACTCTGGTCTACGCACCGAATCAAAGTAGAGTCGTGGTTGTGCTTATAGAGGATTCCGTTACTGAGGAAGAATTTAGCAGAAAACCTTCTTAGGAACTTCTTATCATTGACTGAAGCTCCCTCCGGATACTCTTGGGCCTCGAGATATCTCTTAATTTCATGGAACCAAGGCTTGTCCACTACTTATTCAGTATCAATCTCGTGACAGTGAGCTGGTTCGTCCATCCTCTCAATGGTGATATGAGGAGCCTCATTATCCCACCTGATTTTGAACATGGATGACATAGTGTCTAGCGCGTCCTCTAGTTGATTTTCCTCTCGTGGAAAATGCTCAAAGGTAATTTCCTCAAAATGTGGGATTAATGTCAACACATGTTCTTTGTAGGGGATGAGATTAGGATGCTTCATGTCTCATTATCCTTTGATCTGACTGATGACTATGGCTGAATCTCCAAATACACTTAAGGATTTGATTCCCAAATCTATGGCAGCTTTGAGACCCATAATACACGCTTCATATTCTGCCATATTATTGGTACAGTTGAAACACAACCTAGAAGTGAAGGGGGTATGACAACCTTCAGGGGATATGATTACAGCGCAGATGCTGTTGCCGAGTGCGTTGGAAGCTCCGTCAAAAACCATGGTCCATCGGGATCCTTGTTCAGGTCCTTCATACGGTCCGAGTTCTTCACCATTATTTACCAACATGGTGTCTTCGTCCAGAAATTCCAAATTCATGGATTGATAGTCATCCACAGCCTTATGAGCCAGGTGATCGGCTAGCACACTTCCCTTTATTGCTTTCTGGGTAGTGTACTGAATATCGTATTCGGTCAGGACCATCTACCATCTAACTATTCTTCCCGAGAGGGCGGGCTTCTCGAATATGTACTTAATTGGATCCATCATGGATATCAATAAGGTAGTGTGAGTCAACATACATTATCTTAGCCAACGAGTAGCCCATTCCAAAGCGCAACAAGTTTTCTCGAGCAGTGAATATCTGGTTTCACAGTCGGTAAACTTTTTACTAAGGTAGTATATTACATGCTCTTTTCAGCCAGACTCATCATGCTGCCCCAACACACACCATATTGAGTTTTCCAAGATTGTCAGATGCATGATCAGGGGTCTTCCTCAACTGGCAGCATTCAAATGGGAGGCTCTTGAAGGTACTCTTTGATCCTATCAAATGCAGCCTGGCAGTCGTTGTTCCACTTCACCACTTGATCTTTCTTCAGTAATTTGAAGATTGGTTCACAAGTAGTGGTTAGGTGAGAAATGAATCTGGCGATGTAATTTAGTCGTCCTAAGAAACCTCTGACTTCCTTCTTGGTGCGAGGAGCAAGCATTTCTTCTATTGCTTTTACCCTTGCAGGGTCCGCTTCGATACCGTTTCCGCTGACAACAAAGACTAAGAGTTTACTGGACCTCACTCCAAAAGTGTATTTATTCGGATTCAACCTTAGTTTATATCTCTTCAGTCTTTCAAACAGTTTCTTTAGATGGTCCAGGTGTTCCTCTTCAGTTTGAGATCTAGCTATCATGTCATCCACATAGACCTCTATCTCGTGATGGATTATGTCGTGAAACAGAGCTACGATGGCACGCTGATAGGTTGCCCCAACATTCTTCAACCCGAATGGTATAACTTTATAACCGAACGTACCCCACTGTATGATGAAGGTCAATTTTTCCATGTCCTCAGGTGCCATTTTGATCTGGTTGTATCTGGAGAAACCGTCTATAAAGGGAAATACTTTATGTTATGCGGTGTTGTCAACCAGGATATCGATATGGGGAAGTGAGAAGTCATCCTTAGGGATTTCCCTATTCAAGTCTTTGTTGTCCATACAAATTCGTACCTTACCGTCCTTTTTAGGCATTGGAACAACATTGGCGACCCGTTATGGATATGAGGTGACAGCTAAGAATCTGGCGTTGAACTGCTTCATGACTTCAGTCTTGATTTTCTATGACATTTCTGGCCGCATGCGATGGACCTCCTATTTTACCGGAGGGCAGTCTTCTTTTGTTGGTAGACAATGGACCACGATGCCAGTGTCGAGTCTTGGCATGTCTTCGTATGACCAGGAAAAGACTTCGACATAGTCATGTAGTAACTGAGTTAAGCGCTTCTTGACACTAGGCTCCAGGTTGGCACCTACCTTGACTTCTTTCTTATCCTCTTCGGTACCTAAGTTAACTGTTTTAACCTGGTCTTCTTGGGGCTGTATGGTCCTTTCTTCCTGTTGCAATAACCTGGCTAGTTCTCCTGGTACCACACAATCTTCCTCACCTTCGTCTTCGGCTTGGTAGATCGTATTTTCAAAGTTATGATAGGCCATAGCAGAATCGTTACCCATGGGATCTTGGGTGGATATGGATTTGCATTTTGATATGTGAGTGTGTGTAAGAGCATAACTATCTTTGAAGAAAAAAAGGTAGAAAAAAGAAGAACAAAGAGCGTAAAATTTTCATGCAAGAACATCCATGATTTATTGATGACATATGAAGATGAAATAAAAACCCTCATAAATGGACCGTTGTGCCTCGGGTAAGACACAACGTTTTAAAGTCTAAATTGTTTAATTATTACAAGTCCGACAAAAAATTAAAAGATAATTAATCTTGAACAAAAGTAATAGGTACAAATTCTTTGGCTTCCCAATTATTGAGTCCTCCGCTGATGGTTGGAAAGATCCACTCATCCATGTCATAGATGCCATCACTGTCTTCCACTGTGTTGACTCCCTGATTGCTGATACGTAAAGGTGGTCCCCCGGTGCGAGTTCGTCGAACAACTCTTTGTTCCTCCAAAGTAAAACCCAAACAAAATTTGTTGGATTTGTAGGGAATATCCGGAAGTTGACCCCAAATAGTGCATCCACCTTCTTTGATCACTGCTCTAGCATCCTTCAGAGAGGCTATTTTTAATGGCGGTCTGGTAACTTTTGGATTCTCAATAGTAGTATTGGCTGCCGCAACTGTTTGTGGGACCTCCTCAAAGTTCTGACATGGAGTCTCAATGAACTCCTCATCCATTTCCATGTACCTGAAAGAATTCAGGTGGCTAACCATGTATTACTCCTCCCCATGGACAATGATGATCTTTCCCTAGACTGGGTATTTCAACATTTGATGTAGGGTAGAAGTGATGGCTCTAGCGCCGTGAATCCAGGTTCGGCCCAAAAGACAGGAGTAGGAAGGGAGAATATCCATCACATGGAAAGTTGAATCAAAAGTTTGAGTTCCAACTTTTATAGGGATGTCAACTTCTCTGTGCACTATCCTTTTAGAACCATCAAAGGCCCGCACCACAATGTTGCTAGGCTTTAAAGTAAGTACCTCGCAATCAAGCTGTTCAAGAGCATTTTTGGGAAGGACGCTCAATGATGAACCCGTATCCACCAGAATGTGGGCTAGCATAGTTCCCCCACCCTCAACGGAAACGTGTAAGGCATCATTGTGTTTCCTTCCTCTAGGAGTTAAATTGGCGTCAGAAAAACCCAATCCGTTATTAGAATTTAGACTGGCCACACGATTCTCAAATTGATCAATGGAAGTCTCTTGGGGCACGTGGGCGGTCTTGAGAAATTTTACCAAGGCTTTGGCATGGGCCTTAGAACACAAATGTAAGGCCAACATTGATATTTTCGAGGGGGTCTTCCCCAACTGTTCCATGACGTTGTAGTCACTTTTCTTGATTATTTTTAGTATCTCTTCCATCTCTTTTCTAGAAGCTTTAGGAATGACCTTTGGATGCGCCTTTGTCTGGACATGCTCAAACAATACCTCTTTGCCCCTTGTCTCGGTAGCAGGAATAACAGTAGGACTATCAACGGGAGTATCACTGGGAATTCTGGTAGGAGCGGTAGCGCGAATAATCACAGGAGTAGTAATGGTCTTTGGAGAGATCTCGGGTGAGAATACTCTTGCACTTCTTGTTATCTTACTGGTCCCAACGATATTGACGATGTCAGGATCAATGTCTTTCGCAACCTTGTGTTCGATAGCCAATATATTTTACCTGACGCCATGATAATAGACGTCAGCCCCATAGTTCTAAGGAACAACTTCATCTGAATAATATGGGATTGGCCCCGTCATAGTGATGATTAGGGGAGAAGACTTTGGAACAGATGTAATCCTGATGGGTCTTTTGGTGGAGACCCTGGGAGGATTGTCGGAAATGGTGATTATTGAGACATCTTCACAATAATTTCTGATAATAGGAACTTTTTCAAACAGAATTTCTTTGTTAGCCATCAAACGCTAGACGCCCATCTTCAGTAACAAATAACCATTTGGTAGAGACACACATAACTGACAACTTTCATCACAGCCCGAAAACAGACCGACTCGCAATAGATTTTGTTTAATGGTCAAAAGAGGAGTAGCTAAATCGTTCGCGGAGGAAACAAAATAATCATCATCAACGGTGTTGACACCTTGACCGTGTTTGGGCATTGGCGCCGTTATCACATTAGGTGTTTTTGGGGGATCAAACTCAATCTCTTTCGCCTCGATAAGATCTTGTACCTTATTTTTCAAGGCCCAACAATCGTTCGTATCATGCCCCGGGCTTTCAGAATGATAGGCACATCGAGCATTCAGGTTGTAGAGAGGAGAAGCTGTATTGGGATTCTTGAGAGCTTCCTTTAGGGTCACCAAATTGGACTTCAAAAGATGTGACAGAGCTTGGGACAAGTCATGTTGATTCGGGTGAATCGTCTCATGGGCGCCTCTGGCATGCGTTGATAATTTCACTGTTGATTTGGTATAGGATTAGAAATCATAACAGCCCATACCGTCGGGCGGCGTTCAGTTTTATTTTGATTTCTGTGGTTGTATGCAATGCTGACCTCCTTCTTTTCGGTAAAGGGTCACTTCATCATGCTTGAGGATACATCTCTTTGAACTTTGCCACTCTTTATACTGGCTTCTACCTGTTCACTAGTCATGATTAGTTCAGTAAATATAGCCGAGGAGCTTCCGATCAAATGGTTGATGAATGGTCCAGATAACGTGCCTAAGAACATATCCACCAATTCTCTGTCAGAAAGGGGGGGGGGGGGGGGGGGAGGGGTTGAACTCTTCCCGCGAGATCCCTCCATTTTTAAGCATAAATTTTAAAACCTTCACCAGCACCCATAGACATGCCTTGCAATTGTGTTCAAGTGGGAGCTAAGTCAACATTATACTTGTATTGCTTGTAAAAAGCGGCAGCAAAATCTTCCCAATTGCGAATATTGGTCCCTTCCAACTGATAAAACCAATCCAATTGTGTCCCTGACAAGCTTTCTTGGAAGAGATGCACCCATAGGTTCCTATCGGTAGTATGGGGTTGAATCTTCCTGACGTATGACCTTAAATGCAACTTTCGACAAGAGATACCGTCATATTTAGCGAAAGTGGGGACCTTGAATTTCTGAGGGATGACAACCCCTGAGACAAGTCCTAGCTCTTCAAAATCTAACCCGGGTACCCTCTGGATCTCCATAGCATTGGGGCGATCCTCTAACTTCTTGTATTTGTCATCAGCTGGAGGATACTGCTCTTCATAGTAATCAGCCTCTTCCTCTTCTTCAGACTCTGGATGGTCATTTACTTCCCTATTTTTTCCTTCTTGATTGTCTCCTTCACCTGACGAAGTTGGAAATCTAGAGTTCGTCGGGCTGGTCCTTTGAACCTTCTTCCCAGATTCAAAACACCAGCTGGTTTATTTACTTTCTTCTTCTTTTATTTAATCAGCAAAGTTTTGAAATCCTCTTGTCCTTTTGCCAGAGCCAGGAACATTTGTTGGAATTAAGCGTTTTGTGCTTGGAGATCCTTTACTATCTGTTCAATATCCATCTCACAGAAATAAACAGTAGAAAGATAAGGAGACCTGTTGTAAGAAACATGTTTGTGTTATGATGAATGAAAATGCACATGCAAATGATTTCAAGGAAATTAGAGATTTAAATTTGCTTTAGACAAAACAGGAACACACATTGCATTAATAAATTCAAGTTTGAGTACATCATGTCTTTTTGGGCTTACAATGAAAGAAATAAAATACAAAAAATCCTAAGACAAAAATGTTGAACGCATCCTCTTTGGTGCGATGTAGGCGTTCAGACTCCTCTCTTCATGAAGCTTCTTGGTGATTTCCAGAACTTTCTTCTCAGTGGCGTAGAATTGGGCTTCAAAAGTGTCTCGTTCTTCCTTTAGCTGAATCCAATCCTTTTGCAAGTCTTCGAGAGACGTAGGCATGTTAGGGTGAAGAACAATATACGGGACATCTCCTTCAACCACAAGCTCCATGATAATAAGGAGAATGGAGGGGTAAGGCATTGCGAGACTCTGAGCACGAGAAAGGGTTATAAGTGATACCTCCTTTAATGCCAAGCAGAGGGAAATTAGGGAATTCCCTACAACTGTCGATGATAGTAATCTGCTCCAAGGATCAAGAACACCAGTGGATGTCGGAATGCCTCTGTGACATCAGCCTATTGGACCACCTCAAACCTTGCTCATTCTTCAAAATGAATCGGGGGAGATGCGAAACAAACCATCTAGCCAATAAAGGAGTACAACACATGAGAGTTCCTCTTCTCTTCATGGTGCGAGAGTGGAGAGAATGCAAGATATTTCCCAACAAAGTAGGCACTGGATTGTGAAATGAAATTTTTTTGACAGCATTTACATCTATAAGTTTGTCAGGATTTGGAAATAGTACCAATCCATAGATGAGAAGAGCCAAAATTTCTTCAAAAGCTCGTAAATCCATATTGTCCTAATAGTCTTGAGCTTTTTCCATTAAGAACTTGGCTAAGAACCCTTTGATACCACTTCTTTTTTCCCAATTAGCCGTGACGTCGGATTGTTGCAAGTATAAAGCTCGAGAAATCTCTTCAGGGCTTGGGTCTCTTTCAGTACCATTGAAAGGTAGTTGATCGAGAATAGTAATTCCCAAGATTTGAGAGAATTCTTCCATAGTAGGTACAAGCTGGTAATCGGGGAAGGTAAAGCAATGGTGCAAAGGGTTAAAGAACTGGAAAAGCACCTTCATCATATCTTCATCAAAGCTTGAGGTAACCAAGTTGTGAAGTCGTCCATGTCTTTTGGTGAACGGAGAATTCTCAGGGACCCTTGATGCTAACTCTTTGAGCTGAAAAGGTACTCGTACAAGGTTGACTAGGATTTAATTTCTGCGAGTGGGAGTCATATCCTACAAAATAGAACAAAGATGAATCTCAAAATCCTTGAAATGGTTAGTCTAAAATGCTATTGTATGATGTCATGATGTTATGTATAAGCATATGCACACGTTAAATCAAACAAATCCTTAGGTTTAGGCTTGCATGAGGTTTATAGGTAAGTACCCTCTTGAAGTTTAGTTGGTTCAACATGTCCTAGAAAGTAACGGGTTCTAGGGAAACTCAATATCATTGATCTTTCTTCACCAGGCATTGTTTCAGCGCAAGCCTCTTTAATGGCGACCGAAATATCCCGAAAGTCCGATCTCAATGAGCGTAGTATCGAGTATCAACCAACTTCGGACTGCACCAAAGCTGACTACCTCACTACTTACTAATGGCCAAGTTGTTCAATTAAAGGTTCTAAAGTCAGTTAGTGCTTCATGACACCACACATCGGCCCCGTATTCTCCTTGACTACTCAAGGGCTATCAGTACCAACAAATGTGTCACACTAACGTAGCTATTGCTTAGACCATGTCGGTATACCCCGTACAGTTTCCACAATTTATTTCTACTTACCTAAAAAGGTGCCCTGGATCCGGGTATAGGATCAAAACAAACCTAAACAAGGAACCATAATATAAAGCAAAAAAATCAAACAATGAAAAGAAAATAAAGGTGATCTAGCCCTAAGGTAACCCCACTTTTAAGTAATGTCCCCAGCAGAGTCGCCAGTTCTGTAATATGGTGGGAGAACTGACTTGGGCGTTTTGCGTTTGATCTCAATTGTTGCGGATAGCAAGAGTCGCCACCGACTTTTATTTTATCCAATAAGGAAAGGTTGAAAAGAACAGGAAAGCGCTTTCAAGATATTTTCTTGAGCTCGGGGGGTAGGTTATGAAAAGGGAAGGTGTTAGCACCCTTTTCATCCGTAGTTATCTACGGGCTCTTAGTTGCTTGCTAGATCACTTTCTTTTTGTTTGAAAGTGTGTTTGTGATGTGGGTTTTGAAATTATTTTGAAAGGGAATGTCTTTGTAATGGTTCTCGTCTATATAAGAACGCGTACAAAGTGTTTTGTCTTTCGAAAAATGTTTCAAAGTGAAGTTGTGGGTGTATAAAATGTTTTTGTTGTGAGCAAGCGAGCAACTAGGAGTATCTACCTACTCAAAAGGTCTTAAGCATTATTTTCCTTCTCTTTTAGATGTTTCTATCTTACCATGGATTTGGTAAGAAGCCCCATCATTGGATGTGAAGGGACTGGCGCGGGTCAATCATACAGTCATCGAAAGTAACTTGTGAGACGCTATAGCAATTTTCGTAAGGGACTAGATCGTTTTATCAAAGGCAACATCGAGGAACATCGAGGGACTACGATCTTTTTTATCGAAGGGTCTTTGCTAAAGCGTCCCATATTCGAGGGACATGACTGTTTTTCTGAGGCAACAAGTTGAATTACCCTAAGGGTGCATGTGTGGATAGTGTGTTTTATTTGCATGCATTTAGTCTTTGATTAGGGGTTGTCTATTTGTTGTTTTTATCTTACCATACATACCCTATTTGTCGTTTTTATCTTACCATATATGAAAAGCGGTAAACTTGCGGAAATTAAAATCCTACGCTATTACATCATTAGAGGGATGGGGATACAGTTTGCAAATGGGGATGAAATAGGTGTCTAATTATTACAACCATATCAAATAAGTGGACATTAATAGAGTACATATATATAATGCAGAAACAGTGTAAAAAGAGGGAAAAACTGCATTTTGAACTATTATGTGTCGACACATGCTGTTATGCATCGCCACGTAATTTTCCTCGCCCCTGCCAAACTAAATTAACTCAGTATGAGTCGGTGCATAATGGGATGTATTGACTCATTTCCTGCTTGTGTCAACACATACGCGTTTTATGTCGACTCATGCACCTTCCATCTTTCTGTTTTGGGCCCCGGATAGCAGTATGAGTCGATTTATACGACCATGTGTCGACTCATACCCTTCTTTTTCCCTTAGAATGAGTCGACCCATGTGGGTATGTGTCGACCCATGTTACAGTTTTTTGCCTCTATCACCATTCTTTTGCAAGTATCAGTCAGTTTTCAACATATAAATGATAAAAAATAAACAATAAGGAAATGATTAACTTCAAGAGTAGTGATTACTTCATCTTATCTTCAGAAAAAACCAAAAATGATGTATGAAAAATGCAAGGTTAAGATGACTTACCTTGCAACTGCACTTTAGGTTTTGAGTCTGAAACCCTTCAAGATGCTGCGTGGACCTTAATGAAACTCTAGGAAGCTGCTAGACTTTCGTTTGTGTTTGTTGTACCCCAAAATTTTCCCTCCCATATTCTTCAAGATTTGGCAAGATCAAGCTTCAAATGGATTAAGGATTGCACAGTGCAAACACCCTCCTAACACAGTCAAAATTAGGGTTTTGGTTCTTACAAGGAAGTTGAGGTTTCCAAGGGTCCAATCAAGTCCCATATGCCTATATACATTGTCAAACACCCAGATGTCAAGTTTCAAGACTCACAGCATCAAGTTGCACAGTCAAAAGCCCTAATTGCTTCACAGTCAACTACAGGGGTAAAATGGTCATTTGACAGTCAAAAGTCAAATTTTTTGGTCAACATCCTATTTTGAAGCCACAATCATCATTTTATCAAGTCTTGATCATGATTCCTCAAGAATGGCTCAGAAATCATCAAGATACAAAAAGTTTCTATTTTTGGACAGCTGAAAAGTCAACTATAACTTGACCAAGGCATAACTTTTTCATGGTTCATCAGAAAAATCCCATCCAATGCTCATTTTGAAGGGGATGAAATTTCCTACAACTCATCTTCACATTCCAAGTCCAAGAAATGCTCTCACAAAAAGTTATCAATTTCTACATTATAGGTCATTTTCAAAAGTCAACAAAAAGGCACTTTAAGTCAAAGACCATAACTTGAGATTGGTATATCAAAATGACATGGGACCAAAGACATTGGTTATAAGACTTCAAGACCTTTCCAAAATGTCCAAGAACATGTTCATAGCCTCAAAATTGAGCAAGATATGCATTGGAGAAGTTGGGAAATTTGTGGGAACTTTCAAAAGTCAACTTTGCCTAAAACACTTCATTTTTGCTAATGGGCCTCAAATTCCTTCTTGAATCTTTGCCCAAGGCTTATGCACGATCCATTGAACTTAAAATGATTTATTTTCTTATTTTTAATTAATTAACTGAATTTTTATTAATATTAATTCATTTAATTGACTTTAATTGTAGGAAAATTCAAAAGATATGATTTTTAAATATTTTGTGATGCAAATAAAGCTAGGGCAAGCTGGCAATTCGTGTACATATCAAAGACCTCAAAATCTCCATGATTGGCAAGGTTTTATCAAAGAAAAAGATTGAAAAAGATTTGATTGGCAATCACACATTCAAACCATAATGCCATGGATTGTTGGGCCAAGATTTACCCTAATTCTATTGTGCTATATGTACTGAAGCTTAACCTAAAACCCTACACGTGAAAAAGCTGTTGAAACCATAGAACCAAAATTCAAAAAAGTCAAGAAAAGTGTGAAACTGAAATCTCACTTGCAGCATAATTCAAAGCCTAAAAAAGATTCAAACGTATTACTGACATTGCCAGGAACCTGTTGCCATCAAGAACAAGCCCTAACGCCATCAGAATCGTTCACAACAAGTCACTCGGTTTGCATTATTTTCCAAAATTGCATATCATTATTCATGCGTTTTTAACCATTTTTTTGGATTGATTTATGTTAATAGGGACCTCCTGAAGCGATTGGTATAATCCAATTTGGTTATAGCATTCTGAATCGAAAACCACCATGGAAGAACATTAGGGTTTCGAAGCTTGAATTTTGGGGCTTTGCATATGCTGAAAAATTGGACCTCGAAACGTGCATGGTTGAATTCGTCAAGGCCAGACGAATTCAACCCAACCCTCGCGCTCAATTTATATTACATACAGGCCTAATCGCTATTTTTGGTCGCTTCATTTTGTGGGGGTTCAAAACCCCCGCTAATTGCTTTCTTTTTACAGGGTTCAGGATGAAGACGAAGGACGTGGCAACATGTGGTTGGGACATTCAAATCTACGCGCGTTTTTTCTGAATTCCAGCATAGTTATTATTATTAACATATATTGTTTGTTGGTTATTATTATTACAAATACAACGCGATGGTGGAGTGGCTGGAGACGTGGCTTGCAATCGTTGGGACCTGGGTTCGATTCTCAGGTCCCCCATATAATTGTTAATATTTTTCATAACGTGTTCCAATGCAGCATTCATTCAAAGTTCCACCATAGGCCTCATGTACCAGCGTGCCATGTGTTCCCATCAGCCATCCAAAGGCCAGGAGAGGAGGAATACCATATTCCTCAGTCAATGCACGTACAGGCAACCAGGAAAGTCAACCAGGCTTAGAGTCTTCTTGGGCCAGAATTGCTTCACAAAAACCTCCCCTTGGGCCAACATACTCCCTTGGTTTGCAATTTTATTTTCTTTTCTTTTAATTCCTTTAATTTTTATTATTATTATTAATTCACAAATTAATTTTTCCTAATAAAATCAGAAAGCAAAATTGTAAAAATATTTTATTATTTATTAAATTCATTAACTATTATTTTTTGTAAATAAATACTAATAATTAACTTAGCTTAATTTAGGTTTTAATTTTAACCTTTTTCTCAATAAATAAAAATTATATAGATTTAGGTTTCGACATTTTTAATCATTTTCTTATTATCATCATTATTAATTATTATTATTTTTTGTACATACAAATGTAAATTAATTAATTAGTTTAAATTAGGTTAACTTTAACATTTTATTAATAATTAAAATAAACTTAGAACTAGGGTTATTGACCTTTAATTTCCTTTTTCTTTATTTTCATTAAATACAAAAAACACAAAAAACATCTTTCTTTAATTAACTAAATAATTAGGTTTAATTTTAATTAAAAGCAAAGGACAAAAAACTCATAATTGCTCAAAAGGGTCAAAAACCCTAAGGACGTCCAATTTAATTCTTTCGCGCGTTATTATTTATTCTGATTATTATGTAATTGTTTCCGGAATGTAATAGTAATTAGGTTTATTGCTTTCTTTACTTTCCGCACTTTATCAAAACGGGTTTTTGTTTTTGGCGATGTATAGGCCCGCGCCTTGTAATAGCGTAGCTTTACATTCCCGCACTTTAATTTTCCGCACTCCTAACTGTTAAATTTCATGAAAAAATGTATGATAATTAAAAACAACTCGTAGCTCACAATTGCATGATCAAAGATAAACATAACATGAAAACAACACACAAAGCACATGCCACTTCTAGGGTACGCCTCACTCGTTGCCTCGAACGTGGTCGTCAAGTATAGGGTGTTTTAGCGGTCTCCCTTATGTCTAAGATCCAGTTGCCTCGAAACGGTTGCCTCAGATTAAAAAGGATCTAGGACATTAGGGTTACTTCTAAGGTGTCCTACTATTGCTTCGGTGACCACACTGTCCCTACAATCGAATTGACCCGAATAACTCCAACGACGGTGCTACCTACCTCTCAATGGTGGGATAACACTATCTTAAGGACTCTTACACAGCATAATTCCTTAGGGTAGGTAGATGACTCATAGGTACTTGCTCTCTTTCTAAAAACAAAAATACTTTTCACACTGACACTTTCTAAAAGATTTCAAAACAAATTTTTCATACACTCTTAAGGACAGATACAAGAGTTACTTAGGAATTTTTTCAATGAAACTTTTTCAAAACCCACATACACTTGAAAAGCAAATAACATTTTGAAAACATAAGAGCGAGTACCTAAGAGCCCATGGATAACCATGGATAGAAAGGGTGCTAACACCTTCCCTTTCTATAAATCTACCTCCCGAACCGAGAAACATTCTCAATAAGGAATTTTGCTGTGCTTTTGTCCTTTCCATGTTGGAGAACATAAAAGACGGTGGCGACTCTTGCT
This sequence comes from Vicia faba, assembly GCA_948472305.1. Lineage (NCBI taxonomy): Eukaryota > Viridiplantae > Streptophyta > Magnoliopsida > Fabales > Fabaceae > Vicia > Vicia faba. Next base: position 930,253,364 of record OX451741.1, on the reverse strand, counting down.
TTCGCGACATTTCACGATCCAGCTTTAAACAGTCAGTTCTATTTCCACCGATCACAGAACTGGCGACTCTGCTGGGGATATTGTAAAGTGAGGTGTACCTTAGGATTAGATCATACTTATGTTTTCAATTGAATGTTTTGTTTACTTTATTATTGTGGGCATTGTCTTGGAGTTTCATAGATCCTAACCTGGATCTGGGGATACCCTTTTAGGTAGCATAAGCTGTGAGGGACCTGTCCGGTGTAGACCGACACAGGTGAAGTAGTGGCTACGTTAGTGTGGCACCTTGGTCTGTATCGATATCCCTTGTGTTGCAATGAGGAGAATATGGGTCTTCTGAGGAGTCATTAAGAACCAACCGACCTTAGAACCCTAATTTGACCCAACTTGGCCATAGAACAGTAGCAGTATGCTACACCCATTGAGGCTAAACTCTCGCGATGGTTCTGGCCACAAGAAAAGATTGCGACGCTGGAGTTATGACCGATTGAGGGTAGTCAGTGATATTGGGATCCTCTAGAACCCGGTTACTTTTTATAGGACAGGTCTGAACCAACGAAACTGAAAGAGGGTAGTACCCAAACTTCATGTTGGCCTAAACTCTAAGGGCTGTCTTGTGTGACTTGTGTGCCTTATCATGTTTGCCTTTGTGAATATTTGTGGTGTGCTTTATCATAACATCATGCCATCATACTATTGCATGCATCCTGCATAAGGACTGACCCATTCCAAAGACAAGAGGGTTTCATCTTTGCTCTGTTTTGTAGGACATTATGATGCCTGTGCGAAGGAATACTATCCGACTCAACTTTGTTCACCCACCTGATTCGCTTAAATAATTGGTTGACCGAATTCCAAATACTGCTTCCTTCATCCAGAGGCATGGTTCTCTTCTCGGTTTAGTCACTTCAAAGTGGGACCAACAACTGATGAGTGTCTTGACCCAGTTTTATGATCCCTTGTACAATTGCTTCACCTTTCAAGACTTCCAGCTAGTCCCTACCCTGGAAGAATTCTCTGATTTGCTTGGTATCCCTATCTTGGATCAGACTCCCTTCACTGGTTGGGAAAAGACTCTTAGGCTTAAGGAGATTGCTGCATCCCTTCCCTTGACCAACAAGGAGGTAATGGACAACTGGGTGACTAGAAGCAGAGTTAAGGGCTTCTTGGCCAAGTTTCTGATTGGTAAAGCTAACAGTTTCTGGAATGACTTAGACTTCAGGGCGTATGAAGACATTCTGGCTCTCTTAATCTATGGTCTAGCTTTGTTTTCTAATCCTGATAACTTCATTAACGTTAATGCCATAAGGATCTTCATGTCTCGGAACCCTGTGCCCACTCTCTTGGGTGATATCCTGCAACAACTCTATGCTCGTACAGCCCGAAGACGAGGAACTCGGTGGTGTTGTACTCCTTTGTTAGTGAGGTGGTTTATTTCTCACCTCCCTAAGTTCATGCTGAAGAACAAAGAAGGAAGAGGCTGGGCTCATAGGTTAATGTCTCTCACTGATAATGACATCATTTAGACTCTCAGAGGTTTGGATGAGGTAGCTGTTATTGATCGTTGCGGAGAATATCCTAATGTTCCTTTGATTGGTACCCAAGGAGGAATCTCTTATAATCCATGTCTAGCTCTCTGTCAGTTTGGAAGAGCCAGAAGAGCAGGGCCTCATGAGATGTTGGTGCCTCACATCAGTTTTGAGTTTCAGGTAGATAGTGACGAGCTGCGTCGTAGATTCATCAAGGCTTGGGACAAAATTCACAAAGCTGACCCACATGAGTTGGGACCGAAGACTTCTCTACCTATGGAATCCTACTACAAATGGGTCCGCATCCGTGCTCAGAAGTTAGGTATGCCATACGAAGCTGTCAGACCCATTATTCTTGAATTTCCTGATAGAGACGGGGTTCCTTCAACTGTTCTCCCTCCTCAGATACCTACTGATGTTGATACACTAAAGAGGCCTTGGGCGCAACTACAGGAAGAACAGGATTCTTATCGGGAAAAGTTCAATGAACAAGAACAGAAAATCCAGAAGCTGACAAAGCAGTTGGAGAACCAGCGGGTCCTGAATGACTACATCCGTACTGAGAAGAGGAGACCATGGGAGCATTGATGGGCCTTGGATATTTCTTTTACAGCTTTATTTCCTTTTCAGTATTTTCATTCTTGTAACGCCTAAGGGAAATTTGCTTGAACAATTTAAATTCCAAAGTTTAAATCTAATAAAGTGTGTTCCTTTTGTCTACAAAGTTGATTCCCGATTGTCTTTGAAAACATAATTCATACGCATTTCATTCATCATATGCATCACAGGTACCCTTTTCCTACAGGTTGCTTAATCTTCTTCGCTGTTTATTTCAGCAAGTCATCATGAATCCTGAATCATCTACTGAGCAATCCATCAAGGCCCTCCAGGCCCAGAACGCCCAGTTCGAAGAGTTGATCATGACCTTAGCCCAAGGTCAAGAGGAATTGAAGGCTCTACTGGTGAAGAAGAAGAAGAAGAGAACTGTACTATTCAACACGGGACGGAGGTTTGGCAATACACTGCAAAATGAGGCTGACCAAGCTGCTTCCTCTGTAGGCAAAGGCAGTCCCCCAGGGGGAAGGGTTCCTAGTCCTGTGGTCTCTGACAACGAGACAGATTTCAATGATGAGCAGTACCCTCCCACTGAAGACAGGTATAAGCAGTTAGAGGATCGTCTGAGTGTCATGGAAATTCAACAGGTGCCTGGGTTGGATTTTGGAGATCTGGGTTTATCTTCTGGGGTGGTGATCCCACACAAGTTCAAGGCACCCTCTTTTGCGAAGTATGAAGGGGCTTCCTGCCCTAAGCTACATCTCAGATCTTATGTGTGGAAGATCCAACCGTACACGGCAGACAAGAACTTATGGATCCATTTCTTCCAGGATAGCCTTTCAGGGGCTCAACTCGAGTGGTTCTATCAGCTGGATGGAGCCAGTATTCGAAACTGGGAGGACTTGGCAACTGCTTTTTATAAGCAGTATCAGTATAATGCCGACCTCGCTCCTACACGTACCCAACTCCAGGGTATTTTGCTAGGATCGGGAGAAGGTTTTAAAGAGTACGCGCAAAAGTGGAGGGACCTGGCTGGCAGGGTGCAGCCACCGTTGACTGACCGTGAACTCGCGGACATGTTCTTGGGGACCCTGTCTGGGCCGTTCTTCAACCACCTGATTGGTAATTCTTCTGCATGGTTTACAGACCTCATTCTGACTGGTGAGAGGATAGAAGCTGGTATGAAATCGGGGAAGATACAGAAAGGTGCATCCTCCAGTTCTGAAAAGAAGCCTTTTAAGAAGGAAGCTAGTGCTGTGTATGGTCCCAGAAGACAAAATAAACCGGAACGCCGCCAAGCTGTCAACGCGGTGGTGATTTCAAAGCCTGCTGCCGCTCCTCGGCAACCTAACCAACCAAGGGGTGAGAGACCCAGAAGAGAATACACTCGGCTTAGTATGACCTTGTCTCAGATCTTGCCGCAACTGCTATCAACCAACTTGGTAACTGTCAGAGAAGCTCCGAAGGTGGTAAACACAACCTCTCCGAAGTACAATCCCAGCGCCCGTTGTGCTTATCACTCTGATAGCCCGGGGCATTCTACTGATGATTGTTGGGCCCTGAGGAATAAGGTTCAGGACCTTATCGATGCTAAGGAAATACAGTTTGAGGCGCCCGAAAGGCCCAATGTTGTGACTGCTCCGATGCCCCAGCATGGAGTAAATGCTGTTGAGGAAGACCCGTATGTAACCTCTATGGATGATATTGTTACTCCGTTGTTATCCGTCAAAAGGAACCTGTTGCTAGCCGGTTTATTTCCGGGTTGTAGCAAGGGTTGCCTTCTATGTGCTGTTTCACCTGCTGGTTGTCCGTTGCTGAAGTCAGGCGTCCAAAACCTGATGGATAGCAAAGAGATCTTGTTCAAGAAGATTGCCGCTCCTATTATTCCTACTGAAGAAGTGTCTGTTGTCACCATTTTCAACAATCCTACCAAGGCTCCCCCGAGGAAGCCTGTCAAAATCATGTCTGTTGCACCTATTATCATTACTGTTACGGGGCCCCTCCCCTATAAATCTGACAAGGCTGTCCCGTGGCACTACGGGGCATATGTTTATGTGCTCGGAGTAAAACAAGAGTTCAATACTAGTACCGGCATCAGTAACATCACCGGTCCTGCTAAAGTTACTCGTAGTGGCAGGCTCTTCTCGCCTGATATTGCACCTCCAGCTATTCAGAGACCTCTTGTCATCACACCTGCCAGTATGCCTGTTTCCCCTCCTGATCAAGTTTCTACCCCTGCTGCCGAGTCATCTGACACTCGGGGAAAAGGGATTACTGATGTGCCTGCCCGGGTGGAGGCACCGAAGACTGTTAATGTTGAAGCTTCCCAGCAAGAGATGGAAGAAATTCTTAAGATTATCAAGAAGAGTGATTTCAACGTCATTGAACAGCTGGGGCACACCCCCTCTAAGATCTATATGCTATCACTGTTGTTATGTTCAGAGGCCCATGCCAAGGCTCTGATCTCCTTCTTGAAGACGGCCCATGTGCCACAAGAGACGTCTGTCGATCAATTTACTGATTGTGTGGCCAACTTAACTGCTAATGATGGTCTGGGTTTCTCTGACGCTGATCTGACCGCCAAGGGAAAGAACCACAACGATGCCCTGCATGTCTCCATTGAATGCAGGGGCACTACTCTTGCCCACGTGTTGGTAGACACCGGTTCTTCACTGAACTTATTGCCCAAGAAGGCCTTAGACAGGTTGGATTGTGAGGGTTTGGAGTTGAAGCCTAGTAACATTATTGTCCGGGCCTTTGACGGGTCGAAGAGGATGGTACATGGTGAAGTGGACATTCCAATCCGGGTTGGTTCTCAAGTCTTTGATTCAACATTCTATGTGATGGACATCCGACCATCCTATTCTTGTTTACTGGGTCATCCTTGGATCCACAAGGCTGGAGCTGTGACCTCCACTCTACATCAAAAGCTTAAGTACCCGGTCAGAGGGAAAATTGTTACAGTGCAAGGGGAGGAGGAATATATGGTTAGCCATCTTAACTCATTCCGGTATATAGAGATGGACGGGGAGTTCATTGAGACCCCCTTTCAACACTTTGAAGAGGTGCCTCCAACATTGGCAGCAGCAGAGACTGGGACCGAAGATAATTCTCCTTTGAAGATGGCTTCCTTGAAGGATTCCCGGGCTGTGGTTGAGAAGGGTGAGTGTGCAAACTGGGGCCAACTTCCCGATTTTACTCCAAAGACTGACAAGTTTGGTCTGGGTTTCACTATAGAGGCTCAGAGGGCTGTACGTAAAGTAAGGATTGGAAGACCTCCCATATTCATCACCAACCTGGGAGTGAATGCTATTGAAGACATTGCGGAGGAATCTGAATTCGACAGTTGGATCTACCCAACGACCGACGGTGGACTGAATAATTGGACTGCCAAAGATTTCATACTTGTTACTTTTGTTACTCAGTAATGAATTCCTTTGTTTTTAAATTTGTAACAAACAATAATTTGAAACTTTATGGCCCGGTGTCTTACCCGGGGCACCGTGGCTTCATTTGTGAGGGCTTATTACTTGTCATTTCCATATATCATGAATAAAAAACATTGGACGTTTTTCGCATTTCAAATCTTGCGCTCCCTTTCTTTCTTTATTTATTACAAAACAGCTATATTTACACACACTCACTTATACAGGTTCCAATCCACTCTGGATCTCACTAGTAACAACTCTGCTACCGCCAGTTATGACATTGAAAATCTAATCAACTTAGCCGAAGACGAAGGTGAAGATGATTGCGAAGTTCCTGGTGAGCTTGCAAGACTGTTACTCCAGGAAGAGAGGGCCATTCAGCCACATGAAGAGCCAGTGGAAACGGTAAATCTGGGTACTGAGGCAGACAGAAAGGAAGTCAAGATTGGTGCCAACCTAGAGCTCAGTGTGAAAAAACGGTTGATTCAGATGCTGCATGATTATGTGGAAATCTTTGCCTGGTCTTACGAAGACATGCCTGGGTTGGATACTGACATTGTGGTTCATCACCTGCCTACCAAGGAAGACTGCCCTCCGGTTAAGCAGAAGGTCCGCCGTATGCGTCCAGAGATGTCCGAGAAGATCAAAGCTGAGGTTATGAAACAATTTGATGCCGGGTTTCTAGCAGTGACTTCTTACCCTCAGTGGGTTGCCAATGTGGTTCCGGTGCCGAAGAAAGATGGTAAGGTCCGAATGTGTGTTGATTACAGGGATCTGAACAGGGCGAGCCCCAAAGATGACTTCCCCCTGCCTCACATTGACGTTCTGGTTGACAATACTGCTCAGCACAAGGTGTTCTCCTTCATGGACGGCTTTTCAGGTTATAATCAGATCAAGATGGCTCCTGAAGATATGGAAAAGACTACCTTTGTTACTCAGTGGGGCACCTTCTGTTACAAGGTCATGCCTTTTGGGTTGAAAAATGCTGGGGCAACCTACCAACGTGCCATGGTTGCTTTATTTCATGACATGATCCACCATGAGATTGAAGTATACGTTGATGATATGATTGCAAGGTCTCAAACTGAGGAGGAACACCTTGACCATTTACAGAAGCTGTTTGACCGGTTGAATTTGTACAAGCTAAGGTTGAACCCAAACAAGTGCACCTTTGGGGTAAGATTTGGAAAATTGCTAGGCTTCGTCGTGAGCGACAAAGGTATTCAAGTGGACCCCGCCAAGGTTAAAGCCATACAAGAGATGTCGGTTCCCAAGACAGAGAAAGAAGTCAGAGGCTTTCTAGGACGACTGAACTACATTGCCCGATTCATCTCGCATCTAACTGCTACCTGTGAACCAATCTTCAAGCTACTGAAGAAAGATCAAGTAGTACGTTGGAATGATGAATGTCAGGCCGCTTTCGACAGAATCAAAGAGTATCTCAAAGAACCACCCATTCTTATGCCACCGGTTGAAGGGAGACCTCTAATACTATACTTGACAGTACTTGACAGCTCAATGGGGTGTGTGTTGGGGCAGCATGACGAGTCTGGCCAAAAAGAGCATGCCATTTATTACCTTAGCAAAAATTTTACCGACTGTGAGACCCGATACTCACTGCTCGAGAAAACTTGTTGCGCTTTGGTATGGGCTGCTCGCCGGCTGAGACAGTATATGTTGACTCACACTACTCTGTTAATTTCAAAAATGGATCCAATCAAGTACATATTCGAAAAGCCTGCCTTGTCTGGAAGAATAGCAAGATGGCAGATGATCTTGACGGAATATGACATCCAGTACACGACTCAGAAAGCAATCAAAGGAAGTGTATTGGCAGACCATTTGGCACACCAGGCAGTGGACGATTACCAGTCAATGAACTTTGAATTTCCTGACGAGAACATCATGGTAGTGACTGATTGTGAAGTACCTGGACCGGATGAAGGACCCGAGGAAGGATCCCGATGGTCTATGCATTTTGACGGAGCCTCCAACGCTTTGGGTAACGGTATCGGCGCTGTGATCATATCCCCAAGAGGCACTCATACTCCACTTACTGCTCGACTATGCTTCAACTGCACCAACAACATGGCGGAGTATGAGGCGTGCATTATGGGTCTTCAAGCTGCAATTGACTTAAGGATCAAGTTTCTGAGTGTCTTCGGAGATTCCGCTCTCGTGATCAATCAGATCAAAGGCGAGTGGAATACGAAACACCCAAACCTTATTCCTTACAAAGAATGTGTGTTGACATTGATCCCCCATTTCAGAGATAACTTTTGAACACTTCCCAAGAGAGGAGAATCAGTTGGCGGACGCGCTGGCTACGATGTCTTCCATGTTCAAAGTCAAATGGGATAATGAATCTCCCCAGATCATTATCTGGAAACAAGATGAACCTGCATATTGCTGTGATCTTGAGGCTGAGGTGGTAACTGAAAAACCTTGGTATCATGAAGTGAAAAGGTACTTGGAAGCTCAAGAATATCCCGAGGGTGCATCTGTCAATGACAAGAAGTTTCTGAGAAGGTTCGCAGCAAAGTTCTTCCTCAGCAACGACATTCTCTACAAGCAAAACCATGATTCAACCTTACTGTGTTGTGTGGATAAGACTGAAGCAGAAAGAATCATGGCAGAGCTGCATGAAGGTACCTTCGGAACGCATTCCAGTGGACATACCATGGCAAAGAAAATCCTTCGGGCAGGATATTTCTGGTCCACAATGGAAGCCGACTGTTACCAACATTCTCGGACATGTCATAAGTGACAGATCTATGCTGATAAAGTGCATGTTCGCCCAGTCCCTCTGAATGTCTTGACTGCACCTTGGCCTTTTGCAATGTGGAGCATTGATATGATCGGCGAGATCAAACCTACGGCATCCAACGGGCATCGCTTCATCCTGGTGGCGATCAATTACTTTACAAAGTGGGTTGAAGCAGCTTCCTATGCTACCGTAACCAAGAACGTCGTGGCACGGTTCATTCGACACAACCTGATCTGTCGATACGGTGTACCTGAGAGGATTATTACGGACAATGGTACCAATCTTAATAACAAGATGATCACTGAGCTCTGCGAGCAATTCAAGATACAGCACCACAACTCTCTCCTTATCGACCGAAGATGAATGGGGCTGTAGAAGCAGCTAATAAGAATATCAAAAAGATTGTGCAGAAGATGACAGTGACCTATAAAGATTGGCACGAGATGTTACCGTTTGCTCTTCATGGGTACCGTACCTCAGCAAGAACGTCAACCGGGGCAACTCCCTTTTCCTTGGTCTATGGCATGGAGGCAGTCTTGCTGATTGAAGTCCAGATACCCTCTCTCCGGATAATGAAGGATGCAGGCTTGAGCGAAGATGACTGGATCCAAACTCGACTTGATCAGTTAAACCTAATTGACGAAAAGAGACTCACTTCTATTTGTCATGGTCAAACGTATCAAAAACGGATGATCAGGGCATTTAACAAGAAAGTCAGACCATAAAAGTATCAAGTTGGGGGCCTGGTAATCAAGCGCATCATTCTTCCTCAAAGTGATCCCAGGGGCAAATGGACCCCCACATACGAAGGGCCATTTGTGGTTAAACATATCTTCTCGGGAGGAGCTATGATTCTAACCACCATGGATGGTGACGACCTTCCTCACCCCGCCAATGCAGACATAGTAAAAAGATACTACGCATGAATTAAAGACCCGCTAGGTTGACACACCTAGTAAAAAGTAAGGGCTTCCCGGCGAACCAAAAGGGTCTGGGCAAAAATAAGGGATGAAAAATGAAAAAATCAGTACACCCGGCAAGTCGAAAACCTGAAAAGGCGTCTTGGGCAAAAATGGCTATCCCGGTGGACTGAAAACCCGAAAGGGCGGTCCAGGCAAAAGTTAGGGATTAAAGCGTAATACTATGTCTCATTGAATCACCTTGCATCCAGAATCCGGTATCAACCATCAGGTTCAGACGGCATCGATCAGTCAGCTTCATCTTCAACTAAGCAGCCAAGTGATGAGACGCTCAAAGATATAAAGGCGATAGCAGAGTTGGAACCCAGTGGGATTATTCTTTTCACATAGCTGTTTTGTTTTCCTTTTTCACAAAATTGTATAAACTCTATGTTGTTTGGCAACGTTCTCTTACTAGGACGCCAGCCTCTTGTACATAAACGCCTATTTACAGGAAAATTCAAAAAATCAATACAAATTCACTTTTCAGATAAATTGCCAATTATTTTCCTTTTTCTGTTTTGTTTTGCAAAAAACGTCCAATGTTCATTTTTGATATATGCATTTGACACTAATTGCTAACTCATAAATATTTGCATGCGAAACAAAGGACTAATTACAGGTGACATCAGAAACAGGGGCAATAATGATTTGTCTAAGCGATCTAGTTGCTCTGTCCACCAAGGTACCAAGGTAAGTTCGGCTGAAGAATGTAACCCAGATACCCTCACTCCCCGCCGAGCAAGATAAGATGCAGCCATACTCTCCCCCAAGCGGAGAAGGCACAACATCTCCAGCAAGTCAGCAACACTCTCCCCAAGCAGAGTTAGTCTACTGTCAGCCTTAAGGAAGTGGGTATCCCCAGTAAATCTCAACATTCCCCAGTGGAGTATACAGATGCTCCTAAGCAAGCATCCCCGGCAGTCTTGATCTAAGATTGTTCCCCGGTGGAATACCAGACACCCCAGTGGAGCCATTCCCCAGTACAGTTCAAAAGATCCCCCAGGAGAGTTGAATCAATCTCCCCAGTAGATTCTGGAAGCTTATCCCCAGTAGATTCTGGAAGCTTATCCCCTACAGAGTGCGAGCACATCTCCCCACCTTTATTCAGAAGGTTATTCCCCACCAGAGCTTATAACTGGGTTATCCTCAGCTAATTACCACAGAAAGATCGTCCTCGGCGAAATTCTTCCTATCCCCCAACGGAGTTCATCAAATTCCCCAACATAACTTATCAACGGAATCCCCAGCGGAGTTATCACCAAAATCTCAGGGAAGTATCTCTTCCCACAGAGTAATGCCCCGCAGAATAATCTCTTCCGCAAAGTTTATTCCTCAATGGAGTCATCTTCTCCTATAGGTTTATTCCCGCAACCATCATCCCCAGCGGAGACGAAGAACTCTACTCTTCAACATCAACCCAAGATTTGACTTCCCGGCATCCGTCAAAGATATATTTTCCTAGACAAAAATACATTCATAAACATCACATCTTCATACATTATAGCATGCACATACGCATCATGAACATACAATCTCATCTATTTTGAGAACATCACGCATTTCATACATAATGACATTGCATACAACTAATGTTTTGTCTTTTCAGGAAAAAGGTCAATACAAAGATGATTACTATCAACTGTCGCAATTCCGGATTCGATACCTGTATCTAGCCAGGGCATATCTGTTGACGACTAATTCCAGATTCGATTCTTGTATCTAGCCAGGGCACGTCTGAAGAGTTTGAAGATTCGATTCCTGTATCCAGCCAGGGCATATCTGTTGACGACTAATTCCAGATTCGATTCCTGTATCTAGCCAGGGCACGTCTGAAGAGTTTGAAGATTCGATTCCTGTATCCATCCAGGGCATATTTGTTGACGACTAATTCCAGATTCGATTCTTGTATCTAGCCAGGGCACGTCTGAAGAGTTTGAAGATTCGATTCCTGTATCCAGCCAAGGCATATCTATTGACGACTAATTCCAGATTCGATTCCTGTATCTAGCTAGGGCACGTCTGAAGAGTTTGAAGATTCGATTCATGTATCCAGCCAGGGCATATCTGTTGACGACTAATTCCAGATTCGATTCCTGTATCCAGCCAAGGCACGTCTGAAGAGTTTGAAGATTCGATTCCTGTATCCAGCTAGGGCATATCTGTTGACGACTAATTCCAGATTTGATTCCTGTATCTATCTAGGGCACGTCTGAAGAGTTTGAAGATTCGATTCCTGTATCCAGCCAGGGCATATCTGTTGACGACTAATTCCAGATTCGATTCCTGTATCTAGCCAGGGCACGTCTGAAGAGTTTGAAGATTCGATTCCTGTATCCAGCCAGGGCATATCTGTTGACGACTAATTCCATATTCGATTCCTGTATCTAGCTAGGGCACGTCTGAAGAGTGTGAAGATTCGATTCCTGTATCCATCCAGGGCATATCTGTTGACGACTAATTCCAGATTTGATTCCTGTATCTAGCCAGGGCACGTCTGAAGAGTTTGGAGATTCGATTCCTGTATCCAGCCAGGGCACATCTGCATAAAGAGTTTGAAGATCAACCCCTGTAACAGGCCAGGTAATTATTTTTCTTTCTCAGGTACGCAAGTTCTCGCTAAGGAATCTCTTACACGATCGACACCTAGATGGCATCTATAAGCCCATCCATATACCAACAGTCCCCAAATGGCATCTGTAAGCCCATTCCCGACATCACGTTGCTGATACTCTACTATGCGAGTGCAAATTTCTAGGCACTTTAGTGTTCAATCATCTTCCACCTTCGGATCACGAAAGACACGCAAGCCAATCTACATCCTCAGATCTAATAAGATTGAACAGGGGAAACTGTTGTACCCTAAAATTTTCCCTCCCATATTCTTCACGATTTGGCAAGATCAAGCTTCAAATGGATTAAGGATTGCACAGTGCAAACACCCTCCTAACACAGTCAAAATTAGGGTTTTGGTTCTTACAAGGAAGTTGAGGTTTCCAAGGGTCCAATCAAGTCCAATATGCCTATATACATTGTCAAACACCCATATGTCAAGTTTCAAGACTCACAGCATCAAGTTGCACAGTCAAAAGCCCTAATTGCTTCATAGTCAACTGTAGGGGTAAAATGGTCATTTGACAGTCAAAAGTCAAAAATTTTGGTCAACATCCTATTTTGAAGCCACAATCATAATTTGATCAAGTCTTGATCATGATTCCTCAAGAATGGCTCAGAAATCATCAAGATACAAAAAGTTTCTATTTTTGGACAGCTGAAAAGTCAACTGTAACTTGACCAAGGCATAACTTTTTCATGGTTCATCAGAAAAATCCCATCCAATGCTCATTTTGAAGGGGATGACATTTCCTACAACTCATATTCACATTCCAAGTCCAAGAAATGCTCTCACAAAAAGTTATCAATTTCTACATTATAGGTCATTTTCAAAAGTCAACAAAAAGGCACTTTAAGTCAAAGACCATAACTTGAGATTGGTAAATCAAAATGACATGGGACCAAAGACATTGGTTAGAAGACTTCAAGACCTTTCCAAAATGTCCAAGAACATGTTCATAGCTTCAAAATTGAGCAAGATATGCATTGGAGAAGTTGGGAAATTTGTGGGAACTTTCAAAAGTCAACTTTGCCTAAAACACTTCATTTTTGCTAATGAGCCTCAAATTCCTTCTTGAATCTTTGCCCAAGGCTTATGCACGATCCATTGAACTTAAAATGATTTATTTTCTTATTTTTAATTAATTAATTGAATTTTTACTAATATTAATTCATTTAATTGATTTTAATTGTAGGAAAATTCAAAAGATATGATTTTTAAATCTTTTGTGATGCAAATAAAGCTAGGGCAAGCTGGCAATTCGTGTACATATCAAAGACCTCGAAATCTCCATGATTGGCAAGGTTTTATCAAAGAAAAAGATTGAAAAAGATTTGATTGGCAATCACACATTCAAACCATAATGCCATGGATTGTTGGGCCAAGATTTACCCTAATTCTATTGTGCTATATGTACTGAAGCTTAACCTAAAACCCTACACGTGAAAAAGGTGCTGAAACCATAGAACCAAAATTCAAAAAAGTCAAGAAAAGTGAGAAACTGAAATCTCACTTGCAGCATAATTCAAAGCCTAAAAAAGATTCAAACGTATTGCTGACATTGCCAGGAACCTGTTGCCATCAAGAACAAGCCCTAACGCCATCAGAATCGTTCACAACAAGTCACTCGATTTGCATTATTTTCCAAAATTGCATATCATTATTCATGCGTTTTTAACCATTTTTTTGGATTGATTTATGTTAATAGGGACCTCCTGAAGCAATTGGTATAATCCAATTTGATTATAGCATTCTGAATCGAAAACCACCATGGAAGAACATTAGGGTTTCGAAGCTTGAATTTTGGGGCTTTGCATATGCTGAAAAATTGGACCTCGAAACGTGCATGGTTGAATTCGTCAAGGCCAGACGAATTCAACCCAACCCTCGCGCTCAATTTATATTACATACAGGCCTAATCGCTATTTTTGGTCGCTTCATTTTGTGGGGGTTCAAAACCCCCGCTAATTGCTTTCTTTTTACAGGGTTCAGGATGAAGACGAAGGACGGGGCAACATGTGGTTAGGACATTCAAATCTACGCGCGTTTTTTCTGAATTCCAACATAGTTATTATTATTAACATATATTGTTTGTTGGTTATTATTATTACAAATACAACGCGATGATGGAGTGGCTGGAGACGTGGCTTGCAATCGTTGGGACCTGGGTTCGATTCCCAGTTCCCCCATATAATTGTTAATATTTTTCATAACGTGTTCCAATGCAGCATTCATCCAAAGTTCCACCATAGGCCTCATGTACCAGCGTGCCATGTGTTCCCATCAGCCATCCAAAGGCCAGGAGAGGAGGAATACCATATTCCTCAGTCAATGCACGTACAGGCAACCAGGAAAGTCAACCAGGCTTAGAGTCTTCATGGGCCAGAATTGCTTCACAAAAACCTCCCCTTGGGCCAACATACTCCCTTGGTTTGCAATTTTATTTTCTTTTCTTTTAATTCCTTTAATTTTTATTATTATTATTAATTCACAAATTAATTTTTCCTAATAAAATCAGAAAGCAAAATTGTAAATATATTTTATTATTTATTAAATTCATTAACTATTATTTTTTGTAAATAAATACTAATAATTAACTTAGCTTAATTTAGGTTTTAATTTTAACCTTTTTCTCAATAAATAAAAATTATATAGATTTAGGTTTCGACATTTTTAATCATTTTCTTATTATCATCATTATTAATTATTATTATTTTTTGTACATACAAATGTAAATTAATTAATTAGTTTAAATTAGGTTAACTTTAACATTTTATTAATAATTAAAATAAACTTAGAACTAGGGTTATTGACCTTTAATTTCCTTTTTCTTTATTTTCATTAAATACAAAAAACACAAAAAACATCTTTCTTTAATTAATTAAATAATTAGGTTTAATTTTAATTAAAAGCAAAGGACAAAAAACTCAAAATTGCTCAAAAGGGTCAAAAACCCTAAGGACGTCCAATTTAATTCTTTCGCGCGTTATTATTTATTCTGATTATTATGTAACTGTTTCCGGAATGTAATAGTAATTAGGTTTATTGCTTTCTTTACTTTCCGCACTTTATCAAAACGGGTTTTTTTTTTGGCGATGTATAGACCCGCGCCTTGTAATAGCGTAGCTTTACATTCCCGCACTTTAATTTTCCGCACTCCTAACTGTTAAATTGCATGAAAGCATGTATGATAATTAAAAACAACTCGTAGCTCACAATTGCATGATCAAAGATAAACATAACATGAAAACAACACACAAAGCACATGCCACTTCTAGGGTACGCCTCACTCGTTGCCTCGAACGTGGTCGTCAAGTATAGGGTGTTTTAGCGGTCGCCCTTATGTCTAAGATCCAGTTGCCTCGAAATGGTTGCCTCGGATTAAAAAGGATCTAGGACATTAGGGTTACTTCTAAGGTGTCCTACTATTGCTTCAGTGACCATAATGTCCCTACAATCGAATTGACCTGAATAACTCCAACGACGGTGCTACCTACCTCTCAATGGTGGGATAGCACTATCTTAAGGACTCTTACACAACATAATTCCTTAGGGTTGATAGATGACTCATAGGTACTTTCTCTCTTTCTAAAAACAAAAATACTTTTCACACTGACACTTTCTAAAAGATTTCAAAACAAATTTTTCATACACTCTTGAGGACAGATACAAGAGTTACTTAGGAATTTTTTCAATGAAACTTTTTCAAAACCCACATACACTTGAAAAGCAAATAACATTTTGAAAACATAAGAGCGAGTACCTAAGAGCCCATGGATAACCATGGATAGAAAGGGTGCTAACACCTTCCCTTTCTATAAATCTACCTCCCGAACCGAGAAACATTCTCAATGAGGAATTTTGCTGTGCTTTTGTCCTTTCCATGTTAGAGAACATAAAAGACGGTGGTGACTCTTGCTTCCGCGACATTTCGTGATCCTGCTTTAAACAGTCAGTTCTATTTCCACCAATCACAGTGTTGAAGGTTGCTGAACCAACTCCAAACAGTCAAGTTTATACAGTACTGTCTTTTGTTTAGAAGTTGAGAATAAGAGCACTACAGAAACTGTTCTTGAGCTTGAGCAATATCTATGTGATATGAAGTGTTTAGAGGGTTTATGGGAGAGTTTACAAGGTGTTATAATAGTGGGTTGGGGACCTTTTCTGTTTTTGTGAGTCAAAACAGAGTTAAAGATGAACAGAGTTTTTATGGATGAACTGGGTTTTATGAATGAGTTGGTTTTTATGAATGAGCAGAGTTTAACAAAAGTTTTGTTTTTCTCTTCTCTCCTCCTTTCCCCAAAAACCAAATCCCCTATGTCTTATGAAACAACCCCTTTTGTAGTCCCTTCACTGAGGTTTATGAGGAAAACAAAATAAGTTATTTTGAATTGTTTTTGCCTACTGCTCAGATACTTTTTCCACACAATTTTCTTTTACCATTTTGGTGCAATTTTGTGGCTGTTATGATGCAGGTTGGAGCAGACTGCATAGAGCAGTTTTGGACTGGTTTTCTGGACAAATTTTGGACTGTATAGGACAGCATATACAAGTTTTGTGACAGGTTTGTGGTGCATCATAGCACAAGGTTTTGTAGGACAGCAATTGAGCAAGGTTTTGGAGTGTTGTGGCAATGTATAGAAGTAGCATATTTTTTGTTCAGCAATAACTTGGACAACATAGTTTGCAGCATGAAACAAGTTTGGTTTGTGGATCAATTTATGCACATTGTATCAAAGACAAAGCATTGTGGCAAGGTTTTGAGTCAAAGGAAAAAGTCCAAGAAATACAAAATTTAGGATTTGTAAACTTGCAAAAATGCCACTTTGTAATAACTAATATTATTTGTAACATCTTGAACTATTTTTGATTGTAGTGACAAGATGTCATGAAGCCATGAACTTAACTTAGAAAAAATTCCAAGTCTTGCAAAAGTTGGATTTTTAACTTTCTTGATTTTTGATGATCAAATATCATATTTTGGATGTCTTGATGAAATATAATTTTTGGGACTCAATTTTGGTCAAAAAGTCAAAGTTTGACGTTTAGTGTATAGTTGACTTTTCCCACCAGTTGATCGAATTTTATCTATCAATCCACTGATCTCAGGAGATGAATTGAAAAATGAAATTAGAGCAAAATGACGCGCTCGAATCCTTGATATCATACTTCCAACCAATAACCCAGGTATTAGGTCAAAAATCAAAGTTCGGTCATTTTCAGTAAAAACCCTAATATTGCCCATTTTTCCCTTTTGGTACTTTGAATGACTTTTCTTGGAAAATTGTGATCCAAGACTTGAAACTTGACAAAAATAATCCTGAGGGTCCATAATGATCCATGAAAGTCAATTGAAACATTATGAATCCCACAGCCTTTGTACAAACTCAAACCCTAATTTGAGGTATCAGTGTTGAGGAAATTGTTTGACCTAGTCGATACTTGCGCAAACTTGAGGCATTGAATATCTTTGTAGGAAATATCTTGAGAAGTGAGATAGAAAATTTTGGGGTACAACAACAAGGATACTAGGTTTAGAAGTGCGTTTTTAGGAAATAGTGTTTTAATTATTATTGGGAAAAGGCTTTGAATATTAGTTAGGGGGACTCATCACGATTTTAATCGCATGCCTACATATCCTCTTAGGAGGAATCAGAGTCCCATTTCATAGTTCACGGTGTTAGGGTTTTTGATGGATTGCAAATGTATTTTGAATTACCTCGCATTTTGACTGGTTGTAGTGATTGCAGAGATTTTAGCTAAATACGCGATTAGTCAAAATCCGTTTGAAACCCTTTTGCAAAAAAAAGTTGTTTAGATTAGTTTGTTGCGAAAAATAGTTTGATGTTTGTTGAGTGTTTTTTTAATCATGTGAACTGCAAAAATTCTTGATTAATGCATGAGTAAAAAATGTTTAATGCAATATATAAGAAAATAATATATGCATTTTGAATAAAAATAGTTTACATGTTAATATAATAATAATATTTACAATAATAAATAATAATACTATGAATAAAAATTACTATCAATATTAATAATTATAACTAATAATAATAAGAAAATAGATTTAAGATATATTAATTATAGAGAAAGATGTAGAAAGTGAGTAAATACCAGGGGGGGTTATTTTCTAGTAAGCAAGTAAAAGCAGGGGGCGCTTTTAGGATTCTGGGCTAAGCCCATTACTTTTGCTGGACAGGGGGTGTGATTTGTTTTGATGTTTAGAAATTAGGCAAAGGGGTGTGCTAAAAGGAAACGGGATTAGGCCCAATGCATTATGGAGGGGGCTGGCATAATCGAGTATGGTGAGGGAGTATGGCTCATCGTAATGACTTGGCCTTACGGCCGTCAGGCCAAAATCAAAGGGACAAAATTGAAGGACCATATTTATTCATATGGGCGCGCGTGCATGGGATCTAAAACGGATATTAACATTGTTTTTTCAATTCATCCTTCATTTTTTTGTGTTTACATCAAGCTCTTCTTCTCCTCTCCCTTTCGTCTCTCATTACCTAAACCCCAACCCTCACGCTTCATCGGGACGACACTGTAATACAACCCCCACCCCACCGTGAATCCACCCTAAACACCCAGAAAAGAAAAAAAGCTTAAGGATTCGTTACCCTCTTCGCGATTGTCCTTCTTCTGATTCTTAAACCTTTGGGTTTAATCCCTTATTTTTCCTTTTTAATCGCAAGTTCTGATGAAGTTGGTGGAGCTCGAGAGTGACGCGGAGGCGGTAGAATTAGGGTTCCAGATATTGATACCCCAATTCCTCTCCTCTATATTCAACGGTGGTTTCACCTTCTTCGCGGTGCCTTCGTCTTCTCTGTATCCATCCTCCCCTCTGTAAAGAATTTTTTATCCCTTTGGATATTTGGTTCCCCCATTTTATAGAAATTTTAGGGATTTATAAAATAGGAAAAGATTTAATGTGTTTTTACACTTTAAATAGGTTTTAACTTTTAAATTGATTCATCTTGAATTTGTTTCTTGTTTAAGGCTGATTTTATTTCAGGAAATAATGTCGAGATTTTGTATTGAATTGATCTCATTTCTGAATTTGGCCATGTATTGTTCTTGTTCTTATTCTGGAAAAGGGAATGTAAAAATCAATGGTTGGATGAAAATCTGTATAATAAATGCTAAGACCTTAAGATAGGCGTTGCAATCACATCTGACCCGTGCAGTACTTGTTAAAAGAAATGTCCTCTTTCAGTGGCCGACCACGCTTTTTACTGAGAAACATTATGTTATAAAAATGGGCCTGTTTCGTTATTGTCTTAAAATAACCAAAGTCTCTCCTTTAATTAACATAGAATATCTTAACAATTAAAGAACAAAATAATCCTCTTCCAAAACAGACCTAAAAAAACTTACTGGGCCATGTTGTTTTATTGTCTTGGGCCTGTTAGTTTGAACCCTCATTTTTTTGGGTTGGCCATTCTTTTAAATACAAACAGGAATTCAATATACAGTTTTAGTTGAAACAAAAACAATTAATGTAATAGATAAAATTATTGTTATAACAATAATAATAACAATAATTTCAATAATTTTAAAACTAACAAAAAATGATAGGCCAATTGGTTGGGCTTTAAAAATAGATTGCTTTATGAAGTCTAAATGGGCTTATAAATACGAAGTTTATTCACACCTCTCTTAAAACAATAAACCCCCATTCTAAATGGGACAGACTTTAGCACTTAATGGGCCATCAGATATTGATGGTTCATTTTATGTCAAACACCCCTTTTTACTTTAAACACACCATAAAAGTGAGAATTAACTAATACGATTTATTTAAAGAAAACCTTAGATTAGGGTAGGGAAAATTTGGTGTATGATAGCTGCCCCTATTTAATTATCTTTCGGTTGAATAGTGCGAGAATACGCAGGTCTTGCACATTTGATCAGAAGTTTATTAAATATTGGAAAACCCCAAAAATTTGCTCGGAAGACTTACAAGGACACGTTGTGCAGCGCTCCCATGAGTGCAAAGAAAAAGGTAAAAATGATGATGTATCATCCTACCAGAATTTGAACCAATTTTTTTATTGAATTTTGACACGACGACACGGATAACTCGTCAGTATCTAAGGGATGGTAGAATTTGCTTATTTTTCGTAACCTAGGAGGTAAATGATACATGTTTTGAAAAGTTGACCTACTAATGCTAGGAAGCTAACATAGTAAGTTTATGGCACAGGTTTTGTTTATTCGTCGCAACCTAGGGGATGGATAAAACAAAGTTGGATGATGCAATGCTGCATGGAGACTGATGCAATGGATTATGTTGCAGAAAAAGTTTGATAATAGCATTGCTGCATGGAGACTGACGCAATAAGTTAAATTATAGATTTTACACATTGTCACATAGAGACTGACACAATGAGTGGAATTCTTAATTTCACGACATTGCTGCCTAGGGTCTGACACAATGAGTGGAATTGCTGCTTTCACAATATTGTTGTCTGGGGTCTGACACAATGAGCTATATCGGAAAGGGATAACATATCGCTGCATGGAGGCTGACACAATATGTAGAATAATTCACACATTTTCGCATGGAGACTAACACAATATGTTTGAATATAAAGGAAGTTGTTTTGAGTGATCCATATCTTAGTTAACAAAAACTGAGATGACAATGAACTTTGTTGATTATCTGTCTCTAACCGAGGTAAGAATTGATTGGAGGGCCCTAAGATACTGGCTTTATTCGTAATGAGTTTCGAGAGATGTCATGCATGATGTATATGCATAATTTTAGGCTCTTTAACGGGAAATCTACTACCGAGATTTCTAAGGAATCTACTGTCGAGATTCAAATTAGGTTACTTTTTGCCGAGGCCTTATGGATAATCAACTACCATGATCAACCAGGAGAATCTACTATCGGGATTCAATTTGATGTTACCTTCCACCGAGGTCTTCCAGATAATCAACTGCCGTGATCAACCAGGAGAATCTATTGTCGAGATTCAATTTGATGTTACCTTCCGCCGAGGTCTTCCAGATAATCAACTGTCGTGATAAACCATGAGAATCTACTGTCGAGATTTGATTTGAACTACCTTCTGTCGAGGTATTCTGGATAATCAACTGCCGTGATCTACTGCCGAGAATCAATTTAATGTTACCTTCCGCCGAGGTCTTATAGATAATCAACTACTATGATAAACCAGGAGAATCTGCTGCCGATATTTTATTTGAACTACCTTATGCTGAGTTTTTCCAGATAATCAACTTCCGTGATTAACCAGGAGAATCTACTTCCGAGATACATTGTGAATTACCTTCTGTCGAGGTCTTCTGATAATCATCTGTCGTGATCAACCAGGGGAATCTACTACCAAGATTCAACGTAGAATACCTTCTGCCGAGGTCTTCCAAATAATCAACTATCGTGATTAACTAGGAGAATCTACTGCCGAGATTCAATTTGAAATACCTTCTGCTGAGGTCTTCCGGATAATCAACTTTCGTGATCAACCAAGAGAATCTACTGCCGAGAGTCAATTGAGAAATACCTTTTGCCGAGGTTTTCTGGATAATTAATTGTCGTGATCAACCATGGGAATCTACTACTGAGATTCAATGTAGAATTGATAATTTGATCGACAATGATGATTCTCTTCACATAAAAATGAGGTTTTATGCTATGCGTTTATATTTGATTGATGCATGAAATGTAATGATTAATTGATGAATGTGATGAATGATTGATTAATGTATGTAGATGGATGTTGGATTTTGAAATGTGAGTGCGTAGTTGGGCTTTTTGAGATACGCTCGACCCATGCTGTTGGAATGCGTAGATGGATGGGATGATAGTATGGCTTGGTTTTGGATCAAGGAGCCCTAATGCATGATTTATGCAGCCTTATGCATTATGATTATGACTTGAATGAGTTTTTGAATGGTGCCCCCGTGATGGGTCGTGGATGATTAGAGCGTAGAGGTTTGGTTATGCAACAATATTGCTTGTCACATGATGGTATAGTGTTGTGCTTGCATGATTACCTGATACTCGATTTGAATTTGAAGACTGCTGATGTAGAAGAAAGACCCACTGGAGGTTGTGAAAGTGTGGGGAGATCTTGCCCCTATGTGGACTGTTTCTTTTTTAATTTGTGGGTAGGGTCTTTGAGGAAATTATCTTTAATATGAGCTTGGAAACAATTTGATCATAATGTGGATGACCCCACTATTTTGTATTATGCCCCTGATTAACAGATTCTTGAAAATGCTTGGCTTTGATCGAACCATTTTGAATCAACTCCTTTTGATCGAGCCTCGCAGTAGTTTTCCCCAACATTTGAATTTTGAAAAGATGTGCCCCCTAATCTCCAGGATATGGAGGAAATACCCTCAGAAAGAGCTTTAGACTTCACCATGAACTAAACATAGGTTTCCCTAAGTATTCGAAGCTTGAAAATATTTGTACTCGAAGTTGCTTGAAGAATTCGGGCCCTACGTGCAGTAGGATGAACTTGTTATGTACTGCCCCAACATTTGAATCTTGGAAGGTTTCCCCTGCTTCCAGGAATTGAAAGGTTTATTAGAACGAGGAAACCAATTCATATCATGTCGTGGCATGAATGCTTCTTCGAAAGGTATGCCCCTTGTTGAACAATGCTTTGAAATTTGATCCAAGTTGATTGAACCTCAGAATGATCACCCCTTGTCAAGAGTATGTGATATACCCTACGAACATTAGTATTTTCCCTCGTATATAGGGATCCCCTTAGATGCTTTGCCCCTAGTTAGGAGCTTCCTGAGAAGGATGACTTTTGATCAGACCAAATTTGAGATCTCCTTGATGCTAAGTATTGATTCGTAGACAAAATTGTACATTTTGAAAAAGTAATTTCGTTTGATGCACATGCAAGTTCTTGAAATCAAAATTGATTATTTGAAAAGAAAATGGAAGGTTAGAAGATTAATATTCAAAGAAGAGAAGTATTTAGAAATTATTTTAACAAACATATGAGTCAGTTTAACACAAATCTTGCTGGCTATGCTTTCATAGTGAACCTAGCTTCAATTAGGACTTTTAAAGGTTGTAACTTGGCCATGGTTCATCGTTTAAGAAACAAAAGATATAAGGCTCAAAATTTATTTATCCTACCCCAATCTCCTTGATGTTCTTCAATCCTAAGTTCAATTAATCCAACAAATGCGTTTAATCCTCAAGAGAAAGTTCGTAGTCACGCAGATGATGAGAAGCGTAAATAAAGATTCAAGCTCTGATGAAAAGTATTGATAATATTTTATCGTTGATAAGATCCAAGTTTTGATAAGATCCAAGCGTTGGTGAGAAGCCTTAACGATTCTTGAGGTGGCAGTCATAAGATTGTTTTCCAATTTATTATTTGCAATCCATTATTTTTGCATGGACCAATTTTTTTTGAATTTTTTTCAATCCATCTGGATACCCTAACTTCTACCTGAGTCATTTTTTATTTTTGTTGACTTAGCGGGCTTTCACTTTTTTTTTAATTTCTTTTTTTTTCTTTTGATTTTGTCAAGTTGTGACTACCATGCTGATTATTGTAAGCTCCATCTTCATCGCTTCCTCGATCTTGATTGATGCACTAAGGAGAAAGATGTTTTGAACTTTGTCTTAGTTGATTCCTCAATCCTGGATGATGAATGCGAGGAAGATGATGCGCTTGGACCTTTGCACAGATCATTTCCTCAATGATGTATCGAGGAAGGAGATATGCTTGAACCTTTACTTGGATGGACTTGATTCTCTTGAGAATATAATGCACCATTGGATTAATTGAAATACTACCCTCCCCTGGTTAAGATTAAAGGTTATTTTAAAAAATAAAATAAAAAAGCTTTGACTTCTGGCTCGAGGGGGTTAACTACGGATTAGCACCTTATATATCCACTGTTTAGGAATTGAAACAATGCCTTATATCGCCAGCTAAGCCTTACTATTAAAAAGCATACATCAACGAAATTTGATTATTTTGTATTTCATCATTCTCCATCAAAGTTTGTTAATTTAAAAATGTAAAAGAAGAGTGAAAATGGAAAATTGTTGATTTTTGTGGAACAAATCGATTTATAAAAAATGCATGCTTATTTTATTAGACTTACTTGACCAAAAATTACAAAGTTCCTAGCAAATAATATTTAGCAAGAAAGAAATTACAATTTGAAATGATAAAGCCTAACTATCCTGGAGATAAGCTTCTATAATGATCCACCAGTCAAGGCGAGGGATTTGCCATCATATGCAGGCCATCTTCTTCGAAAGTTAAATGCTTATTGTCAATCAGCTCTTGTACCACTTCTTTGAATGAGTTGCGTTCTTCAATCAAATGCCTCACTACTCCACCATGAAAATCACATTGAACATCCGGGTTTTACCAAGGAGGAAATGAAGACTTCATGAATCTGGTTTGTCTAGGGGTCATTGATGAATTTTGTACCAGATATGACCATAATTGACTGTATGTCATAGGGATCGGGTCAAACTGGCGAGTTTCCCCTCTTTGGCTGTTTGGATGCCTATGCTGATTCGGGTGTTGGTGGTGATTGTTTCGATTCCGAACTTGTCGATTCTGACGTCAATGTTGAGATGAAATCTTAGCATGCTGGTTCTGTGGTATAGGCCATGGCTGCTGGTGTTGAAGACCATAGGGTGGTTGTTGATATTGAGCATTTGCTGCATATGAATATTGATAATAAGACGCAGGAGATGGAATTTCTGGAGCTCGGTAAGTTCCCCAAATTGAGTTTGTTTCATTTCTTCTTCCTCATGGAAATCCCTAAGGGGTTCACTAGTCGAACTACTCGAGACGCTTCAGGTTTTTTTGGTTTTGATGCCGTTCTCGATGCGTTCCCCAGCTATTACTAGGTCAGAGAAGCGTGGAGGTATAATTCCCAACATTTTTTCGTAATGCTGACCTTGTAGGGTGCTCATGAACACGTCTACCAACTCCTTATCCAATAATGGCAGTTATACTCGAGCAACTAACTCTCTCCATCTCTGCGCGTATTATTTGAAGGATTCGTATTTCCTCTGAGATAAATCTTGTAGCTGCGTGCGACTTGGAGCTATGTAAATGTTGTATTGATAATGCTTATGAAATGCTAAATCCAAGTCTTTCCAGGTGGGGACGTGGTTTATTTCCAATTGCATATTCCAATCCAATGATGCTCCATTAAGACTGTCCTGAAAACAGTGAATAAGCAATTTGTCATCGCGTGGGTATGCTGCCATCTTCCTAACATACATCTTCAAATGGGTCTTAGGACAACTAGTCCCTTTGTACTTTTCGAAATCCGGCATCTTAAACTTTAGAGGAAATACCACGTCTTCAACCAAATATAAAACAGAAACATCAAAGTCATGAGTGTCATGTCCTTCTATGGCGTTAAACCTCTTTTTCAGCATGCGGTATATTTTGGTGTCCTCGAGATTTTGGGGTCCTTTAGTATTCATGGTGTTGCACCCAAAAATTTTCCCTCTCATTTCACTCAAGACATGCCCATTAAGATCCCCTCACTTGTCCTAGGATGACCAAGAACTGACCAGACAGATTCTCCTCATAAGGCAATGAATCTCAAATTAAGGTTTCAATTTCAAGTAAGATGTATGAGTCAAAAGGATCCAAAATGTTCTCCATTGTCCTAATATGGCCTCAAGATCATCCATGCCAAATTTCATGCCTTGACCAATAAGTTTTCTTAGTCAACTGCTCAAATGCTTGGAAATCAACTATACTAGGTCAAAAGTCAACTGTGGCCCAAACACAGTCAAACTTCAAGATTTTTGGTCAACATAAATATTTTGAAGTATTATCCATCATTTGATCAAGGGTTGATCATGATTCCTCAAGAAACACTCCTAACTCATCAAAAGTAAAAAATGGCAAATTAGGGTTTCTATAAGAAAAGTCAACCAAACTTTGACCAAGCATAACTTTCTCATACTTTATCAAAAATTTTCCAACCAAGGCTCATTTTGAAGAGAATCCAATTCCCCAGAACTTCTCTTCAGACCTCAAGTCCATGAAACGCCTCAATCAAAAGATACAAGTTCATACATTACAGGTCCTTTCAAAATGTCAACAAAAACACCTTTTGGGTCAAAGCTACTTACATGAAAATGGAAGATCCAATTGAGATGTAACCAAAAAGGTTGCTTATAGGACATCCTAAGCTCTCTAAAAAGTCCAAGAACACCCTCTTAGGTTTAACAATGAAAGAGATATACATTTCTAAAGTTGACCAATTTTTGGAAATGTGCATGAAGCAAATAATGACCAAACTTGAATTTTTTCCAAAGGGGCCCATGCTTTCATGCTTGAAACTTATTCCTAACATGGCCCACAACCCATGAGCTCACTCATGCATTATTTCATTATTTTTATTATTTGTTTTGATTTTTTATTCATTAAAATCAAAATAAATAAAATAAAATAGTTAAATAATAAAATAAAATCCAAGATTTGTTTTTATGACCACATAATGAGTCTAGAATCGGCTGGAAAATCAAATATTTTGTGCAAGGGATGATTGGAACAAAAAGAGCATGATTTGGCCTATTTGATAAACTTAAAATATCCATGGAAAATCAAATGTTTTCTCCATAATTCTTCAAGATTGCATCCAGTTTTATTGACCTAATTCATTCCATTATATACTCATAACATTACCAGATCAGAAAAAGGAGGTTTTGGCCGCACGAAACTGACAGTAGGAACTCTGTTTTTTTGATAAAAAGTGGAAATCAAATTTTGATTTACAGGGAGATTTAAAGCATTTTGAAGGTTGCAATCGATTCCTGGGCACGTTTGGAAGCTAACTGGATCATTTTCACGCATCAAGATGTCCAGAATCATCCCATACGACCTCACGGTTTGCACACATGTTCTTGAATTCGATTTTTCCAATATATGCATTATAAATGAATTGAGTATGCATTCATGTTTATATGATCATTTAGAACATGTTTGAATGATTAATTGTTTGTTTTGATACGTGTTTGACCAACTGCCATTGTTAGGGTTTCATGGTCCGTTTTGGGGTTTTCCATTACAGGTGAAATTAGGCCAAAAGAAGAACACCATTGTATTCACGAGATCAAACCCAATTGATCTATGTATTTACATTGAATTTATATTGCCTGTAGTGAATTTTGGAAATATGCAGGTCCTTTAGTGACGGTCATGGCTGTAGGT
The DNA here is from genome assembly GCA_948472305.1 of Vicia faba. Lineage (NCBI taxonomy): Eukaryota > Viridiplantae > Streptophyta > Magnoliopsida > Fabales > Fabaceae > Vicia > Vicia faba. The sequence continues at coordinate 930,226,300 of OX451741.1, read as the reverse complement.
AAAAGTCTTCTGGGCTAAAACGACGGCCACTGAAGAAGATGATGGTGTGGCATCTCAGGATTGGGCCATTTGAATTGCGCGCATTTTTCTTATATACTGACCATTTATTACATATATTATATTATGTTTGTTTTGTATAACGAATGTGAAGTTAGCTCAGATGGCAAGGTTGGAGGGACTTAAGGCGCGCGCGTGTGGGAGGTCAGGGGTTCGACCCCTGCCTCCTGCATCTTACTTTTCCTAATATTTATTCTCAGATCCCATGTGTTACTGCTCAATATGCACACCTTGCACCATCAACTCAGGCCATCAGATCTGCATGGAGTCAAATCCAACGCTCCCAACAGGCAGTCCCCACCATGGACCTCCATGAGGCAGCACCACCAGATCCATACGCTGGCTATCGACTTGTGATCTGGGCCTTGCAAATTCAACCTTGCACCCCCCAAAATGCTACACTTCAGGCCCATTCTTTTTTCCCTTTTATTATTATTTATTTAATTTCTTTGTTTTTTAATTATTTCAAAAAAATAATTTTTTTATTTAATCATAAAAATTAGTAAAATCACCAAAAAAATAGGATTTAGGTTTTTTTATTAAAAATTAATTTTGTAAATTAATTTAATGTAATTATTTTATTTTGTTTCTTTAAAATAAAATCAATTAGAAGCTAGGTTTAATTGCAAAAAAAATTTCTTCAAAAATATCAAAAATATTAGTTTTTTTATTCAGAATTAATTTTTTATTATTAATAATTTCTCCAATTAATTAATTTAATTAATCTTAATTTATTTTCATTAATTAAAATTAATTAGAAGATTAGGTTATATTTCAAATCTTTCTTTCATAAAAAAAATCCCAAAAATATTTTCAATGAGCCAATTAGATTTTTTAGGGTTTTGAACCTTTTTTCCAGTTTTGATTCTCGCACGTTATTATTTTGCCGTTCAATTACTTTTTATTTATTGATCTAACTGCACCCAGTTTGTAATAGTTTAATTAGGGTTTATAATTTCCGCATTTTACTTTTCAGTCATTAATTATGTAATTGCCCCGAAGTCTTGTAATAGTTAGGAACTTTATTTTACGGCCATTTATTTTCCCGCACAATAAACTACTTAGATGAATGGTTAATAGGGTTGCATGAAAGATAATGATTAATTGAACATAGATAACCCTAAATGCGCAAGATAAATGAACAGAATCAAGCACACTTGCACATGCACACCCCTAGGGTATCTCCCACTTTGGTTGCCTTCGAATACGGTCATAATTCTTGAAACATGAGAATTCTTAGCGGTTGTCCTTGAGTCTAAGAGATCACTGGTCCCTCGATGACCCTCTCGACTGTTGCTTCGGTTAAAAAGTGATCTTAATACTTTAGGGAAGTTACTAAGAGTTTTTTCCCATTCGCCTTTAGTGACCGTACGTCCCTTTCGATAGTCCCTCAAACATCCAAAGACTAGGGCTACCTACTCACTAATAGTAGGATAGCACTGTCTAAAGGATAGGAGGAAAAGAACAAACTTTTTTCGAGTAGGTAGATAATTGTTGGGTACTTGCTCAAACAAATCTTTTTACACACCACACGTTCAAAAACTTTTCAAACAAATTTTTCAAAACGCTTTATCACACTCTTGAAGACTGATACAAGGGTTATCATAAAGCGAATCGCCGCACTAAGGCATTTTCAAACAAAAACTTTTTCACACAAACACAAGAAGTTTTCAAAATGAGCAAGTACCTAAGAGCCAGTGGAAAACCACAGATGGAAAGGGTGCTAACACCTTCCGTTTCCATAATCTACCCCCCTTACTCAGAAAATCTCGAAAAAGGTCTTTTTCTGCTCTTTTCACCCTTTCCTTTGTTGGATAAAAGAAAAGTCGGTGGCGACTCTAGCTTACCGCAACATTTGCAAATAAAAAAACACAAAACAGTATTAAACAGTCGGTTTTTCCACTGTATCACAGAATGGGTGACTCTGCTGGGGAATATTATAAAGTTGGGTTTACCTTAGGGTATAGATCATTTTAAAATTGCTTTCTTTTTTTGTTTTGACTGCTTTATCTTTGAAGGTTTGTTCAGGTATTCTTATAAAGATCCTATACCCGGATCTGGGGTATCTTTTTAGGTAAACATCAATAGGTCGTGGAGATTGTATGACGTAGACCGATATGGTTGAAGCGATAGCTATGTTGGTGTGACGCATTGGTTGGTACCGGTATCCCTTGTGTTGAATCGAGGAGAATACGGGGCCGCCGCGTGGTGTCGTGAAGCACTAACGAACCTTAGAACCTTAGTTGAACAAAATTGGCCATTAGAAAGTATTGAGATAGCCGGCCTCGGTGTAAAGATGGAATCGGTTGATACTCGATACTACACCCATTGAGATTGGACTTTCGGGATGTTTCGGTCACAAGAAAAGATTGCTAAACTGAAATAATTCCGATAAAGAAAGATCAGTGATATTCAGACTCCATAGAACCCGCTTACTATTTCTAGGACAGGTTTGAAACCAACTAAACTTCAAGAGGGTATTTACCTATAAACCCCATGCAAGCCTAAACCTAAGGTCTTGTGTGCTTTACTTGTGTGTGATTAATTTGCTTAAACATGACATCATGCATCATGAACATTCATTCTTCATTACACTAACCATTTCAAGGATTAGGGGAATTTATCTTTGTTATGTTTTGCAGATCATGGCTTTCGCTCGTAGAAATACCATATGAATCAGCTTTGTGAGAATACCTCTTCAACTCAAAGAGCTAGTATCCAGGGTTTTTGAGACTTCTTCATTCACCAAGAACTATGGTCGAATTCTCAATCTGGTTACCTCAGGTTTTGATGAGAAGATGATGAGTGTGCTCTTTAAATTCTTTGACCCTAAGCACCATTGCTTCACCTTTCTAAATTATCAGTTGGTACCCACCATGGAAGAGTTCTCTCAAATATTGGGTATACCTATTTTGGATCAGTTTTCTTTCACCGGTTTGAAAGAAGCTCCAAATCCGGAGATCATTGCAGCAGCTTTACACCTGAAACGGTCCGATGTTGTATCCAACTGGGAAATAAGATGCGGAGTTAAGGGTTTTATAGCTAAGCTCCTAATAGAGAAGGCTCAACTGTTTTGGGATGATTTGGACTTCCGGGCTTTTGAGGAGGTATTACCCCTTCTCATCTATGGGTTAGTACTGTTCCCTAATCCAGACTTACTCATAGATGTGAATGCTATCAAGGTCTTCCTTTCTCGCAACACTGTGCCCACTTTACTCGGAGATATCTTCCATACCTTCCACACTCGTACCACAAAGAAAAGAGGGATTCTTATGTGCTGTGTGCCATTGCTTTCGAGGTGGTTTATTTCTCACCTCCCTAAAACAATACTGAAGAATGAAGAAGGTTTGGGCTGGTCGCAAAGGATAATGTCACTTTCTCACGCGGGTATTCTCTGGTATTCCCGATCTATGAGAGATATTTCTATTATTGATCGCTGCGAGGAATTCCCTAATGTCCCACTACTTGGCATTAGGGGAGACATAACCTATAATCCTTCTCTGGCTCTACGAAAATTTGGTTACGCTCGAAGGGATGGTCCTCACGAGATGCTTATCCAGGGCGTTATGTTTAACTATGAGGATGATGTTCAAGGGTATCGCCAGAGGTTCGTACGAGCTTGGGGCATGGTAAACAGATTTGACATCAAGACTTTGGGGCCGAAGACTTCCATCCCTATGGAACCTTATCTCCAATGGGTATGAGCTCGTACACAGAACCTTATAATGCCATATATAGCCATCTTACCAGTGATTTTGGAGTCCATTACTGAAAGGGATATTCCTTATACGGTTCTTCATCCTGATATGCCCACTGATCTTGAAGAACTGCATTGGTCCTGGATTCAGCTGAAGAAAGAGCAGGATACCTATAGAGACCATTTATATGCCCATGAGAGGAAGGTTTTAGAGCCCATGAAGCAACTTCATGAGGAAAGAGGTCTTAATGTCTATTTTAGCGCAAAGAAGAAGCGCCCATGGGAAACCTAATTTTTTTTAGTTTTTTGAATCTTCAATGGAAACGCCTAAAAGGCAATTGTATTTTGAATCCTACTAATAAAATCTTTGTTTCATTTTGGTTCGCAAATTTAAATTTCCTGAAATCCTTGAAATCATTGCATACACATATCATACATATCATTGTATAAATAGGTTTCATAGCAGGTTTCTCATCTTCTTCGCTGTTTATTTCTGCAGTAAAGAATTGGCTCTCGAACAGATAATGAAGGATCTACAAACTCAAAATTCTCAGTTTCAACAAATGATTATGGCTCTGGCCAAAGGGCAAGAGGAATTGAAAGCCCTGATTGCTAAAGACAAGACTAAGAAGCTAATGAGTATAACTGGTGTGGTAAATTTGGGAAGGAGATTCAAAGGACCGCTAAGGCATGTGGTTGAGCTGACATCTTCATCGAAAGAAGGATATAACCAAGAGGGTTAGACAAGAGAGGAAGACCCTAGTCCAGGGGAATCTGATAATGATACTGATTACAATGAAGAGCAGCATCCTCCGGTCGATGAAAAATATAAATAGCTGGAAGAGCGTCTGAGTACAATGGAGATTCAGAAAGTGCCTGGGCTAGACTTTGAAGAGCTGGGTTTGGTGTCTGGGATTGTCATTCTGCCAAAGTTCAAGGTGCCAGTGTTTGCCAAGTACGATGGGGTTTCATGTCTCAAAATGCACCTCCGATCTTATGTGAGGAAGATACAACCTCACACTGCTGACAGAGATTTATGGGTCTACTTCTTTCAGGATAGTCTATCCGAAACTCAGTTAGATTGGTTTTACCAGCTGGAAAGGACCAACATCCATAATTGGGAAGACCTGGCCGCTGCTTTTTATAAGCAGTATCAGTACAGTGCAGACCTTGCTCACACCCATACTCAACTCCAAAGTATGGCTATGGGTTCGAGCGAGTGCTTTAAAGACTACGATCATAAGTGGAGAGACTTAACAGGAAGAGTCCATCCTCCCTTGTCTGATAAGGAGCTAGTGGATATGTCTCTGGCTACCCTGTCTGGTCCATTCTTTAATCACCTGACTGGAAGTTCCTCGACTGGCTTTACTGAATTAATCTTGACAGGGGAAAGAGTGGAAGCTGGAATTAGGAGTGGTAAGATCCAAAAGGATGCATCCTCCAGTGCAGTAAGGAAGCCATTTGCTAGGAAGAAAGAGGTTAGTGTTGTGTACAATCAAAGGAATTAGGACAGAACGGAACACCGTCTAACGGTAGGGGCTGTCATGATCTCTAAGCCTGCACCCACTCAACAAAGGAATAATCAGCAAAGAACAAAAAGACCGGTAAGACAGTTTACCCGGATAAATATGACTTTATCCCAAGTTTTGCCTCATTTGTTGAAATATAATATGGTAACCTTGCGGGAAGCTCCAAAGAATCCCAACACTTCCTCTCCCTGCTATAATCCAAATGCCCGATGTGCTTATCATTCGGAAAGTCCAGGTCATGATACAAACGACTGTTGGGCTTTGAAAAACAAGGTAAAAGACCTTCTCGAGGCGAAGGAAATTGAGTTTGACGCCCCTGAAATTCCAAATGTTATCACTACTCCTATGACCAAGCACGGTCGGGGTGTTAACGCTATTGAAGATGATATGTTTGTTACTGCTGTTGGTGAACTTGTTACTCCTCTCCCGACCATCAAGAGGGACCTGTTGAAGTCCGGTTTATTTCCGGGTTTTGGCAAAGGTTTCCACTTCTGTTTATCTCTACCAACTGGTTGTCATTTGTTGAAGGTAGGTGTTCAGTGCCTGATGGATGATAGAGAGATTTTGTTTGAGAAGAATCCCGTTCCAACCATTTCTTGCAAAGATGTTTCGAAAATAACCATTTCATCCAATCCTCCCAGGGTCTCCACCAAAAGACCCGTCAGGACTACATTTGTTCCGAAGGTTACTCCACTGATAATTACTATGCCAGGGCCAATCCCATACTCCTCAGACAAAACTATTCATTGGAACTATGGAGGTGAGTCTACTAACACGGTGTCAAGCAAGATTAGCTGCCTGATAAAGACCAGGTTTTCGAGAAGGCTGACCCGACATTGGCAACATTATGGGAACCAACAAAATAAGCAGAAGTGGAAGAGTATTCTCCCCTGAGATTTCTCCTCTGAAAGTTGTTACTGGTCTTGTGATTATTCCTACTTTTGTTACTGCTGACACTACTACTATAATTCCTGTGATTACCCCAGCTGACACCCCTATCACCGAGTCGACCGAGACTCGAGGCAAAGACATAATGATTGATCCTATCCAGACGAAGGCGCATTCGGTATCTATCCCGAAGGCTTCCAAGAAAGAAATGAATTTTTTTTTAAAATCATCAAGAAAAGCGACTACATCGTGGTCGAACAGCTGGGGAAGACCCCTTCAAAGATTTTTATGCTAGCCTTGTTGTTGTGCTCCGAAGCTCATGCGAAGGCTTTAGTGAAATTTATAAAAACTACCCATGTGCCACATGAAACCTCTGCTGACCAAGTTGAAGATTGTGTGGCCAGTTTGACGGATGATAACAGTTTAGGCTTTTCTGATGCTGATCTGACTCCTGGAGGGAGGAAACACAATGATGCGTTGCATGTCTATGTCGAATGCAAGGGCACTACTTTGGCCCATGTCCTAGTAGATACTGGTTCATCACTAAATGTGCTGCCTAAGAACACTTTGGATAGACTAGACTGTGAAGGTTTGACCTTGAAGTCCAGCAATATTGTAGTGAGGGATTTTAACGGTTCAAAGAGAATGGTGCACGGAGAGGTGGACGTCCCTATCAAGGTTGGTTCTCAAAATTTCGACTCTACCTTCTATGTGATGGATATCAGACCATCCTATTATTGTTTATTGGGTCGCCCTTGGATTCATGGGGCGGGAGCCGTTACGTCCACTCTGCACCAGATGATGAAATATCTGGTCAAAGGAAGAATTGTCACTGTACACGGGGAAGAAGAATACATGGTCAGTCACCTGAATTCCTTCCGATATGTAGAAATGGATGGTGAGTTTATCAAGACTCTGTGCTAGAATTTTGAAGAGGTATCTGAGACTCTGGCTGTAACTGAAACTGTCACCAATATGCCGAAGATCACCAAACCTCCTTTGAAGATGGCTTCTCTCAAGGATGCAAAAGTGGTTATCGAAGAAGGTGGGCCTACCATCTGGGGTCTGCTCCCTGATATTCCATACAAGTCTGATAAATTTGGTTTGGGTTTCTCTTCAGGGGCTCAAAGGGCTGTTCGAAGTGCACGTGCTGGAAGACCACCCCTACTCATCAGCAATCATGGGGTCAACGCTTTAGAAGACAACGACGGTGACAATGACATAGATAACTGGATCTTCCCTACTACCAACGGTGGACCCAGTAACTAGACGGAAAAATATTTTGTACCGATTACTTTTGTTCAGAAGTAATTGTCTTTCTTGTTTTTTTGGGATATGTAATAAACAATATAACTTTATGGCCATGTGTCTTACCCGGGGAAACATCGGTTTATTTGTGAGGGTTATCATGTTTCATTTTCATATGGCATTAGTAAAGCATTGGACGTTTATGCATACAAATTTGGCGCTCTCTGTTTTTTCTTTTCTGCCTTTACTTTGTCTATACAGTTATGCTCTTACACACACCCACGTATCAAACTGTAGATCCATATCCACTCTGGATCCCATTGATAACAGTTCTTCTATTTTCAGTTATGACTTAGAAAATACAATCAACGAAGTCGATGACGAAGGTGAGGAAGATTGTGAGGTATCTGGAGAACTTGCTAGGTTGTTACAGCAGGAAGAGAGGAATATACGGCCGCATGAAGAGCCAGTTGAGACAATAAACTTGGGCACAGAGGAGGACAGAAAAGAAGTCAAGATCGGTGCAAATCTGGGGCTTAATGTCAAACAGTGGGTGATATAGATGTTGCATGATTATGTCGGGATCTTTTCCTGGTCATATGAAGACATGCCAGGATTGGATACGAATATTATGGTTCACCATCTGCCAACTAAATAAGATTGCCCTCCGGTAAAGCAGAAGGTCCATCGTATGCGCCCTGAAATGTCAGAGATGATCAAAGTAGATGTTATGAAGCAGTTCAACACTGGGTTCCTAGTTGTCACCTCTTATCCCCAATGGGTTCCCAACGTAGCACCGGTTCCTAAAAAAGACGGCAAAAGTCAACAAAAGACCTTCTCTGGTTCAGTCAGATCGACACTAAGATCTCTCTGATTTCTATTCTAGTTGTAGATACTCCAAGATTTTTGTCTGGTTCAGTTGAATCGATACTAAGATTCTTCTGATTTCCATTCCTGTCAAAGTCAACAAAAGACCTTCTCTTATTCAGTTAGATCGACATTAAGATCTCTCTGATTTCTATTCCAGTTAAAGATACTCCAAGACTTTTGTCTGGTTCAGTTGAATCGATACTAAGATTATTCTGATTTCCATTCCTGTCAAAGTCAACAAAAGACCTTCTCTGGTTCTGTCAGATCGACACTAAGATCTCTCTGATTTCTATTCCAGTTGAAGATACTCCAAGACTTTTATCTGGTTCAGTTGAATCGATACAAAGATTTTTCTGATTTCCATTCCAGTCAAATTTAATTCAAGACCTTCCTCTAGTTCAACTAAATCGATACTAGTAGTTTCTTGATCTCTATTCCAGTGGAAGACAACTCAAGACCTTTCTCTGGTTCAGTTAAATCGACACAAATATTTTTTCTGATTTCTATTCCAGCTAAAGAAACTGTGAAGCCTGGACACGACCGAATAACAACCAAATTCACTGAAGCCTAAATTCCGACCAGATAACAGTTTAAGAAACTGCAAAGCATGGAGTACGACCAGATAACAGTTTAATATCATTTCCCAGTAAGTTACTGTGAAGCCTGGAATACGACCAAATAGCGGTCAGCCTTATTATCCTTAGCAAGTCACTGTGAAGCCTGGGTCCCGACCAGATAGCAGTTCACTTCCGTCTCTTCAATCAAGAGATGATTCCCCAGTAGAATAATGGAAAACTGAAGCTCCTAAACTCTATTCCAAAAAAGAGACAAACATTCCTTAGCGGAGTCCTCCTCAACAACAGGAATAGGAGTTCCCACAAAGGAATATCTCATGAAATCAACATTGTGTCGGATGACATCTCTAAGCCCATCTCCGACAACTCACCGTCATAATCCCTGGATGGCATATTTAAGCCCATCTCCAACGACCTACCGTCAACTTCTCCAAATGGCATCTGTAAGCCCATTCCCGATATTACCTACACAGTCAAGTACCGTCTCAAACGAGTGCAAATTTCTAGGCACTCTAGTGTTCAATCATCTTCCACCTTCAGATCACGAAAGGAAAATCAGCTAATCTACATCCTCAGGTTTAAGAAGATTGAACATGGGCACATGGTCAGGTTTTTCCCTTGGGGTTTTGGCGTAGGGAATGCAAATTGATGATACTCAATAGATTCATGGGATGGAGTATAGCCGTCTCGAAAAACTGCATGTTCTTGCACATTGAGGTTCTCCATGGCAGCTTGTATAGGATGAGGTCGAGCTTGAGTGTTTTCTTGAGGTGCAATGATGTCTTTAATTGTGCCTTGTGGACCTTCTTCCATTGTTGTAGCTAGATTTACACTTGCTTCGTGAGATATCTCGAGTTTGTTCTGAGTATCTGGGAATCACTTTGTCGGACTATGGTTGGAAGTCTTCTATGAGAGGAAGAGATATGAACTTTATGAGATGCATGAAAATGAAAATGTATGAAGATGCTTGGGTATGCAAAAATGTTTCATGGATATGCAATGCGACATAGATATAGTATAATGGTAGATGCAAGGGTACCCTATATAAGTTTGATGATGATATCCTACTCTGACTCAGAAATTGAGACATGTAGGGACTCCTTAAGGATGAAAGTGATAATAAACATAGATTTGATGATTTCTTACACTGTCTTAGAGATTGAGACAGGTAGGAATACCTTGCGGATTATGGCCAATGAGGAGTCCCCACAGGATAGGGATGGTGATATAGAAGGGAGCTCTACGGACTATAAATAGCAATGGATGAAGGGGTAACCCTTATGAGTTTGCAGATTGTAGTGGAATTTGTGAAAGCTATCCTTAGAAGGCAGGTTCTTAGTATTAGCCTACGGATATTATACCCTCCCCAAAAGGTAGCTTCCTTAAGGGTATCATGGATAACATTAGAGGGAAAGGCACAAGGGCCTCCCTTAAGTGGAGTCTCTTCATAGGCCGATACTTTTGTCTCTAGGTCCTAAAAAGTCTCACCATGAGTTTTTAGTTTAAAGGTTGTACGAAGAGTCATAGGTGTCATTTCAAAGTCCTACTTCTCAAGAGGATGTCTCTCGAGAGGTATTCCTTTTGCAAAATTCCACCGACTCTAGGGGAAGTCGTCGTATAAACTCATAGGTTGATGTAACCCCTTGGCTAATAGACAAACCTTCTTTCTAAGGTTTTTGAAAATAATTTTTTTGAAAAATTTAAACCCCGCCACAGATAAATAAATATAATGAACAATAATAAGGAAAAATTAAGAAATAAATAAATAAATAAGAAAAGAATAAAACCCCAAAAATAATAAAAACCCAAAAAACCCTAAAATCGAAAGATGAGGCTTCTAAACCTAAGGTTGAGTCCCTAGCAGAGTCGCCAGCTTTTGTAACTGGTTTTTTATTAGAGTCGCCACCCTTAATTTTTATCCTAAATGAAGGGAGTATAAAGGAATAACCCTAAAGTTCAGAGATTCTAGATTTGGACTCGGTTCTAGACAAGGGGAAGGTGTTAGGCACCCCTTATGTACCTTGATCGCAATGATACTAGGTTTATAAGCGCACTTTTATGAAATAGGATTTTAATTATTATTGGGAAAAAGGGTTTGAATTTTAGTTAGGGGGACTCGCCACGATTTTAATCATATGCCTATGTATCCTCTTAGGAGGAATTAGAGTCCCATTTCGTAGTTCCAAGGTTGGTGTTTTTGATGGGTTGCAAATGTATTTTGAATCACCTCGCATTTTGACCGGTTGTAGTGATTGCGGAGATTTTGGCTAAATGCGCGATTAGTCAAAATCCGTTTGAAACCATTTTTCAAAAAACATTTGTTTAGATTAGTTTGTTGCGAAAAATAGTTTGATGTTTGTTGAGTGTTTTTTTAATCGTGTGAACTGCAAAATCTCTTGATTAATGCATGAGTAAAAAATGTTTAATGCAATATATAAGAAAATAATATATGCATTTTGAATAAAAATAGTTTACATGTTAATATAATAATAATAATATTTACAATAATAAATAATAATACTATGAATAAAAATTACTATCAATAATAATAATTATAACTAATAATAATAAGAAAATAAATTTAAGTTATAATAATTATAGAGAAAGATGTAGAAAATAAGTAAATATCAGGGGGGTGTTTTCTAGTAAGCAAGTAAAAGAAGGGGGTGTTGTTAGGATTCTGGGCTAAGCCCATTATGTTTGCTGGACAGGGGGGGGGGGGGAGGGTGATTCGTTTTGATGTTTAGAAATTAGGCAAAGGGGCGTGCTAAAAGGAAACGGGCTTAGGCCCAATGCGTTATGGAGGAGGCTGGCGTAATCAAGTGTGGTGAGGGAAGTATGGCTCATCGTAATGACTTGGCCTTACGACTGTTAGATCAAAATCAAAGGGACAAAATTGAAGGACCATGTTTATTAATATGGGCGCACATGCATGGGATCTAAAACAGATATTAACATTGTTTTTTCAATTAATCCTTCATTGTTTTTTGTTTACAACAAGCTCTTCTTCTCCTCTCCCTATGGTCTCTCACTCCCTAAACCCCAACCCTCACCCTTCATCGCGGAGGCGCCGTAATAAAGCATCCCACCCCACCGTGAATCCTCCCCAAACACCCAAAAAAGAAAAAAAAAGCTTAAGGATTTGTTACCCTCTCCGTGATTGTCCTTCTTATTATTCTTGAACCTTTGGGTTTAATCCCTTCTTTCTCCTTTTTGATCGCAGGTTCCGATGAAGATGGTGGAGCTCGAGAGTGACGCGGCGGAGGTAGAATTAGGGTCCCAAATATTGGAATGCCAATTCCTCTCCTTTGTATTCAGCGACTGTTATCACCTTCTTCGCGGTGCCTTCGTCTTCTATGTATCCAACCTCCCCTCTGTAAAGAATTTTTTCTCCCTTTGGATATTTGGTTCCCCCATTTTGATAGAAATTTTAAGGATTTATAAAATAAGAAAAGATTTAATGTGTTTGTAAACTTTAAATAAGTTTTAATTTGTAAATTGATTCATCTTGAATTTTTTTCTTGTTTAAGGCTGATTTTGTTTCAGGAAATACTGTCGAGATTTTATATTGAATTGATCTCATTTCTGAATTTTGCCATGTATTGATCTTGTTCTTGTTCAGGAAAAGGGAATGTAAAAATCAATGGTTGGATGAAAATATGTATAATAAATTCTAAGACCTTAAGACATGTGTTGCAATCACATCCTATCCGTACAGTACTTGTTAAAAGAAATGTCCTCTTTCAGTGATCGACCACGCTTTTTACTGAGAAACATTATGTTAGAAAAATGGGCATGTTTCGTTATTGTCTTAAAATAACCAAAGTCTCTCCTTTAATCAACATAGAATATCTTAACAATTAAAGAACAAAATAATCCTCTTCCAAAACAGACCTAAAAAACTTATTGGGCCATGTTATTTTATTGTCTTGGGCCTGTTAGTTTGAACCCTCATTTTTTTTGGGGTTGACCATTCTTTTAAATATAAACAGAAATTCAATATACAGTTTTAGTTGAAACAAAACAATTAATGTAATTGATAAAATTAATGTTATAACAATATAATAACAATAATTTCAATAACTTTAAAACTAACAAAAAATGATGGGCCAACTGGTTGGGCTTTAAAAACAAATTGCTTTATGAAGTCTAAATGGGCTTTTAAATACGAAGTTTGTTCACACCTCTCTTAAAACAATAAACCCCCCCTTTTAAATGGGACGGACTTTAGCACCTAATGGGCCATCAAATATTGATGGTCCATTTTATGTCAAACACCATTTTTTACTTTAAACACCCCATAAAAGTGAGAATTAAATAATACGCTTTATTTAAAGAAAACCTTAGATTAGGGTAGGGCAAATTTGGGGTATGACATACTGGGTCATAAACCTCCAAAGACCTTAATCATAAGATTGATCTCCACTTGGAATCAGAGAAAATCATAGACATCCAATATCCACACAATAGGATTGAGACCAAATCACTGGACCAACGTCCTAAAACATCAAATGGACCAAAGTTGTCCCATGAATGCATGATACGCAACAACAAATATAAACAACCACAACCAGTCATACGCATCATCATTCATGTATTAATCAACATCATACATAAACATAATCATGTATACTCATATAATCATCGTGTATACTAATGAAATTAAGAGATCGTCAAAACATCATCACATGATCATAATAACAACATATCACCATAGTTAAACAAATCGTCATTGCAATTCAACGCGGGGAGTCTATTCTTACTCTAACTTAGTTATCATAAAAATAATCCTAAGTCTTCATATTATTTCACCTAATTATGGTATACTATGTTCGCTAAACACAACTTCGAACGACACTTCATTCTGAGCTCTAGAACTAAAGTTATGCTCGTTTCTAGATTTCAATCCAACATTCCAGATCTGCCTCCCATCGCCCGGCGAAACCCATCCATCGCCCGGTGACACATCGAAGAAACCAGCACCACATTTTACTTCCTTGGCTCGCCCCACCTTCTCCTGGCGAAACACCATTACCCGGCGATACAGAACCCGTCGCCTGTCGATCCTCTGCGAACAGGGTTTTCCTGTTTTGCGATTTTGCATTGTTTCAGACGACTTTTCCCGCGATTTAAGTATGCTATAAGCCCTAAAACACAATCCAATCATGTAGAACTATCATCTAATAATAATTTGATAAAGTACCTCAATTATACAACCATTACGGGTCATCTATCATCAAAATTCCATCAAATCTTGACCCAATAACATCAAATCTCCATTGTCAATACTAAGAGAAAAATCCTACAACTATCTACCCCTTAGATCAAACATAATAATCAGATAAAAACCCCTTACCTTATTGTTTCGAGTGATTGATTATGTTCTTCGTGCCTATTACAGTGATTCTCCAACCCTATGTGCTCTAGCCTCTTCTCTTTCTCTTCTCCCAATATTTCGATCGCACATAATGAATTGTATCACTCTCTATATTTCTCTGTTATCACAAGGACCCCCTAACTTCTTCCTTAATTGCCCTCATTTAGTCACCCTCTATTTACCATCACGTCCTCACTCTTCATACTAATTACCAACATACCACACTAACTAAAATAACTCTATTTAAATAATTATTCCTATTATTCTATTCTAGATAATAAACTAAATAGTTACCAAATAACCATCTAATTATTCCAATGCATCTAATCCCTTCATTCATATCACATGTTCCATATCATAAGAAATCATATGCCAACACATCACACATATAATCCTATAAAACATTAATTATTTGTAAACACTCCTAATAATTCATTAAATAAATAACTTCTAAAAGTTGGGGTGTTACAACTCTCCGCCACTTAAAGAATTTTCGCCCTCGAAAATTACATGAAGAAAAACAGGGTCGGATACGACTCCCTCATCCGATCCTCACGCTCTCAAGTCAAACTTTCACCGGCTGGTCCACCCCATGACACCTTCACTAAGGTAATATCCTTACCTCGCAATTGCTTCACTTCACGACCTTCTATTCTCAATGGTAATACTTCAACAATCAGGTTATCTGTCACATGTACATCATCCATCTGAATCACATGTGATTGATCCAGAATGTACCTCCTCAGTTGAGATACATGGAACACATCATGAAGATTTACAAGTGACGACGATAAAGTAATCTAGTAGTCTACCTCACATATCTTCTTAGATATTTGATATGGACTAATGAAATGCGGCATAAGCTTCCTCGATTTCAGAGCTTTACCAACACCAGTTATCAGAGTAACTCTCAAGAACACATGATCACCTTTCTGATATTTCAATTCCTTCCTTCTCTTATCATGATAGCTTTTCTGCTGACTCTGAGAAGCTTTCATCCTCTCCTGGATCATCTTAATCGTCTCAGTTGTCTCTCACACAATCTCAGGTCCGAGTACAACACTCTCGCCTGACTCATACCAACACAATAAAGTTCTACACCTCTTACCATACAACGCTTCGTATGGTGCCATCCCAATACTTGAATGGAAACTATTATTGTATGTAAATTTAATCAATGGCAGGTTACTATCCCAAGATCCTCCTTGTTCTAGCACACAAGCCCTCAACAAATCATCCAAAGACTGGATAGTCCTCTCTGTTTAACCGTCCATCCGCAGATGATACACGGAACTCAAATCCAACTTGGTACCGATAGCATTCTACAAACCTGTTTGTTGCACCCCAAACTTTACCCTCTTGATTTCATAATTTTTAGGTTTATGTTTCATCATAAACATCATATTGCATTACATTTAAACATTGTGATGGGATCAAAGTATTTTGGGTTATCAAGTTTTCCTCAAGCTTTGGAAGTTGATTGTATTGACAAGTTTCTCAAGGAGAGCCTTACTATCTAAAACTCAAGATATTTCAAGCCCAAAGGTATCACACATCTCAAGATATCTTATCCACCTTATTGGATCATCAGAAGATTGAGTATTGTGTTGTTTATAAGGAGAATCACATCCTTTTAATTCATCAGTCAATATTAGAGTTTTGTCCAAGTTGGAGTTATTGGGGTCTAGATGAGACAAGTATGGAAGCATCATTCTCTTATCATCATTGTAACTAATTTTGTTTAAGGATTCTCTCATGATGCCCATTGGAATTAAGGTTTTGAAGCTTGATTAGCTATCTCCTAATGGAGAGTGCAAAACTAGGGTTTGAGTTTTAATCACGGAATCTTTGGAATTTTTAGTTGAAACTCTTTCCATAGCCTCTGTGTGTTTGGAATATAATATCTTTGAAGTTTTGTTCACCAATTTTGAAGAGAAGTGGTTCAATTGAATCAAAGGGGCAAAACAATCATTTTACTCAAAAGTCAACAAAGTCAAAGTTGTCCAAGTGAAATTTTGGTCAACATGAAGCATTTGACATTTATTTTCATGTGGGATGATCATTGATTATTTATTTTGATGAGAATTTCAAGTTTGAAAAGTTACTTGGATTTGAAGTTATCTTGGTGATTGAAAATTTCACTAAGTATTCTTGATTTTGGCCTGACTTTGCAAGGGCATAACTTTCTCATTTTTCATGGAAGTTTGGTGGTTCTTTTTGCCAATTGAATATGGGAAAGAGATCTACAAGGGCCCACATGGGACAAAAAACACACTTCTTACTCAAAATAAAAAGTTATGAGTCTTTGAAGTTTAAGGTAAGTTGGGCATTTTTTGAGGCATCTTGGGCATCTGGCCAGGCAAGGCAAGGAATTTGGCCTAGGCAATTCATCAAACAGTTCGTGACATCCCTGTAATTGTTGATTCAAGGGATAATTCAAAAATGTGCCACATGCATTTTAAAGAGGGCCATGAGAGCTTCTCGTTAAACTTGGAATCATCAATTTGGTTTAAAATCGAAGAATTTGTGATTTGAGGAAGTTGGGTGTTGAAACTTGAAACTCGAATGGATCTCTTTGATTTCCTTCAGCTTGGACCAGTTGAAGTGACTTTGTGGGCTGGTCGAAGCTTCCTCCTGCTCTCTTTGATTTCCTTCAGCTTGGACCAGTCGAAGTGACTTTGTGGGCTGGTCGAAGCTTCCTCCTGCTCTCTTTGATTTCCTTAAGCTTGGACCAGTCGAAGTGACTTTATTGGCTGGTCGAAGCTTCCTCCTGCTCTTTTTGATTTCCTTCAGCTTAGACCAGTCGAAGCGACTTTGTGGGCTGGTCGAAGTTTCCTCCTGATCTCTTTGATTTCCTTCAGCTTGGACTAGTCAAAGTGACTTTGTGGACTGGTCGAAGCTTCCTCCCGCTCTCTTTGATTTCCTTCAGCTTGGACCAGTCGAAGTGACTTTGTGGGCTGTTCGAAGCTTCCTCCTACTCTCTTTGATTTCCTTCAGCCTGGAGCAATCGAAGTGACTTTATGGGATGGTCGAAGCTTCCTCATGCTCTCTTTGATTTCCTTCAGCTTGGACCAATCGAAGTGACTTTGTGGGCTGGTCGAAGCTTCCTCCTAATCTCTTAGATTTCCCTCAATTTGGAAAGATCGCAGTGTTACCTTATGGGCAGGCCAGCGCACGCGCAATCTTGGGCAAGTTGGCTTGAGTTTCCCAGGAATCCTAAGCCTCATATCTTGCTCATCTCTCCATCATATCTTTTGAACCTCAGTTTTTCTCGAAGCTTAGGACATGTTCTTTAATTGGCTCAAGGAAAATTTGAGAACGCACAAGCCAATTTTCTATGGCCTCAGTTGGAAGTCAGCTGACTTTCAGTGCATGCATGGGTTGCATATTGCAGATTTTATGCACCCTTTGATTCTGTTTGGTTTTAAGTTGATATTTCACATGCTTGGAATGGATTAGACACCTCTGTTGTACCCCAAAATTTTCCCTCCCATTTCCTCAACATTTTCTCATCACAAGACCTTTGGAGTTCAAGATCAAGTTAGGGTTTGCTATGCTCAAGACTCCTCCTTGCACTGTTGACCCAAATTAGGGTTTGAGTTTGCACAAATATGTTTTGACCCAAAAGGCCCAAAGTGACTTTCATGCTTCATGTTGTACCCACAAGTTTATCCATACCAAGTTTCAAGCCTTGATTCCAATCTTTGCCCAGTCAATTGAATAATTGACCTAGAAATCAGCTGTATTGGGGAAAAAGTCAATTGTGGTCAATTAACAGTCAAACCTCATGATTTTTGACCCACATCAACATTATGAGCTCATATGGACCATTTGATCAAGTTTGGATCACAATTCCATAAGAAATTTGATCAGATCATCAAAAGGGCAAAATGGTCATTTTTAGGGTTTTGACTGCACAAAGGCAATTTTTGACTGTTTGACCTAACCAATGGCAAACCAAGCTCACATATGGACTCAAGGACTCAATGGCATTGTCTTGACATGTTCAACAAATTCAAAAGATCCCAAATGCACAAGATTGACAGATGAATTTTCCAGTCAACTGAGCCAAATTTGACTGTATACTGAAAAGTCAAACTTTGACTTTTTGGTCAAAATCAAGTGTCAAGATTCATTTTTCATCAAGACATGTCAAATTATGAAACTTGTTCACCAAGAAATCAAAAATTACAAATTAGGGTTTGAAATGAAGAATTTTCATAACTTAGAATTTTTCTAAGTTATGAAAATTCCTAATTTTTTCCTAACTTTGTCCCATTGTTTCATCAAGATACATTTGGATTCAAATAAAACTCAAAACATGAAGGTTGTAGTCCATTACAAAATCTACAACTTTGATTCACAAAGTTTCCTCAAAAGAAGCTTGTAGCTCAAGTTATGATTTTTGGAACAAGGGTGCAAAACATTCTTAACTTAGAAATTTTTTTACCTATTCTAGGCAGGATTTTTACCCAACTTCATGGCCACTTTTCACATGCTTCCACTTGGAATTTCAACTTTCATTACAAATATGGATTGTAGTACACATTCCAATCTTTCCAAATTGTCCAAGAACTTCTCAAACACCCTTGTGGTTAGGGAGAATCGAATTTGTGAAGATGGGCAAAAGTCGTTTTGTTCATAAGCCATGTACATGTTCTTAACTTGTGCATTTTTGAAATAAGCATGTGCAAGCTACATTACAGGCCTCTAATCTCATTTACACTCAAAAATTAAATTCTAAACCATTGTGCCAAGATATTATTCTATGCATTTGGTCATTACATGAAGGATTAGTCCATAATTAGAAAAAGCAAGTTATCCATTCTTGTAAAGTTACACTTTATGTCAATTTTACAATCCAAGAAGTACATGCCATATCTTTGGACACAAGATTCATGGACATATCCCACTGATCAAGACTCAAGTGTGCAACATAGTTTAGGGCTTGGGATAGGCTTGTATAGGAACTCACATTTCCTTGCTTCACATAGAAGAAACTTGGCATATTGAACAACAACTCACATTCCTGTCAACACAAGCCTAAGAAAACTTGTTGAACACATTCCAAACATCAAGCCTGACCTAAAACACGAGCCAACTACCTTCAACACCTCCCCAAACACAGAAACACCACTTTGCTGCACAAAACAGGGCACCTGCTGTAGATTGAGGTCCACAACTCAATCCACTCGTGCGCCTTGTCCAAAACCAGTTCATACACACTCCCTACCACCTATACAAACTATCCCAAGCATTGGACACGAACTGTAACATCCCTAACATCATTTTCCATTTTCACTTTTCTCTCTTGCAGGTTGACTTCTGTAGCTTGATACAACAAGATTCAAAGCACACCAAGCATTGGAGAAGCATCCCTGGACCTCAAGCAAGCTATACAATTCCTCACATTGCATTGAAAGTACCTCCATTGTCATACACAAACCAAGCTTAACAGGTAAGTTTTTGAACTTCTATCTCTCTATCCAGGCATAGTTAGGTTTAAGTTTGTGAAGAAAACATGTTCTAATCATAGCCCTGAAGCCATACATATAGTTACTTTTCATTTATATTGTGTGTGCTAAGAGTATTTTGAATCTGAAAATTGAAAAAAAACTAGGTCAGAAATTGGGGGAGAAGAAATTCTCTTTCAATTCTGAGAGTTAGATCAAGTTCTTGGTACGTATGGATTCGTGATTTGATGCTTGACATTTTTTGTGTTATAAGTTTTGCTTGAAAGTCCAAGAATCAGGATGTTTGAATCAGCATGAGAACCACGCGTTTTTTGAAACAAACTGACTGGAGGTTGAAGAAGATAGACTTGGGTTGGGACTGAGTTTTGTTTTCCTTTTTGCACCACTTTATTTCACATATACCCCCTTGGCCCATTGTGTTTATTTTTATCATTTTTTGACTTTTTCTTTTTGTTTCTGACTTCTTATTTTTTGTTAAGATATAAAAAACATTAAAAAATATTTTTCACCTTCTTTTTGTATTTTTTAGGTATTTATTTGTTTCATTTAGTTTTATATGTAAATAAATATACATAATATTTTGTTTAAAATATTAAAAAAATAATACAAAAACATTTTGTTTTCTTATTTTATTTTATTTTATCTTTTGAAAACATTTTATAAAAAATATACTCTTTTTTGTAAATAATAAATATTGTTATTTTTGTACATATTTAATATATTTAGTAAATATTATAAATACTTATATATTTATTAGAATATTTAGGAAAAAAATACAAAAATAATACATTTTTTATTTTTATTAATATTTAACCTCAAAAATACTTTTTTTTACAATATACTTTCTTTTTATTTATTTTTTGTACATAATTAATAAATGTTGTATATAATAAATAATTAATACATTTTATTTAGCAAACTAGGGTTTTGCCCTAAAAACATAAAAAACCCAAAAAATTAACCTTTTTATTTTTGTTTATTTGACACATAAAAAATACTTTTTACATACATATAAAAATCATTTTTTGCATCTTGCATATTTATTTTATTTTATTTAATTATTGTACAATTAAATACCTTGTAAAATTTCAATTTGGATGTAATAGTTAGATTTAAATTTCTTGCTAAATATCCCCATTTGAACATTTGTACCCCCCATCCCATAATTATGTTGTAATAGTTTAGGACTTTAAATTTCGCATTTAAAAGCTTTCTAAATATGCCATGATAGACTTAGGGTTTGTATGCAAAAATCAACCAAACAAATAGCTTGACCTAATTCAAAGATAACAAAGCATGAAAATGGACAACACCAATCACACTTGCACCCCTAGGGTTACTCCACTTGTTGCCTTCAATAATGGGCCATGTTACATGTTAGGTATCTTTGGCAAAACAAAACAAATTCAAATGATCATAGTCCCTCGATGACGCTTTCGAAAGTTGCCTAAAAATGATCAAGTCCCTTAAAGGAAAAATTCCCCAAAGATACTTGGCACCATTGCAATCATGGTCTAAACGATGACCCGCGCCCGTCCCGTTCACATCCTAACACAAGATTGTCCACCAAATACAATGGTGGAACAAAATTGTTAAAAGGGTTAAAACATAGAGAAAACCTTTGAGTAAATTTAGGGGTAGACAAACTCTTAGTTACTTGCCAACTTGCAAAACAAAAACACTTGCCTATTTTTCAAAACCACACATCACAACACACTTTCAAAACAACTTTCAAAAACACTGAAAACTTTTCAAAAGACATACACCTTTGTATACATCTCAACATGGATCATTACAAAGGTTGCCACCACATTGGCCTCTTTTCAAAACATTTTCAAAAAAACCACACACAAAGCACCATTTCAAACAATTGAAAGCACCATTTCAAACAATTGAAAGCACCATTTCAAACAATTGAAAATCAAGGCAAGTTGATCTAAGGAAGTAACTAAGAGCCCATGGATAACCATGGATAGAAAGGGTGCTAATACCTTCCCTTTCTATAATCTACTCCCCGAACCCAAGAAAACATCTCAAAGGTTTTTGCTGTGCTTTTTAACCTTTCCTTAGGATAAAATAAAAAGTCGATGGCGACTCTTGCTCAACCGAAACATTTGCGAAAACAAACGCAAAACCTCAAGTCAGTTCTCCCACCGTATCACAGAACTGGCGACTCTGTTGGGGAAAATTTTAAAGTGGAGTAACCTTAGGGCTTAGATCACCCTCTTGCATGACTAATTGTTTGCTTTGATTGCTTTATATCTTGGCTCTCTTGTTTGGGTTTGAAATCCTACACCCGTATTTGGGGAAACATTCATAGATAGCAATACATTGTGGAAATTGTGTGGGGTATACCAACACAGTCGAAGCAATAGCTATATTAGTGCGACATATTTGTGAGTACCGGTAACCCTTGAGTTCAATCAAGGAGAGTACGGGGCCGCTGAGTGATGTCACCAAGCACTAATGACCTAGAACCTTACTTGACCATCTTGGCCTTTCATTAGGGGTAGTGAGATGACCAGCTTTGGTGCAGTCCGAAGTTGGTAGATACTCGATACTACACTCATTGAGGGTTGTTTTCTTGGAATATTTTGGTCGCTAGTTAAGTGGCTAAACCAAAACAATGAACATGGAAAAAAAATCCAATGATATTGAGCTCCTTAGAACCCGATTACTATTTATAGGACATGTTTTTAAGCCAACTACACTCAAGAGGGTACTTACCTATGAAACCTCATGCAAGCCTGAAACTAGGGTTTTGTGTGAATTGCTTGTACATATATTTTGTGCATACATCATGAACATCATAAAGCATCATATGCATTCACTAACCATTTCAAGGGTTTAGATCTTCATCTTTGTTCTTGTTTTGTAGGTCATGGAAATTCTTCGCAGGAAAACTATCCAAGTCAACCTTGTGAGAATCCCTCCTCAACTCAGGGAGCTCACATCCAGAATTTCGGAAAGCTCTCCCTTCAGTGAAAGACATGGTAGACTTCTCAGCCTAGTCAACACCAGCATTGAAGAGGACATGGTAAAGGTGTTGTTCCAGTTCTTTGACCCCCTTCACCACTGTTTCACTTTTCCCGACTACCAATTGGTGCCCACTTTGGAGGAATTTTCTCAACTCCTGAGAATTCCTATTCTTAATCAACTACCCTACAACGGTACGGAAAAAGAACCAAAGCCTGAAGATATTGCTCAAGCACTACACTTGCAATCATCTGACATCAAGGGGCATTGGGAAACTAGAAGCGGTGTCAAAGGCTTCTTGGCAAAATTCTTGTTTTAGAAGGCACAAGAGTGTTGGAATTCATTGGATCTACAAGCCTTTGAAGAAATTGTGGCACTCCTCATTTATGGGTTGGTCCTGTTCCCAAATCCTGACCAGCTTGTAGATGTCAACGCCGTCAAGATCTTCTTATCCCGGAATCCAATACCTACATTGCTTGGGGACATTCTTCACTCATTTTACACACGAACAATGAGAAAGAGGGGTGTTCTCATGTGTTGTACTCCTCTCCTTGCAAGGTGGTTTATTTCGCACCTTCCACAATCTGTTTTGAAGAATGACCAAGGCTTAAGGTGGTCACAATGATTGATGACCCTCACTCACTCTGATGTACATTGGTGTTCTCGGTCCAGAGAAAATGTCATCATCGTCGATCATTGTGGAGAGTTCCCTAATGTTCCATTGCTTGGCATTAGAGGAGGCATTACCTACAACCCTTGTCTAGCTTTGAGACAATTTGGTTATGCATGGAGGGATGGCTCTCACGACATGTTGATTCCTGACCTATTTTTGACTTCGACAACGATGCACAAGGACTTCGCCAAATATTCATCAGAGCTTGGAGGATGCCTAACAAGGTAGACAGCAAGACACTGGGGCACAAGAACTCCATCCCTCTTGAGCCTTACCTCAAGTGGGTACGAACCCGAGCCCAGAGTCTAATGATGCCTTACCCTCATGTTCTCCCTGTGATTAAAGAGCCCGTTAAGGAAGGAGAGGTTCCCTACACCATCCTATATCCTGACATGCCTACATCGTGGGAGGATATGCAGAAGAGTTGGATCCAACTCAAGGAGGAACCGAACACTTTTGAAGCCAGCTTCTACGCCAGTGAGAAGAAGGTTTTGGAGCTTACCCGCCGACTCCATGAGGAAGAGACCCTCAACACCTACATCGCACCAAAGAGGATGCGTAACGTCTTTTTACCTTGAGAAGTTTTTGTAATATTTGGCCCATGGGGCATTTATGTACTGACAAATTTCTTCTTATTAATATGACGTGCGTTCTTTTTGTTTGCAACAATTTTGAATTTGCTAAATCCTTGAATGCATTGCATACATAAGCATATCATTCATCATACGCATAAGCAGGTCTCCACACCAGGTTTCCTTATCTTTCTGCTGTTTATTTCAGTAAGATGGATCTCGAACAGACGGTCAAGGACTTGCAGTCTCAGAACTCACAGTTTCAACATCTCCTGATGACCTTGGCTAAGGGTCAGGAGGATCTAAAGGCCCTGCTTGGGAACAAAGAGCAAGTGAAAAAGAAGAAGAAAAGAATCGGGGTGGCTACCTTAGGAAGAAGGTTTGAGGGTGAAGCCAGAAGAGTTCTTGAGTTTCCCCCTACTTATGAGGAGGGAACCAGTAAAGGGAATGCGGCTGCGGTACCTCCTGAATCCGAAGCTGAAGAAGGAGAGGCTGAAGAGGACGAAGACTACTCTGAGCAACAATACCCTGCCGCCGATGATAAGTACAAAGGCTTGGAAGACAGGTTGGCAGCTATGGAGCTGCAGAGAGTTCCCGGCTTAGATTTCGAAGATTTGGGATTAGTTGCTGGAATTGTGATCCCCCTGAAGTTCAAGGTGCCAGTTTTTGCAAGATATGACGGGCTATCCTGTCCGAAGATGCATCTCAGATCATATGTAAGGAAGATCCAACCTTACACTACAGACAAGAACCTATGGATCCATTTCTTTCAGGATAGCCTTTCAGGGGCTCAACTCGAGTGGTTCTATCAGCTGGATGGAGCCAGTATCCGAAACTGGGAGGACTTGGCTACTGCATTTTATAAACAGTATCAGTACAATTCTGACCTCGCTCCCACGCGTACCCAACTCCAGGGTATTTCACTAGGGACTGGCGAAGGATTCAAGGAGTATGCGCAAAAGTGGAGAGACCTGGCTGGCAGGGTGCAGCCACCTTTGACTGACCGTGAACTTGTTGACATGTTCCTGGGGACCTTGTCTGGTCCGTTCTTCAACCATCTGATTGGTAATTCTTTTGATGGGTTTACATATTTGATCTTGACTGGTGAAAGAATAGAAGCCGGTATCAAGTCAGGGAAGATACATAAAGGTGCCTCCGCGAGTACTGAAAAGAAGCCCTTCAAGAAGGAAGCCAGTGTTGTTTATGGTCCCAGAAGACAAGTTAAGCTGGAACGCCGCCAAGCTGTCAATGCATTGGTAATTTCAAAGCCTGTTGCTGCTCCTCAGCAATTTAACCAACCAAGGGGTGAGAGACCCAAAAGGCATTACACTCGGCTCAGTATGACCCTGTCTCAGATATTGCCACAACTACTGTCAACCAATCTGGTAACTGTCAAAGAAGCTCCGAAGGTAGTGAACACAGCTTCTCCGAAGTACAACCCCAACGCCCGCTGCGCTTATCACTCTGATAGCCCGGGGCATACTACGGATGATTGCTGGGATCTGAGGAATAAGGTTCAAGACCTTATTGATGCCAAGGAAATACAGTTTGAGGCGCCTGAGAGACCCAATGTTGTAACTGCTCCCATGCCCCAGCATGGAGTGAATGTTGTGGAAGAAGATCGGTATGTAGCCTCCGTGGAAGAGATTGTTACTCCTTTATTGACCGTCAAAAGGAACATGTTGCTATCCGGTTTATTTCCGGGATGTGGTAAAGGTTGCCTTCTATGTTCTATTTCACCTGGTGGTTGTCCCTTGCTAAAATCAGGTATCCAAAGCCTGATGGATAGCAAAGAAATCTTGTTCGAGAAGATCGTTGTTCCTGCTGTCCCTACTGAAGAAGTTTCTATTGTCACTATTTTCAACAACCCTCCTAAGGCTCCCTCAAAGAAGCCTGTCAAAATCATGTCCACTCAGAAGATTGCTCCTATCATCATTACTGTTCCGGGGCCTCTCCCTTATACATCCGACAAAGCTGTCCCATGGCACTATGGGGCAGATGTTTATGTGCTTTGAGTTAAACAAGAGTTTGATACTAGTACCGGTGTCAGCAACATCATCGGGCCTGCCAAAATTACTTGCAGTGGTAGGCTGTTTTCACCAGATATTGCGCCACCAGCTATTCAGAAACCTCTTGTCGTTACACCTGCAAGTGTGCCTGTTCCCCTTCCTAATCAAGTTCCTGTTTCTACCCCTGCTGCCGAGTCATCTGACGCTCGGGGCAAAGGGATTGCTACTGATTTGCCTACCCTGACGGAGGCACCAAAGACAACCACTGTTGAAGCTTCCCAGCAAGAGATGGAGGAGATCCTCAAGATTATCAAGAAAAGTGATTTCAACGTAGTTGAGCAGCTGGGGCACACCCCATCAAAGATTTCTATGCTATCACTGTTGTTGTGTTCAGAGGCCCACGCCAAGGCTCTGATCTCCTTCCTGAAGACGGCCCATGTGCCACAAGAAACATCTGCTGATCAATTTACTGATTGTGTGGCCAACTTGACTGCCGATAATGGTTTGGGCTTCTCTGACGCTGATCTGACTGCCAAAGGAAAGAACCATAACGACGCCCTGCATGTCTCCATTGAATGCAGGGGCACTACTCTTGCCCATGTGTTGGTAGACACCGGTTCTTCATTGAATGTGTTGCCCAAGAAGGACCTATACAGGATGGATTGTGAGGGTCTGGAGCTCAAGCCCAGTAACATTGTTGTCCGAGCCTTTGAAGGATCGAAAAGGATGGTACATGGTGAAGTTGACATTCCAATCAGGGTTGGTTCTCAAGTTTTTGATTCAACTTTCTATGTGATGGACATCCGTCCATCCTACTCTTGTTTGATGGGTCGTCCATGGATTCACAAGGCTGGAGCGGTGACCTCCACACTACATCAGAAGCTTAAGTACCCAGTTAGAGGGAAAATTGTTACAGTTCAGGGGGAGGAAGAGTATATGGTCAGCCACCTCAACTCGTTCCGGTACATAGAAATGGATGGGGAATTCATTGAGACTCCATTCCATCACTTTGAAGAGGTGCCTCAGACATTGGCATCAACTGAAACTGTGATTGAAGACCCTCCTTTGAAGATGGCTTCCTTAAATGATGCCCGGGCTGTGATTGAGAAGGGTGAGTGTGCAAACTGGGGCCGACTTCCTGATTTCACTCCAAAGACCGACAAGTTTGGCTTGGGTTTCACTGCAGAGGCTCAGAGGGCTGTTCGTAAGGCAAGGATTGGAAGACCTCATGTGTTCATCACCAACCCGAGAGTGAATGCTATTGAGGACGACATGGAGGAATCTGAATTCGACAGCTGGATCTACCCAACAACCGACAGTGGACCAAGCAACTGGACTGCCAAAGACTTCACACCTATTACTTTTGTCACTCAGTAATGAACTCTTTTGTTTTCAATTTGTAACAAACAATATGTTGAAACTTTTATGGCTCGGTGTCCTACCCAGGGCACTGTGGCTATATTTGTGAGGGCTTTTGTGTGTCATTTTCATATATCATCAATAAAAACATTGGGCGTTTGTTGCATTTCAAAATCTTGCGATCCTTTTCTTTCTTTATTATATATTGCAAAACAACTATATTTACACACACTCACCTATACAGGTTCCAATCCACTCTGGATCTCACTGGTAACGACTCTGTTACCGCCAGTTATGACTTCGAGAATCCGATCAACTTAGCCGAAGACGAAGGTGAAGATGATTGCGAAGTGCCTGGTGAACTTGCAAGACTGTTACTCCAGGAAGAGAGGGCCATTCAGCCACATGAAGAGCCAGTGGAAACGGTAAATCTGGGTACTGAGACAGACAGAAAGGAAGTCAAGATTGGTGCTAATTTAGAGTTCGGTGTGAAACAACGGTTGATTCAGATGCTGCATGACTATGTGGAAATCTTTGTCTGGTCTTACGAAGACATGCCTGGGTTGGATACCGACATTGTAGTTCATCACTTGCCTATCAAGGAAGACTTCCCTCCGGTAAAACAGAAGGTCCGCCGTATGCGTCCAGAGATGTCCGAGAAGATCAAGGCTGAGGTTATGAAACAATTTGATGCCGGTTTTCTAGCTGTGACTTCTTACCCTCAGTGGGTTGCTAACGTGGTTCCAATGTCGAAAAAGGATGGTAAGGTCCGAATGTGTGTTGATTACAGGGAGTTGAACAGGGCAAGCCCTAAGGATGATTTCCCTCTGCCTCATATCGATGTTCTGGTTGACAACACTGCTCAGCATAAAGTTTTCTCTTTCATGGACGACTTCTTCGGTTATAATCAGATCAAGATGGCTCCTGAAGACATGGAGAAGACCACTTTTGTTACTCAGTGGGGTACCTTTTGCTACAAGGTCATGCCTTTTGGGTTGAAAAATGTTGGGGCAACCTACCAACATGCAATGGTTGCTTTATTTCATGATATGATCCACCATGAGATAGAAGTATACGTCGACGATATGATTGCAAGGTCCCAAACTGAGGAGGAACACCTTGACCATCTACGGAAGCTGTTTGACCGCCTGAAGTTGTACAAGCTGAGGTTGAACCCAAACAAATGCACCTTTGGGGTGAGATCTGGAAAATTCCTAGGCTTCATCGTAAGCGACAAAGGCATTCAAGTGGACCCTGCCAAAGTGAAAGCCATACAAGAGATGCCAACTCCCAAGACAGAGAAAGAAGTCAGAGGCTTTCTAGGACGGTTGAACTACATTGCCTGATTCATCTCGCATCTAACTGCTACCTGTGAACTAATCTTCAAGCTGCTGAAGAAAGATCAAGTAGTACGTTGGAATGATGAATGTCAGGCCACTTTCAAAAAGATCAAAGAGTATCTCCAAGAACCACCCATTCTTATGCCACCGGTTGAAGGGAGACCTCTAATCTTATACTTGACAGTACTTGACAACTCAATGGGGTGTGTGCTGGGGCAGCATGACGAGTCTGGCCGAAAAGAACACGTCATTTATTACCTTAGTAAAAAGTTTACCGACTGTGAGACCCGATACTCACTGCTCGAGAAAACTTGCTGCGCTTTGGTATGGGCTGCTCGCCAGCTGAGACAGTATATGTTGACTCACACTACTCTGTTGATTTCAAAAATGGATCCAATCAAGTACATATTCGAAAAGCCTGCTCTGTCTGGAAGAATAGCAAGATGGCAAATGATCTTGACGGAATATGACATCCAGTACACAACTCAGAAAGAAATCAAGGGAAGTATATTGGCAGACCATTTGGCACATCAAGCAGTGGACGATTACCAGTCGATGAACTTTGAATTTCCAGACGAGGATATCATGGTAGTGACTGATTGTGAAGTACCTGGACCGGATGAAGGACCTGAGGAAGGATACCATTAGTCTATGCACTTTGACGGAGCCTCGAACGCTTTGGGTAATGGTATCGGCGCTGTGATCATATCCCCTAAAGGCACTCATACTCCACTCACCGCCCGACTATGTTTCAACTGCACCAACAACATGGCGGAGTATGAGGCATGCATCATGGGTCTTCAAGCTGCAATTGACTTAAGGATCAAGTTTCTGAGTGTCTTCGGAGATTCCGCTCTCGTGATCAATCAGATCAAAGGCGAGTGGGATACGAAACACCCAAACCTTATTCCTTACAAAGAGTATGTGTTGACATTGATTCCCCACTTCGAAGAAATAACTTTTGAACACTTCCCAAGAGAGGAGAATTAGTTAGCTGACACGTTAGCTACGATGTCTTCTATGTTCAAAGTCAAATGGGATAACGAGGCTCCCCGAATCATTATTTGGAAGTTGGATGAACCTGCACATTGCTGCGATCTCGAAACCGAAGAGGTAACAGAAAAACCCTGGTATCATGAAGTGAAGAGGTACCTTGAAGCTCAAGAATACCCCAAAGGCGCATCTGTTAATGACAAGAAGTTCCTGAGAAGGTTTGCGGCAAAGTTCTTCCTCAGCAACGGAATTCTTTACAAACGAAACCATGATTCAACCTTGTTGCGTTGTGTGGATAAGACTGAAGCAGAAAAGATCATGGAAGAACTACATGAAGGTACCTTCGGAACACATTCCAGTGGACATACCATGGCAAAGAAAATCCTTCGGGCAGGATATTTCTGGTCCACAATGGAAGCCGACTGTTATCAGCATTCTCGAACTTGTCATAAATGATAGATCTATGCTGATAAGGTGCACATTCCTCCAGTTCCTCTGAACATCTTGACAGCACCTTGGCCTTTTGCAATGTGGGGCATTGATATGATCGGCGAGATCCGACCTACGGCATCTAACGGGAACCGCTTCATCTTGGTAGTGATTGATTACTTCACAAAATGGGTTGAAGCAACTTCCTATGCTACCGTAACCAAGAACGTCGTGGCACGGTTCATTTGGCACAACCTGATATGTCGATACGGCGTGCCTGAGAGGATCATTACGGATAATGGTACCAATCTTAACAACAAGATGATCACTGAGCTCTGCGAGCAATTCAAGATACAGCACCACAACTCTTCTCCCTACCGGCCGAAGATGAATGGGGCTGTAGAAGCAGCGAATAAGAATATTAAGAAGATTGTGCAGAAGATGACAGTGACCTACAAAGATTGGCACGAAATGTTACCGTTTGCTCTTCATGGGTACCGTACCTCAGCACGGACGTCAACATGGGCAACTCCCTTTTCCTTGGTCTATGGCATGGAGGCGGTCTTGCCTATTGAAGTCCAGATACCCTCTCTCCGGATAATGAAGGATGCAGACTTGAGTGAAGATAACTGGATCCAGACTCGGCTTGATCAATTAAATCTAATTGACGAAAAGAGACTCACTGCTATTTGTCATGGTCAGACGTACCAAAAACGAATGATCAGGGCATTTAACAAGAAAGACAGACAACAAGAATATCAAGTCGGAGATCTGGTAATCAAGCGCATCATTCTTCCTCAAAGTGATCCCAGGGGTAAATGGACCCCCACGTACGAAGGGCCATTTGTGGTTAAACATATCTTTTCCGGAGGAGCTATGATTCTAACCACCATGGATAGTGACGACCTTCCTCACCCCGCCAATACAGACATAGTAAAAAGATACTACGCATGATTAAGGACCCGCTAGGTTGACACACATAGGCAAAAATAAGGGCTTCCCTGTGAACCAAAAGGGTTCGGGAAAAAATAAGGGACGAAATAAAAAAAACGGTACACCCGGCAAGTCGAAAACCTGAAAAGGAGGCTTGGGCAAAAATGGGTATCCCGGTGGACTGAAAACCCGAAAGGGAGGTCCAGGCAAAAGTTAGGGATAAAGCGTAATACTATGTCTCATTGGATCACCTTGCATCCAGAATTCGGCATCAACTATCGGGCTCAGACTGCGCCAATCAATCAGCTTCATCTTCAGCTAAGCAGCAAAAGGGATGAGACGCTTGAAGACATAAAGGCGATAGCAGAGTTGGAACCCAGTAGGATTATTTTTCACATGGCTGTTTTGTTTCCTTTTCACAAAATTGTATAAACTCTATTTTACTCGGCGGCGTTCTCATACTAGGACGTCAGCCTCTTGTACAAAAACTCCTATTTACAGGCAAATTTCAAAATCAATACAAGTTCAATTTTTCAGACGAATTATCCATTGTTTTTCCTTTTTCTGTTTTGGTTATGCGAAGAACGTCCAATGTTCATTTTTTTTGATATATGCATTTGACATTAATTGCTAATCATGAATAGTTGCATGCGAAACAAAGGACTAATTACAGATGACACCAGAAACAGGGGCAATTTGAAATTGTCCAAGCGGTCTAGTTGCTCTGTCCACCAAGGTACCAAAGTAGGTTCGGCTGAAGAACGTAATCAAGTTACCTCAACTCCCCACAGAGTAAGACCAGATTTCAGCAATACTCTCCCGTCAGCCCCGAAAAGGCACTTTGTTCCCCTAGCAAGTCAGCGATGCTCTCCCCAAGCAGAGTTAGTCTACTGTCAGCCATAAGGAAGTTGGGTATCCCCAGAAGATCTCAACATTCCCCAGCGGAGTATAGACATTCCTCAGCAAGCATCCTCGGCAGTCTTAATATAAGATTGTTCCCCGACAGAATACAAGACACCCCAGTGGAGCCATTCCCCCAGTACAGCCTGAAAAGTTTCCCCAGGAAAGTTGAATCATCCTTCCCAGTAGATTCTGGAAGCTTATCCCCAGTAGATTCTGGAAGCTTATCACCTGCAGAGTATGAACGCATCTCCCGGTTTCATTCAAAGGTTATTTCCCCACCAGGGTATAACTGGGTTATCCTCAGCTAATTACCACGGAAGGATCGGCCTCAACGAGGTTCTTCCTATCCCCAGTGGAGTTCATCAAATTCCCCAACATAACTTATCAGTGGAGTCCCCAGTGGAACTCTCATCAAAACCTCAGCGAAGTATCTCTTCCCACAGAGTAATTCCCCTCAAAGTAATCTCCTCACCAAGTTTATTCCCCAACGGAGTCATCTTCTCCTACCGGTTTATTCTTGCAACCATCATCCCCAGCGGAACCGAAGAACTCTACTCTTCAACATCAGCCCAGGATTCAACAAGTTCCTGGCAGTCGTCAAGGATTTATTTTCCTAGACGAAAATACATTCATAAACATTTCACATTTCATACATCCTTCTTACACACATGATAAAGTGCATACAACACTATCTCATTTTGAGCATCATGACATGATGCATCATGACATTGCATACAACTGATGTTTTTTGCCTTTTCAGGAAAGAGGTCAATCCAAGATGATCACTATCAACTATCGCAATTCCAGATTCGATACCTGTATCTAGCCAGGGCATATCTGTGAGTGATGGATTGTAGATTCGATACTTGTATCTAGCCAGGGCATATTTGTGAGTGATGGATTGTAGATTCGATACCTGTATCTAGCCAGGGCATATTTGCATGAAGAGTTTGAAGATCAACCCCTGTAACAGGCCAGGAAATTATCTTTCATTCTCAGGGAAGAGGTTTACACCTGTATCCATCCAGGAAAGCTATCTCTACCAACCATTTGCAAATTCCAGATCTGATTCCTGTATCCAGCCAGGGCACATCTGTAGACGACAATTTCCAGATTCGACACCTGTATCTAGCCAGGGCACATCTGTGAGTGATTGATTGTAGATTCGATACCTGTATCCATCCAGGGCACATCTGCATGAAGAGTTTCCAGATTCAACACCTGTATACAGCCAGGGCACGTCTGTAAACAACCTTTTGAAGTTCCAGATTCGATTCCTGTATCTAGCCAGGGCACATCTGTGAGCAACTGATTGTAGATTCAATACCTGTATCTAGCCCGGGCATATCTACATGAAGAGTTTGAAGATCAACACCTGTAACAGGCCAGGAAATATCTTCCTTTCTCAAAGTACGCAAGTTCTCGCTAAGGAATCTCTTACGCGATCAACACTTCCAAATGGCATCTATAAGCCCATTCCCGACAAGGTTCTGTCACGTCTCCAGATGGCATCTATAATCCCATCCCCCTATCCACCATCTCTCCAAATGGCATCTATAAGCCCATTCCCGACATCACATTGTTGATACTCCAACATGCGAGTGCAAATTTCAGGGCACTCTAGTGTCAAATCTCCTTTTACCCTCGAGTCGCGAAAGGAAAACTTGCCAATCTAACTCTTCAGGTTCAAGAAGATTGAACAGGGGCAACTGTTGTACCCCAAAATTTTCCCTCCCATTTCCTCAACATTTTCTCATCACAAGACCTTTGGAGCTCAAGATCAAGTTAGGGTTTGCTCTGCTCAAGACTCCTTCTTGCACTATTGACCCAAATTAGGGTTTGAGTTTGCACAAAGATGTTTTGACCCAAAAGGCCCAAAGTGACTTTCATGCTTCATGTTGGACCCACAAGTTTATCCATACCAAGTTTCAAGCCTTGATTCCAATCTTTGCCCAGTCAATTGAACAGTTGACCTAGAAATCAGCTATATTGGGGAAAAAGTCAATTGTGGTCAATTGACAGTCAAACCTCATGATTTTTGACCCACATCAACATTATGAACTCATATGGACCATTTGATCAAGTTTGGATCACAATTCCATAAGAAATTTGATCAGATCATCAAAAGGGCAAAATGGTCATTTTTAGGGTTTTGACTACACAAAGGCAATTTTTTACTGTTTGACCTAACCAATGGCAAACCAAGCTCACATATGGACTCAAGGAATCAATTGAATTGTCTTGACATGTTCAACAAATTCAAAAGATCCCAAATGCACAAGATTGACAGATGAATTTTCCAATCAACTGAGCCAAATTTGATTGTATACTGAAAAGTCAAACTTTGACTTTTTGGTCAAAATCAAGTGTCAAGATTCATTTTTCATCAAGACATGTCAAATTATGAAACTTGTTCACCAAGAAATCAAAAATTACAAATTAGGGTTTGAAATGAAGAATTTTCATAACTTAGAATTTTTCTAAGTTATGAAAATTCCTAATTTTTTCCTAACTTTGTCCCATTGTTTCATCAAGATACATTTGGATTCAAACAAAACTCAAAACATGAAAGTTGTAGTAAATTACAAAATATACAACTTTGATTCACAAAGTTTCCTCAAAAGAAGCCTGTAGCTCAAGTTATGATTTTTGGAACAAGGGTGCAAAACATTCTTAACTTAGAAAAATTTTGACCTATTCTAGGCAGGATTTTTGCCCAACTTCATGGCCACTTTTCACATGCTTCCACTTGGAATTTCAACTTTCATTACAAAGATGGATTGTAGTACACATTCCAAGCTTTCCAAATTGTCTAAGAACTTATCAAACACCCTTGTGGTTAGGGAGAATCGAATTTGTGAAGATGAGCAAAAGTCGCTTTGTTCATAAGCCATGTACATGTTCTTAACTTGTGCATTTTTGAAATCAGAATGTGCAAGCTACATTACAGGCCTCTAATCTCATTTACACTAAAAAATTAAATGCTAAACCATTGTGCCAAGATATTATTCTATGCATTTGGTCATTACATGAAGGATTAGTCCATAATTAGAAAAAGCAAGTTATCCATTCTTGTAAAGTTACACTTTATGTCAAGTTTACAATCCAAGAAGTACAGGCCATATCTTTGGACACAAGATTCATGGACATATCCCACTGATCAAGACTCAAGTGTGTAGCATAGTTTAGGGCTTGGGACAGGCTTGTATAGGAACTCACATTTCCTTGCTTCACATAGAAGAAACTTGGCATATTGAACAACAACTCACATTCCTGTCAACAAAAGCCTAAGAAAACTTGTTGAACACATTCCAAACATCAAGCCTGACCTAAAACACGAGCCAACTACCTTCAACACCTCCCCAAACACAGAAACACCACTTTTCTGCACAAAATAGGGCACCTGCTGCAGATTGAGGTCCACAACTCAATCCACTCGTGCGCCTTGGCCAAAACCAGTTCATACACACTCCCTACCACCTATAAAAACTATCCCAAGCATTGGACACGAACTGTAACATCCCTAACATCATTTGCCATTTTCACTTTTCTCTCTTGCAGGTTGACTTCTGTAGCTTGATACAACAAGATTCAAAGCACACCAAGCATTGGAGAAGCATCCCTGGACCTCAAGCAAGCTATACCATTCCTCACATTGCATTGAAAGTACCTCCATTGTCATACACGAACCAAGCTGAACAGGTAAGTTTTTGAACTTCTATCTCTCTATCCAGGCATAGTTAGGTTTAAGTTTGTGAAGAAAACATGTTCTAATCATAGCCCTGAAGCCATACATATAGTTACTTTTCATTTATATTGTGTGTGCTAAGAGTATTTTGAATCTGAAAATTGAAAAAAAACTAGGTCAGGAATTGGGGGAGAAGAAATTCTCTTTCATTTCTGAGCGTTAGATCAAGTTCTTGGTATGTATGGATTCGTGATTTGATGCTTGACATTTTTTGTGTTATAAGTTTTGCTTGAAAGTCCAAGAATCAGGATGTTTGAATCAGCATGAGAAACATGCGTTTTTTGAAACAAACTGGTTGGAGGTTGAAGAAGATAGACTTGGGCTGGGCCTGAGTTTTGTTTTCCTTTTTGCACCACTTTATTTCACATATACCCCATTGGCCCATTGTGTTTATTTTTATCATTTTTTGACTTTTTCTTTTTGTTTCTGATTTCTTATTTTTTGTTAAGATATAAAAAACATTAAAAATATTTTTCACCTTCTTTTTGTATTTTTTAGGTATTTATTTGTTTCATTTAGTTCTATATGTAAATAAATATACATAATATTTTGTTTAAAATATTAAAAAAATAATACAAAAACATTTTGTTTTCTAATTTTATTTTATTTTATCTTTTGAAAACATTTTATAAAAAATATACTCTTTTTTGTAAATAATAAATATTGTTATTTTTGTACATATTTAATATATTTAGTAAATATTATAAATACTTATATATTTATTAGAATATTTAGGAAAAAATACAAAAATAATTTATTTTTTATTTTTATTAATATTTAACCTCAAAAATACTTTTTTTTACAATATACTTTCTTTTTATTTATTTTTTGTACATAATTAATAAATGTTGTATATAATAAATAATTAATACATTTTATTTAGCAAACTAGGGTTTTGCCCTAAAAACATAAAAAACCCAAAAAATTAACCTTTTTATTTTTGTTTATTTGACACATAAAAAATACTTTTTACATACATATAAAAATCATTTTTTGCATCTTGCATATTTATTTTATTTTATTTTATTATTGTACAATTAAATACCTTGTAAAATTTCAATTTGGATGTAATAGTTAGATTTAAATTTCTTGCTAAATATCCCCAATTGAACATTTGTACCCCCCATCCCATAATTATGTTGTAATAGTTTAGGACTTTAAATTTCGCATTTAAAAGCTTTCTAAATATGCCATGATAGACTTAGGGTTTGTATGCAAAAATCAACCAAACAAATAGCTTGACCTAATTCAAAGATAACAAAGCATGAAAATGGACAACACCAATCACACTTGCACCCCTAGAGTTACTCCACTTGTTGCCTTCAATAATGGGCCATGTTGCATGTTAGGTATCTTTGGCAAAACAAAACAAATTCAAATGATCATAGTCCCTCGATGACGCTTTCGAAAGTTGCCTAAAAATGATCAAGTCCCTTAAAGGAAAAATTGCCCAAAGATACTTGGCACCATTTCAATCATGGTCTAAACGATGACCCGCGCCCGTCCCGTTCACATCCTAACACAAGATTGTCCACCAAATACAATGGTGGAACAAAATTGTTAAAAGGGTTAAAACATAGAGAAAACCTTTGAGTAAATTTAGGGGTAGACAAACTCTTAGTTACTTGCCAACTTGCAAAACAAAAACACTTGCCTATTTTTCAAAACCACACATCACAACACACTTTCAAAACAACTTTCAAAAACATTGAAAACTTTTCAAAAGACATACACCTTTGTATACATCCCAACATGGATCATTACAAAGGTTGCCACCACATTGGCCTCTTTTCAAAACATTTTCAAAAAACCACACACAAAGCACCATTTCAAACAATTGAAAGCACCATTTCAAACAATTGAAAATCAAGGCAAGTTGATCTAAGCAAGTAACTAAGAGCCCATGGATAACCATGGATAGAAAGGGTGCTAATCCCTCCCCTTTCTATAATCTACTCCCCGAACCCAAGAAAACATCTCAAAGGTTTTTGCTGTGCTTTTTAATCTTTCCTTAGGATAAAATAAAAATTCGGTGGCGACCTTTGCTCAACCAAAACATTTGCGAAAACAAACGCATAACCTCAAGTCAGTTCTCCCACCGTATCACAACCTCATTTCTTACTTCTTTTAGCCAAGGAATCACACTTTCCTTGCCTTCCCATAATTTCTACATTTTTTTCAAAAATTGGTAACTTGCACGTTAAGCAAAATCATACCATGTGCTCATACTGCCACCTCACTCCCTCAGGCTTCAGTCACCTCATTTTATTAACCTCTGAGCTCATCAAAATGCAAGATAATATGCATAAAGGCAACAAAAAACACATTTGGCCATCATACTTTTTTTGTTTTGGCAGAAAAATCATTTTTTCCCTCCAACGGCTCTCAGCCTGAAATACTACTCTTGCCCTCACTCCAAAGTGGCTATATAAACATTGCATCGCTCATTCAAGAAAGAGAGGAAGCTGCATTGGAGGAAACTCATATCTATAGTCACTTTTCTCTCAAAAATCCATTTCTTTGAATTTCTCTTATTGCTTGAAGTTCTCTGGGTTTCTTTTTCTTGCTCATTTGCTACGGATAATTATCCGTTTGGTATTGCACTATTTCCTTTCTACTACTTCTGCTCCTTATTGCTTTCTATTGTATGATGGAACCTCCGTTGCTGATATATGTCAGGAGTCCCTCTGGTTTTTTTAAGACCAGTTTAAGGCAATTCCGCATATGTGCCTTGCTGGCTACTCATGTTTGTAAACTTGTTTGTTTACTTGTTTGGTATTTACCATGCTCCCTTAGGATTGCTCGATTAGAGTAGCTTTCGAGCTAGACCTTAGGATAGGAATCCATTCATGCTAACATAGGTTAGAAACTTCCCCTTTTCATCCTCGACCTTAGGGTCAATCATTGTATGATAACATTAAGGCTAGATATTAGGTTAGTCTCCCTTAGTTGTTTTCTTTTCTTTGCATATTGCATCTTAAAACTAAAACCTCTTCTTGGCAAATTATAAAATATCTCTAATAAACTTAAATCCTTCTTCAAGGTAAAAAATACAAACCAATCTTAATTGTTTATGCGCCTTTGGCTTTGTTTTAAACTTTTTTTTCAAATTTATGTTTAGCCATACTTGCCATGACATTTTGCTATCTTTTAGTCGATTTTTCACCATCGTTGTTGTACCCCAAAATTTGCTCTCTCATGTTTTCCCAGATTTTTCCTTACATGGGTGGCTACAAACACTTGCCTAAAGAAAATGAATTTTTTGAAGATAATCAAGTGTCTTTCGATTGACATCTTAACAAGGGGTCCTTTGATTGGTATCTTGACAAGCTTCGATTGGGAATATAAATCCTTCGAGCAAGCTTTGTTTCAAAGTCTTCTATTAGGCATTTGGAACTCTTCGATGCAGGTCTGATTCACAAGTTTCGAATGGGCGTTGGGTCCCCCTTCGATCACGTTCAAATTACAAGGCTTCGACTGTGCATTGGCTACTTCAGGCTTGCCTTCGATTCACAAGGCTAACGGCCTCTACAAGTTCCTTCCGATTCACAAGGCTAACGGCCTGTACAAGTTCCTTCTGATTCATAAGGCTAAAGGCCCCTTCAAGTTCCCTTCAATTCACTAGGCCAAAAGCCCCTTCATGCTTGTGTTGGATTCACAAGGGCGAAGGTTTCTTCTATGATTGCCTTCAATGCATAAGGCAAATACTTCCTCTGTTCTTTCTCTCAAGGCCAAGACCCCTCAACACAGTTTCTACACTATGACATACAATATGACCCCTTTGAAAGAGCACCCCAAAAGCCCATTCGAAGGACACATGTTGCTGGCCATTCGAAAGAGACACATAATCACTGAATGCAAATTTGTCTTATGATGGGTTTTGGTCCTACATATGGCTAGGCCCAGGCCTCTTGTACATTAGCATTCAAAGGTGATGACAAAAGAGGTTTTTTCGATTGGCCAGATTGAAATTTTGAGTTTGAGTTTGTTTGAATCAAGTAGCAAGGGCAAGTAGACTCAATCGAAAAAGCCCTGATGAAGGAAAATCTAAACAGATTCGAATCCAGAGTCATCAAAAAAGACAAATGCTCTGACGAAGAGAATTCTGGGCAAAGAAACTATGATAAGGGAAAACTCTGAATTCAGAGTCATCAAAGATCTGAGCAAATTGAATTGATGTGGATGGACTCCATCGAAGGAGCTGAATCAGAGCCATTCAGAGGAGGCAATCAGAGCCATTCGAAGGAGCTGAATCAAAGCCATTCGAAGGAGCTGAATTAGAGCCATTTGAAGGAGGCAATCAGAGCCATTCAAAGGAGCTGAATCAAAGCCATTCGAAGGAAGCAATCAGAGCCATTCGAAGGAGCAATCAAAGTCATTCGAAGGAGGGCATTCTAAATTCAAATGTCCAGGTTCATTCAAATTCAAAAAGGGACAAGAAACCATGTCTTTGGAAACGTTTCAAAATGGTATTCATGGCCTTAAAACATCAACTTAATGGTTGTTTATTCCTTGGCCCTCTTGTCCCCTCCATCCCCTCTATATAAGAAGCACACTAGCAAGCTCCAAACACGTCTAGAGACAGCCTGAAAGAGTCACACGAAATTGCAAACACATTCCTGGAGGTCTCCTGAAGTTTCTCCAATCATCACCAGCCCCTAAGCAAGCACACGTCCAGAAGTTCCAATTCGAAGCTTCCAACTGTTGGTAAGAATGGGCAAGAGATCATACTTTACATTTGAATGATATATTAACATTTGTATTGAATTTTATTTGTATTCAAGATTAAGGATCTGGGTTTGACACCCAGGTTTGTATTTTGCTTTGTTTCTAACACTTGCTGCAGATCTAGCCTGAACAGACCAAACGCGCGTAGGATCGAAGGGCCTGGGTTCAATATCCAGGTCCTGCACCTTCGTTTTTCCAACGTGTTGTACCCCATAATTTTCTCTCTCATTTTATTCAACACATTCCCATTGAGGTCCCCAAGGATGCCCAAGAATTGACCAGACAGGTTCTCTTCCTAAGGCAATGAACCTTCAACTAGGGTTTCACTTTTCATCAAGATGTTTGAGCTTCAAAGGCCTCAAATTATTTCCATGGTCCTAATATGTCCCCAAGACTATCGATGCCATGTTTCATGCCTTGCACAAGAAGTTTGCTCAGTCAACTACTCAAATGCCTGAAAATCAACAATATTAGGTCAAAAGTCAACTGTGACCCACACACAGTCAAACTTCAAGATTTTTGGTCAAATTTAACATTTAGAAGTGATATCCATCATTTGATCAAGGTTTGATCATGATTCCACAAGGAATGCTCCTAATTCATCAAAACTGAAAAGTTGCTAAATTAGGGTTCCTTTTGGAAAAGTCAACCAAACTTTGACCAGGCATAACTTTCTCATACTTTACCATAAACTTCTCATCTAAGGCTCATTTTTAAGAGAATCCAATTCCCCACAACTCCTCTTCAGCCCTCAAGTTCAAGAGATGCACTCATGAAAAGATATAAATTCAGACATTATAGGTCCTTTTCAAAAGTCAACAAAAACACCTTTTGGGTCAAAGCTTCTTACATAAACATGGAAGATCCAAATGAAATGAAACCAAAGAGGTTGATTAGGGTACATCCTAAGATTTCTAAAAAGTTAAAGAACACCCTCTTCGGGTCAAAATTGAGAGAGATATGCATTGTCAAAGTTGGTCAATTTTTGAAAATTGCATGAAGTCAACAATGCCCAAGTTTGAATTTTTCCACATGGGCCTATCTTTTACAGTTTGGAACTTGCTCCTAACATGGTCCACGACCCATAAAACCCTCCATGAATTATTTTCTTATTTATATGATTTATTTTGATTTTAATCATTTAAAAATTAAATTAAATTAAATAAATAATGTAGATTTGTTTTGATATGATTTTTTGCATTGAATGATGGATCATATATGCTGTCAATAGCCAAAGAAATCGTGCAAGGCCAAATGGACACAAAATATCCACATATGGCAACTTTTCAAGATTTGATTTTTTCTTAAAACCATGTGTTGTACCCCAAAATTTGCCCTTTCATTCATCAAGACTTTTCTCACAAGATTTCTTTGACTCAAGACTGGATTAG
Source organism: Vicia faba (assembly GCA_948472305.1). NCBI lineage: Eukaryota > Viridiplantae > Streptophyta > Magnoliopsida > Fabales > Fabaceae > Vicia > Vicia faba. The sequence goes on along the minus strand of OX451741.1, from coordinate 930,184,531 downwards.
GGTTTGGTCAGCTCAAGACATCAAATCATACACTAATGATCCAAAATTAGGGTTTGAGGTTAAACAAGGATTTTTGGACTATCAATGCTTCATGTGACTTTCAAACATCATTATGGATCCCTAAGATCACTCATGACAAATTTCAAGCCTTGAACCACATTTTTGGTCAGTCAATTGGACAATTACCTAAAAATCAACTATATTGGGGGAAAAGTCAACCATGGCCAATTTAAAGTCAAACTTCATAGTTTTTGATCCACATCAACATTTTAAGCTTATATGTATCATTTGGTCAAATCTGGATCACAATTCGTCAAGAAATTTGACTAAATCACCAAAAGGGAAAAATGGTCAAAATTAGGGTTTTGACTGAGGAAGGGTAATTTCTGATTTTTAACCTAGCAAATGACCAATTGAGTTAAGGCATGATTTCAAGTATTCAATTGCATCATCTTGACCTTATTACATGGCTCAAAACATTTCAATTTCATTGGATTGACAAATGAAATTTGCAGTCAACTGATCAAAAGGAAATTGTACACTGAAAAGTCAAACTTTGACTTTTTGGTCAAAATCAAGTGTCAAGGGTCATAATTCATGAAAACATTTCAAAGTGTGAAACTTGTTCATCAAGAAATCCAAATTTGAAGATTAGGGTTTAAATTTGAAAATTTTCTTAACTTAGAAATTTTCTAAGTATAGAAAATTTCTTATTTTTTCTCAACTTTAGGCAATTTTTTCACCATGATGCATAATGATTCAAAGAAAATTCCCAACATGAAAGTTGTAGACCTACATGAAATCTACAACTTTTCTTCACACACTTTTCCCTAAAGATGCTTGGATCTCAAGATATAAATTTATGAATACATGCTCAAGAACTAAATAACTTAGTGAAATTTTGCCCTAATTTAGGCAGGTTTTGGACCCAACTTCATGGCAATTTTCACCTAGTTCCAAGAGGTATCTTTAAATGAATTTGAAATATGAGTTATAGAGCACATTGCAAGTTTTCCAAAATGTCCAATAACTCCTCAAGATCATTTTTTAGTATGGAGAATCGAAGAGATGAAGTTGGCATTTTCTCACTTTTTGTCCAAGCCATTTCATGAAGAACAAAGTTCCAATCAGTACCTATGCTGCCTAATCCGTGCTTTGCAGGTCCCAAACTTGTTCCTTACTCCTTAGTTTAATGCTTACTCAGTTGAAAAAGATCGGATCCAAGCCCTAGAGCCATTACCCAAGTTGTAATTCCATAAATGGCATAAAGTGACCATTGCCATTTTGAAAAAGCTCAACTTTTTTGCCACTTTCCAATTCTTGAGCATTGCACCTGTCTCCATTGCATATACAAATCTTACAGGCCTAAAGCAAGTTGTACAAGTATATACCAACCCTAAGAAAGCAAGTACAAGCATGGCAATCCTTGTCCCTTCACTTTGCTTCAAAAGCAAGAAAGGTTGCCAAAAGGCTAGAACTAGCACATCTGTTGGAGGGTTGACATGAAACTGATTTTATACTAATATACAAACATAATACAACACAAGACACGATTAGTTAAGGCCTGAAACACTCCCAAGCTCAAAAACACTAGAAAACTGTCAAGACTTGCAGTTTTGGCATAAGCATACCAATCTTCCATTTGGCCCGTGCTTTTCAAGTCTTGATCATTAAAACATCTTACATACTTAATATATAACCAACCCATGACTTCATCCCTGTACTGTAACCCCTTCTCCATCATCTTCCATTTTTGTTTTCAAAGCTTGCAGGTTGACTTGGCCGAGGAGTTTCAGGCACTTTCAGAGCAAGGCAAGGGTGGGAATACATTCAGAGAAGTTCAAGGAAGCTCAAGCAAGCATCAGGCCTCCATCAAACTCACTTCAGTTCCATCCATGATTTCAACTGAAGGAGGTAAAATCTCAACTTCTATCTCCTTTTACAGGCAACCACTGGCCACGATTTGTGAATAAATAATGTAGCCCTCATTGCAACGAAATTGTACATATCTTTATCTTACATTTATTTGGCCTGGGTTGAGAGAATTTAGAACTTGAAGTTTCTGAAAAATTTAGGTTTAAATTTAGGGATTTTAAAATCATCTATGATCTTTGATTGATAGATTACATAACTTATATGGTTAGAATCATGAGATCAAATACTACAACTTTCATGTTATGAGTTTTCATTTTCATGGAAGAATGAGAGAGTTAAAGGACATCTGGCCAAGCTTGAGGAAGAAGACGAAGTACAGGGAAATGACTTGTTTCATGTTATATTATTTTCGTTTCTCTTAAAACAATGGATGTATAAACACCCCAGTAGCAAAGTAGCGCACTGGTGAGACCCATGTCCTGGGTTCGAACCTGGGCGCTACTTTTGTTTTTCACACATTTTCCAATTTTTTTTAGTTTTGGCTTTTTGCCGGTTTGGGCCTCCATGTTGGGCTTAGCTATTTTTTCTAGCTTTCACCTTTTGATTATTCAATACACCCCCTGTGCCCAACCTTTTTTATATTTTTATTTTATTTATTTTATTTTCATTTTAATATATTAAATATTTCTTTGATGCATAAAAATCCCAAAAAATGTAAATTTCATACTATTGCATTTTTATTTTATTTTTGTTTACTTTTCACATAAAAATATATTTTATTTGTAATATATATCATGTATTTTCTTAATAAACTTGTAAAATATAATTAAATATATTTAGTTTAATTTATTTATTTCCTTTTCATCCCATACTCATACATATTTATTTTTGCATATATAAAAAAAACTTTATATTTTTATATACAATATTATTTATTATTTTAATATAAAAAATATATAAAAAATAATACATATGAACTTCATTTTCTTTTAAAATAGAAATTAGGGTTAAGCCTCCCTTCTAAAAAACTAATTTTTTTTCCTTATAATTTTAGGTTTAGATTAAAATTTCTTTTACATAAAAACAAAACAAAAAAAATCTTTTCTTACATGTACATTATATTGTATCTTTAAATATTGTATTTTATTTATTCTAATTTGTACAAATTCGATTTGGTTGTAATAATTTATTTAGGTTAACATTCTTGCAAATCCCCATTTAAATTTGTATTCCCCCTCCCATAAAATTGTTGTAATAGCTTAGTAATATTTACATTACGCAATTTACTTCTTTTCATGCCATGATTAGTAATTAGGGTTTGTATCGTAAAATCAAAACAAAGAAAAATAGAAAACCCTAAATATAAGACAAAATCAAAGCATGAAAATGATACACTTGCACACAAGCATCCTTAGGGCTTCTCCACTTGGTTTCCTTATACAAAAAATGGCCATATTACGCATGCGAAGTATCTTGGCAAAATAAACAAGTATAAGATCATAGTCCCTCGATGACGCTATTCAATGTTGCCTTACAAAAATGATCTTGGTCCCTCAAAAAATGCTAAGATACTTTGCAATATTGCTAATCATGGTTATACGATGACCCACGCCCGTCCCATTTACATCCAAAGATAGGGTTGCTTACCAAATCAATGGTAAGACAACAATGTCAAAGGAATAGAAAATGCACAAGAAAGACATTTGAGTAGGTAGATTACTTATAGTTACTTTCTCTATTTCAAACAACTATCCTTGCTACTTTCAAAACAAACACACACATTTCCAAACATTTTTTTCAAACATTGAAAACATTTTCAAAAAGAAAAACATCTTTGTATACATTCTTACGAACGAGAATCATTACAAAGATTGCCAAAACAATGGCCTCTTTTATATAATACTTTCAAAACCACACCAAACACAATTTCGAACAACAAAAGCAAGTGATCTAAGCAAGTAACTAAGAGCCCATGGAAAACCATGGATGAAAAGGGTGCTAATACCTTCCCTTTTCATAATCTACCCACCGAACTCAAGAAAACATCTCAAAGGTCTTTCCTGTGCTTTTTCACCTTTCCTTTTGGATAAAAGAAAAGTCGGTGGCGACTCTTGCTAACCGTAACATTTGTGAACATAAACGCAAAACCTCAAGTCAGTTCTCCCACTGCATCACAGAACTGGAGACTATGCTGGGGAAAATTATAAAGTGGGGTTACCTTAGGGCTAGATCACATTTATTTTCTTACATTGTTTGACTTGTTTGCTTTACATTATGATTCTTTGTTTGGGTTTGAATCCTCCACCCGGATTTGGGAAACATTATAGGTAAATAGAAAAACATTGTGGAAACTATGCGGGGTATACTCACATGGTCTAAGAAATAGCTATGTTAGTGTGACATATTTGTGGGTACCGGTAGCCTTTGAGTTAATCAAAGAGAATACGGGGCCGCTGAGTGATGTCATGAAGCACTAATGAACTTCTAGAATCCTTTACTTGACCAACTTGGCCTTTAGGATGTAGTGAGATGACCGGCTTGGGTGCAGTCCGAAGTTGGTAGATACTCGATACTACACTCATTAAGGGTTGGTTTCTTGGGATATTTCGGTCGCCATTAAAGAGGCTTGAGCTGAAACAATGACCAAGGAAACAGTCCAGTGATATTGAGCTCCTTAGAACCCGATTACTATTATTAGGACAGGTTAAGCCAACTAAACTTCAAGAGGGTACTTACCTATAAAACCCCATGCAAGCCTAAACTAAGAACTTATTTGATTTGCTTGTATATGCATACTTGTACATAATATCATGGACATCATGAACATCATATGCATCCACTAACCATTTCAAGGATTTTGGAGATTCATCTTTGTTCTTGTTTTGTAGGATATGGATTCAGTTTGCAGGAAAACTATCCAAATCAACCTTGTAAGAGTTCCTCCACAACTCAAGGAGCTAGCTGCAAGGATCCATGAGAACTCTCCATTCACTGAGAGGCATGGTCGTCTACTCAACTTGGTCACCTCCAACACAGAGGAGGATGTGATGAAAGTGCTCTTCCAGTTCTTTGATCCTTTGCATCATTGCTTCACATTTCCTGACTATCAACTTGTGCCTACTTTGGAAGAATTCTCTTAACTCTTGAGGATTCCTATTCTCAATCAACTACCTTTCAATGGTACGGAAAGAGATCCAAAGCCAGAAGAGATTGCTCAAGCTCTGCACTTGCACTCATTTGATGTCACAACTCATTGGGAAACTATAAGTGGTGTTAAAGGCTTCTTAGAAAAGTTTCTATTTGAGAAGGCTCAAAGATGTTGGAATTCCCTAGACTTGCAAGCTTTTGAGGAGATTGTGGATCTTCTTATCTATGGGATGGTCTTTTTTCCCAATCCTGACCAACTCATAGATGTGAGTGCCGTCAAAATCTTCATGTCACGCAATCCAGTGCCTGCATTACTAGGGGATATCCTGCACTCTTTTCACACTCGTACAATGAGGAAAAGTGGTGTCCTTATGTGTTGCACTCCCCTCTTGGAAACATGGTTTATTTCTCATCTTCCCCAATCAGTCTTAAAGAATGAGCAAGGATTAAGGTGGTCACAAAGGTTAATGACGTTCAAACATTCAGATATTCATTGGTGCTCTCAATCCAAAGAGAATGTTATCTTTGTTGACTGTTGTGCGGAATTCCCTAATGTCACTTTACTTGGCATTCGGGGAGGCATCACCTACAACCCATGTTTAGCTTTAAGACAATTTGGTTATTCCCGAAAGGATGGCCCACATGAGATGCTGATTCAAGGCTTGGTATTCGACTACGACAACGACGATTAAGGACTTCGCCAGAGATTCATCCGAGCATGGAGGATGCTAAACAAGGTGGATAGCAAGACTTTGGGACACAAGAATTCCATCCCTCTTGAGCCTTACCACAAGTGGGTACGAACCTGCACTCAAAGTCTTATAATGCCTTATCCTTCCATTCTCCCGGTGATTATTGAGCATGTTAAGGAAGGAGAAGTTGCATACACTATCCTACATCCTGACATGCCCACATCTCTTGAAGACATACAAAGGGATTCAATACAACTCAAAGGAGAGCGAGATACTTTCGAAGCCCAATTCTATGCAAGAGAGAAGAAGGTTTTGGAACTCACTAGGCTACATAAAGAGCAGACTCTAAATGCCTACATCGCACCAAAGAGCATGCGCACTACTTTTTTTATCTTAGAGTGTTGTATTATTTTGCCCAAGGGGAATTGATGTATACATATCATTCATCATGACATAAACATGTCTTTTGCAACGAGTTTCCTCATCTCTCTACAGTTTATTTCAGTAAGATGGATCTCGAACAGACGGTCAAAGATCTTCAAGCTCAAAACATGCAGTTTCAATAGTTACTCACAACCCTGGCCAAAGGGCAAGAAGAGCTGAAGACTCTGTTGGCAAAAGAGAAAAAGAAGAAAGAGAAGAAACCAACTGGTGTTGTAATCATGGGGAGAAGGTTTCAAGGACAAACTAGAAGAACCTTGAATTTCGTAGCAACATCTGATGAAGGGGGAGGGAAAGGAAAAGAAACAACAGTTCCGTCAGAATCTGAAGAGGAGGAAGAAGAGGAAGACTACTCTGAGGAACAGTACCCTCTGGCTGATGATAAGTACAGACATCTTGAAGAGCGTTTGAGCGCTATAGAAATACAAAGGGTACCAGGTCTAGACTTTGAAGAATTGGGGCTAGTGTCGGGAATTGTGATCCCACCAAAGTTCAAAGTGCCGTTGTTTGCAAAATATGATGGGGTGTCATGTCCTAAAATGCACCTCCGATCATACGTGAGAAAGATTCATCCGCACTCTGCCAATAAAGACTTGTGGGTCCATTTTTTCCAAGATAGTTTATCTGAAACACAACTCGATTGGTTTTACCAATTAGAAAGGGCCGACGTCCACAACTGGGAAGATCTTGCCGCAACTTTCTATAAACAATACCAGTATAATGCATATTTGGCGCCTACCCGTACTCAACTTCAGAGTATGGCTATGGCTTCAAATGAGGGTTTCAAAGATTACACGCAGAAATGGAGAGATCTAGCTGGGAGTGTGCAACCCCCTATGTCTGAAAGGGAGTTGGTGGATATGTTCTTACGCACTCTATCGGGCCCTTTCTTCAATCATTTGATTGGGAGCTCTTCTGTTGGGTTTACTGAGTTAATATTTACTGGAGAGAGGGTGGAAGCTGGCATAAAAAGTGGAAAGATTCAGAAGGATTCGTCTGCCTCTATAGTTGTGAGAAATCCTTTCACCGGAAAGAAGGAGGTATATGTTGTTTATCCACAAAGGAACCAAGGGAGAGTTGAGCGCCGACCAATGGTAGGGGCCATTATGATTCCGAAGCCTACATCTGATCAACCAAGAAGTAACCAACCGAGGGTGGAAAGGCCAGTCCGGCAATTCACCAGAATTAATATGACTCTAGCCCAGGTCTTACCACATCTTCTGAAATCTAATCTAGCAACTTTAAAAGAAGCTCCAAAGAATCCCAACACGGTGTCCCCTCATTATCACCCAAATTCCAGATGTGCATATCATTCTGAAAGTCTGGGTCACGACACTAACAACTGTTGGGCCTTGAAAAACAAAATTCAAGACCTTATAGATGCAAAAGAGATTGAGTTTGATACGCCCGAGAAACCAAACGTAATTTCCGCTCCTATGCCTAGGCATGGTCACAACGCCAATGCTATCGAAGAAGATTTGTTTGTCACCACAGTGGATGAACTCTTAACTCCGCTCCCAATCATTAAGATAAACTTGTTGAAAGTTGGTATATTCCCAGGTTTTAATGAAGACTGCCATCTTTGCTTATCTTCACCAATTTTTTGCCCTCTGTTGAAGACGGGCATTCAACGCTTGATAGACAATCAAGAGATTTTGTTTGAAAATGCTCCTGTTTCACCTGTTCCTGTTGAAGATGTTTCAATCATAACCATCTCCGCCAATCCTTCCAGGGTCCCCAAAAGACCCGTTAGGATTACATCGGTTCCAAAAACTACTCCTCTTATAATCACAATGCCCAGGCCAGTCCCGTATGAATCAGATAAAATAGTACCGTGGAATTACGGTGGAGACATCTACTACCATGGTATCAAACAAGATGGGTTGACCACCAAAGAAGAAGACTCCTACATTAGCAATATTTCCAGAACCAGTAAGATTACCCGTAGCTGTAGAATCTTCTCTCCATAAATTGCCCCTCCAAAGGCAGTTTTTAGACCCGTGGCTGTTCCAAAGGTTACCTCCGTACCTATAATCATATCTGCAAGTGCTCCTACTGGAAAACACGACACAACCCATGTTGTTATCTCTACCAACACTTTTACTGCTGAAATTCGAGGAAAAAGTATTCAATAAGAGCCTGTCCGGATGAAGGCTCAACCACTAACTATCCCCGAAACCTCCAAGAAGGAAATGGAGGAGATCCTGAGGATAATAAAGAAGAGTGACTATGATGTGGTTGAACAGTTGGGGCAAACTCCCTCCAAAATATCCATGCTAGCATTGTTGCTGTATTCTGAGGCACATGCGAAAGCTCTGGTGAAGTTTCTGAAGACAGCCCATGTGCCACAAGAGACGTCTGCTGACCAATTCCAAGATTGTGTGACCAGTCTGACAGTGGATAACGGCCTAGGCTTCTCTGATGCTGATTTGACACCAAGAGGGAGAAAGAACAACGAGGCATTACATGTCTCTGTGGAGTGTAGAGGAACAACTCTGGCTCACGTCTTGGTGGACACTGGCTCATCTTTAAATATTTTACCGAAGAAAGCTCTCGACAGATTGGACTACGAAGGGCTGACATTGAAACCCAGTAACATATTTGCGAGAGCATTTGATGGCTCAAAGAGGATGGTCCACGGGGAGGTGGACATCCCCATAAAGGTGGGAACTCAGACTTTCAACTTAACCTTCTATGTAAAGGACATCCGCCCCTCTTACTCCTGTCTGCTAGGACAGCCCTGGATCCATAATGTCGGTGTTGTGACCTATACACTACACCAGATGCTAAAATAGCCGGTCCATGGAAAGATTATCACTGTCCACAGAGAAGAAGAGTACATGATTAGCCACCTAAATTCTTTCTGGTATGTGGAGTTGGATGGCGAGTTCATTGAAACTCCTTTTCAACATTTCGAAGAAGTCTCTCAAGAGGTAGCGGTAACCAAGACGGCATCCCAGATCCCCAAGATCACAAGACCTCCGCTTCGGATTTCATATCTAAAGGACGCCAAGGCAGTAGTAGAGGAGGGCGGATGCACCATCTGGGTGCAGCTTCCAGACATTCCGTATAAATCTGACAAGTTTGGCTTAGGGTTTACTTCAAATGCTCAGAAGGTTGTGCGTCGTGCCCGTGCTGGAGGGCCACCTCTAAAGATTAGCAACCGAGAGGTCAACGCAGTGGAAGATGGTGAAGAAGATGGCATCTTGGAGGATTGGATATTTCCTACTGTCAACGGAGGACTTCGCAATTGGGAAGTCAGATACTTTGTCCCAATAACTTTCATCTCTCAGTAATTTATCTTTTACATTTCTGTTGGACTTGTAATATTTACAAATAATTCGCACATTTAAAACCTTGTGTCTTACCCGAGGCACAATGGTCCATTTATAAGGGTTTTTATTTCATCTTCATATGACATTCAATGAATCATGGACGTTTTTTCACATACAAACCTTTTGTGCTCATTGTCTTTCTTTTACATTTTATTGTTTAAAGATGGCTATACCCTTACACACACCCACACTCACAAATGCAGGTACCCCTCCGTTCCGGATCCCATGGGTAACGATACTGCTATGGCCTTTAGTGACTCTGAAGATCTAATCTACCAAGCCGAAGACGAAGGTGAGGAAGATTTTGAAGTACTAGGGGAATTGGCCAGACTACTACAACAAGAGGAAAGAGTTATTCAGCCTCATGAGGAACCGTTGGATACAATCAACTTGGGTACCGAGGAAGATAAAAAAGAAATAAAGGTGGGTGCCAATCTAGAGCCTAGTGTCAAGGAGCGTCTAATTCAGCTATTGCATGATTATGTTGAGATCTTTTCCTGGTCACACGAAGACATGCCAAGACTTGATACAGACATCGTGGTACATCGTCTTCCCACCAGAGAAGACTGTCCACCAGTAAAACAAAAAGTCCGCCGAATGAGACCTGACATGTCAGAGAAGATCAAAGCAGAAGTCATGAAACAATTCAATGCTAGATTCTTGGCTGTCACTTCCTACCCTCAATGGGTTGCCAACATTGTTCTCGTGCCTAAAAAGGACGGCAAAGTACGGATGTGCGTGGATTATAGAGATTTAAATAGGGCCATCCCTAAAGATGATTTTCCACTCCCCCACATCGATATCCTGGTTGACAATAAGGCCCAGCACAAAGTGTTTTCCTTCATGGACGGATTCTCAGGTTATAACCATATCAAAATGGCACCTGAGGACATGGATAAAACTACATTTGTCATACAGTGGGGCACGTTCTGCTACAAAGTGATGCCATTCGGACTGAAGAATGTTGGGGCAACCTATCAACATGCCATGGTAGCTTTGTTTCATGATATGATACATCATGAGATAGAGGTTTATGTAGATGACATGATAGCCCGATCACAAACTGAAGAGGAGCACCTTGATCATTTGCAGAAGTTGTTTGAGAGATTGAAAGAGTACAAGCTAAGGTTGAATCCAAACAAGTGCACATTCGGAGTGCGGTCCGGTAAACTCCTAGGTTTTGTTGTCAGCAACAAAGGCATCAAGGTTGATCCTGCCAAGGTTAAAGTGATACAAGAAATTCCTGCTCCTCGTACTGAGAAGGAGGTCAGAGGATTCTTGGGACGCCTGAACTATATTTCCAGATTCATTTCTCACCCGATAGCTACTTATGAGCCAATCTTCAAACTATTGAAGAAAGATCAAGTAGTCAGATGGAATAATGAATGCCAGATTGCTTTTGACAAGACCAAAGAGTACCTACAAGAGCCTCCTATTTTGATGCCACCAGTCGAGGGAAGACCACTGATCATGTATCTGAACGTTTTAGAGAACTCAATGGGGTGTGTATTGGGGCAGCATGACGAGTCTGGCCGAAAAGAGCACGTTATTTACTACCTGAGCAAAAAGTTTACCGACTGTGAAACCAGATATTCACTGCTCGAGAAAACTTGTTGCGCTCTGGCATGGGCTGCTCGCCGGCTAAGACAGTATATGTTGACCCATACTACCTTGTTGATATCTAAGATGGATCCGATAAAGTACATCTTTGAAAAGCCTGCTCTGTCTGGGAGGATAGCTAGATGGCAGATGATCTTAACATAATATGACATACAGTACACTACCCATAAAGCTATAAAGGGCAGTGTGCTAGCTGGTCATCTTGCTCATCAAGCTGTAGAAGACTATCAATCCATGAAATTTGAATTCCCGGATGAAGACATCATGACATTAGACAACTGTGAAGAAGTCAGGCCATATGACGGACCTAAACAAGGATCCCGATGGACCCTGTTCTTTTATGGGGCATCCAATGCACTTGGTAATGGTATCGGCGCTGTACTCATATCTCCGGAAGGGTGTCACACTCCATTTACTGCCAGACTTTGCTTCAACTGTACGAACAACATGGCAGAATACGAAGCATGCATCTTTGGTCTCAAGGTTGCCATAGACTTGGGAATCAAATCTTTAGTTGTGTTTAGAGATTCAGCTTTAGTCGTCAGTCAAATCAAAGGAGAATGGGACACTAAGCACCCAAACCTTATCCCTTACAAAGAACATGTTTTGACATTGCTACCACATTTTGAGCAGATTACCTTCGAACATTTCCCGTGAGAAGAAAATCAGCTAGCAGATGCCCTAGCCACAATGTCATCTATGTTTAAACTTAATTGGGATAACGAGGTTCCCCAGATCACCATCGAACGAATGGATGAACCAGCACATTGTCACGAGATTAATGCTGAAGATGTAGTGGACCAGCCTTGGTTTCATGAAGTCAAGAGGTATCTCGAGGCTCAAGAATATCCGGAAGGAGCTTCAATCAATGATAAGAAGTTCTTAAGGAGATTCTTTGCTAAGTTCTTCTTGAGTAATGGCATCCTGTACAAACGCAATCATGACTCCATTCTGCTACGGTGTATGGATAAGATTGAGGCAGAAAAGATCATGGCTGAATTACATGAAGGTACCTTTGGCACTCACTCCAGTGGGCATACGATGGCGAAGAAAATCCTACGGGCAGGCTATTATTGGTCTACCATGGAAGCAGACTGCTATCAACACTCTCGAACCTGTCATAAGTATCAAATTTATGCGGACAAGGTGCACGTACCTCCGGTTCCTCTGAATGTCTTGACGGCTCCTTAGCCCTTTGCTATGTGGGGAATCGACATGATTGGAGAGATCAAGCCTACAACCTCCAATGTACACCGCTTCATTCTAGTGACCATTGACTATTTTACAAAATGGGTCGAAGCAGCTTCCTTTGCATCTGTTACTAAGAATGTTTTTGCCCGCTTCATCAAACAAAATCTCATTTGCCGGTATGGTATCCCAGAAAGGATCATCACTGATAATGGTATAAACCTTAACAATACTATGATCACCGCCTTGTGCGAGTAGTTCAAGATTCAGCATCACAATTCATCCCCCTATTGGCCAAAGATGAATGGTGTCGTTGAAGCTGCAAATAAAAACATTAAAAAGATCATACAGAAAGTGACAGTCACCTACAAGGAATGGCATGAGATGCTACCATTTTCTCTCCACGGGTATCGTACCACGGCTCGCACATCAACTGGGGCAACACCATATTCTTTGGTTTATGGCATGGATGCTGTCTTGCCTATTGAGGTTCATATCCCCTCTTTGAGAATTATGAAGGATGCAGGTTTAAGTGAGGACGATTGGATCCAGACTCGACTTGATCAAATGAACTTAATTGATGAAAAGAGACTTACTATTGTTTGCCATGGTCAGATGTATCAAAAACAGATGATCAAGGCTTTCAACAAAAAAGTCAGATGCCAAGTATATCAAGTTGGAGATCTAGTGATCAAACGCATTATCTTACCACAAAGTGATCCCAGGGGAAAATGGACTCCTACCTATGAAGGACCATTTGTAATCAAGAGCATATTCTCCGGTGGGGCAATGATCTTAACCACCATGGACGGCGACGACCTGCCACACCCTGCGAGCACAGACATAGTCAAAAGATACTACGCATAAGAGACCCGCTAGGTTGACACACCTACGCAAAAAGGGGCATCCCGACGAACCAAAAGGTTCAGGCAAAATTTAGGGATAAAATATAAAAATCTGTACACCCGGCAAGTTGAAAACCCGAAAGGGTGACTTGGGCAAAAAGGGGTTTCCCGGTGGACTGAAAACCCGAAAGGGCGGTCCAGGCAAAAGTTAGGGAATTAAAGCGTATGACTATGTCCCGTCGGATCACTTTGCGGACAACACCTGACTTCCACTAACAAACTCGGAGTTTCTGATCAATCCAATCATCTTCGGACGAAGCAACAAATAGACAAGATATTCAGAGATACGAAGGTCATACTATCTTTCTTTGTATAAAGTTTTTCTTGCTTTTTTATGGCATCATTCTCTTACTAGAATGATTGTCTCCTTTGTATAAATACTTATTCAAAGTTAAATACAAAGATATCTCTTTAAAGTACAGAAAACTATTTGTCTTTTTTCTTTACACTTGTGTTATTTGCAAAAACGTCCAATGATTCATTAATGAACATATGCATTTGAACATAAATACTGTTTACAAATAAACAAAATGAAAAAGACAATTACTGACAGGTTGAAAGAATAGGAAAACGTCTTTAGGCTATTCCATAAGCAATCCCCACAGTACGTCATTTAAATCCCCAGCGGAACTAAAATTTCAAATTATTAATCCCCAGTAGAAGTCGTAAAAATTCTCTAGATTCTTCAAGCAGATCTTGCAGGCAGTACATGACATTGCCCTCACAACAAAATTTACTTCTCTTAGCAAAGAGTTCATCAGTATTTCAATCTCTAGACTTTGGAAATTCAACATATCCTCATCAACATTCAAGGATTTATTTTCCTCAATCAGACAGCAATACAGCAAATCAGCTTACATACAGATACATTACATCCATATATCATAAACATTGATAAAACGAATACATTGCATCATACAACATAACTTTGTGTTTCCGCTAACATTCTACCTTTTTCAGGATAAGATTAACAGCTACCATTAACAATATGCAATCATGATACAGTTCAGATACGCTTCAGACACGGATGCCATTCTGGTACTCATTCAGATTCAACTATCAAATACAGTTCAGATACGCTCCAGACACGGATGCCATTCTGGTACTCATTCAGATTCAACTATCATATACAATTCGGATACGCTCCAGACACGGATTCCATTCTGATAATCATTCAAGGTTTCAAGTCCAGATACAGTTCAGATACGCTCCAAATACGGATGCCATTCTGATACTCATTCAAGGTTTCAAGTCCAGATACAGTTCAGATACGCTCCAAATACGGATTCCATCCTGATACTCATTCAGTTCAACTTTCAAATACGGTACAAATACGCTCCAGACATGGAAGCCATTCCGATACCCATTCAGATACAATATGGATATGCTCCAGACAAGGACGCCATTCTGATGCTCGTTCTTTCAGCTTACAATTTACAATTCAACAGACATTCTTGGATGGCATCTACAAGCCCATCTCTAACAAGATTCAATCACTTCTCCAAATGGTATCTTTAAGCCCATTCCCTCAACTACACATTGTTGAGTGCAAATTTCTGGGCACTCTAGTGTCCAATCATCTTTCACCTTCGAGTCACGAATGGCAAAACTCGCCAATCTAACTCTTCAGGTTTAAGAAGATTGAACAGTGGCAACTGTTGTACCCAAAAATTTACCCTTTCATTTATCAAGACTTTTCTCACAAAATTTCTTTGACTCAAGACTGGATTAGGGTTTGGTCAGCTCAAGACATCTCGTCATACACTGATGACCCAAAATTAGGGTTTGAGGTTGCACAAGGATTTTTGGACTATAAATGCCTCATGTGACTTTCAAACAACATTATGGACCCCTAAGATCACTCATGACAAATTTCAAGCCTTGAACCACATTTTTGGTCAGTCAATTGGACAGTTGACCTAAAAATCAACTATATTAGGGAAAAAGTCAACCATTGCCAATTTACAGTCAAACTTATTACATGGCCAATTGCATCATCTTTACCTTATTACATGGCTCAAAACATTTCAATTTCATTGGATTGACAGATGAAATTTGCAGTCAACTGATCAAAAGGCAACTATACACTGAAAAGTCAAACTTTGACTTTTTGGTCAAAATCAAGTGTCAAGGGTCATAATTCATCAAAACATGTCAAAGTGTGAAACTTGTTCATCAAGAAATCCAAATTTTAAGATTAGGGTTTAAATTTGAAAATTTTCTTAACTTAGAAATTTTCTAAGTATAGAAAATTTCTTATTTTTTCTCAACTTTAGGCCATTTTTTCACCATGATGCATAATGATTCAAAGAAAATTCCCAACATGAAAGTTGTAGACCTCCATGAAATCTACAAATTTTCTTCACACAATTTTCCCTAAAGATGCTTGGATCTCAAGATATAAATTTATGAATACATGCTCATGAACTAAATAACTTAGTGAAATTTTGCCCTAATTTAGGCAGGTTGTGGACCAAACTTCATGGCAATTTTTCACCTAGTTCCAAGAGGTATCTTGAAATTCATTTCAAATATGAGTTACAGATCACATTGCAAGCTTTCCAAAATGTCCAATAACTCCTCAAGATCATTGTTGAGTAGGGAGAATCGAAGAGATGAAGTTGGCATTTTCTCACTTTTTGTCCAAGCCATTTCATGGAGAACAAAGTTCCAATCAGTACCTATGCTGCCTAATCCATGCTTTACAGGTCCCAAACTTGTTCCTTACTCCTTAATTTAATGCTTACTCAGTTGACAAAGCTTGGATCCAAGCCCTAGAGCCATTACCCAAGTTGTAATTCCATAAATGGCATAAAGTGACCATTGCCATTTTGAAAAAGCTCAGCTTTTGCCACTTTCCAATTGTTGAGCATTGCACCTGTATCCATTGCATATACAAATATTACAGGCCTAAATCAAGTTGTACAAGTATATACCAACCCTAAGAAAGTAAGTACAAGCATGGCAAGCCTTGTCCCTTCACTTTGCTTCAAAAGCAAGAAAGGTTGCCAAAAGGCTAGAACTAGCACATCTGTTGGAGGGTTGACATGAAACTTATTCTATACTAATATACAAACATAATACAACACAAGACACGATTAGTTAAGGCCTGAAACACTCCAAATCTCAAAAATAACAGAAAACTGTCAAGACTTGTAGTTTTGGCATAAGCATACCAATCTTCCATTTGGCCCGTGCGTTTCAAGTCTTGATCATTAAAACATCTTACATACTTGATATCTAACCAATCCAGACCTTCATCCCTATACTGTAACCCCTTCTCCATCATCTTCCATTTTTGTTTTCAAAGCTTGCAGGTTGACTTAACCAAGGAGTTTCAGGCACTTTCAGAGCAAGGCAAGGGTGGGAATACATTCAGGGAAGTTCAAGGAAGCTCAAGCAAACATCAGGCCTCCATCAAACTCACTCCAGTTCCATCCATGATTTCAACTGAAGGAGGTAAAATCTCAACTTCTATCTCCTTGTACATGAAACCATTGGTCACGATTTGTGAATAAATAATGTAGCCCTCATTGCAACGAAACTATACATATCTTTATCTTACATTTATTTGGCCTGGGTTGAGAGAATTTTGAACTTGAAGTTTCTAAAAAATTTAGGTTTAAATTTAGGGCTTTTAAAATTCTCTCTGATCTTTGATTGTTATATTACATAACTTATATGGTTAGAATCGTGAGATCAAATACTATAACTTTCATGTTATGAGTTTTCATTTTCATAGAAGAATGAGAGAGTTACAGGACATCTGGCCAAGCTTGAGGAAGAAGATGAAGTACAAGGCAAGGACTTGTTTCATGTTATATTATTTTCGTTTCAGTTAAAACAATGGATGTATAGCCACCCCAGTGGCAAAGTAGCGCGCTGGTGAGACCCATGTCCTGGGTTCGAACCTGGGCGCTACTTTTGTTTTTCACACATTTTCCATTTTTTTTTTCAGTTTTGGCTTTTTGCAGGTTTGGGCCTCCATGTTGGGCTTAGCTGATTTTTCTAGCTTTCACCTTTTGATTATTCAAGACACCCCATGTGCCCAACCTTTTTTATATTTTTATTTTATTTATTTTATTTTCATTTTAATATATTAAATATTTCTTTGATGCATAAAAATCCCAAAAAATGTAAATTTCATACTATTAGCTTTTTATTTTATTTTAGTATATATCATGTATTTTCTTAATAAACTTGTAAAATATAATTAAATATATTTCGTTTTATTTATTTATTTCCTTTTCATCCCATACTCATACATATTTATTTTTGCATATATAAAAAAAACTTTATATTTTTATATACAATATTATTTATTATTTTAATATAAAAAATAATACAAATGAACTTCATTTTATTTTAAAATAGAAATTAGGGTTAAGCCTCCCTTCTAAAAAATTAATTTCTTTTCCTTATAATTTTAGGTTTAGATTAAAACTTCTTTTACATAAAAACAAAACAAAATTTTTTTCTTACATGTACATTATATTGTATCTTTAAATATTGTATTTTATTTATTCTAATTTGTACAAATTCGATTTGGTTGTAATAATTTATTTAGGTTTACATTCTTGCAAATTCTCATTCAAATTTGTATTCCCCCCTCCCATAAAATTGTTGTAATAGCTTAGTAATATTTACATTACGCAATTTACCGCTTTACATGTCATGATTAGTAATTAGGGTTTGTATGGTAAGATCAAAACAAAGCAAAATAGAAAACCCTAAATACAAGACAAAATCAAAGCATGAAAATGATACACTTGCACACAAGCATCCTTAGGGCTTCTCCACTTGGTTTGCTTATACAAAAAATGGCCATATTACGCATGCGAAGTATCTTGGCAAAACAAACAAGTATAAGATCACAGTCCCTCGATGACGCTATTCAAAGTTGCCTTACAAAAATGATCTTGGTCCCTCAAAAAATGCTAAGATACTTTGCAATATTGCTAATCATGGTTATACAATGACCCACACCCGTCCCGTTTACATCCAAAGATAGGGTTGCTTACCAAATCAATGGTAAGACAACAATGTCAAAGGAATAGAAAATGCACAAGAAAAACATTTGAGTAGGTAGATTACTTCTAGTTACTTGCTCCATTTCAAACAACTATCCTTGCTACTTTCAAAACAAACACACACATTTCCAAACATTTTTTTCAAACATTGAAAACATTTTCAAAAAGACAAACATCTTTGTATAAATTCTTATACGAGAATCATTACAAAGATTGCCAAAACAATGACCTCTTTTATTAAATACTTTCAAAACCACACCAAACACAATTTCGAACAACAAAAGCAAGTGATCTAAGCAAGTAACTAAGAGCCCATGGAAAGCCATGGATGAAAAGGGTGCTAATACCTTCCCTTTTCATAATCTACCCCCCGAACTCAAGAAAACATCTCAAAGGTCTTTCCTGTGCTTTTTCACCTTTCCTTTTGGATAAAAGAAAAGTCGATGGCGACTCTTGCTAACCGCAACATTTGCGAACATAAACGCAAAACCTCAAGTCAGTTCTCCCACCGCATCACACCATGCCATTAATCTTTGGATTCTTGACACAAATGCTACCCTAGATTAATTCAGTACATATACACAAGCATTGTGAACCCTAAAAAAGGACGAAGAGGTTGCGCATCTGCTTCATACAGCAAGAACAAATTCCAAATTTGGCCAAGAAAGTGAATACCTTATATTCCTCTAGAGGCTAATTCATAGCATTCTAAGGACACAACAACACTCCTGAACATTCACTGAAGCCATTGCAAGCATTCCCAAAGCCTGAAACCTGCAGAATCACGTCCAACCTTCATCAAAGTTTGCATATTTTCTTAAATTCAATTTCATTGATTTATCCAGCATAAACAAGTTTTAGCTATATATTCATGTTTATTATCATACTTGCAATGATTCTGGATGGTTTAATTTGATGTTTAGTACAGGAATAAGCCTGCACCATTACTAGGGTTTTGAGGTCCTAAATTGGGAACTCCATATACAAGCCAAATTGGACCACATTAGGGGGTGGTATTCTATTCAGGAGGTCATGAGCAATTGATTCATGCCTTGGGTTCTGATTAATATTGCTTTTATTGCATTTTGAGATGTTGCAGGGTTATAGCTATGGACAAAAACTGTCACTATCGCTTTTAGTGACAATTTTGACCGTAGGTAATGGTCGGGTATCAAAAACGACAACCCCGTGAAGAAGAAGATCAAGTGGCAGCATCCCATAGGAGGGTTTGAATCCACATGCATTTTTCCGGGCATGCTACTTTGTTTGGCTTATGTTTTATTTGTTTATTATATTAACAAATAAGCTTTCCATCGCAGATGGTCAAGGAAGGAATATGTGAGGAAAATGTCCTGGGTTCGATCCCAGGCGTATGCTTTTGTATTTTTCTTGATAATTTCTTACAGATCCAACGCATCTCCTAGCCAAGCATCCACCATGCACTCACAGATCCAGCCCTTAGATCATCACGTGACCCAGATCCAAGTGTCCAGCAAAACCAGCGCATGGTGAACCCCCAGATGAGAGCCTCACTGAATCACGCGTAAGGCAGATGGGCCAGCTATTCCGGGCTTTGCAAAATTCAGCCATGCACCCCCAAAATCAATTCCAGCATCACGCTCATTGTTGTTTTTCTTATTTAGTTCATTATTTTGTGTTATTTGTTTTATAGTTTTAAAAATCATTTTTAATATTAAATCATAAAATCAATAAAATCACAAAAAATATAGAATTAGGTTTTTTTATTAAAACTAGTTTTTTTGGAAATTAATTAATTTAATGATATTGAATTGATTTGTTTTCATTAAGTAAAGATAATTAGAAAAAATTAGGTTTAATTCATAAATATTTAGTTTTCTCAATAAAAAATCAACAAATATTTTCTTTATTTAAGTAGATTCTTTAGGATATTTAATTTATTCTCGCGCATATTTATTTATTTTTAATTATTGTATTTGTTTTGAGTTTGTAATAGCTTTTAACTTAGGTTTATTACTGCTTTTATTTACCGCATTTCCCCCAAGTTTGGTTATGTAACCCCCTCCCCAAAGCCTTGTAATAGCTAGGTTTAAGATTCTCGCATTTTATTTTTTTCGCTACTATTAACTGTTAGATGAATGATCATAGGATTGAATGGAAAGATAAATTGAATGTTTAAAACAGTAGAACACCCTAACCGTGCAAAGATAAAAAAAACTGAACTCAAACAGTTGCACATGCTCACTCCTAGGATATCTCCCAATTCGGTTATTTCTGAAATATACGGTCACTATTCTTGAACGTGATAATTCTTAGTGATTGTCCTCTAACTCAGAGATCGCAAGTCCCTTTCGAAAGTTGTCGCGGTAAAACAAAATGCGATCTTAGAACTTTAGGACAATTACTAAGAGATCTTGCCATGTTGCCTTAAGTGGTCGTAATCGTCCCTTTCGATTGTCCCTCAAACTCCAACGATGGAGCTACCTACTCATTAATAGTAGGATAACACTATCTAAAGGAAATAAGAAAATGAACAGTCTTTTTCGAGTAGGTAGAAACTCTTAAGTACTTTCTCAAAACAACCCGTTTTTTCACACTTACACTTTTCGAACAATGTTTTCAAAAACGCTTTATCACACTCTTGAGGACTGACACAAGGGTTACCATAAATTGAAACGCCGCACTAAGGCATTTTCAAAGCTTTTCAAAACACACACAAAAGCATTTTAAAAATGAGAAAGTACCTAAGAGCCCATGGAAAACCACGAATAGAAAGGGTGCTAACACCTTCCCTTTCTATAATCTACCCCCCGTACTCAGAAACATCTCGAAAAAGGTTTTTTTTGTTCTTTTTCCCTTTTCCTTTGTTGGATAAAATAAAAGACGGTGGCGACTCTTGCTTACCGCAACATTTGCGAACAAAAAATGCAAAACCAGTAGTAACTAAAAAAACAGTCAGTTCTGCCACCGTATCATAAAACTGGCGACTCTGCTGGGGACTTATATAAAGTAGGGTTTACCTTAGGATCTATGTCATTTTAATTGCTTCTTTGGCTTGTCTTGTTTGATTTACGTTTAAGGGTATCTGTTTGGGTTGTTTGGATCCTAAACCCGAATCGAGGAATTCCTTTTAGGTAAGTAGCAATAAATTGTGAGGGAGTTGTGCGGGGTATACCGACATGGTTGAAACAGTAGCTACGTTGATGCGATACTTTGGTATGTTCGGTATCCCTTGAGTAATCAAGGAGAATACGAGGCGGCTGTATGGTATCATAAATTGTTAACTGACCTTAGCACGTTAATTGACTAACTTGGCTTTTTAGGACTTAGTGAGATAGCTGTCTTTGGTGTAAACCCAAAGTCTGTTGATACTCGATGCTACACTCATTGAGGTTTGACTCTTGAGTTTTGTTTGGTGGCAAGTCAATCATCTATCAGAACAAAATTTTGGGGAAAGATCAGTGATATTGAGATCCCTTAGAACCCGGTTACTATATTTAGGATAGGTTGAACCAACCCAACTTCAAGAGGGTATTACCTTAAAATCCATGCAAGCCTTAAACCTAAGGCCTCTATGTGATTTGCTTGTGTTTGCTATATCTGCTATATCTGAGCATAATCATGACATCATAACATAGCATATCATACTAACCATTTCAAGGATTCTTAGGGTTTATTTTTGTCTTGTTTTGTAGGACATGGCCCTCGCCCACAGATTTACTATCCAAGTCAGTCTGGTAAAGGTACCTCCTCAGCTTAAGGAGTTAGTATCAAGGGTTCCTGAAAGCTCTCCCTTCACTGAAAGGCATGGTCGACTTCTCAGCTTGGTCACCTCAAACCCTGATGAAGAAATGTTAAAAGTGCTCTTTCAGTTCTTTGACCCTCTACAACACTGCTTCACTTTTCCGGATTACCAGTTAGTGCCTACTATGGAGGATTTTTTTCTGTTACTGGGGGTGTCTATCCTTAACAAGGTACCTTTCAATGGTATGGAAAGAGACCTTAAACCTGAAGATATTTCTAAAGCTCTGTCCTTACAACGGTCTGACGTAGTAGCAAATTGGGAAACCAGGAGAGGTGTCAAGGGTTTTTTGGCTAAGTTCTTGTTTGAGAAAGCTCATCATTTTTGGGATACCCTGGACTTACAAGATTTTGAAGAGGTGTTAGCCCTTCTGATCTATGGGTTGGTACTGTTCCCTAACCCGGACCAGCTCATAGACGTGAATGCGATTAAGGTTTTTCTGTCACGCAATCTGATACCTATGGAGATATCCTACATTCTTTGCATACTCGCACTATAAGGAAGAGAGGGAACCTTCTGTGTTACACTCCTCTTTTGGCTAGGTGGTTTATTTCGCACCTACCCCGATCTGTCTTGTGGAATGAACAGGGTTTGAGATGGTCTCATAGGCTAATGACTCTTACACATTTTGGTATTCATTGGTGTCCTCGATCCTCGGAGAATGTTACCATCATTGATCGATGTGGAGAATTCCCTAATGTCCCTCTCTTAGGAATTAGGGGAGGAATTACTTACAATCCTTGTTTGGCACTGCGACAGTTTGGATATGAGAGAATGGATGAGAGAATAGATGGTCCTCATGATACACTTATCCAAGGAATCACCTTCGACAATGAGAATGATGCTCAGGGTTACCGTAAAAGGTTCATGCGAGCTTGGGGCATGGTACATAGAATTGATAGCAAGACACTGCTCTTGAGCCTTATCTCAAATGGGTATGAGCCCGGGCTCAAAGTCTTATGATGCCTTACTCCGCCATCCTACCCATGATTATGGAACCGGTTGCTGAAGGAGACACTCCTTATCCTGTTCTTCATCCTGACATGCCAACTGATCATGAGGAGTTACAAAAATCCTGTGTTCAACTTAAGGAGGAGCGAGATACGTTTGAAAATCAATTCTACGCTAGTGAGAAGAAATTCCTGGAACTCTCTAGGCTACTTCATGAAGAGAGGAATATAAACGCATACATTGCACCAAAGAGGATATGCTTATGGGAAAACTAATTTTCTTTTTGCTTTAAGTTTTATTTTGTTTGATTGTAAGCCTAAAGGGAACTCTTTGTAACAATTCAAATTATTAATACAATTAACGTGTATTTCTTTTGTTTAAGCAAATTTGAGTCTTTAAGAATCCTTGAAATCATTGCATACGCATATCATCCATGATATTGCATAAACAGGTTTCAAAGTAGGATTCTCATCTTCTTCACTGTTTATTTCAGCAATAATGGCTTCTGAACAAAGTATCAAGGATCTCCAGGCACAAAATGCCCAATTTCAGCAAATGTTCGTAGCTTTGGCTAAAGGGCAGGAAGATCTGAAGGCCCTTATTCTGAAAGATAGAAAGAAGAAGACGAAGAAGACCGCTGGTGTGGTAAATTTAGGAAGAAGATTCAAGGGACCATTGAAGCAAATGGTTGATCTGACCTCTTCATTCGAGGAAGGAGATAATCAAGAGGGTGAGACAAGGGAGGAAGACCCTTGTCCAGGGGAATATGATAATGAAACTGATTACAATGAAGAGCAGTAGCCTCCGGCTAACGAAAGGTACAAGCAGCTAGAGGATCGTCTGAATGCAATGGAGATCCAAAGAGTACCAGGGCTGGATTTTGAAGAGCTGGGTTTGGTATCTGGGGTTGTCATCCCATAAAAGTTCAAGGTTCCGGTATTTGAAAAGTATGATGAGTTTCTTGTCCCAAGCTTCATCTCCGTTCTTATGTGAGGAAGATTCAACCTCACACTGCTGATAGGAACTTGTGGGTCCATTTCTTTCAAGACAGTCTGACCAGGACTCGGCTTGAGTGGTTTTATCAGCTGGAGGGAATCAATGTCCGCAACTGGGAATATTTGGCTGCTTCTTTTTATAAGCAGTATCATTATAACGCTGACCTTGCTCCTACCTGTACTCAACTTCAGAGTATGTCTATGGGTGCAAGCGAAGGTTTTAAGGACTACGCTAAGAATTGGAGATATTTGGCAGGAAGAGTCCAACCCCCTTTTTCTGATAGGGAGTTGGTGGACATGTTTCTTGGTACGCTATCTGGTTTGATCTTTAATCACTTGATTGGTAGCTCCTCAGCTGGTTTTACTGAGCTGATATTGACTAGAGAAAGGGTAGAAGCTGGGATCTGAAGTGGCAAGATCCAGAACGACACCTCTTCAAGTACAGTGAAAAAGCTTTTCATGGGTAAGAAGGAGGTCAATTCTATTTACATTCCGAGAAGTCAGAATAGAACTGAGCACCGTCCAACGGTAGGGGCTGTGATGATACCTAGGCCTGTGGCTACTCAACAACGAAACAATCATCCAAGGAAAGAAGGACCTCAAAGGAAGTTCACCCGGATCAATATGACGTTGTCTGAGGTTTTACCCTATCTGTTAAAATATAATTTGGCAACCTTATGGGAGGCTCCCTAGAATACCAACACCACATCTCCTCGTTAGAATCCAAACGCTCGGTGTGCTTACCATTCTGAGAGTCCAGGCCACGATACAAACGACTATTGGGCTCTGAAGAGTAAGATACAGGATCTGATCGAAGCAAAGGAGATTGAGTTTGAAGCTCCTGAGATGCCTAAAGTCATAACTGCTCCCATGCTTAAGCACAACCGTGGTGTTAATACCATTGATACTGATCTATTTGTTGCTTCTGTTGATGCAGTTTTTACTCCTCTCATGACCGTCAAGAAGAATTTGTTGCTAGCCGGTTTATTTCCGGGCTGTGGTGAAGGTTTCCACATGTGTTTATCTCTGCCTTCTGACTTCTATTTGCTGAAGGCAGGTGTTCAACGTCTGATGGATAACAAAGAGATTTTGTTCGAAAAGACTCCGGTTCTAACTATTCTACATGAAGATGTTGCTATCATAACCATTTCCGCCAATCCTTCCAAGGTCTCCTCCAAAAGACCTGTTAGGATTACATCTGCTCGAAGAATTGCTCCATTAATAATCACTTTTCCTGGCCCTGTACCATACTCCTGGAACAAAGCAGTTCCTTGGAATTATGGTGCTGACGTTTACTACCATGGTGTCAAGCAGGATTTATTAACCATTAAAGATGATAAAACTGAAGAGGATGATCCTGATATCAGTAACATTGTCGGGACTAGCAAAATTACTCGAAGTAGAAGGGTTTTCTCTCCTGAGATCTCCCCGAAGACTGTTGCTAAGCCTGTTGTTATTCCATTTGTTGTTCCGGCTAGTACTCCTGCTACTACTCCCATCCTTACTCCAGTTGTTACCTCTGCCAATGAGTCACCTGGGACTCGGGGAAAAGAAGTTGTAGGTGAGCCTTCCCGGATGGAGGCACCTAGAGAAGTTATTTTGGAATCCTCTAAACAAGAAATGGAGGAGATTTTAAAGATAATCAAGAAGAGCGACTACAATGTGGTCGAACAATTGAGGCAGACCCCTTCGAAGATATCAATGTTGGCTCTATTATTGTGTTCTGAGGCCCATACAAAGGCTTTGGTCACATTTCTCAAGACTGTGCATGTGACGCTCCACTGACCAATTCAAAGACTGTATGGGCATTTTGACTGCTGATAATAGGTTGGGTTTTTCTGATGCTGATTTGACACCCAAGGGGAGAAAGTTTAAGGATGCTCTGCATGTATCGATCGAATGTAGGGACACTACTATGGCCCATGTGCTAGTGGACACTGGATCGTCACTGAATGTTCTGACCAAGAAGGCTCTTGATAGGCTAGATTGTGAAGGTTTAACCTTAAAGCCCAATAACATTGTGGTGAGGGCTTTCCACGGTTCAAAAATAATGGTGCACGGGGAGGTGGACATCCCTGTCAAAGTGGGTTCCCAGACCTTTGAATCCACCTTCTACGTAATGGATATCAGGCCATCTTATTCTTGTTTGTTGGGTCGTCCTTGGATCCATGAAGTTGGAGCTGTTACTTCTACGCTGCACCAAATGTTGAAGTATTCAGTGAAGGAAAAGATTGTCACCGTGCATGGTAAAGAGGAGTACATGGTAAGCCATATGAACTCTTTCAAGTATATGGAGATGGACAGTGAGTTCATAGAGACCCCTTTCAAAATTTTGAAGAGGTTCCCCAGACTATGGAATAAACCGAGACTATTACCAGTGTGCCAAAGATCACCAGACCTCCTTTAAAGATGGCTTCTCTCAAGGACGCCAGAGCAGTAGTTGAAGAAGGTGGGTGTACCATTTGGGGACAACTCCCTGATTTTCCTTACAAAACTGAAAATTTTGGTTTGAGCTTTACTTCAGGAGCTCAAAGGGTTGTTCGACATGCTCGGGCTGGAGGAACTCCCCTACACATTAGCAATCGTGGGGTCAATGCTATAGAAGACAGTGATGAGGATTCTGATATTGACAGCTGGATCTATCCTACTACCAACGGTGGGCCTAGTAACTAGACGGCCAAAGACTTTGTGCCAATTACTTTTGTTCAGCAGTAATTGTCTTACTTGTTATTCGAATTTGTAATAAACAATATAAACTCTATAGCCTTGTGTCTTACTCGAGGCACAATGGTTTATTTGTGAGGGTTATTATATGTCATCATCATATGTCATCAATAAAACATTGGACGTTCTTGCATACAAATTTTGCGCTCTCTGTTTTTCTTTTCTGCTTTTCACTTTATCAATACAGTTATGCTCTTACACACACTCACATATCAAACTGCAAATCCATATCCACTCTGGATCCCATTGATAACAGTTCTGCTATTTCCAGTTATAACTTCGAAAATACGATCAAACAAGCCGAGGATGAAGGTGAATAAGATTGTGAGGTACCTGGAGAACTTGCTAGACTGTTATAGTAGGAAGAGAGGGCTATACAGCCTCATGAAGAGCCAATTGAGACAATAAACTTGGGCACAGAGGTAGACAGAAAAGAAGTAAATATTGGTGCAAATCTGGAGCTTAGTATCAAACAGTGGTTGGTACAGATGTTGCACGATTATGTTAAGATCTTCGCCTGGTCATATGAAGACATGTCGGGACTAGACACAGATATAGTGGTCCACCGACTACCAACTAAAGAAGATTGCATTCCGGTAAAGCAGAAGGTCCACCGTATGCACCCTGAAATGTCAGAGAAGATCAAAGCAGAGGTTATGAAACAGTTCAACACTAGGTTCTTAGTTGTCACCTCATATCCGTAGTGGGTTTCTAACGTGGTCTAGGTACCTAAGAAAGACGGTAAAGTACGAATGTGTGTGGACTACAGAGACCTGAACAGGGTAAGCCCCAAGGACAACTTCCTTCTTCCCCACATAGATGTTCTGGTTGTCAACACCGCACAACATAAAATCTTTTCCTTCATGGATAGTTTATCTGGCTACAACCAGATCAAGATGGCACCCGAAGACATGAAGAAGACAACCTTCATGACACAATGGGGCACTTTCTGTTACAAGGTGATGCCTTTTGGGTTGAAGAATGCTGGGAAAACTTATCAGCGAGCCATGGTATCTTTGTTCTATGATATGATTCACCATGAGATAGAGATTTATGTTGATGACATGATATCCAGGTCTCAAACTGAGGAAGAACACCTTGATCATCTACAAAAGCTGTTTGACAGGTTGAAGACATACAAGTTAAGGTTAAATCCGAATAAGTGCACCTTCGGGGTAAGGTCTGGTAAACTTTTGGGGTTCATCGTCAGTGACAAGGTCATTCAGGTGGACCCTGCAAAAGTAAAGGCTATACAAGAGATTCCAGCTCCTTGCACTGAGAAGGAGATCAGAAGATTTTTGGGATGCCTAAACTACATTGCCAGGTTCATTTCCCATTTAAATACTACTTGTGAACCAATCTTCAAGCTCCTAAAGAAAGATCCAGTGATAAAATGGAATGACAAATGCCAGACTGCCTTCGAAAGGATCAAGGAGTACCTTCAAGAACCACCAATTTTGATGCCTCCGATTGAAGGAAGACCTTTAATAATGTACTTAACAGTGTTAGACAATTCAATGGGGTGTGTGTTGGGGCAGCATGACGAGTCTGGTCGAAAAGAGCACGCAATATACTACTTTAGAAAAAAGTTTACCGACTGTGAGACAAGATACTCACTGATCGAGAAAACTTGATGCGCTTTGGCATGGGCTGCTCGCCGGCTAAGACAGTATATGTTAACCCACACAACTTTGTTAATATCTAAGATGGATCTGATCAAGTACATCTTCGAGAAGCCCGCTCTCTCTGGAAGAATATCAAGATGGCTGGTGATCTTAACCGAATATGATATCCAATATAAAACCCAGAAAGCAATCAAGGGAAGTGTATTAGCTGATCATTTGGCTCATCAGGCCGTGGATGACTACCAGTCCATGAATTTTGAGTTCTTGGACGAGAATATTATGGTAGTGACTGACTATGAGAAACCTGGACCGGATGAAGGACCTAAAGAAGGATCCCGATGGACTATGGTTTTTGACGGAGCCTCGAACACACTCGGTAATGGTGTTGGTGCTGTAATTATATCTCCTGAAGGATGTCATACTCCTTTCACTACCCGACTATGCTTCAACTGTACCAACAACATGGCGGAGTATGAAGCATGCATCATGGGTCTCAAAGCTGCTATTGACCTAAGGATCAAGTTCTTAAACGTTTTCGGGGATTCAGCCTTGGTGATAAGTCAGATCAAACGAGAGTGGGATATAAAGCACCTGAATCTCATCCCGTACAAAGAGCACGTGCTGACATTGCTTCCACACTTTGAGGAGGTAACCTTTGAACATTTTCCATGAGAGGAGAATCAGTTAGCGAACGTGCTAGCTACCATGTCTTCTATGTTCAAGGTCAGGTGGGACAATGAGGCTCCTCAGATCACTATTGAAAGGTTGGATGAACCAGCATATTGCTACGAGATCGACACTGAAGGAGTAGCGGACAAACCTTGGTTCTATGAAGTAAAGAGATATCTCGAGGCTCAAGAGTATCTCGAGGGGGAATCTGTCAACGATAAAAAGTTTCTGAGAAGGTTCGCCGAAAAATTCTTCCTCAGTAATGGAATCCTCTACAAGCGCAACCATGACTCTACTCTACTTCGGTGCATAGGTAAGAGGGAAGTAGAGAAGATTATGACAGATTTACATTAAGGTACCTTCGGAACCCATTCGAGTGGACATACCATGGCTAAAAAGATCCTACGGGCAAGATATTATTGGTCCAGTATGGAAGAAGACTGCTACTAGCACTCCCGAACTTGTCACAAATGCCAGATCTATGTTGATAAGGTGCATGTGCCTCCGATTCCTTTTAATGTCTTGACGGATCCTTGGCCCTTTGTAATGTAGGGCATTGACATGATTCGAGATATTAGACCTACCGCTTCCAATTGGCATCGCTTCATCCTGGTGGCTATTAATTACTTCACAAAGTGGGTTGAAGCTGCCTCTTTTGCTACTGTTACCAAGAACTTTGTGGCGCGATTTATCAAGCATAACCTGATCTGTCGGTACGGTGTACCAGAGAGAATCATCACTGACAATGGTACAAATCTCAACAATATAATAATCACTGAACTCTGTAAACTGTTCAAGATCCAACATCATAATTATTCCCCTTATCGGCCGAAGATGAATGGCACTGTGGAGGCTGCTAACAAGAACATCAAGAAAATTGTACAGAAGATGGAGGTGACATAAAAAGACTGGCATGAGATGTTACCATTTTCTCTTCAAGGGTACCGCACCTCTGCACGAACATCGATTGGGGCAACACCCTATTCTCTGGTATATGGCATAGAGGTTGTCCTGCCTATTGAGGTCCAGATCCCTTCTCCGAGAATCATGAAGGATGTAGGTCTGAATGAAGATGATTGGATCCAGACTCGACTTGATCAACTAAATCTGATCGATGAAAAGAGACTTACTGCTGTCTGTCATGGTCAAATGTATCAAAAACAGATGATCAAGGCTTTCAACAAAAAGGTCAGACGCCAATTATATCAAGTCGGGGATCTAGTGATCAAGCGCATCATACTGCCGTAAGGTGATCCTAAGGGAAAACGGACTCCCACATATGAAGGGTCATTTTTGATCAAAAGTATATTTTCTGGTGGAGCCATGATTCTGACCACCATGGACGGTGATGACCTTCCTCACCCTGTCAATGCGAAAATCGTGAAAAGATATTATGCATGATTAAAGAACCGCTAGGTTGACTGGCCTAGGAAAAAATAAGGGCTTCCCGACGAACTAAAAGGGTTCGGGCAAAAATTAGGGATGAAAACTAAAAAATATGTACACGCGGCAAGTCGAAAACCTGAAAAGGCGGCTTAGGCAAAAAAGGGTATCCCGATGGACTGAAAATCCGAAATGGCAGTCCAGGAAAAAGTTAGGGATTTAAAGTGTATAACTATGTCCCATTGGATCACTTTGCAACCAGACTTCAGCATCATCTATCAAGCTCAAAACGACACTAATCAATCTAGTCAGCTTCGGACAAGCAGCAAAGTGATGAGACACTCGAAGACATAGCGGCAATAGCAGAATTGAAACTCAATGGGATTATTACACAAAGCTGTTTTCTTCTCTTTCTACACAATATTGTATATATTTCTTTTTCACGGTGGCGTTCTCTTATTAGAGCGTCAGCTTCCTTGTACAAAAACGCCTGTTATAGGCCATCTTCAGAAATTAATACAAGTCATTTTTACAAAACCATTTGTTTTTCTTTTTCTGTTTTGTTTTGCAAAAACGTCCAATGATTTATTCTTGACATATGCATTTGAATATGATTTCTATTCACAAATATTCGCATAAGAAACGGAAAGACAGTTGCTTATAACTTAAGAAACAGGGACAAAAACTAAAACAACATGTCAATCCCGACAGTTACTCCTTCCGGCAGGTACAGGGGCAGGGAGAGCTTTGAAAAGAAGTCACCATTACATGCACCCCCATGACATCTACACTCCCCATCGAGTAGAGGCAACCAAAGCTTTGATATCGTCTTCCCCAAACAGGAGCTCTTTTCCCCAACAAAGTTCTTTCAGAGAGTCGACATCTATTTCCCCAACCGAATTTTATAATCACAAGCGGTTAATAAAGTTTTCTCCCGAGCAGAGTTTATTTCTCTGAATACAGAAGCTCAATCCCCAACAGAGTTTATTCCTCCAACTACAGAAGTTCATCCCCTAGCGGAGTTTATTTCTCTGAATCGGCAAAATCTTCTAGCAAAGCATCTCCTCTCTCAAACAGAGTTATTCCCCTGCAGAGTTATTCTCAAGCAGAGTCTCTCCCCGGCAGAATATTCACAAATAGAAAGGAGTAAACCCACAGCATAGCCATCTCTGCTCACCATCCCCAGCGGAAGTAGAAGAACCACTTTTTCTACAACAGTCAAGAGTTCAATTTACAGTACTCTCCAATAGCAGTCAGGGATTTAACTTCCCAGACTCGGATATGTCACAATAGCATTTCATGTTCATACATCATGACATGCGCATACATATTGCATAACACATAATCTCATTTATTTTGAGAACATCATCACACAATGCATTTCATGCATCGCATATAATTAATCATGTACCTTTTCAGGAAAGATGGTTATCATCAACAATTCCAACAGTTCAAGATTAAATCCATGAAGCTATACATGCCATATCTGCAAACAACTAATGGAAAATTAGTTCCCAAAACCAAATTGGTCAACTAATCTACGTGATCAAATGAGGCAGCCCTACTACCCAGGCTTTATTTCGAGGTAACCCTACTACCCAGGTTCCTTCTCATAGCCCTACTACCCAGACTTTTTTCCAAAGAACCCATACTACCCAGGCTTCATTTCGAAGTAACCCTACTTCCCAGGTTCCTTCTCATAGCCCTACTACCTAAGATTTATTTCAAAGTAACCCTACTACCCAGGTTCCTTCTCATAGCCCTACTACCCAGGCTTTATTTCGAAGTAACCCTACTACCCAGGTTCCTTCTCATAGCCTTACTACCCAGGCTTTTGTTCCAAAGCAGCCCTACTACCCAGGGTTTCACTTTTCATCAAGATGTATGAGCTTCAAAGGCCTCAAATGATTTCCATGGTCCTAATATGTCCCCAAGACTATCCATGCCAAGTTTCATGCCTTGCACAAGAAGTTTGCTCAGTCAACTGCTCAAATGCCTGAAAATCAACTATACTAGGTCAAAAGTCAATTGTGACCCACATACAGTCAAACTTCAAGATTTTTGGTCAACATCAACATTTTTAAGTGATATCCATCACTTGATCAAGTTTTGATCATGATTCCACAAGGAATGCTCCTAATTCATCAAAACTCAAAATTTGCTAAATTAGGGTTCCTATAGGAAAAGTCAACCAAACTTTGACCAGGCATAACTTTCTCATACTTTATTATAAATTTCTAATCCAAGGCTCATTTTGAAGATAATCCAATTCCCTATAACTCCTCTTCATCCCTCAAGTTCAAGAGATGCACTCATGAAAAGATATAAATTCAGACATTATAGGTCCTTTTCAAAAGTCAACAAAAACACCTTTTGGCTCAAAGCTTATTACATAAACATGGAAGATCCAATTGAGATGAAACCAAAGAGGTTGCTTAGGGGACATCCTAAACTTTCTAAAAAGTCCAAGAACACCCTCTTAGGGTCAAATTTGAGAGAGATATGCATTGTCAAAGTTGGTCAATTTTTGAAAATTGCATGAAGTCAACAATGCCCAAGTTTGAATTTTTCCACATGGGCCTATCTTTTCAAGTTTGGAACTTGCTCCTAACATGGTCCAAGACCCATAAAACCCTCCATGAATTATTTGCTTATTTATTTGATTTATTTTGATTTTAATCATTTAAAAATCAAATTAAATTAAATAAATAATGTAGATTTGTTTTGATATGATTTTTTGCATTGAATGATGGATCATATATGTTGTCAATAGCCAAAGAAATCATGAAAGGCCAAATGGACACAAAATATCCACATATGACAACTTTTCAAGATTTGATTTTTTCTTAAAACCATGCCATTAATCTTTGGATTCTTGTCGCAAATGCTACCCTAGATTGATTTAGTACATATACACAAGCATTGTGAACCCTTAAAAAGGACGAAGAGGTTGCGCATCTGCTTCATAGAGCAAGAACACATTCCAAATTTTGGCCAAGAAAGTGCAGACCTTATATTCCTCTAGAGGCCAATTCAGAGCATTCTGACACAACAACACTCTTGAACATTCACTGAAGCCATTGAAAGCATTCCCAAAGCCTGAAACCTGCAGAATCGCGCTCAACCTTCATCATGGTTTGCATATTTTCTTAAATTCGATTTCGTTAATTTATCCAGCATAAACAAGTTTTAGCTATATATTCATGTTTATTATCATACTTGCAATGATTCTGGATGTTTTAATTTGATGTTTAGTACAGGAATAAGCCTGCGCCATTACTAGGGTTTTGAGGTCCCAAATTTAGAACTCCATATACAAGCCAAATTGGACTACATTAGGGGTGGTATTGTATTCAGGAGGTCATGAGCAATTGATTCATGCCTTTGGTTCTGATTAATATTGCTTGTATTGCGTTTTGAGATGTTGCAGGGTTATAGCTATGGACAAAAACAGTCACTATATCTTTTAGTGACAATTTTGTCTGTATGTAAAGGTCGGGTATCAAAAACGACAGCCCTATGAAGAAGAAGATCAGGTGGCAGCATCCCATTAGAGAGTTTGAATCCACGCGCGTTTTTCTGGGCATGCTACTTTGTTTGGATTATGTTTTATTTGTTTATTATATTAACAAATAAGCTTTCAAGCACAGATGGTCAAACAAGGAATATGCGAGGCAAATATCCTGGGTTCGATCCCAAGCGTATGCTTTTGTATTTTTCTTGATAGTTTCTTACAGATCCAACACATCTCCTAGCCAAGCATCCACCATGCGCTCACAGATCCAGCCCTTAGATCATCACATGACCCATATCCATGTGTCCAACAAAAGCAGCGCATGGTGAACCCCCAGATGAGAGCCTCACTGAATCATGCGTAAGGCAGATGTGCCAGCTATTCCGGGCTTTGCAAAATTCAGCCGTGCACCCCCAAAATCACTTCCAGCATCAGGCCCGTTCTTGTTTTTATTATTTATTTCATTATTTTGTGTTATTTGTTTTATAGTTTTAAAAATCATTTTTAATATTAAATCATAAAATCAATAAAATCAATAAAATCACAAAAAATATAGAATTAGGTTTTTTTATTAAAATTAGTTTTTTTTGGAAATTAATTAATTTAATGATATTGAATTGATTTGTTTTCATTAAGTAAAGATAATTAGAAAAAGTTAGGTTTAATTCATATATATTTAGTTTTCTCAATAAAAAATCAAAAAAATGTTTTCTTTATTTAAGTAGATTCTTTAGGATATTTAATTTATTCTCGCGCGCATTTATTTATTTATTTATTTTTAATTATTGTATCTGTTTCAAGTTTGTAATAGCTTTTAACTTAGGTTTATTACTGCTTTTATTTACCGCTTTTCCCCCAAGTTTGATTATGTAACCCCCTCCCCAAAGCCTTGTAATAGCTAGGTTTAAGATTCTCGCATTTTATTTTTTTCGCTACTATTAACTGTTAGATGAATGATTATAGGATTGAATGGAAAGATAAATCGAATGTTTAAAACAGCAGAACACCTAACCGTGCAAAGATAAACAAACTGAAATAGAACACTTGCACATGCTCACTCCTAGGGTATCTCCCACTTCGGTTGCCTCGGAAAAATACGATCACTATTCTCGAACATGAGAATTCTTAGTGACTGTCCTCTAATTCATAGATCACCGTATCACACAACGTATCTTTGCAGATTCAATACCCTCTTAGGTGATCCATCAGGCCTTTTCAACAACACTCTTGGGTCGAAAAACAATCATCCCTTCATTGGATCGAAGGCCACCTTTCTTCCTCTGGATCGAATGACAACTGCTTTCACTGGATCGAAGGATAGCCACCCTTCTCTGGATCGAAACCCCATTTTTCCCCTGGATCGAAAGGCAACTTCCTCTGAATCGAAAGCCCATCATTCTTCCCTAGATCGAAAGACACCTTCTATGGATCGAAGCCTCCCCTGGATCGAAGGATGCCCCTTTGTATTTTTATTTTTGTTTTCATTTCTTTATTGGCTTATTTTTATTTTAACTTTAAATAAAAAAATCACAAAAAAAAAAACATTAGGTTAGTGTTTTTCTAATTAAGTTAATTTTGTAAAAAAATTAGTTAATTATTTTAACCTTTTTATTGAAATTAAAATTAAATAGACTTAGACTTTATTTTCTTTCATAAACAAAAACAACCAAAAAGATTTCTTTTCCTTAGGATTTAGACGTCCCTTTTAATTCGTTTGCGCATTTATTTACTTTTGTATTTTTCATCTTATTGTAACTGCTTTCCTATTTGTAATAATAAATAGGACTTTACTTTTCACATTTTTATAATGTACCTCTCACAAAGCCATGTAATAGCGTAGGATTTACATTCTCGCACTTTATATTTCTGCACTTTAAATTACTGTATATATTAACTGCTACTAACTAGGATTGCATGACAAGACTGAAAGCAAACGCTAGCAAACCTAATAACGCAAGATAAATAACTGAATTAAACACAATTGCACGTGCGCACCTCTAGGGTATCCCACTTCGGTTGTCTTTGTAAAATGGTCACAATTCTCGAAACGTGAGAAGTTTTAGTGGTTGTCCTCTAGTTTGAAAGATCACAAGTCCCTCGATAACCCGCTCGATGTTGCCTCGGTTAAAAGTGATCTTAGAACTTTAGGACAGTTACTAAATTTTCTTGCCAAGTTGCCTTCGTGACCGTAACGTCCCATCGAATGTCCCTCTTACATCCAACGATAGAGCTACCTACTCACTAATAGTAGGATAGCACCGTCTAAAGGATAGGAGGAAAATAACAAACCTTTTCGAGTAGAAGTAGATAGCTGTTAGATGCTATGCAAAAAAAAACTATTTGCACTTACACATTTCAAAAACGACTTTCGAAAACATTTGCTTTGTCAACACTCTTGAGGACTAATACAAGAGTTATCACAAAGCGAATCACCGTACTAAGGCATTTCAAAACAGTTTTTCAAAACACAAAACACAAGAAATTTTCAAAACATGAGCTAGTATCTAAGAGCCCATAGAAAACTACGGATGGAAAGGGTGCTAACACCTTCCCTTTCCATAATCTACCACCTTACTCAGAAAACTCTCGAAAAAGGTCTTTTTCTGTTCCCTTCGCAAAACCAGTATTAAACAGTCGGTTCTGCCACCGTATCACAATTGCATATGTTTGTTTCCGGTGTTTCGCCATCGCACATGTTTGTTATCCTACTTTTATTCTCAATATCATTGTTAGGTGTGATGTTTTATCATCTGGATTGTTGATGTTTCACCATATTTTCCATGTTACCTTGCTATCCTTTAGCCGATGTTTTGCCATCGCATATGTTTGTTGCCGATGTTTCACCATCGCACATGTTTGTTATCCTACTTTGATTTTAGATATCATTGTTAGGTGTGATGTTTTATCATCTGAATTATTGATGTTCCGTCATCTTTGCCATGCTATCTTACTATCTTTTTGCCGATGTTTCACCATCGCTTATGTTTGTTGCCGATGTTTTACCATCACATATGTTTTTCATCCCGCTTTGATTTTTGATATCATTGTTAGGTGTATTATTTCATCGTCTTGTCTGGTATTTTGTCATCATGCTGATGTTTTATCATCTTATCTGAGTTTGTGTTACCATGTGATGTCTTGTTATCCTTTTTTGTTGCTTTATCGTCGTTGTTGATGTTTTGTCATTTTATCTGATGTTTTTCCATCCTTATTGTTGCTTTTGTCTTAACTAAAAAACACAAACCAACCAAAATATATGAGCCGAACTATGGCTGCTTTGATTCCTTAAAAGGGATACGTAGGCGCAGGATTTTATGGGGCTTAATCGAGCATATCTTTGTAAGTATTCCTTTCTTTTCCCCACACTTTATTTTCCTTTTTCTTTGCATGCATTCCCTTTTCATCTTGAAACCCTAGATATAGATCCTAACACACCCTTAGATTATAATA
Source organism: Vicia faba (assembly GCA_948472305.1). Lineage (NCBI taxonomy): Eukaryota > Viridiplantae > Streptophyta > Magnoliopsida > Fabales > Fabaceae > Vicia > Vicia faba. The sequence continues at coordinate 930,147,206 of OX451741.1, read as the reverse complement.
AACAAGAGTGGATATCGTAGAGTACTACGGGCGTGTGGGGTGCTACTACCTTCCCCTCACGTAATAGAATCCCTTACCCGATCTCTCGGTTGCAAGACCGTAATTTTACCCTTCTCAGGTTTTCTCAATGTTTACCTTTCCCTTTCGGTGGGATAAAAGACGTTCGATGGCGACTTCATTGTTTGATGATTTTCAGTCGGTTGTTTCAGCTGGCAACTTCAATGGGGAACAGATTGACCTATTGTTGGTCCATCCCGGAGTCGGTCCTAACTCTTGTTTATTGTTTTCTTTGGGTGTTTATTTATTTCCAGTTTTGTATATACTGTTTGCATGTGTTTGTGCATGAATTTTACCTCTTTCCATATATTTGGTTATCTGCTGTACTGGCTCTGCTTTCATGTTGGGTGGGTGTTACAAGAGGTAAAGGGCCCAATACCCAAGTGACAATCATAGGAACCTTAGGAATAGAGTGGAACATGAATGGCTAGTCGAATTTGGTTTTCTAGTGCGGTCATGTCGTCCATGCTCAGATGAGATTACAAATGGGGTGATATCGTTTCACATAGGTGTTTCGACGATAGTGGCTTCAAGCGTACCCATGATTCTAAGTTACCCTTGCCTTACCCTGACCTAGTTTACACCTGTGAGCAGGGATGGAATTTTTATTCTTACAGGTACCGTTGGTGACTCTTTTCTATTGGCCACTGAATTTCTAAAAAGGGAATGACTGGCTATTTTACAAAGTTCTGGATCTTGGTTTCCCATCATATTCAGAACAGCACAGCAGATACCTTAATTCCTATGTGTTTGCATCACATCATGGAATATTTATTTTCTTAAAAAAAATGCATGAAAAAGTATGTATGTCTAATTCACATATGCATGTTATTTCCAGGGTACTTAGAAGTCGTCAGCAAGATGAATAACAACATGAGCACAAATGCAGAAGCTCTTAGGAAGAAGGTTGTCTATTAGTTTGTGTTTTATGGGGGTCAATTGCGAGAGTTAGGAGCCCTTGTGAATGGTTCGAATGAAAATATTTTCAGGAAACAGTATGGGAACTTGTTGCCACTGGTGAACAATTTTTATGAGGAATGGGCGTTAAGAGTTCTTTTTCAGTTCTACGATCCACAAGTATGTTCTTTTACTTTTCAAGATTAGCAACTAGCACTAACCCTTGAAGAGTATGCATATATTCTTGATATAAAGGTAGCAAAAAATATTCCTTTTGCTCAAGTACCTGAAACTCCCAACTACATGGCTATCGCCAAAGCTCTTTATTTGACCGTTAGCAAAGTGGAAGGTAATTGGATCAAGAAATGTGACATGCAGGGTATCTCTCGGGATTATCTAATAAACAAAGCCAAGGGATTTGAAGAAGAAGGAAAGTGGATGGCTTTTAATGCGTTACTAGTCGTGTTAATTTATGGTTTAGTCCTCTTACCTATGACAGAAAGGTTGGTGGATTTGGTAGCAATTTGTGTCTTTATGAATGACAATCCGGTACCGACATTGTTAGTTGATACTTACTATGCTATTCATTATCGGTGTGATAAGAGATAGGATGTGGTATGTGGTACAACTCTACTTTATAAATGGTTCATGGTGCACATGCCTACCATGGGACCGTTTGTCGACACTGCTGAGACATCTCTTTGGGCCCTATGGATCATGGGACTCACTTCTTACGACATTGTCTGGCACAACATGGGAATTCTGGAGGAGTTCATTACGAGTTGTGGTGATTTTATTAACGTTCCACTTATGGGAACCAAAGGTTGCATCAACTATAATCCCATTTTGGCACGACGTCAATTTGGATTTGTAATGACAAAGGAACCTACTGAGCGGGAGGTGAGGGAAACTGTTTATTTCGGAAAAGGAGGAAATGTTGCTATGTTTGAAAGAGTAAAAGTCGCCTGGAAACACATTCATCAAAAGGGAAAACAGTCTTTTGATAGAAATGGAGGTGTGGCTCTTGAAGGTGTGGCTCTTGTTGCCTATTCAAAATAGACTCAGAGTCGAGTGAAGGTGTTGTTGTTGCCTTATAAGAGGGAAGAACCAGTGTACCTGCATCCTGTGTATGACCCGTTGATAGATAATTTCTCGTCTTATGGAAAGGAGGTTGATCATCTTTCTCATGGCAGGACATCTTCTAAGCCATCCGCACCAGGAGAATCTGAAGTTGTACCAATGGCGTGCCTCAAAAACGCCAAAGTTGAGAATATTAGGCTACAAGCTGATCTGGAAGATAAAAATATTGAACTATCCTTTGCTTTACAAGAAAAGAAAAGACTCTGGAAATAGAACCAGGAGAAAGATCGTCTACTAGTGGGTCGAGGATCATGTGAACGGTCAAAGAGGTCAAGGATTAAGAATTCCAGCTTAACTAATCTTCAGGATAATGCACTTTTGAAAAGTGAAAAAAGGATTACGAGTCTCCAAGTAGCAGAAGCAAAGTTAAAAGCATGTCATGGAGAAAAGGTTAAAGAATTAGAAAGGCAACTTATTAAAGTCAGATTGCGGGATCAGAAGGGCAGAGAGAAGATGACTCGAGTGATGGAAGAAAATGCTAAGCTCAGAAATTAGATAGAAGAATTGGAAGATGCACCAATACCTATTTCTTTGCCAGAATGCAAAATATGTGATCACTTTCTAGAGCAATGTCAGTACTTAGAAGAACAAATACTCTGAAATGATGAAGTGATTAAAGGCCTTGTAGAAGAACGCGACTGCCCAATGACAAGAAAACTATTCCAAGAGACCAAGGAGTGGAGTGAGAAGCACTTCCATGAGGAGGGACCTTTATTTCATGTTGGGATGAGGGACCCACCCCTTTGATTTTTAATTGTTTTCTGTTTTTTGTTAAATGATCACCACCAGTCTTGTTGGATGGGATCATTTTATCTTATACAAATTCTGTGGACTTTAAGAATTGGTGTTTTAATGTTTTTTGTAAATAAAGAAGTTTGTTATTGCACTAGTATTTTTATTTTGTTATTTGTCTTTTATCGTGCTCGGTTGTTATTCCTGATGGTTGGCAAAGCTTGTAAATGCCTGGAAATTACAAAACATATCATGCATGTCATGCATCTCATACATTACAGGTCATCTCAGGACGATATTCTTATCTTGAATTTGCTTTTCTTATCCAAAATTCAAGACGACTACTCATCAGTATTCCACCAGAAACAATTTTCCAAGACAAATGGAACATATCCAAGCTGAACTCGCTAAAATGAGAGTCCAGATGGCTACTCAAATGACCCAGTTCATGGTGGTAATCACTAATGTGAATCGTCGACAAGAGGAATTGGCTTCCATTGTCAACAACTAATGCCGCCATCTAGTACATGGTGGGAATCAGGGGCTCTATCAAGACATTTCTGTTGGACTGGGAGATGTGCAAGACCAGCCCATCGGGAATTTTCGCGGGCCACCTGGTAATCCTTTTTTGCACAATGTAGGACAGTTTACCCGTCTCTGGGACCTCATCTTATGGGGAACCGAAGAGATAATTTAGGTGGTGTAAGAAATTATCAAGAGCAAGACTATGATCTGGATCAGGATGAAGATTAGCTTTTTGTGCAGCATTCTGAGTCGGGTTATCAGATTAAGGATAAAAGGTATTGGTTGTTGGAAGAACGGTTGAAAGTTGTGGAAGGGAAATGGGTCCTTGGCATGGATGCTAATAATTTTGGGCTAGTATCTAGGGTGAAGGTTCCTCCAAAGTTTAAACCACCGGTCTTTGAAAAGTACAATGACTCATCATGTCTCGTTACTAATGCAATTGCTTATTTCCGAAAGATGTTGGTACATATCGAGGATCAGGGGCTTTTGATTCATTTCTTCCAGGATAGCCTATTTGGGGCATCCCTGGAGTGGTACATGAAGTTTGATAAAACTCATATTCGATGCTGGAATGATCTTTCTCGGGATTTTGTCAAACATTATCAGTACAATGACCATATGGCGCCTAATCGCACTCAATTACAGAATTTATCACAGGGGCCAAAAGAATATTTCAGAATACGCTCAGAAGTGGCGTGAGCTGGCTGCGAGGGTTCAACCTCCACTCATGGAGTGAGAACTCGTCGATATGTTTATGAGTACCTTACAAGGGCTGTTTTATGATCACATGATAGGAAGTGCTTCAGCAGGATTTGTGGATTTGGTTATGGTTGGTGAAAGAATTAAGGTGGGTTTGAAATTAGGGAAGATTCAAATCAGTGGTTCTAGTGGTTCATCAGGGGGTGGTAAGAAGCTATGCAATACTTACCCCAAGAAGAGGGAAGGCGACACAAGAGCGGTTTACTCTCATAGAGGGAGAGGATAGGATCATTAGCACTAACAAATCAATGTTGTTTCTATTCCTGTTAATGGTCCTCCACAACAGAGACAGAATACGGTGCCCCAACAACAAAGACATCAAGATGCTCCCTGTCAGTATAATAATCAACAACAAATACAGTTGAGAAAATTTTATCCCTTGCCAGTATCTCTTACCGAAGCACTTCACCATTTGCTCGATTTGAAGTTGATCAGTTTGAGAAATATGCCACCACCCACTGGAAGACTTCCTCCTAATTATGATGCTAACACAAGATGTGAATTCCATTCTGGCGAAGTTGGTCATTCTACTGACAATTGTTTTGCGTTGAAGTGCAAGGTACAAGATTTGTTAGATTCTAAGGCAATTGAGTTTACTCTAGTGACTGGTCTGAATGTTACCCAAAACCCAATGCTTAGGAATGAATGGGTTGTTATTAATATGATTAATGATAATGGAGAAATGCTTAATTTAGTTATGAATGTGGAATAGGTAACTACTTCGTTATGGTATGTTAAGAGGTATTTTCTTGACAATTCTATTTTCCTGGGATGTGCTTCGGACTGTGCCAAGTGTAGAGAGAAACCGAAAGGTTGTGATGATTTGAAAGCGGGGATCCAATTCATGATGGACGAGGGTTCCCTACGCTTCGATAAAAGACCAAGATACTGAAAGGTTACTGTGATCGGTGGGAATAAGAACTGACTGTTTTGGAATGCTGGTTCGCGTTTGAGTTTGTTTTCGCAAACTGTCGCGGTAAGCAAGAGTCGTCACCGTCTTTTATTTTATCCAACAAGGAAAGGACAAAAGCACATAAAAATTCCTTTTCGAGATGTTTCTCGGGTTCGGGAGGTAGATTATAGAAAGGGAATATGTTAGAACCCTTTCTATCTGTGGTTATCCATGGGCTCTTAGGTACTTGCTCACTATGTTTTCAAAAGTTTGCTTTTCTTTGTGATTGTGGGTTTTGAAAAGAGTTTTATTTTTGAAGAGAATGTAAGTGCAAAAAGTTTTGTTTTGTTTTAAAAGGAGCAAGTACTTAAAAACCTCTACCTACTCGAAAAGGAATTAAACTGTGCAAATGTCCTTTAGACAATGATATCCCACTATTGAGGAGTAGGTAGCACCGCCGTTGGAGCTTTTCGGGTCAATTCGATTTAAGGGACGTGTGGCCACTAAAGCAATGTTAGGACGCCTTAGCGGTAACCTTAATGTCTTAGATCATTTTTCTGAGGCAACCGTTTCGAGGCAACTTATGATCTTTGGACAAAAGGGCGACCTCTAAAACATTCTATACTCAATGACCACGTTCGAGGAAACCAAGTGAGGTGTACCCTAAGAGTGGCATGTGCGAGTGTGTCAATTTTCAGTTTATATTATCTTTGTACATGTTATGGTGAGCTACGGTTGATTTTAAATTAAAGGTTAATCTTGTCATGCAATCCTAGTTAGCATACATCTAAACAGTTAATATATGTATAGGAATTTAAAGTGCGGGAAGTGTAAATCCTACGCTATTACAAGGCTTCGGGGAGGGGGATTATTTACATGTCCAAAATTGGGGGAATAAAGCAGTAAAGTGTAAAAGTCTTAGTTAAGCTATTACAAACCAGTAGGCAGTTATAATAAAATAAACGCGCACGAATCTGAACATAACCTCTAAAAAATCCTAAGAATAAAATCTTTTTTGTTGTTTTATTTTATTTTGGGAAAATGATCTAAATCTACTTAATTTTAGTTTTGATAAAATGTTAAGATAATTAAAAGATTAATTAACAAAGTTAATTTAATAGAAAAAACTAGCCTAATGTTTTTGTGGTTTTTCTTTTTTTATAATTGATTTTATGTTGATTAAAAAAAATAAAATAGTCAAAACAAAGATGAAATCGAAGGAACAAGCAGAAAATCAAAAAAAGGTATAATTCTGGAGGCCTGGGTCGAAAGAGGTGTGGGCTATCTTTCGACCTAGTGAAGAGGCTTGATCGAAGGTGCCTGAGGGGCTGCACTCTGGGGGTGTTTGATCTGGAAATCCTGGATCCAGTTCGAAGCTAAGCTACTAAGCTTCGAAACTCTGAATAGGATTCTGAGAAGATATTTCCTGCAAAACGAGACAAATGTTAAAGGTCCAGGGGGGATTTTACCCCCATGATTCGAATCTCCTCCCAATTCGAATCCATCCTCAATTTGAATCTACTGAATCTGGGTCTGGGTTTGTTTTATTCGGAGATTCGAAAGAAAAACTTAGATCGTGCCCAAGCAATGGCACGATCTCCTCTTTGCGTTGTAGCTTACATGCAACATAATCAGTAATAACAAGAATACATATGCAATGTGTATTTAAATGTCATGAAGGTGCAATTTTGGTTTTGCAAACCCTTACCAATTGAAGATGTACGATTTGTGGCTCTGGGTGTGGAGATGTTTGCAGAATGGCTGCTTTGGCTTGGATTATTTCTGAAAATGTTGACAACCTTTGGTGGGTTTGTGGGCAGCGTATCTCCAAATCCTCCCTGTTTTTCTTTCTCCTTTTCTGTTTTTCGTTATGTCCCTGTTTTGTTTCTGCAGAGTTTTGCGTGTCTTTTTGTTTCTGCAGAGTTTTCTTTTCTTTTGTTTCTCCTCCGTCCTCTGTAATGTGTCACTGGCCTCGTATTTATAGGAGTGTGAGGGTGCATGAAAATGGCAAGGGAAAGCCATTTAACCGGGCCTTTAAAGCCATGAGACAAGAATCAGACATATTAAAAGATTTCCTTTTTTAAAATATTCATGTCTCTTTGGAATCTTGAATGAACCTGGACACTTTTGATTTTCGAATGCATTCAGGCCCTGCTCTTCGATTGGTCTTGATTTGCCTGTTTCGAATGGACTTCTTATGTGCCCTTCGAATGGGCCTTCTGAATGCTTCGACTGCTTGATTTGAAAAGAATCACTCTGGTCGAATCAACTCTTGTGGAGTTAGGAACAGAAAAGGCAAGAATCTGGCCTTTAACTCAGGAATTGAATCCACAATCAACATTTAATTATTTTTATATTTGCAAGGGACACATGCCATTTTCTCATGTTCAGTGTACCTGGACATGTTTTTTGAGTGCCCTCTTGATGGCCTCTTTTGAATGGCCCGGAAGGAGTTCTTCAAATGGCCCTTGTCCAAACATCAATCGAAGGGTATTTATTGAAATATCAATCGAAGAGTCCTTTGCTATGACAATCAAAAGATATTATTCAGATACCAATCGAAGGGTACTAATTAAAATTCCAATCGAAAGGCTTTGTTAATAGGCCAATCGAAAGGTGATGTTCATGCTAATCGAAGGACATGGTTAACATGCCTGTCGAAGCTGCCTTGACACAATACTAAATTGAAGGATCCCTTGGCATGCCAATTGAAAGGCTTGGCCCAGGGTTCCAAACGAAAAGGTCTTTCAGAATTCCAATCGAAGGCCTTGACACAATGCCAATTAAAGTGCTTGTCCATAATGCCAATCGAAGCATTTTTGGAATGTCAATCGAAGTGCTTGTCCATAATGCCAATCGAAGGGAATTATCCATGCCAATCGAAAGGCTCCTTCAGAATACCAATCGAAGGGTCTTTCAGAATGCCAATCGAAAGGTACTTAAAGCACCACTCAAAAAATTTCTTTTTCCTTAGGCAAGGGTTTCTGGTCAACCATGCAGGGGGAAGACTTTGGAAAACATGAGAGGGCAAATTTTGGGGTGCAACAGTTGCCCCTGTTCAATTTTCTTAAACCTGAGGATATAGATTGGCTTTCGAGCCTTTCGTGATCCGAAGGTGGAAGATAATTGAACACTAGAGTGCCCAGAAATTTGCACTCGCATGGTGTAGTATCAGCATTGCATGTCGGGAATGGGCTTAAAGATGCCATTTGGAGACGGTAGATCTTGCTGGAGATGGGCTTAAAGATGCCATTTGGAGACGGTAGAGTCTTGCTAGAGATGGGCTTAAAGATGCCATCCCAGAATGTTTGTTGACCCGCAATGCTGTAGGCCAAAAGAATGAGTATCGAAATGGTATTTGTGTCTGGAATGCATTTGAACTGTATCGAGGGACTGAGTTTGTATGAGCAAAATAATGGCGTCCGTGTCTGGAGCGTATCTGAACCGGATATGGATCGTATCCGGACTGTAATTTGAATGATTCTGGAATAAGTATCAGAATGTCAGCCATATCTGGATCGTATCTGAACCGTCTCTAAAAGGAATCTGGAATAAGTATCAGAATGTCAACCATATATGGATCGCATATGAACTGTCTCTAGAAGGAATCTGGAATAAGTATCAGAATGTCAGCCATATCAGGGTCGCATCTGAACTGTCTCTAGAAGGAGTCTAGAATAAGTATCAGAATGTCAGCCATATCTGGATCGCATCTGAACTGTCTCTAGAAGGAATCTGGAATAAGTATCAGAATGTCAGCCATATCTGGATCGCATCTGAACTGTCTCTAGAAGGAGTCTGGAATAAGTATCATAATGTCAGCCATATCTGGATCGCATCTGAACTGTCTCTAGAAGGAGTCTGGAATAAGTATCAGAATGTCAGCCATATCTGGATCACATCTGAACTGTCTCTAGAAGGAATCTGGAATAAGTATCAGAATGTCAACCATATCTGGATCGCATCTGAACTGTCTCTAGAAGGAATCTGGAATAAGTATCAGAATGTCAGCCATATCTGGATCGTATCTGAATTGTCTCTAGAAGGAGTCTGGAATAAGTATCAGAATGCCAGCCATATCTGGATCACATCTGAACTGTCTCTAGAAGGAGTCTGGAATAAGTATCAGAATGTCATCCATATCTGGATCGCATATGAATTGTCTCTAGAAGGAATCTGGAATAAGTATCAGAATGTCAACCATATCTGGATCTCATCTGAACTGTCTCTAGAAGGAATCTGGAATAAGTATCAGAACGTCAGCCATGTCTGGGTCGCATCTGAACTGTCTCTAGAAGGAGTCTGAAATAAGTATCAGAATGCCAGCCATATCTGGATCGCATCTGAACTGTCTCTATAAGGAATCTGGAATAAGTATCAGAATGTCAGCCATATCTGGATCGCATCTGAACTGTCTCTAGAAGGAATCTGTAATAAGTATCAGAATGTAAGCCATATCTGGATCGCATCTGGACTCTCTCTAGAAGGAATCTGGAATAAGTATCAGAATGTCATCCATATCTGGATCGCATCTGAACTGTCTCTAGAAGGAGTCTGGAATAAGTATCAGAATGTCAGCCATATCTGGATCGCATCTGAACTGTCTCTAGAAGGAATCTGGAATAAGTATCATAATGTCAGCCATATCTGGATCGCATCTGAACTGTCTCTAGAAGGAATCTGGAATAAGTATCAGAATGTCAGCCATATCTAGATCGCATCTGAACTGTCTCTAGAAGGAATCTGGAATAAGTATCAGAATGTCAGCCATATCTGGATCGCATCTGAACTGTCTCTAAAAGGAATCTGGAATAAGTATCAGAATGTCAGCCATATCTGGATCGCATCTGAACTGTCTCTAGAAGGAGTCTGGAATAAGTATCAGAATGTCAGCCATATCTGGATCGCATCTGAATTGTCTCTAGAAGGAATCTGGAATAAGTATCAGAATGTTAGCCATATCTGGATCGCATCTGAACTGTCTCTAAAAGGAATCTAGAATAAGTATCAGAATGTCAGCCATATCTGGGTCGCATCTGAACTGTCTCTAGAAGGAATCTGGAATAAGTATCAAAATGTCAGCCATATCTGGATCGCATCTGAACTGTCTCTAGAAGGAATCTGGAATAAGTATCAGAATGTCAGCCATATCTGGATCGCATCTGAACTGTCTCTAGAAGGAATCTCAGAAGATGATGATCTTTGCCTGTTGATTGATCTTTCCTGAAAAGGTAAAGAGTTAGTTGTATGCAATGTCGTGATGTATGCATTGTGTAATGATGTTCTCAAAATAAAATGAGATTTGTGTCATATGTATTTTGTATGCATATGTTATGAATGTTGTTGAAGTGTAATTTTGTCTGGGACTTTGCTCAAAATGTTTCCACTGGGGATCCCTGCTTTGTTGTTTGAGGAGAACTCCATTGGGGGATATTGAAAACTGTGTGGGGAGTATGTTTATTTCTGCTTGGGAAAAGAGTTTAGGAGTCTTAGTCGTCTGTTGCTCTACTGGGGAGTCGAAGTTGAACTGATATCTGGTCGTGTCCAGGTTTTGCAGTAACTTGCTAGGGATTGTAGAGTAGTCTACTGGGGAAGAGGAGTTGTGGTCCTTTGATTTGTAGTAGTCGGAGAGGCAAACTCAAGTTGGGGAATCCTGGTGTTGTTGGGGAAATAAACCCTGTCGTCAGTCCGCTAGAGAGGTGATATCTTCGTTGGGGGAAGTCCTCGAGGATTCTTGAGGTTGATTCAGCTGGGGAAAGGTTTTCAGAGATTAAACCCTTGCTGGGAGTCATCCTATGAGAAGGATTTTGGGGAGATTTGTAATTGCCCCTAGTAGCAAGTGTTTGCGGCACTACCTGGAAATGTTTAATTGTACGTAACCCTTCACTGAGATTGATGTTCAATGCCCCAAGTGACGGAGATGGAGACTTGCCCCCGGTTACTCTACACTTCTTCAGAGATTTCTTGAAATCTTGACTGGACTGCCCCAGGTGTGCTGGATAATGACATGTCAAGTCCCCCTGTTGATAGGAGATTCGTCAATGGAAGTGTCATCCTTCTTGAGTTGATTTTGTTCACTGAGAGAGCTTTTGTTCACTGGATGTTCATTGTGTGAATTTCTCCGCTGTTAAACAAATATCCATATGCAAACAATGATATTCAAGTAATGCAAAGTTTATGCTTATCTCGAAGTTTTGAAAATTCATTTTTTAGCAGAAAACTTTTTATAAGACAAATTCAACACAAGATTTAGGGCAAAGCCTTACAGGAGTCAGGATACCTTTTGTAACAGTATACTTTTGAACTAACCCATGCTTCAATTAGGACTTTTGAATGGTTGTAACATGGCTTGGTTCACGGTTTAAGAAACAAAGGATAAAGGCTCAAAGTATATTTGTACCCACCCGCTCTTCATGATGTTCTTCAATCCTAAACTCAGTTAATTGTGCGTCGAACTCTATTCGAATTTGGAACGATGTTTTGGTGATGGTTCACACAAGTTGGATTTTGGAAGGCAGTCATCATTTCATTTTCTTGCAACATTTTTCATGTTGTCGAGGATTTGGAATGACCTCATTCTTTTGATTTATTATCTCTAACTTTTGCCTGACTGTTTCTGTTTTTGAGATTACAGTCAGCGGGATGCCCCAGCTTTCTTAAGCCTCCTTTATAGGTTTTGGCTCAGTGGGCTTTTTTCTTTTGAGAGATTGACTTCCTACAAGATAAGGAACCGCCACTGTCTTTTGATTCCAGAGGAATGCTTTTGATGTCGTTCGTTGTATTATGAATTGAGAGTTTTGCGACTTCAATGCGCATCTTTTGAATTAACTGAGAGACTACCCTGCCCCAGGTTTAAATTAAAGGTTTCAATTTGTGTTTAAAACAGAAAACTCCTACTTCTTTGGCTCGAAGGGGTTGCCTAGGGATTATCTTCCTTATAACTCCAGTGTTTAGGATTTGAAAGAAACGCCTGTACATCGTCAGCAAGGTCTGTCCAAAAGCATACTGTATGAGATTATGGCATTGTTTCGTCATCCTCCCTCTAAAGGCTTGTAACTTTTAGCAAGATTTGAATGTCATAAAGTGAGTAAAAAGCATAGTTTAAATGTAATGAAAATGATTGGATCAAATCAAGACAAACATATGCAATGCATTAATGAAACAAAGTTTGGCATTAATAGATAATTGTTTTAATAACAAAGAGATTACAACTTGAAAATTCAAATGAACAAAAGCTTTCAATGATTTGTCATAGGAGCAGTTATTATGTTTGGAGTCTCCGAAGGGTCAAACTTGATCTCCTTGGCATTAATCATGTCTTGGACCTTGTTCTTCAGAGCCCAACAGTTGTTTGTGTCATGTCCCGGACTGTCAGAGTGGTATGCACACCTTGCATCAGGATTGTACCATGGGGAGGCTATGTTGGGATTCTTAGGAGGGTCCCTTAACGTCACCAGATTCAATATCAACAGGTGTTGTAAAGCCTGAGACAGCGACATGTTGAGCTTGGTAAATTGCCTCTTGGGCATATTTGGCTTACTCTGATCAACCCGTTGTTCTTGGCAAGGTTGTTGTTGGACCTGTGAGGTAGTAACAACTTGGAGAGGTCTATTCTTCGTCAAACCAAACCTTTGACTTCTCGGAAGTTGATTAATGACTTGGTCCCCGGCCTTGACTGTTTGCTTCATGTTGTTGTATCTGTCTTGATGAAGCTGGTTGATCACGGTTCTCAACTCTTCTTGTTCCCGAGCTAAGCCTTGGATAAGAGTCATCTGCCCCAGCATCTGGGTTTTCATGGTACTGAACTCAGCTTGCAGTTGTTCCAACCGTTCGTCCTTATTGTCTTCAGGACTTTTCTTGACCAAGTCCCCAACGAGGAGTGTTTTCAACTCTTCCTGTCCCTTGGATAGGTTTAGGAAGATTTCCCTGAACTGAGTCTCTCGAGTTTGAAGATCTTGATTGTCTGGTTGGAAAGCCATTGCTGAAATAAACAGCGAGAACATGAGAGACCTGTACTGGATGACCTGTTATGCAATGATATGTATGATATATGTATGCAATGTTTTCTAGGATCTCGCGGGGTAAACAAGAAACTTGTTAGAATCTGAATCTGGTAGCTTGATTGAAGGAACTTCATGTTGCTGAGAGTCCTTCTTCAAGAGTCAAGCTCACCATATCGAGTGGGTCATAGCCCCTGACTCAAGTTATCGTGTTTGGATTTCTAAACAACCTTGGCTAGAGGAAAATAAATCCCCTTTTCCCCTTGCTGGACATTTGATTTACCATAACCTGCATCACAAGCCCTTGAGATCCTTGAAATGGTTAAGGAAATGTTAAGGCATGATGTAATGATGTGTATGATATGCGTTTAAGCAAAAGTGTGAGGTGATGTAAGTAAGCCCTGCAATAAATCCAAAATATTGGATAAGGATTGTAAACAAAACCTGCAAGGAAACCATGTTGTCAGATAACAAGAATGTGCAAGTAGTTCAAGTTTGAAGGCACACAAGTCACACATATAGCCTTAAGTTTAGGCTGGCATGGTGTTTAGGTATTACCCTCTTTCAGTTTAGTTGGCTCAAAACCTGTCCTATAAATAGTAACCGGGTTCTAAGGAGCTCAATATCATTGGATTGTTTTCTATGTTCATCGTTTTGGTTTAGCCACTTAACTAGCGACCAAAATATTCCAAGAAAACAATCCTCAATGAGTGTAGTATCGAGTATCTACCAACTTCGGACTACACCAAAGTCGGTCATCTCACTACCCCTAAAAAAGGCCAAGATGGTCAAGTAAGGTTCTAGTTCATTAGTGCTTAGTGACATCACTCAGCGGCCCCGTATTCTCTTTGATTGACTCAAAGGCTACCAGTACTCACAAATATGTCGCACTAATATAGCTATTGCTTCAACCGTGTCAGTATACCCCGCACAGTTTCCACAATGTATTTCTATCTATGAATGTTTCCCAAATCCGGGTTAGGATCTATAGAACTCCGATACAAGCCCACAAAATAAAAAGCATACAAAGCAATACAATTGAAAACACAAGTGATCTAATCCTAAGGTACACCTCACTTATAGTTCCCCAGCAGAGTCGCCAGTTCTGTGATCGGTGGGAATGAGAACTGACTGTTTTGGAATGTTGGTTCGCGTTTGCGTTTGTTTTTGCAAAATGTCGCGGTAAGCAAGAGTCGCCACCGTCTTTTATTTTATCCAACAAGGAAAGGACAAAAGCACAGAAAAATTCCTTTTCGAGATGTTTCTCGGGTTCGGGAGGTAGATTATAGAAAGGGAAGGTGTTAGCACCCTTTCTATCCGTGGTTATCCACGGGCTCTTAGTTACTTGCTCACTATGTTTTCAAAAGTTTGCTTTTCTTTGTGATTGTGGGTTTTGAAAAGAGTTTTGTTTTTGAAGAGAATGTAAGTGCGAAAAGTTTTGTTTTGTTTTAAAAGGAGCAAGTACTTAAGAACCTCTACCTACTCGAAAAGGAATTAAACTGTGCAAATGTCCTTTAGACAATGCTATCCCACTATTGAGGAGTAGGTAGCACCGCCGTTGGAGCTTTTCGGGTCAATTCGATTTAAGGGACGTGTGGCCACTAAAGCAATGTTAGGACGCCTTAGCGGTAACCCTAATGTCTTAGATCATTTTTCCGAGGCAACCGTTTCGAGGCAACTTATGATCTTTGGACAAAAGGGCGACCTATAAAACATCTTATACACAATGACCATGTTCGAGGCAACCAAGTGAGTTGTACCCTAAGAGTGGCATGTGCGAGTGTGTCAATTTTCAGTTTATATTATCTTTGTACATGTTATGGTGAGCTACGGTTGATTTTAAATTAAAGGTTAATCTTGTTATGCAATCCTAGTTAGCATACATCTAAACAGTTAATATATGTATAGGAATTTAAAGTGAGAGAATTGTAAATCCTACGCTATTACAAGGCTTCGGGGAGGGGGGTTATTTACATGTCCAAAATTGGGGGAATAAAGCAGTAAAGTGTAAAAGTCTTAGTTAAGCTATTACAAACCAGTAGGCAGTTATAATAAAATAAACGCGCACGAATCTGAACATAACCTCTAAAAAATCCTAAGAATAAAATCTTTTTTGTTGTTTTATTTTATTTTGGGAAAATGATCTAAATCTACTTAATTTTAGTTTTGATAAAATGTTAAGATAATTAAAAGATTAATTAACAAAGTTAATTTAATAGAAAAAACTAGCCTAATGTTTTTGTGGTTTTTCTTTTTTGATAATTGATTTTATGTTGATTAAAAAAAGAAATAAAATAGTCAAAACAAAGATGAAATCGAAGGAACAGGCAGTAAATAAAAAAAAGGTATAATTCTGGAGGCCTGGGTCGAAAGAGGTGTGGGATATCTTTCGACCCAGTGAAGAGGCTTGATCGAAGGTGCCTGAGGGGCTGCACTCTAGGGGTGTTTGATCTGGATATGTCATCCTTCGATCTGGAAATCCTGGATCCAATTCGAAGCTAAGCTGCTAAGCTTCGAAACTCTGAATAGGATTCTGAGAAGATATTTCCTGCAAAACGAGACAAATGTTAAAGGTCCAGGGGGGATTTTACCCCCCTGATTCGAATCTCCTCCCAATTCGAATCCTTCCTCAATTTGAATCTACTGAATCTGGGTCTGGGTTTGTTTTATTCTGAGATTCGAAGGAGAAACTTAGATCGTGCCCAAGCAATGGCACGATCTCCTCTTTGCGCTGTAGCTTACATGCAACATAATCAGTAATAACAAGAATACATATGCAATGTGTATTTAAATGTCATGAAGGTGCAATTTTGGTTTTGCAAACCCTTACCAATTGAAGATGTATGATCTGTGGCTCTGGGTGTGGAGATGTTTGCAGAATGGCTGCTTTGTCTTGGATTATTTCTGAAAATGTTGACAACCTTTGGTGGGTTTGTGGGCAGCATATCTCCAAATCCTCCCTGTTTTTCTTTCTCCTTTTCTGTTTTTCGTTCTGTCCCTGTTTTGTTTCTGCAGAGTTTTGCGTGTCTTTTTGTTTCTGCAGAGTTTTCTTTTCTTTTGTTTCTCCTCCGTCCTCTGTAATATGTTACTGGCCTCGTATTTATAGGAGTGTTAGGGTGCATGAAAATGGAAAGGGACAACCATTTAACCAGGCCTTTAATGCCATGAGACAAGAATCAGACATATTAAAAGATTTCCTTTTTTGAAATATTCATGTATCTTTGGAATCTTGAATGAACCTGGACACTTTTGATTTTCGAATGCATTCAGGCCCTGCTCTTCGATTGGTCTTGAGTTGCCTGTTTCGAATGGACTTCTTATGTGCCCTTCGAATGGGCCTTCTGAATGCTACGACTGCTTGAATTGAAAAGAATCACTCTGGTCGAATCAACTCTTGTGGAGTTAGGAACAGAAAAGGCAAGAATCTGGCCTTTAACTCGGGCATTGAATCCACAATCAGCATTTAATTATTTCTCTATTTGCAAGGGACACATGCCATTTTCTCATGTTTAGTGTACCTGGACATGTTTTTTGAGTGCCCTCTTGATGGCCTCTTTCGAATGGCCGGAAAGGAGTTCTTCAAATGGCCCTTGTCCAAACATCAATCGAAGGGTATTTATTGAAATATCAATCGAAGAGTCCTTTGCTACGCCAATCGAAAGATCTTGTTCAGATACCAATCAAAGTGTAGTAATTAAAATTCCAATCGAAAGGCTTTGTTAACAGGCCAATCGAAAGGTGTTGTTCATGCTAATCGAAGGACACGGTTAATATGCCTGTCGAAGCTGCCTTGACACAATGCTAAATCGAAGGATCCCTTGGACTGCCAATTGAAAGGCTTGGCCCAGGGTTCCAAAGGAAAAGGTCTTTCAGAATTCCAATCGAAGGCCTTGACACAATGCCAATCGAAGTGCTTGTCCATAATGCCAATCGAAGCATTTTTGGAATGTCAATCGAAGTGCTTATCCATAATGCCAATCGAAGGGAATTATCCATGCCAATTGAAAGGCTCCTTCAGAATACCAATCGAAGGGTCTTTCAGAATGCCAATCGAAAGGTACTTAAAGCACCACTCAAAAATTTTCTTTTTCCTTAGGCAAGGGTTTCTGGTCAACCATGCAGAGGGAAGACTTTGGAAAACATGAGAGGGCAAATTTTGGGGTGCAACAGTTACCGAAGAAGATGTTGTTGTGGTATCTATTCCTTACACCCCTGTGCATATTCCTACCCCATCTAGGGCACCTCCTTTAATGATTACGGTACCTGGATCCATGTCGTATACTAGTGAGAAGGTTATCCCATGGCATTATGATGCTGATGTTTATTACCATGGGGTGAAGTAGGAAGTAAATCCTCGTCCTTCTGAGGAAGAATTTACTGAAGACAATGAAGGGAATGTTCATAATTTCTCCCGTGTAAGTCGAATGACTAGAAGTGAGAGAGTGTTTGGTCCTTCCAATGTACAAGATGCGGAAGACGCTTCAGCAAGAGAGAAAGGAAAATAGCAGGTGATAATTGGTAATCCGAGGGTTACGCCAGCCAATATGACTCAGCCATGTCCAATACCATAAGCTTCTTCAGTTCCTGATGAAGTTGAGGAGTTTATGTGAATTATCAGGAAGAGCGATTATGGAATAATTGATGAGTTAAGCCACACCCCTTCTAAGATGTTTATCTTGTCCTTGTTGATCTATTTAGAATCTTACAAAAATTCTTTGATGAAGTTGTTGAAGAATGCATTCGTGCCACATGAGATAACAATCAATCAGTTTGAGAATGTTTGTACTAATATATCTGCTGGGAACGGTCTGGGCTTCACAGATTTTGATCTTCCTCCAGAAGGGTGAGACCATAACAAAGCGTTACATATTTCTATGGAGTGTAGGGGCATTACTTTATCCCAGATTTTGGTGGACACGAGCTCGTATTTGAATGTATTACCTAAGTCAGCATTGATGTAAATTGATTATTCCGACCTGGAGTTGCGTCCTAGTGATTTGATGGGGAAAGCCTTTGATGGGTCTCAAAGATTAGTGTTTAGGGAGGTGGAATTACCTATCAAGGTTGGTCCTTGCACCTTCACTGCTACCTTTTTTGTGATGGATATACAGCCATCATATTGTTGTTTGTTGGGGCAGCCGTGGATTCATAAAGCAGGGGCAGTCACTTCTAATCTTCACCAAAAACTCAAGTATCCTACAGAGGGAAATGTGATAACTGTGTGAGGAGAGGAAGAGTATATTGTGAGTTATTTGACATTATTATGCTATGTTGAGGTTGAAGGCGAAATACATGAGAATCCTTTTCAGGCATTTGAGACAATTCACGCGGTTAATTTTCCTCCTCCCAAACAGAAAAGGAAGCCGAAAACCGTTATGTATTCTCTTAGAGATGCTAGAGATATGGTGGAGAATGATAACCCTGAGGGTTGGGGTCAGGTGTTGGACGTTATCCCTAAATTTAACAATTTGGTCTTGGTTTCAGCCCGGGTCAGCAGAGTGCAACTCCCAGAGCTTCTGATTTATCTACTCATGTGAAGCTTTTCCGTCCTAGTGCTGCTCAAGAAGGATACACCAATGCAATTGATGATGATAGGGTTGATGGCTACAATATTGGAGATTGGATTCCTCCAAGTATTCTGGGCCAAGTACTCAACAATTGGACTTCTGTGGATGTTATCCAAGTTTCAAGCGCTGAGGAGTAGTTTTCCTGTTTTCTTTTATTATCATGTCATAATTCTTGCGCTCTGCCCAAGGCGTAGTGAACCATTTGTGTAGGGCCACCATGTTTATTTTCAAAAATTTGTCATGAATAAAGGACGTTTTTGCATTCAAAATTTTTATTCCATTATTTTCTTTTTATTTTTCTTTAAATGGCAATGTTTTCCTTTTCACACACCATCACTAAAACACCAAAAAATCATTTATGCAGATGCACTTCCACCACGGATTATATTGATAACGACTCTGTAATCGCTCACTATGAATTTGATAATCCGATCTATCAAGCTGAAGAGGAGGCATATGAGGATTGTGATCTTCCCGAGGAATTAGCAAGGTTGCTAAAACAAGAAGAGAAGGTTATCCAGCCGAATCAAGTGTTAATTGAGGTGGTGAATATTGGCACAGAAGAGGTAAGAAGAGAGGTCAAGATAGGGGCAAATCTAGAGGAAAGTATGAAAGTCAGATTAATTGAGCTACTCCGTGAATACTCTGATATCTTTGCTTAGTGTTATGAAGATATGCCAGGATTGGATATAGATATTGTGGTGCATCGACTATCGTTCAAAGAAGGTTTCTCCCCTGTCAAGCAAAAGCTCTGAAGAACTCATCCTGAGATGTCCAAGAATATTAAAGAAGAAGTTCAGAAATAGTTGGATGCAAATTTCCTAAAGGTCATCAATTATCTTCCAGGGATCGCAAATATTGTGCTTGTTCCTAAGAAAGATGGTAAATCCAGGATGTGCATGGATTACCGGGACTTGAATAGATCCTGCCTAAGGATGATTTTCCTCTTCCTCATATTGATGTGTTGGTCGATAATACTGCTCACTCCAAAGTGTTTTCATTCATGGATGGTTTTTCGGGTTACAATCAAATTAAGATGGCTCCGGAGGATATGGAGAAGACGGTGTTTATCACGCCATGGGGAACCTTTTGTTATAAGGTGATGTCGTTTGGTTTGAAAAACGCGGGGAATACGTATTAGCGTGCCATGGTTACTCTCTTTCAAGATATGATTCACAAGGAGATTGAGGTCTATGTAGACGGTATGATTGCTAAGTCTGACACTGAAGAGGAGCATCTTGTTCATCTGGAGAAATTGTTCGAGAGACTAAGGCAATTCCTGTTGAGGCTTAATCCAAATAAATGCACCTTCGGGGTGAGATCTGGCAAGTTATTGGGATTTATTATAAGTGAAAAAGGCATCGAGGTTGACCCTGCTAAAGTAAAGGCGATACAAGAAATGCCCGAACCAAAAACAGAGAAGGATGTTCGTGGTTTCTTGGGGAGGTTAAACTACATTTCTCGGTTTATTTCTCATCTCACGGGCACATGTGAACCTTTGTTCAGTTTGTTAAAGAAAAATTAGACGATAAGGTGGAATGAAGATTGTCAGAAGGAATTTGACAAAATAAATGAGTATTTGCAGGAACCTCCGATACTCATGCCGCCGGTGGAAGGAAAGTCACTAATCATGTATTTAACTGTGTTGGAGAACTCTATGGGTTGGGTCCTCGGTCAGCATGACGAGACAGGGAAGAAAGAACAAGCCATTTACTACTTGAGTAAGAAGTTTATGGAGTGTGAGTCAAGGTAGTCATTATTGGAACAAACTTGTTGTGCACTTGCTTGGGCTGCCAGATGCGTAGGACAATACATGTTAACTCACACCACCTACTTAATATCCAAAATGGATCCAATCAAGTACATTTTTGAGAAGCCAGCTCTTACAGGCAGGGTAGCCCATTGGCAGATGATACTCACTGAATATGATATCCAGTACACTATGCAAAAGGCAATCAAAGGTAGTATATTGGTCGATCATCTTGCTCATCAGCCCATGGACGATTATGAACCGATGAAGTTTGACTTTCTAGATAAGGAAATAGTGTACATTCGAGATTGTAATATACCAAGCCCGGATGAAGGACCCGAACCAGGATCATGTTGGACACTTGTGTTTGATGGTGCCTCCAATGCAATGGCCAACGACATCGAAGCTATTATCACCTCCCCTGAGGGATTCCACATTCCTTTCACAGCTCGTATTTGCTTCAATTGTTCTAACAATATGGCCGAGTATGAAGCTTGCATTTATGGTATTGAAGCAGCGATTGACTTGCGAATCAAATATTTGAAAGTTTACGGGGATTCCAATCTTGTTATCAGCCACATTAATGGAGATTGGGAGACTCGTCATCAGGACCTGATTCCCTATCATGAGCATGTTATGAAGTTGATTCTGTACTTCGAAGAGGTCACATTTGAACACATTTCCAGAGAAGAGAACAATCTAGCTGATGCACTGGCAACTTTGTCCTCCATGTTCAAAGTTAAGTGGGCTAACGAAGCACCTTTCATTGCCATCAGAAGGTTGGATGAGCCGGATTTTTGCTTTGAAGTCAATTTGGAATCAGACGATAAACCTTGGTTTTACGATATCAAAAGATATATTGAAACACAAGAGTACCCTGAAGAGGTGTCCGTCACAGACAAGAAGTTCTTGAGAAGATTTTTGGCCAAGTTCTTTCTCAGTGGTGGTGTGTTGTATAAGAGGCATCATGATGGTTTACTGCTCAGATGTGTTGACAAGAGAGAAGCAGCTAGAACCACTGAAGATATATATGAGGGTGACTTTGGAACTCATTCCAGTGGGCATACCATGGCCAAAAATATTTTGCGAGCTGGTTATTATTGGTCCACCATGGAAACTGACTGTTATAATCATGCGTGGATTTGCCACAAATGTCAAGTCTATGCTGATAAAGTACATGTGCCGCCCGTACCACTAAATGTCTTGACTTCACCTTGGTCGTCCGCAATGTGGGGAATTGATATGATTGGAAAAATTGAACCGATCGCATCCAACGGACACCGTATCATTCTGGTTACCATTGATTATTTCACTAAATGGGTTAAAGTTGCATCTTATGCCAATGTCACCAGACAAGTGGTAACTCGGTTCATTAAACACAACATTATTTGTCGTTACAGAGTGCCTGAAAAGATCATTACCGACAATGGGTCTAATTTAAACAACAAAATGATAAAGGAGCTTTGCGAGTCCTTGAAAATCAAGCATCATAACTCTTCCCCGTATAGACCGAAGATGAATGGCGCTGTCGAATTGGCCAATAAGAACATCAAGAAGATTGTACTGAAGATGGTAGTAACCTATAAAGATTGGCATGAGATGCTTCCTTTCGCTTTGCATGGTTACCGTACCATAGTACGTACTTCGACTGGGGCAACCCCATTTTCTCTAGTCTATGGCATGGAAGTGGTGTTTCCTGTGGAAGTCAAAATTCCTTATCTTAGGATCATGAAGGATGTTGAGCTCGACGAAAGTGAGTGGGTACAAAATCAACAAGATCAATTAGAACTTATCAATGAGTAGAGGTTGACGGTTATATGTCATGGTCAGGTATACCAGCAAAGGATGAGTAAAGCTTTTGACAAGAGGGTGTGGCCTCAGTGTTATAAGCCAGGTGACCTTGTGCTAAAGAGGATATTTCTTCCCCAGGGAGATCCTAGAGGAAAATGGGCTCTGAGTTATGAAGGACCGTTCGAGGTCAGAAAAGTCTTCACTGGTGGAGCAATGATGCTCGCAACCATGGATGGAGAATACTTCCCTCTCCCTATGAAAGTTGGCGTAGTTAAAAAATACTTTGCATAAAAAGAAAAAAAACCCGCTAAGTTGAAAACCCGAAAGGGAAGCTTAGGCAAAAAAAGGGTGTCCTGGTGAATCGAAAACCCAAAAGGGCGATTCAGGCAAAAGTTAGGGACTTAAAGCAAATGACTACGCTCAGTATGAGATCCCTAGTTTCTTTTTGTTCGTTCACCTGGCAGAAGCTCAGAACTATTCCAAGAATGTTTTATCATGAAGCAGAAAGACGGAAGTGTTAAAGTCATAAGAGTTATAACAGAGTCAAAACATGATGGATATTTGTATTCACATTTCTATTTGTAAACACTTGTTTGTTCTGATTGTTGCAATTATCCCTTTCTAGGATCTGCTTCCAAATGTAAACGCCTTTTTCACTGGCTGATTTCTCAAGTCAATAAAAGATCCTCTTTTATATGTTCACATAATTTCCTTTTTACTGTTTTGTTTGCAAAAACGTCTAATATTTTGATTAACATGTGCATATAAACTTTGTTGGCCCTACATGAACACATTAATCTAAGTTATAATTGCTTGAAATACAGATAATAAATACAAATGTCATACTATGCGAGGAGCATGTTTAATTTTCTTCTTGATGGAATACTCAACTACTTTCTTGTGGATATTTTGCTAAGTTGTTTCATGGCTCCGTACTGGTGGCAAAGGTTTACCTCTCCTTATTGAATGCTCATTTCTCTGAAAAGACAAATGAAAGAAAAAAACCATTTGCGATTTCCTTTCATATTATAGAGGTCATGGATCAGGATACTTTCAGGATTGCACTGTATCGTCAAGATCGACAAATCCGGATGGGGTCAATTCTCTTCCATGGTGGAATTTTTCTCTGCTACATTTTCATGTGTATCTTGATTGTCTGTTTTAACATTGTCTGCATGTAGGAACTTGTTTGTTTTTTAGTGTCAACCCTGATGCGCTGAATATGTTTGCCTTGAAGTAATTATTTTGTTTCTACTTAAATCATTCATTATCACTCTTTAAATTATTTTCTGGAATTTTGATACCAATTGTGCCAACTCGTTTGCCTAGTCAAAAGATTGGAGGAAGTATGACGATAGTTAAAGTCTATATCTCTGATGGTAGGCTTTTGAGTAGAACCTTGTTGAAAATGTACAGGCCTTGTTTCAATCCCCAAACACCGGAGATATAAGGGAGATAGACCCTCGTTAACCCCTCTGAGCCTTCAAAGTAGGAGTTTATTTTCTGTTCCAAAAAACCCTTATTTTTAACCCGGGGTAGGGTAGATATTCAGTTAATTTGATCAAACCTTCAAAATATTAAAAGGGGTGTCCCATCTGAGGATCACCATATTTTATCCCTCGCGCTATGAGGACGGGAAAAGATCAAAACCACAATGGTTATTTCTTCAAAAAAAAGATCCTAAGGTCGAGATCAAATCGATACAACAAAGGTTATCCCTCGCCGACCAAGGAGTGAGGCTGTCACTTTCCTCCGAAAAGTTCAAAGACTTAGGGTCACACGGCTTGTTCGAAAAGGAGAATATGAATAAGAAAGAAACAAAACCCCGCTAAGTCAAAACTTGAAAACAAGTCGCTTAGGAAAAAGTTAAGGCATCCCGCTGGACTTCCAAATTGAAATTCAAAAAGAATTTGTCCAGGAAAAAGTTAGGGAAAGCGAAAAAGAATTTGAAAAGCCCTAAAGGAAGAAAAATATTATTTAATAAAAATATTTATCAAAAGAAAAGTCGTGTGATCGAACACCAAAAAAACCAAAGTTAAGTGACTGTCGTGTCCAAGAAATTGTTGTGGTTCCTCAACCATCATAAACTCCTCTTGAGAGATGAATGTCCGTGTCAAGTAAACTGAATTAGGACTGGATAACATAACAAAGGGGGTAGGCACCAAATAACTTGAGCCTAAAAAACCATTTTTTTTCAAAAAAACCATGAACCAGACCACGTTACAACCTTTAAAAGTCCTAACTGAAACTTGGGTTTAACTTGAAAGCATACTAAAACAGGATAATGTTTCCTAAACTTCCAAATATGTATTACATATCCATGTTGGTATCTTACCTCCTGCATTATGTTCGTGTTTAAAAAAAGAGAAGAAAAAGTTTTTAAATTTTGCACTCTAGCTAGTGATTCATTCACAACAGAGATGCGACATCTTTTTATTCAAGGCTTTTAATTTCAAGGTTAACATGATTGTCGCATCAGGGTTGTCATTCCCATAATGTTGTATCCTAAAATTTTCCTCTCATTTTACTCAAGGCATGCCCATTGAGGTCCCCAACTTGCTCAAGGATGACTAAGAATTGACTAGACAAGTTCTCCTCCTAAAGCAATGAACCTCAAACTAGGTTTTCAATTTTAATCAAGATATGTGAGCTCCAATGGTCTCAAATGTTTTCCATGGTCCTAATATGTCCTCAATATTATACATTCTGAATTTCATGCCTTGCACAACAAGTTTGCTCAATCAACTGCTCAAATACCAGAAAATCAACTACATTAGGTCAAAAGTTAATTGTGGTCTCTATACAGTCAAAATTCAAGATTTTTGGTCAACATCAATAATTTGAAATAATATCCATCATTTTATCAAGTTTTGATCATTATTCCTCAAGAAATGCTCCTAATTCATCAAAATTCAAAAATTGCTAATTAGGGTTTCTATAGGAAAAGTCAACCAAACTTTGACCAGGCATAACTTTCTCATGCTTTATCAGAAATTTTTCAACCAAAGCTCATTTTGAAGAGAATATAATTACCTACAATTTCTATTCATCCTTCAAGTTCAATAAATGCACCATTTGAAAAATATAAGCTCAGACATTACAGGTCATTTTCAGAAAGTCAACAAAAGCCACTTTTTTCCAAGACCTTTTACATCAAGATAAAACATTCAAATCCAAAATTTATCAAAAGAGGGATTGAAGCAGACATCTTGGGATTTCCAAAAAGTCTAATATCATCATCATGAGATAAAAATTGAGCAAGTTATGGCTTGCCCAATTTGGGAAAATTTGGAAAATTTCAAGAAATGTGCAATGTGCAAATTTGAACTTTTAAGGCAATGGATAAACTTTTTGTACTTCAAACACTTTCATGACATTATGAAGGGCCTCTAAAGTCACTTTTGCATGCCTTATATTTTATTTGCATTTATTTTGATTTTTATTCAATTTAAAATTAAATAAATACAAGATAAATGCATAAAATGATAGGTTATTATGTTGGACATTTGGGCTAATGTGTTGGGTCAGCCTTGGGCCCAAAATTTCATGCAAAATGTGTCCAGGTTCATGTACCAAGCAAAGATGGCAAGAACCACACAAAAATGGATAGTTTTCAAATTGTGATTTTTGTTTTAAAACCATAAGTTAATGCTTGATTCTTTCCATTCAAGCTTGTCTCCTCCCTCTACCCTATAAATATAACTCATGTGCAACCCAAATAGACGGAGACACAACCTGAAAAGAGCCACACAAATTTGCAAAAACTGCCAAGAATCATGAATTTTGAAAAAAGCAAGTTCCAGCCATCATTTGGCCAAACCAAAAGTTCAAACATCTTCCTGAGATTTCCAGGACCTCAACCCAGCCATTACTCAAGCCATTCCACATCCGAAACCGTAGATTCAAGTACACCGATTGTAAGTATTTCTCAAAATACAATTTGATGATCTAAACATATTTAATAGATTTCATGTGTTTCTCCATGCTAGTGTTGGAGTTTTAGGCAGGTTGGAACCTTTACATGCATGGTTTGACGTGAGATTGGAACTTTATTATTGTTAGGGCAAAGTTTCAGACGAAGCTTGTTCTTAGTGATACAGGGGTTTTCAGGAAAATTCAAGGCCAGATTTGAAATCAGCACATGATTTTATGAAGGATTGGGTTCTTGCTTTTTCTTTAGCTTGCTTATTTTGTAAGATCACATTTTGAGTTGGCCGGAGATGGTGATAGGAGTGTTGACTCCGGCACCCTGGACTTGTTGACTCCGGCGTGAAGTGTGTCAATTCCCCATTGGCATGTCAAAGTAGCACGCGCGTTTTTTTTTTTTAATTTCAAATGATTGCGTTGGTTTTCTAATATAATGTTATTGTTTGCTTTATATAAATGAATGATGTAGCAGCACAACTAGTAAAGGCTTATGTATGTGAAGGAAGGGACCTAGGTTCGAATCCCAGGTCCAACATTTTCCATTTTCATAATATTTCATACATGATCCAGTATTCCACATGGTCGGAAGTGTATCATGCACCACCAGATCTTACCATCATATCACAATCAAGCTGGAATCCAAGAGCCTTGACTGGAGATCCACCATGTACCCTCAGAGTTTACCCTTACCTGATTCAACGTGGTTTGGGCTAAATATTCGTCTTGGGCCTGGAAATTTCATCAACAACACCCCTTTATTTTCTTTTGCATACCTAGGCCCATTAATATTTTTTGTATTTTTTTAATTTCTTTTATTATTCTTTATTTAATTAAACAAACAATGATAAAAAAACTCACAAAAAAAATTAGGCTTAGACTTTTTAATTAAATGATTAATTTCTTTAATTAATTAATCAATTAAATTTTAACTATTCTTAATTTAAAATGAATTGGAATTTAGGATTTAATTTATTTTTAATTATTTTCTTTTCGTAATAAAAAACTAAAAAAAATCTTAGACTATTTTTCTTAATTTGATTTTCTAAATAGACTTTAGAATAATTAATTTAGTTATTTTCTTAAATCAAAAAAGACAACAAAAATATTCTTCTTATTTCATTTAGATTTGCTTTAGGTCTAGACGTACTTTTAATTTTCCGCGCGTTTATTTCCTTTCGCATTATTTATAATATTGTAATTGTTGTATGGGATGTAATAGCTTAGATTTAAAATTCCGCATTTTATTTTCTTACACTTTTTATGTAATTGTCCCAAAGCATTGTAATAGTCTAGGACTTATATTTTCGCACTTTAAATTTCTGTAAATATTAACTGTTAGTAACTAGGTGTGCATGATAAGACTAAAAATTAACACGTTAGAAAACTTAATAATGCAAGATAAATAACCGAATTTAACACATATGCACATATGCACCTCTAGGGTATCCCCGCTTTGGTTGCCTTTGTAAAACCAGTCATGTCCCTCGAAACGGGGACACTTTAGCAAAGACCCGTAAATCAAAAAGATCATAGTCCCTCGATGACCCTACAGTTGCCTTTCGGTAAATGATCTAGTCCCTAAACAAAATTTCTAAAGTGTCTCTACATGTTGCCTTTATGACTGTAAACATCCCTTCGATTGTCCCTAAAACAACCAATGATGGGGCTACCTACTCACTAATAGTAGGATAGCATTGTCTAAAGGATATGAGGAAAAGAACAAACCTTTTTCGAGTATAAAAGTAGATAGTTGTTAGAAGTTTGCTCAAAAAAAAACATTTTGCACTTACACAAATACTACTTTTCAAAAAAACAAATTTCAAAAATATTTGCTTTGTTAACACTCTTGAGGACTAATAAAGAGTTAAACACAAAGAAAATCACCGCACTAAGGCATTTCAAAACATTTTCAAACACACAAAACACAAAGGTATTTCAAAATGAGCAAACTTTTAAGAGCCTGTAGATAATAACGGATGGAAAGGGTGCTAAGACCTTCCCTTTCCATAATTTACCCCCCCCCCCCCCCCCCCCCTTACTCAAAATCTCAAAAAAGGTCTTTTTATGTTCTTTTCACCCTTTCCTTAATTTGGATAAAAGAAAAGTCGGTGGCGAGTATTACTTACCACAAAATTTTCAAATACAAAACGCAAACCAGTATTAACAGTCAGTTCTGCCACCGTATCACAGAACGGGCGACTCTGCTGGGGAATAAAAAAGTGGGGTTACCTTAGAGTTTTAGTTCACCATTTTAAAAGGATTTATTGTGTGGTTGATTGCTTTATCTTTGAGGTTTTGTTGGGGTATTCTTGTAAAGATCCTACACCCGGATCTTGGGCACCTTATTAGGTAAGTAGCAATAAATCATGGAGGTTGTATAGCGTAGACCAATACAGACGAAGTGGTGGCTACGTTAGCGTGACACTTTGGATTGTACTAATGTTCCTTGAGTAAGTCAAAGATAAAATTAGGCTTCCTCATAGTGTCACTAAGCTCTAACTTACCTTTAGAACCTTTAATTGACTCATCCTAGCCATTAGGAAGTAGTGAGATAGTCGGCTTTGGTTCTGACCGAAGATTGGTTGATACTAGATACTACATTCATTGAGACTGGACTTTCTGGATTTTTTGGCTGCAATACTTTGGTGCATGAGCTGAAACAATTCCTGATGGGAAGGTCAATGATATTCATACTCCTTAGAACCCGGTTACTATTAATAGGACAGGTTGAGCCAACTGAATATTTAAGAGGGTATTTACCTTAAAACCTCATGCAAGCCTTTAAATCTAAGGTCTATTGTGTAATTTGCTTGTGTTTATATGTGATTTAAGCATAATCATGACATCATAAACATCATGACATTCATATATACTAACCATTTCAAGGGCCTATTGGATTTACCTCTTTGCTGTTTTGTAGGATATGAATTCAGGTCGCAGAAAAACCATCTGGATTAACTTCACAGAAATCCCTCCCAAGCTCAAGGAATTGGTCTTGAAAGTTCCCGAAGACTCATCATTAAACAAAAGACATGGTCATTTTCTCAAATTGGTTACCACTAAATTTTACAAAGTTTTGATGAGTGTTCTATTCCAATTCTTTGATCCCGAGCACCATTGCTTCACATTTCCCGATTATCAACTGGTACCTACACTGGAAGAATTCTCTAAATTGCTTGGTTTACCTATATTGGAGCGAGTACCTTTCACTGGTTTAGAACAAGATCCAGCTGCTGAAGATGTTGCCATAGCTTTTCACTTGAAGCCATCTTATATTGAATCCCATTGGGAAAGAAGAAGCGGAGTTAAAGGCCTTCTTGCAAAATTTCTAATGGAGAAAGCTCATATTTTCCTGGATGCTATGAGTTACCATGCCTTCGAAGATGTCTTAGCTCTCTTGATCCACTGGTTGGTCTTGTTTCCTAATTAAGATCAATTTATAGATGTGAGTGCCATCAATATCTTCCTTGCTCACAATCTGGTTCCTACATTGCTCGGGGATATCCTACATTCTCTCCATACTCGTACTCTGAAGAAGCGAGGAACTCTCATGTGTTTCACCCCTATGCTATATAGATAGTTTATTTTGCACCTTCCTCGGTTAGTAGTGCAGAATGATTTAGGCTTAAGGTGGAGTCAAAGATTAATGTCTCTCTCTCACTCCGACATCCATTGGTGTCCTCGCTCTCAGGGAGACATATGTTTTATTGATCGCTGCGGAGAATTTCCTAATGTACCACTCCTGGGAATTAGAGGGGGAATCACCTACAATCCTTCTTTAGCACTACGTCGGTTTGGATATGCATGGAGAGATGGTCCACCTGATATGCGCATCCAGGGTATTGTGTTCAACTACTCAAATGATTTGCTAAATTATTGTCAGAGGTTCGTCCGTGCTTGGGGCATTATTAAGAAGACTGATAGTAAGACTTTGGAGCGCAAGAACTCCATCCCTTTGGAACCTTACCTCAAATGGGTGAGAGCTTGAGCCCAAAGTCTTATGATGCCATACGATGCCATCTTACCGGTGATCTTGGAACCTGTTGTTCAAGGGGGCGAGTCCCGCATTATTCTCCATCCTGATATGCCAACCAACTTCGAAGAGTTGCAAAAGTCTTGGATTCAGCTCAAGGAAGAACGAGATACTTTTGAGGCTCAATTCTATGCAAGTGAGAAGAAGGTGCTGGAATTAAAAAAACAGCTTCACGAAGAGAAGAATCTTTATACCTACCTCAACACCAAGAAGAAGCGCCCATGGGAGACTTAGGAGTTTATAATTTCCTTTCAATGTTTATCCCTATGTAATCTTTTGTTTCTTTAAAAACTTACTAATAAAGGGTTTTGTTTCCTGTTTTGTTTAAAAGAGTTTAAATCCAATAAGGTCCCTGAAAACATTGCATAAGCATATCATACATCTCACTGCATAAACAGGTTTTAAAGTAGGGTTCTTATCTTCTTTGCTGTTTATTTCCGCAAGTAAAGAAATGGCTCTTGAACAAAACATCAAGGATCTCCAGGAACAAACGCTCAGTTCCAGCAAATGATAGTGGCTCTAGCTAAAGGGCAAGAAGATCTGAAAGATCTCATACTAAAGGACAAAAAGAAGAAGCCAAAGAAACCAGCTGGTGTAGTAAATTTGGGAAGAAGGATCAGAGGGCTAGTGCGGCGAGCTTCAGAACTGGTAACTTCATCAAAAGAAGGAGACAATCAAGAAGAGGAGACGAGAGAAGAAGACCTCATCCCGAAGGAATTTGATGATGAATCTGACTATAATGAGGAGTAGTATCCTCCTGGTGATGATAAATACAAACAGTTGGAGGATCATCTGAATGCAATGGAAATCCAGAAGGTACATGGGTTGGATTTTAAAGAGTTGGGCTTGGTTTCTGGGGTTGTCATCCCGCAGAAGTTTAAGGTTTTGGTGTTCGCTAAGTATGATGGGGTATCGTGTACCAAGATGCATCTTCGATCTTATGTGAGGAAGATTCAGCCTCACACTGCTGATAGGGACTTGTGGGTCCACTTCTTCCAAGACAATTCATCCGGAACTCAGCTAGAGTGGTTCTATCAGCTGGAGGGGACCAATATTCATAACTGGGAAGACCTGGCTGTTGCTTTCTATAAGAAGTACTAATATAATGCAGACCTTGCTCCAAATCATACACAACTGCAAAGTATGTCAATGGGTTCTAGCGAGGGTTTTAAAGAATATGCCCAAAAGTGGAGAGACCTAGCAGGGAGAGTCCAACCCCCACTGTCTATTAGGGAGTTGGTGGACATTTTTTGGGGCACTCTATCTGGTCCATTTTTCAATCATGTGATTGGAAGCTCCTCAGATAGTTTTACTGAGCTGATCTTAATTGGAGAAAGAGTGGAAGTTGGTATTAGAAGTGGCAAGATTCAAAAGGATGCCTCTTCAAGTGCAGGAAAGAGACCTTTCGTGGGAAAGAAAGAGGTCGGTGCTGCTTACAGTCAAAGAAATCAGGGCAAAACCGAACGCCGTCCAACGGTAGGGGCTATAATGATATCCAAGCCTGTAGCTACTCAACAGCGGAACAATTAGCCTAGAGCATAAAGGCCTACGAGACAGTTTACCTGGATTAATATGACTTTTTCTTAAGTTTTGCCACACTTACTGAAATCCAATCTGGTAAATTTGAGGGAAGCTCCCAAAAATCCCAACACTGCATCTCCTCACTATAATCCAAAGGATCGGTGTGCTTACCATTCTGAATATCCAGGCCATGATACAAACGACTGTTGGGCTTTAAAGAATAAGGTGTAGGATCTGATCGAGGCAAAGGATATTGAATTCGATGCTCCGGAAATTCCTAATGTTATAACTGCTCCCATGCCCAAGCACGGTCGTGGTGTTAATGTTGTTGACGATGATATGTTTGTTACTTATGTTGAGGAACTTGTTACTCCTCTCATGATTGTTAAGGGGAATCTGTTTCAAGCCCGTTTTTTTCTGGATTGTGGTGAAGGTTGCCACTTATGTTTATCTCTACCAACTGGTTGCTATTTGTTGAAAGAAGGTGTTCAGCACCTAATGGATGATAAAGAGATTCTATTTGAGAAGACTCCCGCCACAACTGTTTCATGTAAATATGTTTCGGTTATAACCATTTCCGCCAATCCTCCCAGGGTATCCACCAAAAGACCCATCAGGATTACATCTGCTCCAAAGTTGGCTCCCCTGATCATCATTATGCTAGGGCCAATACCATATTCCTCGGAAAAAGCAGTTCCCTGGAATTATGGAGCTGACGTCTATTACCATGGCATCAAGCAAGACCTGGTGGATGCTGAAGACAAATTTACTGGAAGTACTGATCCTAACGTCGGCAATATCATTGGGACCAGTAAAATAACAAGAAGCAGAAGAGTGTTCTCTCCTGAGATTTCTCCTCCTAAAGCCGTTATTATTCCTGTGATCATTCCCGATGTTGTTCCTGCTAATACTACCACTACAACTCATATGGTTAGCCCTGTTGCCACCCCTGTCACCGAGTCGGCCGAGACTCGGGGCAAAGAGATATTGGTTGAGCCTGTCCAGACGAAGGCGTATTCGGAATCCATTCCGGAGGTTTCTAAGAAAGAAATGGAAGAAATATTGAAAATAATTAAAAAGAGCGACTACAATGTGGTCGAACTGCTCATGTGCCACAGGAAACCTCCACTGATCAATTCGAAGATTGTGTGGCTAGTTTGACCGCTGATAATGGATTGGGTTTTTTTGATGCTGATTTGACACCCAGAGGAAGAAAACACAATGATACGCTTCATGTGTCCATCGAATGCAAGGGCACCACCTTGGCTCATGTTTTAGTGGATACCGGTTCATCGCTGAATGTTCTGCCCAAGAAGGCTCTTGATAGATTCGATTGCAAAGGATTGACTCTGAAGCCCAGTAACATTGTGGTGTGGGCTTTCAATGGTTCAAAACGAATGGTGCACGGGGAGGTGGACATCTCTATCAAAGTTGGTTCTCAGACGTTTGACTCCACTTTCTACATAATGGATATCAGACCATCTAATTCTTGTCTGTTAGGTCTCCCTTGGATCCATGGGGATGGAGCTGTTACTTTTACTCTGCATCAGATGTTGAAGTACCAAGTAAAGGGAACGATTGTCATAGTGCATGGTGAGTAGGAATACATGGTAAGCCACTTAAACTCTTTCAGATATATGGAAATGGATGGCGAATTCCTCGAGACCCCTTGTCAGAACTTTGAAGAGGTGCCTCATACCATGGCTACAACCTAGACTATTACCAGTATGTCGAAGATCACCATACCGCCATTGAAGATGGCTTCACTCAAGGATGCAAAGGCAGTCGTTGAAGAAGGTGGGTGTACCATTTGGGGCCAGCTCCCTGACATTACATACAAATCTGATAAATTTGGTTTGGGTTTCACTCCAGGGGCTCAACGGGTTGTTCTTCATGCTCGCGCTGGAGGACCTCCCCTATGCATCAGCAATCATGGGATTAATGCTTTAGAAGACAATGGTGGTGACTATGACATGGACAGCTGGTTCTTCCCTACGACCAACGGTGAACCCAATAACTGGACAGCTAAAGACTTTGTGCCGATTACTTTTATTCAGGAGTAATTGTCTTTCTTGTTTTCGGATATGTAATAAATGAACAATATAAACTATATGGCCTTGTGTCTTACCCGAGGCACAGTGGTTTATTTGTGAGGATTAACATTTTTCAAATGTCATATGTCATTAATAAAGCATTGGACATTTTGCATATAAATTTTGCGCTCTTTGTTTTTCTTTTCTACTTTTATTTTATTAATGCAGTTATGCTCTTACACACACTCACGCATCAAACTGCAGATCCATATCCACTTTGGATCCCATTGGTAACAGTTCTGCAATTACCGGTTATGACTTTGAAAATCTGATCAACCAAGCCGAGGACAAAGGTGAGGAAGATTGTGAGGTACCAGGAGAACTTGCCAGACTGTTACAACAGGAATAAAGGGCTATACAACCTCATGAAGAGCCAGTTGAGACAGTGAATCTGGGTACAGAAGAGGACAGAAAAGAAGTCAAGATAGGTGCAAATTTGGAGCTTAGTGTCAAACAGCGATTGATTCAGATGTTGCATGATTATGTCAAGATCGTTGCCTGGTCATACGAAGACATGACAGGAATTGACATTGATATTGTGGTTCATCGGCTGCCAACTAAAGAAGATTTCCCTACAGTGAAGCAGAAGGTTCGTCATATGCGTCCTGAAATGTCATAAAATATCAAGGCAGAAGTTATGAAGCAGTTCAATGTTGGGTTCTTAGTTGTCACCTTCTATCCAAAATGGGTTGCTAATGTAGTTCTGGTGCCTAAGAAGGACGACAAGGTACGTATGTGCATGGACTACAGAGACTTAAACAGGGAAAGCCACAAGGATAACTTCCCGCTTCCCATATTGATGTTCTGGTTGGAAACATTAGATCAAGATGGCACCCAAAGACACGGAGAAGACAACCTTCGTCAAAAAATGAGGGACTTTCTGTTACAAAGTGATGCCATTTGGATTGAAGAATGTCGGGGTAACCTATCAGCGAGCCATGGTAGCTTTATTCCATGACATGATTCACCATGAAATAGAGGTCTATATTGACGACATGATAGTCAGATCTCAAACAAAAGAAGAGCACCTTGATCACTTGCAAAAGTTGTTTGATAGGTTGAAGACATACAAGTTGAGATTAAATCCGAACAAGTGTACCTTTGGGGTAAGGTCTGGTAAACTCATAGGTTTCATTGTGAGTGATAAGGGTATTCGAATAGACCCTGCAAAGTTTAAAGCCATACAAGAGATGTCGGATCCTTGCACTGAGAAGGAAGTTAGGGGTTTCTTGGGACGTTTAAATTACATTGACAGGTTCATCTCCCATCGAACGTTTAAATTACATTGATAGGTTCATCTCCCATCGAACTGCTACTTGTGAGACAATCTTCAAACTCCTCAAGAAGGATCAAGTGGTAAAGTGGAATGACGAATTCCAAACGGCTTTTGATATAATTAAGGAATACCTTCAAGAGCCTCCAATTCTGATGCCTCTGATTGAAGGAAGACCTTTGATAATGTACTTAACAGTGTTAGATAATTCAATGGGGTGTGTGCTGGGGAAGCATGATGAGTCTGGTCGAAAAGAGCATGCAATATACTACCTTAGCAAAAAGTTTACCGACTGTGAAACAAGATACTCACTGCTCGAGAAAACTTGTTGCGCTTTGGCAAGGGCTGCTCTCCGACTAAGACAGTATATGTTGACCCATACTACTTTATTGATATCTAAGATGGATCCTATCAAGTACATCATTGAGAAGCCCGCTCTCTCCGGAAGGATAGCAAGATGGCAAATGGTCCTGAATGAATACGATATTTAATACACAACCCAGAAAGCAATCAAGGGAAGTGTATTAGTTGATCATTTGGCTCATCAGGCCGTGGACGACTACCAATCCATGAACTTTGAATTCTCGGATGAGAATATTATGTTAGTGACTGATTGTGAAGAACTTAGACTGGATGAAGGACCTGAGAAAGGATCCCAATGGGCTATGGTTTTTGACGGAGCTTCCAACGCACTTGCCAATGACATCAGTGCTGTAATCATATCCCCCGAGGGCTGTCATACTCCTTTCATCGCCAGACGATTTTTCAACTGTACCAACAATATGGCTGAGTATGAAGCATGCATCATGGGTCTCAAAGCTGCTATTGACCTAAGAATCAAGTTCTTGAGTATTTTCGGAGATTCGGCCTTGGTAATAAGTCAAATCAAAGGAGAGTGGGACACAAAGCATCCTAATCTCATCCCTTACAAAGAACATGTGTTGACACTGATTCCACACTTTGAAGAAGTCACCTTTGAACATTTTCCACGAGAAGAGAACCAGTTAGCGGACGCGCTAGCTACTATGTCATCCATGTTCAAGATCATATGGGACAACGAAGCTCCTCAGACCACTATTGAGAGATTGGATGAACCAGCTTACTGTTGTGAGATCAATACTGAAGGGGTAACAGACAAACCTTGGTTCCACGAAGTGAAAAGGTATCTCGGAGCTCGAGAATACCCTGAGGGGGCATCTGTCAATGATAAGAAGTTTCTGAGAAGGTTCTCTACAAAGTTCTTCCTTAGTAATGGAATCCTCTACAAGCACAATCACGACTCTACTTTACTTCGGTGTGTAGACAAGAGCGAAGTAGAGAAGATTATGGCTGATTTACATGAAGGTGCCTTTGGCACCCATTCTAGTGGACACACCATGGCTAAAAATATTCTGAGGGCAAGATATTACTTGTCCACTATGGAAGCAGATCTTATCAGCATTGGACTTGTCACAAATGCTAGATCTATGCTGATAAAGTACATGTGCCTCCGGTTCCCTTGAATGTCTTGACTTCTCCTTGGCCCTTTGCAATGTGGGGCATTGACATGATCGGAGAAATCAGACCTACCGCTTCAAACAGGCATCGCTTTATCCTAGTCTCCATTGATTACTTCACGAAGTGGGTTGAGGCTGCTTCTTTTGCTTATGTTACCAAGAATGTTATGGCGCGGTTCATCAAGCATAATCTTATCTATCGGTATGGTATCCCCGAAAGAATCATTACAGATAATGGTACAAATATCAACAACACTATAATCACTAAACTCTGTAAGCAATTCAAGATCCAGCATCATAACTCTTCTCATTACCGACCAAAGATGAATGGCATTGTGAAAGCTGCTAATAAGAATATTAAGAAGATCATCCAGAAGATGATGATGACATATAAATACTGGCATGAGATGTTACCGTTTGCTCATCATGGTTACTGAACCTCAGCACGTACGTCAACATGAGCAACACCTTTCTCTCTGGTGTATGGTATGGAGGTTGTTCTACCTATTGAGGTCCAGATCCCTTCTTTTAGAATCATGAAGGATGCAGAGCTGAATAAAGATGATTGGATCCAGACCCGACTTGACCAACTGAACCTGATTGATGAAAAAAGGTTAGTAGTTGTTTGTCATGGTCAAATGTACCAGAAGCTTATGATCAAGGCTTTTAACAAGAAGGTCAGACGACAGGTATATCAAGTTGGTGATCTGGTAATCAAGCGCATCATTCTGCCACAAGGTGGTCCCAGGAAAAAATGGACTCCCATATACGAAGGGTCATTTGTGATCAAGAACATATTTTATGGTGGAGCCATGATCTTGACCATTATGGAAAGTGACGACCTTCCTCATCCTGTGAATGCGGACATAGTTAAAAGATACTACGCATGAATGAAGACCCGCTAGGTTGATTGGCCTAGGCAGAAATAAGGGCATCCCGGCTAACCAAAAAGGGTTCGAGAAAAAATTAGGGATAAATAAAAAAAAATTGTACACCCGGCAAGTCGAAAACCGGAAAAGGAGGCTTGGGCAAAAAAGGGTATTCCGATGGACTGAAAACCCGAAAGGGCAGTCTAGGCAAAAGTTAGGGATTTAAAGCGTATAACTATGTCCCATTGGATCTCCTTGCAACCAGACTTCAGTATCAACTATCAAGCTCAAACAGTACCAATCAATCCAATCAACTTCAGACAAGTAGCAAAGTGATGAGACGCTCGAGGATATAATGGCAACAGTAGAATTGAAACTCAATGGGATTATTACACATAGTTGTTTTCTCTTTGTACACTATTTTTTATAGTTTTCATTTTCACGACGGCATTCTCCTACTAGAATGTCAGTCTCTTTGTATAAAAAATGCCTATTATAGGCAAAACTTCAAAATCAATATAAATCATTTCTTTGAAAGTACAAATCTTTTTGTTTTTATGTTTTGTTTTGCAAAAAACGTCCAGTGATTATTTTTTACCTATGCATTTGAATATGGTTACTGTTTACAAATACTTGTGTGATGTAGTGGGAGAACTGACTTGAGGTTTTTGCGTTTGATCACAAATGTTGCGGTTAGCAAGAGTCGCCACCAACTTTTATTTTATCCAAAAGGAAAGGTGAAAAAGCACAGGAAAGACCTTTAAGATTATTTCTTGAGTTCGGGGGGTAGATTATGAAAAGGGAAGGTATTAGCACCCTTTTCATCCATGGTTATCCATGGGCTCTTAGTTACTTGCTAGATCATTTGCTTTTATTTGAATGTGCTTGTGGTGTGGTGTGGGTTTTGAAAGTATTTTGAAAATGTAACTTCGTAATGACTCTCGTTTCTACAAGAACGCATACAGAGTGTTTGTTTCGAAAATGATTCAAAAAGAAGTATTTGTGAGATGTATTTTTGAAAGTGATTTTGAAAAGGTGTCTTTGTAATGATTCATGTCTCTATAAGAACGCATACAAAGTGTTGTCTTTTGAAAATGTTTCAAAGTGAGAGTGTTGGTGTATAGAATGTTTTTTGTTGTGGACAAGCAAGAAACTATGAGCGGATCTACCTACTTAAAAGGTCTTAGATGTTATTTTCCTCCTCCTTTAGACGTTTCTATCTTACCATTGTTTTGGTAAGAAGCCCCATCGTTGGATGTGAAGGGACGGGCGTGGGACATTTTTGTATAGTCATTGAAGGCAACCCATGGAACGTTTTAGCAATGTCTTTTAGGGACTAGATCGTTTACCGAAGGCAACATCGAAGGTCATCGAGGGACTACGATCTTTTATCGAGGGTCTTTGTTAAAACGCCCATGTTCGAGGGACATGACTATTTTTCCGATAGGCAACAAGTGAGATTACCTTAAGGTGTGCATATGTGCAAAGTGTGTTTGATTGCATGCATTTGTCTTGATTAGGTTTCTCTATTTGTTAATTTCATGTCTTGCCATACACACCCTAATTACTAACAATATATGAAAGCAATAAAAATGCAAAAAATAAATATCCTACACTATTACAATCATTAGGGGGGTGGGGTGTACAAATTTACAAATGGGGATTGCAAATAAAATTAAGTCCTAAGTGACTATTACAACCATATTTAATGGATAAGAATGTACAGGAAATGTAAAATGAACTTTGTTTTGTTTAAGAAAAGAGATAAGTTTTGTTTAAGAAAATATTTTTGATCTTTTTGTTTTAAGAAGTAAGATAAAGCATGTAAAATGTAAAATGTTTTTGGTGTTTTTGATTAGTGAAAATAGAAATGATAGAAAAAATAGTAAGAAAAAAGAAAATAGAATCAGTGCATTGCTAAACTAAAAGAGATCAGTAATTCTGACTCTGGCATGCTGCAAAAATAGAAATCATATTAGTAGAAATAGGTAAAGTCAGAAGTTCTAGGTCCGCTGGGAACAAAGAAGATTTCATAAGTTCTGATGCCACTGGCAGAGCATAGTCTCCCACTCCATGCTAGTCAGAACATCTGCAACTTAGTTATTTCTCAACAGAACAGAAGATGCGCATATCACAGTTATGGCATGTTTCATAAACAAGAGATATCATAACTATAAATCAGAAGCAAGCATGAATTTGCTAATCCTAATTCTGATTCCTAATTTCATCAAAAAGTTCTGAACTTAAATTCTCCCTACTTAGGCATGCAAATACATGAAACCTCAGAATATGTACAACATCAGAATAAGGATGTCTACATTGTATTTTTGAACGTTCAAATCTAACAATGTTTAAGTAATATGACAAGAGTCAGCATAAGCTTAC
Source organism: Vicia faba (assembly GCA_948472305.1). Classification (NCBI taxonomy): domain Eukaryota; kingdom Viridiplantae; phylum Streptophyta; class Magnoliopsida; order Fabales; family Fabaceae; genus Vicia; species Vicia faba. Next base: position 930,107,499 of record OX451741.1, on the reverse strand, counting down.
CATGCAACTGGAAAATTTTCTCTGAACTAGAGTCTAATTCTGACCGCTTGTAATGTTCATACCAGCTTCCTTACGTGTTCAGCAGGCTAGAAATCTTTGAATGGCTGGAAAATTTTGGAACAGCCAAAGAGCAAAGTTCTGACTTCTTTGAAGTGGATATTGATGGAGGTTATGTCACAGTCTGAACACGGAAGTTAGGATGGTTTCGAAATGTATATCAGAAACTGTATGGATGGTTCTGATCAAGAAACACTTGAGGAAAAATGGAGTTTGAATGCAAGAATCAAAAGCTAACAGGTTTTGTATTTTTGTGTTTGCAGTTTTGGACTCTTGGAAATTTAGCAGGGGTTCAAGGTTTTTTTATCTCTCAAATTTCCGACCCTTTTACAGTTACCAATGGCTCTCAATTTATAGGAAAAGATCTTGTAGCTTGGAGGGTACAACTATCACATGCTAGGGTGCTACCTTGTTCTTGAAGCAAGTATGGTGGTTAGCAACTTTAGCAGCGCCTAAGCTGGAATTGTAGGCAGGAATTAAGGAAGGGTGTGATACGGTGGCAGAACCGACTGTTTTGAAAATGTTGGTTTGCGTATTGCGTTTTGTATTTGCAAAATGTCGCGGTAAGAAAGAGTCGCCACCGAATTTTATTTCATCCAATCAGAAAGGAAAAAAGCACAGGAAAAATCCTTTTTTGAGATATTCTGAGTACGGGGGGTAGATTATGGAAAGGGAAGGTGTTAGCACCCTTTCTATCCATGGTTATCCATGGGCTCTTAGGTACTTGCTCATTTTGAAATTGCTTGTGTGTGCTTGTTTTGAAAAGTTTTGTTTTACTTCGTTTTAACCCTTGTTTCTGTCCTCAAGAGTGTAACGAAGTTTGTTTTGAAATTTTGTTTTGGAAAGTGTAAGTGTGAAAAAGTTTGATTTGAGCAAGTACCTACTAGCATCTACTTACTCGAAAAAGGATCATTTCTATTCTCGTTTCCTTTAGACAATGTTATCCTACTATTGAGAAATAGGTAGCACCGTCGTTGGATTTGTCAGGGTCAATTCGTAAGGGACGCACTATCACTAAAGCAATGTTACAACGTCTTAGTAATAACCCTAAAGTCTTAATATCATATTCGAGGTGACGTTTTCGAGGTAACATTTCCGAATGGTACTTTTGATCTTTATTAGACAGGAGGGCAACCACTAAGACACCCTATACTTAATGATCGTTTACCGAAGGCAACCGAAGTGAGAGTATACCCTAGGAGTGCACATGTGAGAGTGATTTGATTTCAGTTATTATCTTTGAACATTAGGGTTTTCTAGCCGTTTTAAATTATCATGCAATCTTGTCATACAATCCTATCAACATACATCTAAACAGTTAATATTTCCAAAAATTAAAATGCGAGAAAATAAACCTACGCTATTACAAGGCTTCGGGGTAGGGATTAATTACATAGCCAAAAAAACCCGCAAAAGACGATAAATAAAGAAAATCCCAGATTAAACTATTACATACCATAGACAGTTACATTAATATTGCAAAAAAATAATAAAAAACGCGCGATGAATCGAAAACAAAAGAATTAGGGTTTTGACCCCAACTATACCTAATTGTAACTTAAATGGAAAATCTTTTTTGTCGTTTTTTGTGTTATTTGAGAAAATAAAACTCAATTGAATAATAACAAAACCTAATTACTAATTAATTTTGATTAGGAAAAATAATTAAATTAACCTATTTTTATATTTTTATTTTGAGAAAGAAATAAAAATTAAACCAAGAGCCTAACCCTAATTTTTCTAATTGATTTTAATTATATAAAAAAAGTTAGAATTTCCCTAAATTAAAATAAACTAAATTAAATTAAATTTGATAAAATATAATAAAAACAAACTAATTCTAATTTTTTGTAAACTCTTGATTTTATGATTTTTGTGAAAAAACAAATTAATTTTGTTAAAAAATAATTAAGCAAATAATTAAAAGAATTAAAAAAACAAATAAATAATAAAAAAAAGGTGAAGAGATGGGCCTGCATTAGCAAATGGTGAGGGTGTGGTTAGAGATTCTGAGCCCAACTAAGCCAAGCCCGTTTGACTTTGTTGGATTCGCTGCACACATTGACTTAGGACGCAGGATGGTCCTTTAGTGAAATGCGTTAGAACTTGGCTAGCTGATGAATCTGACGGTTGGATATTGATGCCTCATGATGGACTCCATAGAGCGTGACGTACTGGAACCTGTAGAGAAATTCAGGAAAATGCAAAAGTACCACGCTTGGGATCGAACCCAGAACATGTACCTTATAGCCTCTCCCTCTTGCCAACTGCGCTGGAATCTTTAGTTGTAATATTAATGAAATAAATAAAACAAAAGGCAAACAAGGTGCTAGATCTAGATCAACAAATAAATTGCACGCGTCAGCAAGCGTGGGCCAATCAAATGGGGTGAGAGAAAGTCAGCATTTGGTCCAACCAATGGAAATATAAGAAACAGCCACGTAGGCTGGTTGACCAAAGACCGGTCAGTCCAACCACCAGAGCCGGTGGTTTCCACCGTCTTCTCCAGTGGGTCACCTGCAAATATCAGCCAAACCAAAAAACAAACAATGCCAAATGTCTTAAAAATACCTCCTGATCAGGATTTTGGCCTCTAAATTGACTAACTCCCTATGCATCATCAGATTCGAACTTGGAACCCTAATCACGATCAACAATGGTATAACGTGATTCTGGGTGTTAGCTTCGCATGTGATACGTCCAAACAAACATAAACATCAGTAGAAACACATGTATATGATCAATATGAATTTACATCAAGTATTGCGTGAGTTTGAAGTCAAAGAAATTTTAACAATGGTAAGTCACGGATTTGATGATTTGAGGATGCTACAAGCCTTGCCAATGGTCTGGTTTTACTCCTGGGAACCTCAGCAAGATGAGGGAGTGATTGCAATCGAGGGAAAGAGGCTAATCCAGGTGTTTGAAGGTTGCACACTTCTTTGAATTTTTTTGGAATTTTTCTTTTCTCTCCTAGGCCGGCTGCGTGTGTTCTCTCCCCCTTTAGGGTTTGAAACCTCTTTTTATATGTGAGGCCAACCATAGGTTAACATTCTTGGAGCAAATCCAAAGAGATATGGAATTTTTCAATTTTTCTTCAAAGATCTTTAATTTCAAATATTTCTTTCCCTTTCATAGCATGGCACGATTTCCTTGTTTATTTCAGCATATTTGATCCATCATTCAATGCAAAAAATCAAATCAAATCAAACCCAAATTATTTATCTAATTTAAATTGATTTTTCTCATGACTAAAACCAAAATAAATCAAATAAATCAAATAATAATGCATGGATGGTTTTATGGGTCGTGGACCATGTTAAGAATGAGATACAAGCATAAAAAGTTGGGCCTATTTAGCAAAAAAAAGCAATTTTGGGCACATTTGACTTTTGGTAAATTTTGCAAAAAGGGTCAACTTTGCCAATGCATAATTCTCTCAATTTTGACCCTAGAGAGGTGTTCTTAGACTTTTTAGAAAGATTACTATGTCCTCTAAGCAATCCTTTTGGTCTCATCTCAATTGAGTCTTCCATGTTCATGTATGAAGCTTTGACCCAAAATGTGTTTTTGTTGACTTTTCAAAATGACCTATAATGTCCAAATTCATATCTTTTTATGAGTGCATATTTTGAACTTGGGAGCTGAAGATTAATTGTAGGGAATTACATCCTCTTCAAAATGAGCTTTGGATGGGTCATTTTTGATAAAGTATGAGAATGTTATGCTTGATCAAAGTTGAGTTGACTTTTCCTACAAAACCCTAATTTATCAACTTTTGGGTTTTGATGAATTCTGAGAAATCCTTGAGGAATCATGATCAAACCTTGATCAAATGATGAATAATACTTCAAAATGAGGATGTTGACCAAAAATCTTGAAGTTTGACTGTATGTGGGCCATAGTTGACTTTTGCCCTAGCACAGTCGATTTTCAGGCCTTTGAGCAATCGAATGAGCAAATTTTCTCTGCAAGGCTTGAAACTTGACATGGATGATCTTGAGAATATATTAGGACAATGGTGAGCATTTGGGATCCTTTGGACTCAAGCATCTTGATGTAAAATGAAACCCTAATTTGGAGTACACTACCTTAGGAGAGAGTTTGTATGGCCAACTCTTGGGCTTCCTTGAGCAATTTGAGGACCTCACTTGACATGTATTGAAAAATATGGGAAGGAAAATTTTGGGGTACAACAAAAGGTAACCTCAAAATCAAAAGCAACGCATGAGCCTAGCACACTCTTGTACAAGAGTTTGCATTTCCAAGACAGTAATGGTACTTATATGCCACACGTGGGGAAATCCTTTGAACAAAGACCCAAAAGTGGTTAAGAGCATTAAATGATAATGAGATTGATCAAACCAGAAATCCTGTAACGTGAGATTCTGCATCATTTCTTAATTCTGGATCAGAAGTTCAGCTTCAGTGTGACTTAGAATAGGCATCCAACTTCTGATCTTTGTATCTCCTTGCTCCAGCATGTTCTGAAGGAGCTCTCAGACTTTCCAGAAAGTTTGCAGCATGCTTTGTAACCTTTTTTGAATTACCCTTGCAAACTCTGACTGAACTTTTGTGAAAACTGGCTCAGAAGTTCTGACCAAAGTCTGTCTTAAAAGTGTCCAGAATTTGCTGAGTGCTTTAGTTTCATGGGCGTGTCTTTGAACATTTATAACTTGAAATTCCAGCATTTCCAGGAGAAGTTCTGTTCTGCAATGTTTTAGATCTTATTGAAATCTATAACTTTTGTGCCAGAAGTTCTTCCAGAATCAGCTTGCATCATAGTGATAATCTGATCAGAAGTTCTGAGCTTGTCATATTTCTTAAACACTTTAGAAAAATTCTAGGTATTTAGAAATTTGACTTTTCCAAAGTAATTTTGACTTTTGAATATCTTGATGAAACAAATATCACAATCCAACATGTCTTGATGAAATATGATTCTGGAAACTTGATTTAGATCCAAAAGTCAAAGTTTGACTTTTCATTATGCAAATGACCATTTTGCCCTTGTGAATGACTTTCTTGGAAACTTTGCAATTCAAGGCTTGAAATTTGATGGGAACAAACCTAAGGGTCCAGGGTGATCCTTTGAGAAATGAGAGGGCAAATTTTGGGGTATAATAGTTTCCCCTGTTCAATCTCCTTAAACCTAAAGAGTTAGATTGACGAATCTGCCACTCGTGACTCGGAGGTGAAAGATGATTGGACACTAAAGTGCCCAGAAATTTGCACTCGATGATGTGATGATTGATGGAATGGGCTTAAAGATGCCATTTGGAGAGGTGATAGAAATTTGTTGGAGATAGGCTTATAGATTCTAGCCAAAAATGATTATTGAATCGTGTCTGTAAGCTGAAACTGAATGGGTGTGAGAATGGCGTCCGTGTATGGAGCATATTTGAACTGTATCTGAAAGTTCAGTCTGAATGAGTATCAGAATGGAATCCGTGTCCAGAGCGTATCTGGATTGTATATGAAATTGAATGAGTATCAGAACGGTGTCCGTGTCTAGAGCGTATCTGAACTGTATCTGAAGGTTGAATCCGAATGAGTATCAGGATGGCATCCGTGTCTGGAGCGTATCTGAATTGTATCAAAAGTTGAAATCTGAATGAGTATCAGGATGGTATCCGTATTTGGAGCTTATCTGAACTGTATCTGAAAGCTGAAACTCAATGAGTATCAGGATGGCATCCATATCTGGTGCGTATCTGAACTGTATCAAAAGTTGAAATCTGAATGAGTATCAGGATGGCATCCATATTTGGAGCGTATCTGAACTGTATCTGAAGGTTGAATCCAAATGAGTATCAGGATGGCATCCGTGTCTGAAGCGTATCTGAATTGTATCAAAAGTTGAAATCTGAATGAGTATCAGAATGGCATCCGTATTTAGAGCGTATCTGAACTGTATCAAAAGTTGAAATCTGAATGAGTATCAGGATGGCATCCGTATTTGGAGCGTATCTGAACTATATCTGAAAGTTGTCTTTGAATGAGTATCAGGATGGCATTCGTATCTGGTGCGTATCTGAACTGTATCTAGAAGCAGAATCTGAATGAGTATCAGGATGGCATCCATATCTGGTGCGTACCTGAACTGTATCTGAAAGCTAAATCTGAATGAGTATCAAGATGGCATCCGTATCTGAATTATATCTGAAAGCTGTCTTTGAATGAGTATCAGGATGGCATCCATATCTGGAGCATATCTGAACTGTATCTGAAAGCTAAATCTGAATGAGTATCAGGATGGCATCTGTATCTGGTGCGTATCTGAACTGTATCTGAAATCTGTCTTTGAATGAGTATCAGAATGGCATCCGTATCTGGAGCATATCTGAACTATATCTGAAAGCTGTCTTTGAATGAGTATTAGGATGGCATATGTATCTGGTGCATATTTGAACTGTATCTAGAAGCTAAATCTGAATGAGCATCAGGATGGCATCCATATTTGGTGCGTATCTGAACTGTATCTGAAAGCTGAGTCTAAATGGGTATCAGGATGGCAGCCGTATCTGAACTGTATCTAGAAGCTGAATCTGAATGAGTAATAGGATGGCATCCATATCTGGTGTGTATCTGAACTGTATCTGAAAGCTGAATCTGAATGAGTATCGGGATGGCATCCGCATCTGGTGCGTGTCAGAACTGTATCTGAAAACTTTCTTTGAATGAGTATCAGTATGGCATCCGTATCTGGAGCGTATCTGAACTTTATCTGAAAGCTGAATCTGAATGAGTGTTGAAGGAATCTTTGATGATTACTACTCCAAAAAGATGATGAAGGAATCTTGGACGATTACTACCTCAGTAGGATGATGAAGGAATCTGGGGCGATTACTACCTCAGCAGGATGATGAAGGAATCTTTGATGATTACTACCTCAGCAGGATGATGAAGGAATCTGGGACGATTATTATTCCAAAAGATGATGATCTTTGTCTGTTGATTGATCTTTCCTGAAAAGGTAAAGAATTAGTTGTATGCAATGTCATGATGTATGTATTGCATAATGATGTTCTCAAAATAAATGACATTTGTGTTATATGTATTTTGTATGCATATGCTATGAATGTTGTTGAAATGTAATTTTGTCTTGGAAAATAAATCCTTGACAAGTGCTGGGGAGTCATTAAATCTCGGATTGTTGTTGAAGAGTAGGTGTGTCTTCAAACTTTGCCTAGAATGTTTCCACTGAGGATTCCTATTTTGTTGAGGAGAACTCCGTTGGGGATATTGACTTTGTTTGAGAATACTCTGTTGGAGAGTGTTGATCCCGGATTGGAAAAGAGATCAGGAGTCTCGGTTGTTCGTTGCTCTACTGGGAGTTATTTCTTGATGGACGAAGTTGAACTGATATCTGGTCGGGTCCAGGCTTCATAGAAACTTGTTGGGTATTGTAGAGTAGTCTATTGGGGAAGAGGAGTTGTGGTCCTTTGATTTGTAGTAGTCGGAGAGGCAAACTCAAACAGGGGAATCCTGCCATTTGTTAGGAAAATAAACCCTGTGGCTCAGTCTGGCAGAGAAGCGGCGACTTTACTGGCGGAAATCCTCGAGGATTCTTGAAGTCGACTCAGTTGGGAAGAGGTTTTTAGAGATTGAAAATATGGATGGGAGTCATCCCACGAGAAGGATCTTAGGAAGATTTGTCGCTGCCCCTAGTAGCCGGTGATTGCGGCACTACCAGGAACTGTTTGATTGTAAGTAAACCTTTGCTGAGATTGGCGTTCAAAGCCCCAAGTAATGGAGATGGAGACCTGCCCCTGGTTATTCTGCACTTCTTGAGAGATTTCTTGGAATCTTGACTTGACTGCCCCAGATGTGCTGGATAGTGGCATGTTATGCCCCCTTGTTGATAGAAGATTTGTCATTGGAAATGTCATCCCACTTGAAGTGATTTTGTTCACTGAGAGAGATTTCGTTCATTGGATATTCATTGTGTGAATTTCTCCGCTGTCAAACAAATAGCCATGTGCAAATAGTGATATTCAAATAATGCAAAGCTTATGCTTGTCTTGAAATTTTTGAAAATGCGTTTTAGCAAGTAAAGAAATTTTTGTAAGAAAAATTTAACTCAGGGTTTTGAGTAAGGCCTTACAGGAGTCAGGATACCTTTTGTAATAGTATGCTTTCGAACTAACCCATGCTTCAATTAGGACTTTTGAAGGGCTATAGCGTGGCTTGGTTCATGGTTTAAGAAACAAAGGATAAAGGCTCAAAATAAATTTGTACCCACCCGCTCTTCGTGGCGTTCTTCAGTCCTAAACTCAGTTAATTGTGCGTTTGAATGACGTTTTGGTGATGGTTCAGACAAGTTAAGTTTGTTGGAAGGCAAACATTTTTGCAACATTTCATTTTATTTTATTTTATTTTATTTTGTTGAGGATTTGTAGTGACCTCTTTCTTTTGATTTGTTATCCCTAATTTTTTTCCGACTGTTCTTGTTTTGAGATTATGGTCAGCGGGATGCCCCATTTTTCCTTAAGTCTCCTTTGTAGGTTTTGACTTAGTAGGATTTTTTTTTAGAGATAATGACTGCCTATGTGATAGGGAACCATCACCGTCTTTTGATTCCATATGAATGTTTTTGATGTCATTCGTTGTATTACGAGATGAGAGTTTGCGGCTAAACGTGCGTTTGACTCAATTGAGAGACTACCCTGCCCCAGGTTTTGATTAAAGTTTTCTATTTGTGTAAGAAAGAAAACTTCTACTTCTTTGGTTCAAAGGGGTTGACTAGTGATTATCTTCCTTATAACTCCATTGTTTAGGATTTGAAAGAACGTATGTACATCGTCAGTAAGGTCTGTTCAAAAGCATACTATATGGGATTTATGGCATTGTTTTCGTCATCCTCCCTCTAAAGGCTTGTAATTTTTAGCAAGAGTTGAATGTCATAAAGAGAGTAAAAAAGCATAGTTTAAATATAGTGAAAACGAATGGATGAATTCAAGACAAATATATGCAATGCATTAATGAAACAAAGTTTGACATTAATGGATAATTGTTTGAACAATAAAAGAGATTACAATTGAAAAATCAAATGAACAGAAGTCTCTTTGTCTGAACTTGTTACTTTAGGTGGTGAGCCTTTGAGGGACGGCAGAAGAATTCCTTCTGGCCATCTTGTGTGAACTCCAACATTCCTTCGTCGATCAGGTTTTGAATCTTGTACTTCAGTGCCCAACAATCGTTTGTATCATGCCCAGGACTATCAGAATGATAGGCACACATGGCATCAGGATTGTAGCTGGGAGAAATTTTGTTGGGATTTGGATGAGGTCTTATTGGTGTAATTAGATTCATCCTCAGCATGTGTTGCAAAGCTTGGGACAGTGGTATGTTGATGTTGGTAAATTGTCTTTTGGGCTCGCTTTACCTTTGTTGATTTTCCGGTTGATGTTGACGAAGTCGTTGTTGGGCTAATGCCATGGAAGCAATTTGGGAATGTCTTCTCTCCCTTAAACTGACTTCTTGTCTCATGGGAGGCTGAGCAGTGACTTGATTTCCAATCCTGGTTGTTTGCCCCATGCGATTGCAATCGTCTTGATGAATCTTGTTGATGAGGACTCTCAGCTCTTCTTGTCCCTGAGCCAAGTTTTGGATGAGAGCCATCTGGCCCACCAGTTGTCCCATCATCTGGACTTTCATTACGGCTATCTCAGTTTGTAGCCGCTCCAACTGGTCATCTTTGTTGCTCTCGGGATTCCCCATGATCATGCCCCTAGTGAGGAGCGCCTTGACCTCTTCTTGTCCCTTAGATAGGTTCAAGAACATCTCTTGAAGTTGAGCGTTTTGAGCCTGGATGCCCTTCACCATTTGTTCCATATCCATCTTACTGAAATAAATAGTAGGAAGATGAGGAGATCTGTATGGGAGAAACTTGTCATGATATGATGCATGATATGTGGATGCATGTTTTCAAGGATCTCGCAGAATTAGTAGTCACTTACAGTTTTGATTGGAGAACTTTGTATCGGTGGATGTCCTTCCACGAGAATTAAGCTCATCATGTCGAGTGGGTTGTAGCCTTTGACTCAAGTTTATTGGACTTGATCCTTGACGGTGTTTGGTTAAAGGAAAATAAATACTCTTTCCCCCTGATAGACGTCTGGTTCAACGTGACCCTGTATCAAAGGCCCTTGAGATCCTTGAAACGATTACTAAAAATATTATGGTATGATGTTGTGATGTTATGTATAAATATGCAAAGTAAGCAAGTTTATATACAATTAATCATATACACAAAGCAGACAAGTCCTTAGGTTCAGGCTTGCATGGAGTTTGTAGGTAAGTACCCTCTTGAAGTTTAGTTGGCTCAAACCTATCCTAGCAATAGTAACCGGGTCCTAAGGAGCTCAATATCACTGGTCTGTTTTCTCGGGCATTGTTTCAGTGCAAGCCTCTTAAATGGCGACAGAAATATCCCAAAAACCAAACCATAATGAGTGTAGTATCGAGTACCTACCAACTTCGGACTGTACCAAATCCAGTCATCTCACTACATCCTAAAGGCCAAGTTGGTCAAGTAAAGATTCTAAAAGTTCATTAGTGCTTCATGACATCACTCAGCGGCCCTGTATTCTCTTTGATTAACTCAAAGGCTATTGGTACCCACAAATATGTCGCACTAACGTAGCTATTGCTTAGACCATGTCGGTATACCCCGCACAGTTTCCACAACGTACTGCTACTTACCTATAATGTATCCCAGATCCGGGTAGAGGATTCAAACCCAAATAAAGAACTATAATGTAAAGCAAATAAGACAAACAATGAAAGCAAGTAAATGTGATCAAACCTTAAGGTAACCCCACTTTTAGAACATCCCCAGCAGTGTCGCTAGTTCTGTGATGCGGTGGGAGAACTGACTTGAGGTTTTTGCGTTTGATCGCAAATGTTGCAGTTAGCAAGAGTCGCCACCGACTTTTCTTTTATCCAAAAGGAAAGGTGAAAAAGCACAGGAAAGACCTTTGAGATTATTTCTTGAGTTCGTGGGGTAGATTATGAAAAGGGAAGGTATTAGTACCCTTTTCATCCATGGTTATCCATGGGCTCTTAGTTACTTGCTAGATCATTTGCTTTTATTTGAATGTGCTTGTGGTGTGGTGTGTGTTTTGAAAGTATTTTGAAAATGTAACTCCATAATGATTCTCGTTTCTATAAGAACACATACAAAGTGTTTGTTTCGAAAATGATTCAAAAAGAAGTGTTTGTGAGATGTATTTTTGAAAGTGATTTTGAAAAGGTGTCTTTGTAATGATTCTCGTCTCTATAAGAATGCATACAAAGTGTTGTCTTTTGAAAATTTTTCAAAGTGAGAGTGTTGGTGTATAGAATGTTTTTTGTTGTGGACAAGCAAGCAACTAGGAGCGAATCTAGCTACTCAAAAGGTCTTAGATGTTCTTTTCCTCCTCCTTTAGACGTTGCTATCTTACCATTGTTTTGGTAAGAAGCCCCATCGTTGGATGTGAAGGGACGGGCGCGGGACATTTTTGTATAGTCATAGAAGGCAATCCATGGAACGGTTTAGCAATGTCTTTTAGGGAATAGATCGTTTACCGAAGGCAACGTCGAGGGTCATCGAGGGACTTCGATCTTTTATCGAGGGTCTTTGCTAAAACACCCATTTTCGAGGGACATGACTATTTTTATGATAGGCAACAAGTGAGATTACCTTAAGGTGTGCATATGTGCAAAGTGTGCTTGATTGCATGCATTTTTTTTATTAGGGTTCTCTATTTGTTGATTTCATGTCTGTCCATACACACCCTAATTACTATTAATATATGAAAGCAATAAAAATGCAAAAAATAAATATCCTACACTATTACAATCATTAGGGGGGTGGGCTGTACAAATTTACAAATGGGGATTGCAAATAAAATTAAGTCCTAAGTGACTATTACAACCATATTGAATGGATAAGAATGTACCAGAAATGTAAAATGAACTTTGTTTTGTTTAAGAAAAGAGATAAGTTTTGTTTAAGAAAATATTTTTGATCTTTTTGTTTTAAGAAGTAAGATAAAGCATGTAAAATGTAAAACGTTTTTGGTTTTTTTAATTAGTGAAAATAGAAATGATAGCAAAAACAGTAAGGAAAAAGAAATTAGAATCAGCGCATTGTTGAACTAAAAGAGATAAGAAATTCTGACTCTGGTGTGCTGCAAAAATAGATATCATATTAGTAGAAATAGGTAAAGTCAGAAGTTATGGGTCCACTGGGAACAAAGAATATTTCATAAGTTCTGATGCCACTGGCAAAGCTTAGTCTCCCTCTCCATGCTAGTCAGAACATTTGCAACTTAGTCATTTCTCAACAGAACAGAAGATGCGCATATCACAGTTATGGCAGGTTTCATAATGTTAAAGAAACAAGAGATATCAGAACTATAAATCAGAAGCAAGCATGAATTTGCTAATCCTCATTCTGAGTCTTAATTTCTTCAAAAAGTTCTGAACTGAAATTCTCCCTACTTAGGCAGGAAAATACATGAAACCTCAGAATATGTACAGCATCAGAATAAGGATGTCTACATTGTATTTTTGAACGTGAAAATCTAACAATGTTTAAGTAATATGACAAGAGTCAGCATAAGCTTACCATGCAGCTGGAAAATGTTCTGTGAACTAGAGTCTAATTTTGACCGCTTGTAATGTTCTGACCAGCTTCCTCACGTGTTCAGCAGGCTAGAAACCTTTAAATGGCTGGAAAATTCTGGAACAGCCAAAGAGCAAAGTTCTGACTTCTTTGAAGTGGATATTAATGGAGGGTATGTCACAGTCTGAACACGGAAGTTAGGATGGTTTCTAAATGTATATCAGAAAATGTATGGATTGTTCTGATCAAGAAACACTCGAGGAAAAATGGAGTTTGAATGCAAGAATCAAAAGCTAACAAGTTTTGTATTTTTGTGTTTGCAGTTTTGGACTCTTGGAAATTTATCAGGCGTTCAAGGTTTTTTTCTTTCTCAAATTTCCGACCCTTTTACAGTTGCCAATGGCTCTCAATTTATAGGAAAAGATCTTGTAGCTTGGAGGGTACAACCATCACATGCTAGGGTGTTGCCTTGTTCTTGAAGCAAGTATGGTGGTTAGCAGCTTTAGAAGCACCTAAGCTGGAATTGTAGGCAGGAATTAAGGAAAGGTAACCTCAAAAGCAAAAGCAACGTATAGGCCCAGTACACTCTTGTACAAGAGTTTGCTTTTCCAAGACAGTAATGGTACTTCTATGCCATACGTGGGGAAATCCTTTGAACAAAGACCCAAAAGTGGTTGTGAGCATTAAATGATGATGAGATTGATCAAACCAGAAATCCTGCAACGTGAGATTCTGCATCATTGCTTAATTCTGGATCAGATGTTCAGCTTCAGCGTGACTTAGAATAGACATCCAACTTCTGATCTTTGTATCTCCTTGCTCCAGCATGTTCTGAAGGAGCTCTCAGACTTTCCAGGAAGCTTGCAGCATGCTTTGTAACCTTCTTTGAATTACCCTTGCAAACTCTGACTAAACCTTTATGAAAACTGGCCCAGAAGTTCTGACCAAACTCTGTCTTGAAAGTGTCCAGAATTTGCTGAGTGCTTTAGTTTCATGGAAGTGTCTTTGAACACTTATAACTTGAAATTCCAGCATTTCCAAGAGAAGTTCTATTCTGCAATGTTTTAGATCTTATTGAAATCTATAACTTTTGTGCCAGAAGTTCTTCCAGAATCAGCTTGCATCATGGTGATAATCTGATCAGAAGTTCTGAGCTTGTCATATTTCTTAAACACTTTAGAAAAATTCTAAGTATTTAGAAATTTGACTTTTCCAAAGTAATTTTGACTTTTGAATATCTTGATGAAACAAATCTCACATTCCAACATGTCTTGATGAAATATGATTCTGGAAACTTGATTTAGATCCAAAAGTCAAAGTTTGACTTTTCATTGTGCAAATGACCATTTTGCCCTTGTGAATGACTTTCTTGGAAACTTTGCAATTCAAGGCTTGAAATTGGATGGGAACAAACCTGAGGGTCCAGGGTGATCCTTTGAGAATGAGAGGGCAAATTTTAGGGTACAACAGCTGCCCCTGTTCAATCTTCTTAAACCTGAAGAGTTAGATTGGCGAATCTGCCATTCGTGACTCAAAGGTGGAAGATGATTGGACACTAAAGTGCCCAGAAATTTGCACTCGGTGATGTGATGATTGAGGGAATAGGCTTAAAGATGCCATTTCGAGAGGTGATAGAAAGTTGTTGGAGATGGGCTTGTAGATGCCATCCATAAATGATTGTTGAATAGTGTCTGTAAGCTGAAACTGAATGGGTGTCAGAATGGCGTCCATGTCTGGAGCATATTTGAACTGTATCTGAAAGCTGAGTCTGAATGAGTATTATAATGGAATCCGTGTCCGGGGCGTATCTGAACTGTATCTGAAATTGAATGAGTATCAGAATGGCGTCCGTGTCTGGAGCGTATCTGAACTGTATCTGAAGGTTGAATCTGAATGAGTATCAGGTTGGCATTCGTGTCTGGAGCGTATCTGAATTGTATCTGAAGGTTGAATCCGAATGAGTATCAGGATGTCATCCATGTTTGGAGCGTATCTGAATCGTATCAAAAGTGAAATCTGAATGAGTATTAGAATGACATCCGTATTTGGAGAGTATCTGAATTGTATCTGAAAGCTAAAACTGAATGAGTATCATGATGGCATCCATATCTGGTGCGTATCTGAACTGTATCAAAAGTTGAAATCTGAATGAGTATCAGGATGGCATCCGTATTTGGAGCGTATCTGAACCGTATCTGAAGGTTGAATCCGAATGATTATCAGGATGGGATCCGTGTCTGGAGTGTATTTGAATTGTATCAAAAGTTGAAATCTGAATGAGTATCAGAATGACATCCGTATTTGGAGCGTATTTGAACTGTATCAAAAGTTGAAATCTGAATGAGTATCAGGATGGCATCTGTATTTGGAGTGTATCTGAATTATATCTGAAAGGTGTCTTTGAATGAGTATCAGGATGGCATCTGTATCTGGTGCGTATCTGAACTGTATCTAGAAGCTGAATCTGAATGAGTATCAGGATTGCATCCGTATCTGGTGTGTATCTGAACTGTATCTGAAAGATGAATCTGAATGAGTATCAGGATGGCATCCGTATTTGGTGCGTATCTGAACTGTATCTGAAAGCTATCTTTGAATGAGTATCAGGATGGCATCCGTATCTGGTGCGTATCTGAACTGTATCTGAAAGCTGAATCTGAATAAGCATCATGATGGCATCAGTATTTGGTACGTATCTGAATTGTATCTAAAAGTTGTCTTTGAATGAGTATCAGGATGGCATCCGTATCTGCAGCGTATATGAACTGTATCTGAAAGTTGTCTTTGAATGAGTATCAGGATGGCATCCGTATATGGTGCATATCTGAACTGTATCTAGAAGTTGAATCTGAATAAGTATCAGGATGGCATCCATATCTGGTGCGTATCTGAACTGTATCTGAAAGCTGAATCTGAATGAGTATTAGGATGGCATCCGCATCTGGTGCGTATGTGAACTATATCTGAAAGTTGTCTTTGAATGAGTATCAGTATGGCATCCGTATCTGGAGCGTATCTGAACTGTATCTGAAAGCTGAATCTGAATGAGCGTTGAAGGAATCTTTGACGATTACTACTCCAAATAGATGATGAAGGAATCTTGGACGATTACTACCTCAGCAGGATGATGAAGGAATCTGGAGCGATTACTACCTCAGCAGGATGATGAAGGAATCTTGGATGATTACTACCTCAACAGGATGATGAAGGAATCTGGGATGATTACTGCTCCAAAAGATGATGATCTTTGTCTGTTGATTGATCTTTCCTGAAAAGGTAAAGAATTAGTTGTATGCAATGTCATGATGTATGCATTGCGTAATGATGTTCTCAAAATAAATGAGATTTGTGTTATATGTATTTTGTATACATATGCTATGAATGTTGTTGAAATGGAATTTTGTCTTGGAAAATAAATCCTTGACAAATGCTGGGGAGTCATTATATCCCGGACTGCTGTTGAAGAGTAGGTGTGTCTTCAAACTTTTCCTAGAATGTTTGCACTGAGGATTCCTATTTTGTTGAGGAGAACTCCGCTGGGGAATATTGACTTTGTTTGAGAATACTCTATTGGAGAGTGTTGATTCCTTATTGGAAAAGAGATCAGGAGTCTCAGTTGTTCGTTGCTCTACTGGGAGTTATCTCTTGATGGACGAAGTTGAACTGATATTTGGTCGGGTCCAGGTATCACAGTAACTTGCTGGGGATTGTATAGTAGTCTACTGGGGAAGAGGAGTTGTGGTCCTTTGATTTGTAGTAGTCAGAGAGGCAAACTTAAACTGGGGAATCCTGCCATTTGTTGGGGAAATAAACCCTGTGGCTCAGTCTAGCGGAGAAGCGGTGACTTCACTGGCAGAAATCCTCGAGGATTCTTGAAGTCGACTCAGTTGGGAAAAGGTTTTTAGAGATTGAAAATCTGGCTGGGAGTCATCCCACGAGAAGGATCTTGGGAAGATTTGTCACTTCCCCTAGTAGCAGGTGATTGCGGCACTACCAGAAACTGTTTGATTGTAAGTAAACATTTGTTGAGATTGGCGTTCAAAGCCCCAAGTAATGGAGATGGAGACCTTCCCCTGGTTATTCTGCACTTCTTGAGAGATTTCTTAGATTCTTGACTTGACTGCCCCAGATGTGCTGGATAGTGGCATGTTATGCCCCCTTGTTGATAGGAGATTTTTCATTGGAAATGTCATCCCACTTGAAGTGATTTTGTTCACTGAGAGAGCTTTTGTTCACTGGATATTCGTTGTGTGAATTTCTCTCTGTCAAACAAATAGCCATGTACAAACAGCGATATTCAAATAATACAAAGCTTATGCTTGTCTTGAAATTTTTGAAAATGCGTTTTAGAAAGTAAAGAAATTTTTGTAAGAAAAATTTAACTCGGGGTTTTAAGTAAGCCCTTACAGGAGTCAGGATACCTTTTGTAACAGTATGCTTTCGAACTAACCCATGCTTCAATTAGGACTTTTGAAGGGTTATAGTGTGGCTTGGTTCACGGTTTAAGAAAAAAAGGATAAAGGCTCAAAATGTATTTGTACCCACCCGCTCTTCGTGGCGTTCTTCAATTCTAAACTCAATTAATTGTGCGTTTGAACTCTAATTGAGTCTGGAATGACGTTTTGGTGATGGTTCAGACAAGTAAAGTTTGTCGGAAGGCAGACATTTTTGCAACATTTTATTTTATTTTATTTTATTTTGTTGAGGATTTTCAGTGACCTCTTTCTTTTGATTTGTTATCCCTAATTTTTTTCTGACTGTTCTTGTTTTGAGATTACGATCAGCGGGATGTCCCAGTTTTTCTTAAGTCTCCTTTGTAGGTTTTGACTTAGTTGGCTTTTCTTTTTTTGATAGATAATGACTGCCAATGTGATAGGGAACCATCACCGTCTTTTAATTCCAGAGGAATGTTTTTGATGTCATTTGTTGTATTACGAGATGAGAGTTTACGGCTAAACGTACATTTGAATCAACTGAGAGACTACCCTGCCCCAGGTTTTGATTAAAGGTTTCTATTTGTGTAAGAAAGAAAACTTCTACTTCTCCGGCTCAAAGGGGTTGACTAGGGATTATCTTTCTTATAACTCTAGTGTTTAGGATTTGAAAGAACGCATGTACATCGTCAGCAAGGTCTGTTCAAAAGCATATTGTATGGGATTTATGGCATTGTTTTTGTCATCCTCCCTCTAAAGGCTTGTAATTTTTAGCAAGAGTTGAATGTCATAAAGAGAGTAAAAAAGCATAGTTTAAATATAGTGGAAACGAAAGGATGAATTCAAGACAAATATATGCAATGCATTAATGAAACAAAGTTTGACATTAATGGATAATTGTTTGAACAATAAAAGAGATTACAATTGAAAAATCAAATGAACAGAAGCCTCTTTGTCTGAACTTGTTACTTTAGGTGGTGAGCCTTTGAGGGACGGCAGGAGAATTCAGTCTGGCCATCTTGTGTGAACTCCAGCATTCCTTCATCGATCAGGTTTTGAATCTTGTACTTCAGCGTCCAACAATCGTTTGTATCATGCCCAGGACTATCGGAATGATAGGCACACCTGGCGTCGGGATTGTAGCTGGGAGAAAAAGTTTTGGGATTTGGATGAGGCCTTATTGGTGTAATTAGATTCATCCTCAGCACGTGTTGCAAAGCTTGGGACAGTGGTATGTTGATGTTGGTAAACTGTCTTTTGGGCTCGCTTTGCCTTTGCTGATTTTCCGGTTGATGTTGACGAAGTCGTTGTTGGGCTCGTGCCGTGGAAGCAATTTGGGAATGTCTTCTCTCCCTTAAACCGACTTCTTGTCTCATGGGAGGCTGAGCAGTGACTTGATTTCCAATCCTGGTTGTTTGCCCCATACGATTGCAATCGTCTTGACGAAGCTTGTTGATGAGGACTCTCAGCTCTTCTTGTCGCTGAGCCACGTTTTGGATGAGAGCCATCTGGCCCACCAGTTGTCCCATCATCTGGACTTTCATTATGGCTATCTCAATTTGTAGCCGCTCCAACTGGTCATCTTTGTTGCCCTCGGGATTCCCTATGATCATGCCCCTAGTGAGGAGCGCCTTGACCTCTTCTTGTCCCTTAGATAGGTTTAAGAACATCTCTTGAAGTTGAGCGTTTTGAACCTGGATGCCCTTCACCATTTGTTCCATATCCATCTTACTGAAATAAACAGTAGGAAGATAAGGAGATCTGTATGGGAGAAACCTGTCATGATATGATGCATGATATGTGGATGCGTGTTTTCAAGGATCTCACATGATTAGTAGTCACTTACAGTTTTGATTGGAGAACTTTGTATCGGTGGATGTCCTTCCACGAGAATTAAGCTCATCATGTCGAGTGGGTTGTAGCCTTTGACTCAAGTTTGTTGTACTTGATCCTTGACGGTGTTTGGTTAAAGGAAAATAAATCCTCTTGCCCCCTGATAGACGTTTTGTTCAACGTGACCCTGTATCAAAGGCCCTTGAGATCCTTGAAACGATTACTGAAAATGCTATGGTATGATGCTATGATGTTATGTATAAATATGCAAAGTAAGCATGTTTATATATAAATAATCATATACATAAAGCAGACAAGTCCTTAGGTTCAGGCTTGCATGGAGTTTGTAGGTAAGTACCCTCTTGAAGTTTAGTTGGCTCAAACCTGTCCTAGAAATGGTAATCGGGTTCAAAGGAGCTCAATATCATTGGTTTGTTTTCTCGGGCATTGTTTCAGCGCAAGCCTCTTAAATGGAGACCGAAAACCTCGATGAGTGTAGTATCGAGTATGTACAAACTTCGGACTGCACCAAAGTCGGTCATCTCACTACATCCTAAAGGCCAAGTTGGTCAAGTAAAGGTTCTAAAAGTTCATTAGTGCTTCATGATATCACTCAGCGGCCCCGTATTCGCTTTGATTAACTCAAAGGCTACCGGTACCCACAATTATGTCGCACTAACGTAGCTATTGCTTAGACCATGTTAGTATACCCCGCACAGTTTCCACAACGTATTGCTACTTACCTATAATGTATCCCAAATCCGGGTAAAGGATTCAAACCCAAACAAAGAACCATAATGTAAAGCAAACAAGCCAAACAATGAAAGCAAGTAAATGTGATCAAACCCTAAGGTAACCCCACTTTTAGAACATCCCCAGCAGAGTCGCCAGTTCTTTGATGCGTTGGGAGAACTGACTTGAGGTTTTTGCGTTTGATCGCAAATGCTGCGGTTAGCAAGAGTCGCCACCGACTTTTCTTTTATCCAAAAGGAAAGTTGAAAAAGCACAGGAAAGACCTTTGAGATTATTTCTTGAGTTCAGGGGGTAGATTATGAAAAGGGAAGGTATTAGCACCCGTTTCATCCATGTTTATCCATGGGATCTTAGTTACTTTCTAGATCATTTGCTTTTATTTGAATGTGCTTGTGGTGTGGTTTGGGTTTTGAAAGTATTTTGAAAATGTAACTTCGTAATGATTCCCGTTTCTATAAGAACACATACAAAGTGTTTGTTTCGAAAATGATTCAAAAAGAAGTGTTTGTGGGATGTATTTTTGAAAGTGATTTTGAAAAGGTGTCTTTGTAATGATTCTCGTCTCTATAAGAACGCATACAAAATGTTGTCTTTTGAAAATGTTTCAAAGTTAGAGTGTTGGTGTATATAATGTTTTTTGTTGTGGACAAGCAAGCAACTAGGAAAGAATCTACCTACTTAAAATGTCTTAGATGTTCTTTTCCTCCTCCTTTAGACGTTGCTATCTTACCATTGTTTTGGTAAGAAGCCCCATCGTTGGATGTGAAGGGACGGGCGTGGGACATTTTTGTATAGTCATTGAAGGCAACCCATGAAACGTTTTAGCAATGTCTTTTAGGGACTAGATCGTTTACCGAAGGCAACATCGAGGGTCATCGAGGGACTACGATCTTTTATCGAGGGTCTTTGCTAAAACGCCCATGTTCGAGGGACATGACTATTTTTCCGATAGGCAACAAGTGAGATTACCTTAAGGTGTGCATATGTGCAAAGTGTGTTTGATTGCATGCATTTGTCTTGATTAGGGTTCTCTATTTGTTGATTTCATGTCTTGCCATACGCACCCTAATTACTAACAATATATGAAAGCAATAAAAATGCCAAAAATAAATATCCTACACTATTACAATCATTAGGGGGTGGGGTGTACAAATTTACAAATGGGGATTGCAAATAAAATTAAGTCCTAAGTGACTATTACAACCATATTGAATGGATAAGAATGTACAAGAAATGTAAAATAAACTTTGTTTTGTTTAAGAAAAGAGATAAGTTTTGTTTAAGAAAATATTTTTGATCTTTTTGTTTTAAGAAGTAAGATAAAGCATGTAAAATGTAAAATATTTTTGGTGTTTTTGATTAGTGAAAATAGAAATGATAGCAAAAATAGTAAGGAAAAACAAAATAGAATCAACGCATTGTTGAACTAAAAGAGATCAGAAATTCTGACTTTGGCGTGCTGCAAAAATAGAAATCATATTAGTAGAAATAGGTAAAGTCAGAAGTTCTGGGTCCGCTGGGAACAAAGAAGATTTCAGAAGTTCTTATGCCACTGGCAGAGCTTAGTCTCCCTCTCCATGCTAGTCAGAACATCTGCAACTTAGTCATTTCTCAACAGAACAGAAGATGCGCATATCACAGTTATGGCAGGTTTCATAATGTTTCAGAAACAACAGATATCAGAACTATAAATCAGAAGCAAGCATGAATTTGCTAATCCTAATTCTGAGTCCTAATTTCTTCAAAAAGTTCTGAACTGAAATTCTCCCTTCTTAGGCAGGCAAATACATGAAACCTCATAATATTGACAACATTAGAATAAGGATGTCTACATTGTATTTTTGAACGTGAAAATCTAACAATGTTTAAGTAATATGACAAGAGTCAGCATAAGCTTACCTTGCAGCTGGAAAATGTTCTGTGAACTAGAGTCTAATTTTGACCGCTTGTAATGTTCCGACCAGCTTCCTCATGTGTTCAGCAGGCTAGAAACCTTTGAATGGCTGGAAAATTCTGGAACAGCCAAAGAAAAAAGTTTTGACTTCTTTGAAGTGGATATTGATGAAGGGTATGTCACAGTCTGAACACGGAAGTTAGGATGGTTTCTAAATGTATATCAGAAACTGTATGGATGGTTCTAATCAAGAAACACTCGAGGAAAAATGGAGTTTGAATGCAAGAATCAAAAGCTAACAGGTTTTGTATTTTTGTGTTTGCAGTTTTGGACTCTTGGAATTTTAGCAGGGGTTCAAGGTTTTTTTCTTTCTCAAATTTCTGACCCTTTTACAGTTGCCAATGGCTCTCAATTTATAGGCAAAGATCTTGTAGCTTGGAGGGTACAATCATCACATTCTAGGGTGTTGCATTGTTCTTGAAGCAAGTATGGTGGTTAGCATCTTTAGCAGTGCCTAAGCTGGAATTGTAGGAAGGAATTAAGGAGAGGTAACCTCAAAATCAAAAGCAACGCATGGGCATAGCACACTCTTGTACAAGAGTTTTATTTTCTAAGATAATAATGGTACTTCTATGCCACACGTGGGGAAATCCTTTGAACAAAGACCCAAAAGTGGTTGTGAGCATTAAATAATGATGAGATTGATCAAACCAGAAATCCTGCAACATGAGATTCTGCATCATTGCCTAATTCTGGATCAGAAGTTCAGCTTCAGCGTGACTTAGAATAGGCATCTAACTTCTGATCTTTGTATCTCCTTGCTCCAGCATGTATCGAAGGAGCTCTCAGACTTTCCAAAAAGCTTGTAGCATGCTTTGTAACCTTCTTTGAATTACCCTTGCAAACTATGACTTAACCTTTGTGAAAACTGGCCCATAAGTTCTGACCAAACTCTGTCTTGAAAGTGTCCAGAATTTGCTGAGTTCTTTAGTTTCATGGACGTGTTTTTGAACATTTATAACTTGAAATTTCAGCATTTCCAGAAGAAGTTCTTTTATGCAATGTTTTAGATCTTATTGAAATCTATAACTTTTGTGCTAGAAGTTCTTCCATAATCAGCTTGCATCATGGTGATAATCTAATCAGAAGTTCTGAGCTTGTCATATTTCTTAAACACTTTAGAAAAATTCTAAGTATTTAGAAATTTGACTTTTCCAAAGTAATTTTGACTTTTGAATATCTTGATGAAACAAATCTCACATTCCAACATGTCTTGATGAAATATGATTCTGGAAACTTGATTTAGATCCAAAAGTCAAAGTTTGACTTTTCATTATGCAAATGACCATTTTTCCCTTGTGAATGACTTTCTTGGAAACTTTGCAATTCAAGGCTTGAAATTGGATGGGAACAATCCTGAGGGTCCAGGGTGATCCTTTGAGAAATGAGAGGGCAAATTTTGGGGTACAACAACTTGCATAAAAAACAGAAAGATAGTTGCTAATGACTTTAAGAAATGGGATAAAGTCCAAAAAGTCATTTGTAGTCCCCGCAGTTATGTTCTCTGGCAGGTACAAAGGCAAGGTCATCCTACTACAAAGTCACCGCTACGTCTTCAACATACGTCCTAATGATGTCTATGTCCCCACAGAGTGAAAACAACCAAAGTTTTAACCTCTTCTTCCCCAAGCAGGAATTACCTCCTCCAGCAAAGTTTCCTCAGAGAACTGAAATCCATGTTCCCCAGCTAAGTTTTATAATCTCAAATAGTTTATAAAGCCTCACCTCTGGTAGAGTTTATTTCCCTAGTTGTGGAAGTTCATCCCCTAACGGAGTTTATTTCTCTACATTGGTAAGATTTTCCAATAGAGCATCTTCTCCCCAGCAGAGCATTCTCAAGTAGAAGTCAAAGATCCCCAGCAGAGTATCCCCAAACGGAAAGAGGAAATCCCCGGCAAATTACCTCCATTCATCATCCCCATCAGAAATAAAAGAATCACATTCCACATCTACCAAACAGCAGTCCAGGAATCAACTTCCCAGTACTCTCCAGCAAGCAGTCAGGGATTTAATTTCCCAGACTAGGAAATGTCGCAACAGCATTCCATGTTCATACATCATGGCATACGCATATATATTACATACAACACAATCTCATTTATTTTAAGAACATCATTACACGATGCATTTCATACATCATGACATTGCATACGACTAACTCTTTATCTTTTCAGGTAAGATCAATCAACAAACATCACAAACTACTTTTATGACCTGACAGTCTTTTCAATGGTTACCTCTAACGAAGGGCTATTCCAGCATTTTCTTCAGAAGATCATACTCAAGACCTCTACTGGTTCAGTTTAAATCGACCAATGATTTATTCTGATTCATTTTCGGTGGATACTTTCTATGGTTCAGTCAAATCAACCCTAAGATTTCTCTGATTCTATTCCAGTTAAAGATAACTCAAGACCTCTACTGGTTCAGTTTAAATTAACCAATGATTTATTCTGATTCATTTCTGGTGGATACTTTCTCTAGTTCAATTAAATCGACCCTAAGATTTCTTTGATTCTATTCCAGTTAAAGATAACTCAAGACCTCTACTGGTTCATTTTAAATCGACCAATGTTTATCCTCATTCTTTTCTGATGCATTTTTCTTCAAATGGGCCTAACTTTTTATGCTTACAACACACTCCTAGCCAAGTCCACGGCCCATACACCTTTCCATGCATTATTTTGGCTTTATTTATTTAATTTATTTTTATTTTTATCATTTAAAAAAATTAAATAAAATCAAATAAATGATACAAAATAATGAAAGGTTGTTTTGATTTGATTTTGCATTAAATTACAATCCAAATATGCTGTATAACATCAAGAAAAACTGTGCCAAGCCATGAGAGGAAGGAATCTCCAATTTTAGAAATATTTGAATCAAATTTAATTAGCACATTCATTCCTTGATTTCTTTCCAACCATGTTACCCTAATTTTGATTCACTATATATGCTAAAGGCATCTCAACCCTAAGCATACACAGTAGCACGCATCCTGCCTCAAAAATCAAGAAACAAAACTTCAAAAACTTCAAAGTTGCAAAAATCCAAAAGCTTGATTCCAGCTCGTTTCCATCAAAACAAAAGGCAAAATAACACCTCAGGGAGATTGCTGAAGCTATTCCATCCATCTCCAAGCCTCAAAACATCCAGAATCACGTGCTACCACCTTCACGATTTGCATCTTTTTTTTAAATTCGTTTTCATTAATTCTGGCATTATCAACATGTTCTAAGTATATATTCATGCTTGTAATCATGTTTGCAACATGTTTGGATGTTTTGATTTGAGTTTAAGCGCAGGAATCAAAAGATGCCATTCTTAGGGTTTCAAGCTTCGTTTTAGGTTTTCTTAATATAGGCAAAATCAGGTTTGATTATGGGTACCATGGTGTTCAGGGCCTCAAAACCAGTTGATCCATGGTCTCCATTTGAATTTATTGTACGTGTGCTCCATTTTGGAAATTGGCAGGTTTGCAACTACAGACTTTGGACCGTAGGTAAAGGTCGTTACCAAAAACTACGGTTCTGGGGAAGAAGATGAGAGCGTGGCAGCATACCATTGGCCCGTTTGAATTTCGCGCATTTTTCCGGGCATGCTACTTTATTTACTTTATGTTTTTTTTTGTTTATTATATTAACAAATAAGTCATGTAGCCCATATGGTAAAAGGCAACGCTGGTGAGAGAAAGGACCTGGGTTCGATCCCAAGTCCAAGCATTTTTCACATTTTTTGAATTGTGGCTTATAGATTCCATGTACCTCACGCCCAGACCCATGCTATGCGCTCCCAGATCCTTCCCACTAGATCCATCATCAGTTCATATCTAACATATCACAAACGCAATGCACGGTGGGCTTCCAAGATTGAGTTCCCACTGAATCAGGCGCTGGATAAGTGGGCCTTCAAGCTTTGGGCCTGAAAAATTTAGCAAGGCACCCCCAGATTTCTATCATCAGTAGGCCCAATTTTCTTTCTTTCTATTTTTTTAATTCTTTTTTTATTTTTCTAATTAATTGTTTATCATTTTAAAAAAATCTTTTTTTTACTCAATCATAAAGCCAATCAAAAATCACAAAAATACTAGGATTAGTTTTTTTTCATAAATAATTAATTTTTCTAATTAATTAGTTTAATTTAATTAGGGTAGTTAATTTATTTTTCATAATTAAAGTTAATTAGATATTAGGTTTTAATTGAAATTAAATTACTTTTCTCAAATAAAAATACAAAAACATTAGAATTAGGGTTTTCCTAAAATAAAATAACAAAAATATTTTCTTTTTAGATTTCCTTTGAATTTAAAATTTAATTCCTCGTATTTAATTTCATCGCGTGTATTCCTTTCATTATTTTTTACAATTAATGTAATTGCTCCGAGGTTTGTAATAGTTAAAATTAGGATATTTATTGCTTTTATTTCCCCAGTTTTGGTTATGTAGTTCCTATCCTCCGAAGCCTTGTAATAGTTAGACTCTAAATTTCTCGCACTTTATTTTCTGCTATTAATTAAACTATTAGATGATTTATAATAGGATTGTATGCCAAAGATAAATCAATGTTTAAAGAAGTAGAAAACCCTAATTGCCCAAGATAAAATATCTGAAAAAAGCACACTGCTGCACACTTACACCCCTAGGGTATCTCTCACTTTGGTTGCCTCATAAATACGGTCACTATTCTCGAACATGGGAATTCTTAGTGAATGTCTTATAATTCAGAGATCGCAAGTACTTTTCGAAGGTTGCCTCGGTAAAACAAAATGCAATCTTAGAAATTTAGGGCAGTTACTAAGAGATCTTGCCCTATTGCCTTAAGTGATCGTAATCGTCCCTTTCGATTGTCCCTTAAACTCCAACGATGGAGCTACCTACTCTTTAATAGTAGGATAGAGCTGTCTAAAGGAAATAAGAAAACAAACAGTCTTTTTCGAGTAGGTAGAAACTTTTAAGTACTTGCTCAAAACAATCAATTTTTCACACTTTCACTTTCAAACATTTTTCAAACAAAGTTTTCAAAAACGCTTTATCACACTCTTGAGGACTGATACAAGGGTTACCATAAAGTGAAACACCGCACTAAGGCATTTTCAAAGCTTTTCAAAACACACACAAAATCAATTTAAAAATGAGCAAGTACCTAAGAGCCCGTGGAAAACCACGGATAGAAAGGGTGCTAACACCTTCCCTTTCTATAATCTATCCCCCGTACTCAGAAACATCTCGAAAAAGGTTTTTTCTGTTCTTTTTCCCTTTTCCTTTGTTTTATAAAATAAAAGGCGGTGGAGACTCTTGCTTACCGTACATTTGCGAGAGAAAAATGCAAAACTAGTAGTAACAAAAAATAGTCAATTCTGCCACTGTATCACAGAACTGGCGACTCTGCTGGGGGAAAATAAAAAGTGGGGTTTACCTTATGATCTAGGTCATTTTAATTGCTTCTTTGGCTTGTCTTGTTTGATTTACTTTTAAGGGTATCTGTTTGGGTTGTTTGGATCCTAAACCCGGACCAGTGAATTCCTTTTAGGTAAGTAGCAATAAACTTTGAGGGAGTTGTGCGGGGTATACTGACACGAATGAAATAGTAGCTACATTGATGCGATACTTTGGTGTGTACCGGTAGCCCTTGAGTAATCAAGGAGAATACGGGGCCGTTGTGTGGTATCATAAAGCTTCAACTGGCCTTAGCACCTTAATTGACCAACTTGGCTTTTTAGGACGTAGTGAGATAGCCGTCTTTGGTGTAAACCCAAAGTCGGTTGATACTCGATGCTACACTCATTGAGGTTTGACTCTTGAGTTTTGTTTGGTGGAAAGTCAATTGTCTATCGGAACAAAATTTGGGGGGAAAGATTGGTGATATTGAGATCCCTTACAACCCGGTTACTATTATAGGACAGGTTGAACCAATCCAACTTCAAGAGGGTACTACCTTAAAACCCATGCAAGCCTAAACCTAAGGTTGTTTGTGTGACTTGTTTGCTTTCAACTTTAACTACTTGCAGGGTTTTATTATCTGACAACATGATTTCCTTGTAGGATTTGTTTGCAGTCATTATCCAATAACTTGGATTTCTTGCAGGGTTCACTTGTTTTCATCACCTTACAATTTTTCTTAACGCATAGCATACACATCATAACATCATGCCGCAACATCTCCTTAACCTTTTCAAGGATCTCAAGGGTTTGTGATGCAGGTTATGATAAATCAGACGTCTAGCAAGGGGCAAGGGGATTTATTTTCCTCTAGCCAATGTTGTCAGAAGATCAAAACTCAATAACTTGAGTCAGGGGCTATGACCCACTCGATATGGTGAGCTTGACTCTCGTAGAAAGACCTTCAACGATACGAAGTTCTTCAATCAAAGCTGCAAATTTCAACTTCTGACATTTTCTTGTTTACCCTGCGAGATCCTTGAAAACATTTTCATATCATACATGTAATTGCATAACAGGTAGGCTCCAGTACATGTCTCTCATGTTCTCGTTGTTTATTTCAGCAATGGCTCTCAAACAAGACAATAGAGATCTCCAAACTCAAGAGGCTTAGTTCATGGAAATGTTCCTAAACCTATCCAAGGGGCAGGAAGAATTGAAAGCACTCCTCGCTGGGAATCTGACCAAGAAACATCCTGATAACAACAAGGATGACCAGGTTGAACAACTGCAGGTTGAGATGGAAGCAATGAGAATCCAAATGTTGGGGCAGATGGCTCTTATACAAATATTAGCCTGGGGATAAGAAGAGCTGAGGACCATTGTCAACAAGCTTCATCAAGACGGATGCAACCGTATGAAACAAACAGTCGAGGCTGGGGGTCAAGTCATTCATCAACCCTTGATGGGACAAAAATTTGGCTTGGAGAGTAAACCTTTCCAAATTGCTGCTACTTCACAAGCCCAACCACAACCGCGCCAACAATAACAGGGAAATCGGCGTAAGCGGAATATATCTGAAAGATGCTTTACCGAAATCAACATGTCATTGGCTCAAGCATTACAACACACGTTGGAGGCCAAGCTGGTTACGTTAAAGGACCCTCCTCAGAATCCCAACACAGCCTCCCCAAGGTACAATCCAAATGCAAGATGTGCGTACCACTCTAACAGTCCTGGACATGACACCAATAGCTGTTGGACATTGAGAAATAAAATTCAAGACCCGATTGACGAAGGAGAGCTAGAATTCGCACAAGATGGTCAACTAGAATTCTTCTTCCATTCCTCAAAGGCACATCATCTAAAGTGACAAGTTCTAACAAGAAGGCTTTTTGTTCATTAGAATTTTCAAGTTGTAATTGTCTTTTGATTTGTTCGAACACTTATTTATGTCAAACTTTGTTATTTCATCAATGCATTGCATATGTTTGTCTTGAATTATTTCATTCGTTGTCACTATACTTAAATTGTGTTTTACTTCCTTTTTTTGATATTCAACTCTTGATCAAAAGCTCTAAGCCTTTAGAGGGAGGATGACGAAAATGATACCACAATCCATACAGTGTGCTTTTGAAGAAACCCAGTTGAAGATGTACAGGCGTTGTTTCAAATCCCAAACAGTGGAGTTATAAGGAAGATAATCCCTAGTCAACTCCTTTGAGCCAAAGAAGTAAGAGTTTTTCTTTTCACACTAATTAAAACCCTTAATCATAACCTGTGGCAGGGTAGTTTCTCAGTCAATTCAGACGCGCATTCAGTCACAATCTTCTGCTTCGTACACAATGAATGGCATTGAAGAAGTCCTTCCAAATCAAAAGACGGTGATGGTTCCGCATAATCATCAAAGCAGGCAGTCATTATTTTTCAAAATAAAAGCCCGTTAAGTCAAAACCTATGAAGGAGACTTAAGAAAAAACTGGGGCATCCCGCTGACTGTAATCGCAAAAGAAACAGTTCAGGCAAAAGAAGGAATAACGAAAACCAAAAAAAGGTTACTATAAATCCCCGACAAAAAGAAGATTACAAAAATGACAGTCTCTTTAAAATAAACTTTCAGTATCCGAGCCATCACCGGAGCATCAAAGAAAAGATGCCAGACTCAATTGGGATTTAAAATGCATAATTAATTGAGCATATGACTGAAGAACATCACGATGAGCGAGTGGGTAAAAATAAATTTCGAGCCTTTATCCTTTGTTTCTTAAACCGTGAACCAGGCCACGTTACAACCCTTAAAAGTCCTAGCTGAAGCATGGGTTAGTTCGAGAGAATACTATTACAAAAGGTATCCTGACTCCTGTAAGACTTGCTATAAATTCTGAGTTGACATCACACTTTTACAAAATTTGTTTGTTTTACTAAAAAATGAATTTTCAAACTTCAAGACAGACATAAGCTTTGCATTCTTAAAATGCCATTGTTTGTATATGACTATTTGTTCAACAACAGAGAAATTCGCATGACGAATATATAGTGAACAAAAACCTTCTCAATGAAAAGGATCACCTCAAGCGGAAAAACACTTCCAACCAAGGGGAACGGCATGATCATTGTCCGTCATCTGGGGTAGTCAAGTCAAGATTCAAGGAATCTCTCAAAAATGCCAAATGGCCAGGGGAAGATCTCCATTTGAATCACTTAGGGAATTGGACATGAATTCCAGCAAAGAATCATGTATGATCAAACAAACACCTTCTGGCAGTGTGAAAACACTTACTACTAAGGACAGTGACAATTCTCCGCACCCGGTGAATGTGGACATAGTCAGAAAAGACTACGCATGAAAAGACCTGCTAGGTTAACTGGCCTAGGAAAAAATAAGGGCATCCCTGCGAACCATAAAAGGGTTCGGGCAAAATTTAGGGATATACATATGGAAAAAAAACTGTACACCCGGCAAGTCGAAAACCTGAAAAGGAGGCTTGGGAAAAAAAGGGTATTCGGGTGGATTGAAATTATGAAAAGACAGTCTAGGAAAAAGTTAGGGATTAAAGTGTACGACTATGTCCCGTCTTCTTGTCACTTGTCTAATCAGTAGAAGGTTTATTACTTTGATCTGCATTCACTAAGGACTCCAAGTGTTAGGATAACAGTCAAACCATCTATAAAATCCTCGGTTGATATTTTCTATAACAGGTATCGAGACAGGGGCATTCTACTACAAGGTCACTGCCATGTTCTTAGCATGCATCCTATTGATGCCAGGTGTTATCATACCCTCGGCAGAGAAAAATCTCCAAATTACTGCTCCAACGAAAATTCCCCAATGAAGTCGCCAAGCTTCTCGGGATTTCCCAATGAAAACATTCTGAATAAAGCAGATTATCATCTAGAAACGGTTCAGGTACGATCAAAAAATGGATGTCATCCTGACACCTACTCCAGATTATATCCTAGTATAGTGCAGATACGATCCAGAGACGGATATCATTCTAACACTTATTTCAACACATCATCTAGAAACGGTTCAGGTACGATCCAAGGACGGATGTCATCCTGATACTTATTCAAGATTCTCATCTAGAAACGGTTCAGGTACGATCCAAGAACAGATGTCATCCTGGAACTTACTCCAGATTCTCATCTAGAAATGGTTCAGGTATGATCCAAAAACGGATGTCATCCTGACACCTACTCCAGATTCTATTCAAGTACAGTGCAGATACGATCCAGAGACGGATGTCATTCTGATACTCATTCAACACATGTTTCAAGTATAGTGCAGATACGATCCAGAGATGGATGTTATTCTGACACTCATTCAACACATGTTTCAAGTACAATGCATATATGATCTAGAGACGGATGTCATTCTGACACTCATCCAACACATGTTTCAAGTACAGTGCAGATAGGATCCAGAGACGGATGTCATTCTGACACTCATCTGACACATGTTTCAAGTACACTGCAAATACGATCCAGAGACAGATGTCACTCTGACCCTCATTCAACACATGTTTCAAGTACAGTGCAGATACGATCCAAAGATGGATGTCATTCTGAAACTCATACAATACATGTTCAAGTACAATCACGACATAGATCCATCCATAAAATCTCCAGCAGGCACAGGGGCAGAAACTTCCTGATGTGAAGTCATCGTCGTATCCTCAGCATACGTCCTAGTGACGTCTATGTTCTCCACAGAGTAAAAAAAACCAAAGTTTTGGTATCTTCTTCCCCAAGTAGGAATTACTTTCTCCAGCAAAGTTCCTTCAGAGAGCTGAAGTCTGTTTTCCCCAGCCCAGTTTTAACGGTTCATAAAACCTCCTCTCGGGTAGAGTTTATTTCGCAAACTGCAGAAGCTCATTCCCCAACAGAGTTTATTTCTCTACATCAGTAGAATCTTCCAACAAGCATCTCCCTCCATAGAGTTATTCTCAAGAAGAATCAATTCTCAAGCAGAGTCCATGCCCGACAGAACATCCTCAAACAGAAAGAGGAAATCCTCGACAAATCATCTCTACTCATCATCCCCAGCGGAAGTAGAAGAACCGCTTTTTATACAACGGTCAGAAACTCAATTTCCAGTACTCTCCAGCAGTAGTCAGGGATCTATTTTCTCAGACTCGGATATGTCACAATAGCATTTCATGTTCATACATCATGACATGCGCATACATATTTCATACAGCATAATCTCATTTATTTTGAGAACATCATCACACAATGAATTTCATGCATTGCATATAATTAATCTTGTACCTTTTCAGGAAAGATGGTTATCATCAACAATTCCAATAGTTCAAGGTTAAATCCATGAAGCTATACATGTCATATCTGCAGACAACTAATGGAAAATCAGTTCTCGAAACCAAACGGGTCAACTAATCTACGTGATCAAATGAGGCAACCGTACTACCCAGGTTCCTTCTTACATCCCTAACACCCAGGCTTTATTCTGAAGCAGCCCTACTACCCAGGCTTTGTTTCTAAGTAACCCTACTACCCGGGTTCCTTCTCACAGCCCTACCACCCAGGCTTTATTCTGAAGCAGCCCTACTACCCAGGCTTTATTTCTAAGTAACCCTACTACCCAGGTTCCTTCTCACAGCCCTACCACTCAGGCTTTATTCCGAAGCAGCCCTACTACCCAGGCTTTATTTCGAAATAACCCTACTACCCAGGTTCCTTCTCATAGCCCTACTACCCAGGCTTTATTTCAAAGTAACCCTACTATCCAGGTTCCTTCTTATAGCCCTACTACCCATGCTTTATTTCGAAGTAACCCTACTACCCATGTTCCTTCTCATAGCCCTACTACCCAGGCTTTTATTTCGAAGTAACCCTAATACCCAGGTTCCTTCTCACAGCCCTACCACTCAGGCTTTATTCCGAAGCAGCCCTACTACCCAGGCTTTATTTCGAAGTAACCCTACTACCCAGGTTCCTTCTCATAGCAATACTACCCAGGCTTTTATTTCGAAGTAACCCTACTACCCAGGTTCCTTCTCACAGCCCTACCACTCAGGATTTATTCCGAAGCCGCCTTACTACCTAGGCTTTATTTCAAAGTAACCCTACTACCCAGGTTCCTTCTCATAGTCCTACTATCCAGGCTCCTTTTTATGAATTACCTAACGCAGTTTTACATGGGCTTGTCCTGAGAAAGCCCTATACAGGCTCTTTCTCTTATATCTTCGGACAATAGTTTACAACACTGTAAAACCTGGACCCGACCAGATATGGTCGATTTCACATTTCCCCAGTAAGTCACGATGAAGCCTGGAATACGACCAGATAGCAGTCAGTCTTATCATCCTCAACCAGACACTGTGAAGCCTGGATCCTGACCAGATAAGAAGTTCACTTTCGTCTCCTCAATCAAGAGATGACTCCCCAGTAGAATAACTGACAACTGAAGCTCCTAGACTCTATTCCCCAAGACAGATACCAACATTCCTCAGTGAAGTCCTCCCTAACAACAGGAATAGGAATTACCACGAAGGAATATCTCACGAAATCATCATTATTTTGGATGGCATCTTTAAGCCCATCTTCGACGACTCTCCGTCACATTCTCAGGATGGCGTCTTTAAGCCCATCTCCGACGAATTTCATTCATCTTCTCCAAATGGCATCTGTAAGCCCATTCCCAACATCATCAACCATCAGTATTACTTCATGCGAGTGCAAATTTCTGGGCACTCCAGTGTTCAATCCTCTTCCACCCTCAGATCACGAAAGACAGACAAGCCAATCTAAATCCTTAGGTTTAAGAAAATTAAACAGGGGAAGCTGTTGTAACCCACAATTTTCCCTCCCATTTTCACAAAAAACATACTCCTAGAGGTCCTCAATTGCTCAAGTTGACTAAGGATTGACCAGACAAATCCTCCTCCTAAGACAATGAGCCTCAAACTAGGGTTTCACTACTTATCAAGATGGTTGAGTTCCAAGGGTCCCAAATGGTCTCCATTGTCCTAATATGTCCTTTAGATAATCCATGTCAAGTTTCATGCCTTGCACAACAAGTTTGCTCAGTCAACTGCTCAAATGCCTGAAAATCAACTGTACTAGGGCAAAAGTCAACGGTGGCCCAAATACAGTCAAACTTCAAGATTTTTGGTCAACATCAATATTTTGAAGTATTATCCATAATTTGATCAAGGTTTGATCATGATTCCTCAAGAAATACTCCTAACTCATCAAAAGTCAAAAATGGCAATTTAGGGTTTCTATAGGAAAAGTCAACCAAACTTTGACCAGGTATAACTTTCTCATACTTTTTCAGAAATTTTACAACCAAGGATCATTTTGAAGAGAATCCAATTCACTACAACTCCTCTTCAGCCCTCAAGGTCAATAAATTCCTCAATCAAAAGATACAAGTTCATACATTATAGGTCCTTTTCAAAAGTCAACAAAAACACCTTTTGGGTCAAAGCTTCTAACATGAACATGGAAGATCCAATTAAGATGAAACCAAAGAGGTTTCTTAGAGAATATCCTAAGATTTCTAAAAAAGTCTAAGAACACCCTCTTAGGGTCAAAATTGAGAGAGCGATACATTGTCGAAGTTGGCCATTTTTGGAAATTTGCACAAAGTCAACCATGCCCAAAAATGCATTTTTCTTCAAATCGGCCTATCTTTTTATGCTTGCAACACACTCCTAGCCTGGTCCACGACCCATAAACCTTTCCATGAATTATTTTGGCTTTTATTATTTGATTTATTTTTATTTTTATCATTTAAAAAAATCAAATAAAATCAAATAAATGATACAAAATAATGAAAGGTTGTTTTGATTTGATTTTGCCTTAAATTACAATCCAAATATGTTGTATAACATCAAGAAAAACTGTGCCAAGCCATGAGAGGAAGGAATCTCCAATTTTGGAAAGATTTGAAATAAATTTGAATAGCACATTCATTCCTTGATTTCTTTCCAACCATGTTACCCTAATTTTGATTCACTATATATGCTAAAGGCATCTCAACCCTAAGCATACACAGTAGCACGCAGCCTGCCTCAAAAATCAAGAAACAAAACTTTAAAAACTTCAAAGTTGCAAAAATCCAAAAGCTTGATTCCAGCTCGTTTCCATCAAAACAAAAGGCAAAATAACACCTCAGGGAGATTGCTGAAGCTATTCCATCCATCTCCAAGCCTCAAAACATCCAGAATCACGTGCTACCACCTTCACGATTTGCATCTTTTTTTTAAATTCGTTTTCATTAATTCTGGCATTATCAACATGTTCTAAGTATATATTCATGCTTGTAATCATGTTTGCAACATGTTTGGATGTTTTGATTTGAGTTTAAGCGCAGGAATCAAAAGATGCCATTCTTAGGGTTTCAAGCTTCGTTTTAGGTTTTCTTAATATAGGCAAAATCAGGTTTGATTATGGGTACCATGGTGTTCAAGGCCTCAAACCCAGTTGATCCATGGTCTCCATTTGAATTTATTGTGTGTGTGCTGCATTTTTGAAATTGGCAAGTTTTCAACTACAGACTTTGGACTGTAGGTAAAGGTCGTTACCAAAAACGACAGTTCTGGGGAAGAAGATGAGGGCGTGGCAGCATACCACTGGCCTGTTTGAATTTTGCGTGTTCTTTTGGGCATGCTACTTTATTTACTTTATGTTTTTTTTGTTTATTATATTAACAAATAAGTTATGTATCCCATGTGGTAAAAGGAAGCGCTAGTGAGAGAAAGGACCTGGGTTTAATCCCAGGTCTAACCATTTCTCACATTTTTTAAATTGTGGCTTGCAGATTCCATGTACATCAAGCCCAAGCCCATGATATACGCTCCCAGATCCTGTCCACAAGATCCATCATCAGTTCAGATCTAACGTATCACAAATACAACGCACGGTGGGCTTCCAAGATTGAGTTCCCACTGAATTAGACGCTGGATAAGTGGGCATTCAAGCTTTGGGCCTGAAAAATTCAGCAAGGCACCCCCAGATTGTTATCATCAGCAGGCCCGATTTTCTTTCTTTCTATTTTTTTAATTGTTTGTTTTTTTTTCTAATTTATTGTTTACCATTTTAAAAAAAAATCTATTTTTTACTCAATCATAAAGCCAATCAAAAATCACAAAAATACTAGGATTAGTTTCTTTTTTTATAAAAAATTAATTTTTCTAATTAATTAGTTTAATTTAATTAGGGTAGTTAATTTCTTTTTCATAATTAAAGTTAATTAGAGATTAGATTTTAATTCAATTAAATTACTTTTCTCAAATAAAAATATAAAAACATTAGAATTAGGGTTTTCCTAAAATAAAATAACAAAAATATTTTCTTTTTAGATTTCCTTTGAATTTAAACTTTAATTCCTCGTATTTAATTTCATCGTGTGTATTCCTTTTATTATTTTTTCCAAATAATGTAATTGCTCTGAGGTTTGTAATAGTTAAAGTTAGGATATTTACTGCTTTTATGTCCCCAGTTTTAGTTATGTAATTCCCATCCCCCGAAGCCTTGTAATAGTTAGACTCTAAATTCCTCTCACTTTATTTTCTGCTATTAATTAAACTGTTAGATGATTGATAATAGGATTGTTTGAGAAAGATAAATCAATGTTTAAAGCAGTAGAAAACCCTAATTGCGCAAGATAAAATATATGAAAAAATAATATTGATGCACACTTGCACCCCTAGGGTATCTCCCACTTCGGTTGCCTCAGAAATACGGTCACTATTCTCGAACGTGAGAATTCTTAGTGGTTGTCCTCTAATTCAGAGATTACAAGTCCCTTTCGAAGGTTTCCTCAGTAAAACAAAATGCGATCTTAGAACTTTAGGGCAGTTACTAAGAGATCATGCTTTGTTGCCTTAAGTGACCGTAATCATCACTTTCGATTGTCCCTTAAACTCCAACAATGAAGCTACCTACTCTTTAATAGTAAGATAGCGCTATCTAAAGGAAATAAGAAAACGAACAGTCTTTTTTGAGTAGGTAGAAACTTTTAAGTACTTGCTCAAACCAATCATTTTTCACACTTACACTTTCAAACACTTTTCAAACAAAGTTTTCAAAAACGCTTTATCACACTCTTGAGGATTGATACAAGGGTTACCATAAAGTGAAATGCTGCACTAAGGCATTTTCAAAGCTTTTCAAAACACACACAAAAGCAATTTAAAAATGAGCAAGTACCTAAGAGCCTGTGGAATACCACGGATAGAAAGGATGCTAACACCTTCCCTTTCTATAATATACCCCTCGTACTCAAAAACATCTCGAAAAAGGTTATGTCTGTCCTTTTTCCCTTTTCCTTTGTTGGATAAAATAAAAGACGGTGGCGACTCTTGCTTAACGTACATTTGCAAGCAAAAAACATAAAACCAGTAGTAACAAAAAATAGTCAATTCTGCCACCGTATCACACTTGTCTAAGCCCATCTCCGACGATTCTCTGTCATACTCCTTGGATGGCATCTTTAAGCCCATCTTCGAAAGTTTTCCGTCATCTTTTCTGAATGGAATCTGTAAGCCCATTCCCAATATTATCCACCAAGAATA
This sequence comes from Vicia faba, assembly GCA_948472305.1. Classification (NCBI taxonomy): domain Eukaryota; kingdom Viridiplantae; phylum Streptophyta; class Magnoliopsida; order Fabales; family Fabaceae; genus Vicia; species Vicia faba. The sequence continues at coordinate 930,069,934 of OX451741.1, read as the reverse complement.
TCACTTCAGACGAGTGCAAATTTTTGGGCATTTTAGTGTTCAATCATCTTCCACCTTCAGATCACGAAAGGAAGACCAGCCAATATACATCCTTATGTCTAAGAAGATTGAACAAGGGCAGCTGTTGTAACCCAAAATTTTCCCTCTAATTTTAATCAATACATACCCATTGAGGTCCCCAACTTGCTCAAGGATGATTGAGAATTGACCAGACAAGTTCTCCTCCTAAAGAAATGAACCTCTAACTAGGTTTTCAATTTTCATCAAGATATGTGAGCTCCAATGGTCTCAAATGTTTTCCATAGTCCTAATATATCCTCAAGATTATCCATGCCAAATTTCATGCCTTGCACAACAAGTTTGCTCAATCAACTGCTCAAATGCCTGAAAATCAACTACATTAGGCCAAAAGTGAATTGTGGCCTATATACAGTCAAACATCAAGATTTTTGGTCAAAATCAGTATTTTGAAATAATATACATCATTTGATCAAGGTTTGATCATGATTCCTCAATAAATGCTCCTAATTCATCAAAAGTCAAAATTTGCTAATTAGGGTTTCTATAGGAAAAGTCAACCAAACTTTGACCAGGCATAACTTTCTCATGCTTTATCAGAAATTTTTCCACCAAAGCTCATTTTTAATAGAATCCAATTCCCTACAATTTCACTTCAGCCCTCAAGTCCATGAAATGCACCATTTGAAAAATATAAGCTCAGACATTATAGGTCATTTTTAGAAAGTCAACAAAAGCCACTTTTTTCCAAGACCTTTTACATCAATATAAAATCTTCAAATGAAAAATTAATAAAAAAAGGGATTGAAGTAGACATCTTGGGCTTTTCAAAAAGTCCAAGATCATCATCATGAGACAAAAATTGAGCAAGTTATGTCTTTCCCAAGTTGGGAAAATTTGGAAAATTTCAAGAAATGTGCAATGTGCAAACTTGAACTTTTAAGGCAATGGTTAAACTTTTTGGACTTCAAACACTTTCATGACATTATGAAGGGCCTCTAAAATCACTTTTTCATGCCTTAGATTTTATTTTCATTTATTTTTATTTTTATTCAATTTAAAATTAAATAAATACAAGATAAATGCATAAAATGATAGGTTATTGTGTTGGACATTTGGGCTAATGTGTTGGGTCAGACTTGGGCCTATAATTTCGTGCAAAATTTGTCCAGGTTCATGTACCAAGCAAAGATGGCAAGAACCACATGAAAATGGATACTTTTCAAATTGTGATTTTTGTTTTAAAACCATAAGTTAATGTTTGATTCTTTCCATTCAAGCTTGTCTCCTCCCTCTACCCTATAAATAGAACTCATGTGCAAGCCAAACAGACGGAGACACAGCCTAAAAAGAGCCACACAAATTTGCAAAAATTGCCAAGAATCGTGAATTTTGAAAAAAGCAAGTTTCAGCCATCATTTGGCCAAACCAAGAGTTCAAACATCTTCCTGAGATTTCCAGGACCTCAACCCAGCCATTACTCAAGCCATTCCACATCTGAAACCGCAGATTCAAGTACACCGATTATAAGTATTTCTCAAAATTCAATTTGATGATCTAAACATATTTAATAGATCTCATGTGTTTCTCCGTGCTAGTGTTGGAGTTTTAGGAAGGTTGGAACCTTTACATGCAAGGTTTTACGTGAGATTGGAACTTTTCCATTGTTAGGGCAAAGTTTCAGACGAAGCTTGTTCTTAGTGATATAGGGTTTTTCAGGAAAATCCAAGGCCAAGATTTGAAATTAGCGCATGATTTTATGAAGGATAGGGTTCTTGCTTTTTCTGTAGCTTGCTTATTTTGCAAGATCACATTTTGAGTTGGTCGAAGATGGTGACCGGAGTGTTTACTCCGGCACCCTGGACTTGTTGACTCCGGCGCGAAGTGTGTCGATTCCCCATTGGCCAGTCAAAGCAGCGCACACGTTCTTTTTTGAATTTTCAAATAATTGTGTTGGTTTTCTAATATAATGTTATTGTTTGCTTTATATAAATGAATGATGTAGAAGCACAACTGGTAAAGGCGTATGCATATGAAGGAAGGGACCTGGGTTCGAATCCTAGTTCAAACATTTTCCATTTTCATAATATTTCATACAGGATCCAGTATTCCACATGGCCAGAAGTGTATCATGCACCACCAGATCTGACCATCAGATCACAATCAAGCTGGAATCCAAGAGCCTTGACTGGAGATCCACCATGCGCCCTCAGATTTTCCCCTTACCTGATTCAGCGTGGTTTGGGCTCAATATTCGTCTTGGGCCTGGCAATTTCATCAACAACACCCCTTTATTTTCTTTTGCATACCTAGGCCCATTAGCATTTTTTGTATTGTTTTAATTTCTTTTATTTTCTTTATTTAATTAAACAAACAATGATAAAAAAAGCTCATAAAAAAATTAGGCTTAGACTTTTTAATTAAATAATTAATTTCTTTAATTAATTAATCAATTAAATTTTAACTATTCTTAATTTAAAATGAATTAGAATTTAGGATTTAATTTAATTTTAATTATTTTCTTTTCGTAATAAAAAACTAAAAAAAAAGCTTAGACTACTTTTCTTAATTTAATTTTCTAAATAGACTTTAGAATAGTTAATTTAGTTATTTTCTTAAATCATAAAAGACAACAAAAAGATTCTTCTTATTTCATTTAGATTTGCTTTAGGTCTAGACGTACTTTCAATTTTTCGTGTGTTTATTTCCTTTCGCATTGTTTATATTATTGTAATTGTTGTATGGGATGTAATAGTTTCGATTTAAAATTCTGCATTTTATTTTCTTGCACTTTTTATGTAATTTTCCCAAAGCGTTTTAATAGTCTAGGACTTAAATTTCCGCACTTTAAATTTCTGTAAATATTAACTGTTAGTAACTAGGTGTGCATGATAAGACTGAAAATTAACACGTTAGCAAACTTAATAATGCAAGATAAATAACCGAATTTAACACATATGCACATATGCACCTCTAGGGTATCTCTGCTTCGGTTGCCTTCGGAAAAACAGTCATGTCCCTCAAAACGGGAACACTTTAGCAAAGACTCGTAAATCAAAAAGATCATAGTCCCTCAATGACCCTACAGTTGCCTTTCGGTAAATGATTTAGTCCCTAAACAAAATTGCTAAAGTGTCTCTACATGTTTCCTTTATGACTATAAACGTCCCTTCGATTGTCCATCAAACATCCAACAATGGGACTACCTACTCACTAATAGTAGGATAGCACTGTCTAAAGGATAGGAGGAAAAGAACAAACCTTTTTCGAGTATAAAAGTAGATAGATGTTAGAAGTTTTCTCAAAAAAAAAACATTTTACACTTACACAAATACTACTTTTCAGAAGAAAAAAAACAAATTTCAAAAACATTTGCTTTGTTAACACTCTTGAGGACTGATACAAGAGTTTGAAGAAGTGAAAAACATAAGAAGGGGGGTTGAATTGTAAAACTTGAAATCAAATGCAGACAACACGTTATTTTTATCCCGGTTCGTTTGATCTCAAACTACTCCAGTCCACCCGTCAAGGTGATTTCGCCTCTCTCCAACGAGGTCTTAATCCACTATATTCAACTGAATATTACAACTGCTTTAACAACTGCTAAAGCCTTCTTGAGTCTAAACCACAGACCGGTTTCTCAAGGAAATTCTTTCTTACAGATAAATGAATACTATGTGTGTTGAATGTTTTCTACAAAAACTTTATATCATAACTGTGATAATACACAAATTAAGCTTATGTGAAACTAGGATGCTATGACTATAGAGTAAACAATTTGAGAGATATAGCAAGTCGTATGAGTGAGGATGAAGATGATTTGCTTTAGGCGTGTAAAGAGTTGTAGAGCATTAGCCAATTCATTTCTCACTGACTTGTTTATATAGCCTTGGAAAAGATACGTTGTAGTCAATTATTCCATTTCAATGCCCATTACGTTCTTTCCATATTGAGAAGATCTTTGTCTTGGAATACAGTCGTTGGTAATAAAGTGTCTTGAATGCATAGTACCGTTGTCAATTAAGCGTGTTATTGGCTTTGGCTTATTCTTACGCTTCTAGGTGCTGATGATATTGCTTTGGTCTTGATCAGAGTTTAGAGTATGTTAGGCGCAGATCTGTTCATCAAGCTTCAGCGTAAGCACATGCTTTGATCTTCTGATGCTGGCATATGATATTTCATCTTCTGATGCTGATGTTGACATTCTTATGCTGATATCCATTAGAGTTTCTGTAAATGCACAATATAATTTGTAGGTAGCATATATGTCTCATATGAATTATACAATTTATTTAATCTAGCATTTTTTTATCATCAAAACTTTAACTTAGGGTAGTAGATTCAAACTTTGTTCTAACAATCTCCCCCTTTTTGATGATGACAAAAACCAGATATTTTCAATTGAAATTTAAAGAAAAAATTATCAGAGATAACCAAATAATAAATTTGTATCAGCGATAAACATAAAGGTATCAAAGATAAGAAGATAGGGAATAGAAAGGTATCAGAGTTATGATCAGAAAAACTCCCCCTGAGTTTATTACTTCCCTTTTAATTTCATGAGTCCTTTAACATCAGATCTTTATTGAACTTTCTTTGAGCATCAGATCTTTCCTTTACTAGAGCAGAGCTTCAGTGTATTAGAGTTCATCAGATTCTTGTACCTGTAAGCTTATGCAGAACAAAGAAACATTCAAGTATATCAGAGTGTTAGAATGTTTGAGACTTTTGTCTCAGTAATCCGTTATTGAAAAATATCATTCTTTCTCCCCTTTTTTGTCAGCAATCAAAAAGTGAAAATAATTGAAGTTAAAAACGATCAGTGCAGAAAAATGATTGTATTAAGTTCAGAGCTCAGAAAATATTACAGATAACATGTAAAGAAAACAGTGAAAACATCAAGAATCAAAATCTAAGAATGGGGAGGAAGGCGTTTAAATAGGTTTCAAAAAATGTTTTGAAAACATAAACGTTTTAAGAGAGAGAATTAAATCATGATTACTCGCATTTAATGTTGGCTGATTTTGGGGAATTTAGAAAGATATTTGGAACGGTTACCCATGACATGTGTCTCAATGCATCCAATCAGCGCTTTGCCTTCTCAGAAGCGTGCACGCGTGTTCTGCCTCTGGAATTAGCTGATGACTGGATGACACTTGTTTGATTTAGTGAACAACACATCTATCCTTGAAATGAAACGCTCAGATCTTTATGGATAGAATCTGATACAATCTGCATGTCTAAATTTCTGAAAGAAGATTGATCAGAAGTTCACAGTAAAATAAAACAAATTCTGAAGGTTAATATATAAAATTAAAACATTTTCACTCTGGGCAGAGCTTCATGCTGAGATGTTTCAGAATGAAGTTGAACCTATCTTCAGAAAGTGGTTTTGTGAAAATATCAGCCCATTGATGGTCTGTATCAATAAATTTTAAGTTTAAAATGCCTTTCTGAATATAGTCCCTAATGAAATGATGTTTTATTTCTATATGCTTAGCCCTATAATGCAAAATTGGATTTTTACTTAAGCAAGTGGCAGAAGTGTTGTCACAGAGTATAGGAATGTTACTCTCAAATATCTGGAAGTCTTCAAGCTGACTTTTCATCCAGAGCATTTGTGTGCTGCATCCTGTTGTTGCTATGTATTCAGCTTCTACTGTTGATAGCGCAATTGTGGATTGCCTTTTGTTGGACCAAGAGATCAGATTTTCTCCCAGAAACTGGCAGCTTCCAGAAGTAATTTTACGCTCTACTCTGTCTCCAGCAAAGTCAGCATCACAGTAACCTACTAAGCTGTAATCACTAGATTTTCTATAAAATAAACCCAGATTAGTAGTACCTTTCAGATACTTGAAAATTCGCTTAACAGCTGTTAAGTGAGATTCTCTAGGATCTGATTGGAATCTTGCACAAATGCATACATTGAATAAAATATCAGGCCTTGAAGCCGCCAGATAAAGAAGAGAACCAATCATACCTCTGTAGACCTTCTGTTCTACCTTTTTGCTTACCTCTTCTCTTTCCAGAATGCACGTGGGATGCATTGGAATCTTTGATGACTTACATTCTGAGAGATCAAATTTCTTCAAAAGTTCTCTGACATATTTGCTCTGATGAATGTAAGTACCATCTGGAGTTTGATTGATCTGAATTCCCATAAAGAATTTCAGTTCCCCCATGAGGCTCATCTCAAATTCTGCCTGCATATACTTAGCAAATTTTCTTCCAAGAGAAGGATTAGTAGATCCAAATATAATATCGTCAACATAAATCTGACACACTAAGATGTCATTCTTAACTGTCTTACAGAATAAGGTTGTGTCCACTTTCTCTCTGGTGAATTCTTTTTCTAACAGAAAGTTACTTAGTCATTCATACCAAGCTCTGGGAGCTTGTTTCAGACCATACAGTGACTTCTTTAGTTTGAAAACATATTCTGGATTTTTTGTACTTTCAAAACCAGGGGGTTGGTGCACATAAACCTCTTCTTCTATATAGCCATTTAAGAATGCACTCTTGACATCCATCTGATATAGAGTGATGCCTTTATTAACAGCAAAAGAAATTAAAAGTCTGATAGATTCTAACCTGGCGACTGGAGCAAAGGTTTCTGTATAGTCTATCCCCTCTTGCTGACTATAACCTTGTGCTACCAGTCGTGCCTTGTTTCTGATGACTTCACCTTGTTCGTTCAGTTTGTTTCTGAACACCCATTTTTTTCCAATGACGTTGAATCCTTTTGGTCTGGGAACTAGATCCCTGGGAACTAGATCCCACACGTCATTTTTGGTGAATTGATTCAGCTCTTCTTGCATTGCTAGAATCCAGTCGTTGTCCAGAAGTGCTTCATCAATTGAAGAAGGTTCAATCAGAGAAACAAGTCCCATGAGGGATTCTTCAGAGTTTCTGAAGCTGGCTCTTGTTCTGATTGGATCTTCCTTTCTTCCTAAGATTGTTTCTTCTGGGTGATCCATGCTGCTTCTGGGTAGTCTTTTCTGAGGTTGATCAACAGATGTTGCTGGATTGCTCGCAATGCCTCTTTCTGATGTTAAAGGAGTGTCTTTGTTGAGAGCTTCTGATGACTTGTCTTCAGAACCTGTGAATTCAACTTCCATACCTGCAAAGACTTCATTCTGCTTTGACTTTTCAGAGTCAAGCTTATCATTAAAACGAACACTGATTGATTCTTCCACAATCTGTGTTTCTGTATTGTATACTCTGTACCCTCTTTAGAGTTCAGAGTATCCTAACATAATACACTTCTGTGCTTTAGAGTCAAACTTGTTCAAATAATTTTTTGTGTTTAACATAAAACAAGTATATCCAAATGGATGAAAATATGAAATGTTGGGCTTTCTGTTCTTCCACAATTCATATGGAGTCTTTTCCAGAATAGATCTTATGGAGATTCTATTCTGAATGTAGCATGCTGTGTTTATTGCCTCTGCCCAGAAGATCTTAGCAACGTTTGTCTCATTGATCATGGTTCTGGCCATTTCTTGCAATGTTCTGTTCTTTCGTTCTACAACTCCATTTTGCTGGGGAGTTCTAGGACAAGAGAAATCATGTAGAATGCCTATGTCATTAAAGAATGACTCAAAATCTTTGTTTTCAAATTCTCCACCATGATCACTTCTAACTTTAACGATTCTAAGATCCTTTTCATTCTGAACTTGGTTACAGAAGGTGACAAACACAGAGTGTGACTCGTCCTTGTGTCTTAAGAACTTTACCCATGTCCATCTGCTATAGTCATCTACGATTACTAACCCATACTTCTTGCCATTGACTGAAGCAGTTTTAACTGGTCCAAATAAGTCAATGTGCAGAAGTTCTAATGGCTTAGAGGTGGAAACAATGTTTTTAGATTTGAAAGCAGGTTTTGCAAACTTGCCTTTCTGACATGCTTCACACAGAGCATCTGAATTGAACTTCAGATTAGGAAGTCCTCTGACCAGATTGAGTTTGTTAATCTGAGATATTCTTCTCATACTAACATGCCCCAATCTTCTGTGCCAGATCCATTGCTCGTTGTTAACAGACAGAAGACACTTTACATTTTGACTTTTCAGTTCAGAAAGTTTGATTTTATAAATGTTGTTTTTCCTCTTTCCATTAAATAGGATAGTCCCATCTTTCTGACTAACAGCTTTACATGATTTTTTATTAAAGATTATATCATAACCGTTATCACTTAATTGACTTATGGATAACAGATTATGCATTAATCCATCTACTAATAGAACATTATTTATAGAGGGAAGATTTCCATTACCTATTGTTCCAAAGCCAATGATCTTTCCCCTCTGATTCCCTCCAAAGACTACGTGGCCTCCAGGCTTAAGTTCCAGGCTTTGGAACATATGCCTTCTTCCCGTCATGTGTCGTGAGCAGCCAGAGTCCAGGTACCATGACTGGTGTTTCTGATTTGCTGCTAAAGATATCTGCAACATGTATTATTTTATCCTTAGGTACCCATATTTCTTGGGTCCTGATTTGTTAGCTTTACCAAAACTCTGGTTGAATTTTGGTTTCACAGAATAATTACTACTAGTATATTTAATGTCATGTGTGTGACCATACACAAAGTGTGAATTCAGAGGAGTACATTTAATAATTAGATCCATGGCATTCTTTGGTGTAGGTACCTTACCTTGGTATCCTATTCCCTTTCTGCCGTTTCTGCTAACTCCATAGATCATTGAAGCCATTTTGCTTCTATCTATGCTTTTAGCAAGGAACTTCTGAAAGTTGTGATCATACTCCTTGATGATCTCATCAGCGCTGCTGGGAGTTTCAGAAATTGTTTCCTTCTGAGATTTTTGTAAAAGATTTTCTAATTTTGAAATTTTATTTTTCAACTCAGAATTTTCCAATTTAAGACTCTCAGTTTTATCAGAGTCAGAATCAAGATTCCTTTTCAGGTTTCTGAATTTAACTCTGATCTGCTGATATCTTTCCAAAATTTCGTTAAGGCTTTCAGCAAGTTCAGCCTTAGTAAAATTAATTGCAAAGTCAGGGAATACCTCTTCGGTGTCTGATTCAGAGTCTGATTCAGAAGCTTCACTGTCTTCTGATATGTTAGCCATGAGAGCTATGTTTGCTCTCTCATCCTCTGATTCTGAGTCAGCTTCAGACAAGTCAGAGTCATCCCATGTATCCATGAGACTCTTCTTCTTTTCCCTTCCAAACTTCTTTTTGGGCTTTTCCCTCTGAAGCTTTGGACAGTCACTCTTGTAGTGTCCTTGCTCGTTGCATTCATAGCAGATGATGTCCTTGGTGTTTGGCTTTCTGCTTCCTGAAGAGCCTTCAGATTTTCTATATCCAGAGGAAGAGTCTGACCTTATGTATCTGGAGGAGGACTCATTCTGATCGGATCTTCTGGTATTCCTGAACTTTCTTTGCCTCTGCTTCCATAGTTGATTCACTCTTCTGGAGAGGAGGGAAAGTTCGTCTTCTTCTGATGAGGACCCATCAGAGGTTTCTTCAACAGCCTGCAAAACTTTGGAGTCAGATTTTCTGTTAGATTTTAAAGCTAAAGGCTTACCTTGCTTCTGAGGTTCATCAGCTTCTAGCTCTATCTCGTGACTTCTGAGGGAGCTGATAAGTTCCTCCAGAGAGATTTTATTGAGATCTTTAGCTAGCTTCAGCGCTGTAACCATTGGCCTCCACTGTTTTGGCAAGCTTCTGATGATCTTCTTGACATGATCAGCAGTAGAATACCCTTTGTCCAGAACTTTGAGACCAGCCACCAGAATTTGAAATCTTGAGAACATCGTTTCAATTGATTCACTTTCTTCCATTTTGAATGCCTCATACTTCTGAATGAGCACAAGAGCTTTAGTTTCTTTGACCTGAATGTTGCCTTCATGCGTCATTCTGAGAGAGTCAAACATACTCTTTGCAGTGTCTCTGATAGATATCTTTTCATATTCAGCGTAAGAGATGGCGCTGAGGAGAATAGTTCTGGCCTTGTGGTGATTTTTGAAGTCACGCTTTTGTTGATCAGACATTGCCTTCCTGTCAATCTTCTGACCACTTGCATTCACTGGGTGCGTGTATCCATCTGTCACCATGTCCCACAGATCAGCATCATGTGCCAGAAAGAAGCTTTCAATTTTGTCTTTCCAGTAATCAAAATTCTCTCCATCAAAGACTAGAGGTTTGCCGCTGAATCTGTCTCTATCTTCATTGTTGTCATTGTTGGTGTGTTGATATGTTCTTGCCATTGTGTTTTTCTGACGCTGGATCTTGTACTGACACGGTTAAGTGTTTTAGCTCAGAACCAGGCGCTCTGATGCCAATTGAAGAAGTGAAAAACACAAGAAGGGGGTTGAATTGTAAAACTTGAAATCAAATGCAGACAACACGTTATTTTTATCCTGGTTCATTTGATCTCAAACTACTCCAGTCCACCCGTCAAGGTGATTTCGCCTCTCTCCAATGAGGTCTTAATCCACTATATTCAACTGAATATTACAACTGCTTTAACAACTGCTAAAGCCTTCTTGAGTCTAAACCACAGACCGGTTTCTCAAGGAAATTCTTTCTTACAGATAAATGAATACTATGTGTGTTGAATGTTTTCTACAAAAACTTTATATCACAACTGTGATAATACACAAATTAAGCTTATGTGAAACTAGGATGCTATGACTATAGAGTAAACAATTTGAGAGATATAGCAAGCTGTATGAGTGAGGATGAAGATGATTTGCTTTAGGCGTGTAAAGAGTTGTAGAGCATTAGCCAATTCATTTCTCACTGACTTATTTATATAGCCTTGGAGAAGATATGTTGTAGTCAATTATTCCATTTCAATGCCCATTACGTTCTTTCCATATTGAGAAGATCTTTGTCTTGGAATACAGTCGTTGGTAATAAAGTGTCTTGAATGCATAGTACCGTTGTCAATTAAGCGTGTTATTGGCTTTGGCTTATTCTGACGCTTCTAGGTGTTGATGATATTGTTTTGGTCTTGATCAGAGTTTAGAGTATGTTAGGCGCAGATCTGTTCATCAAGCTTCAGCGTAAGCACATGCTTTGATCTTCTGATGTTGGCATATGATATTTCATCTTCTGATGCTGATGTTGACATTCTTATGCTGATATCCATTAGAGTTTCTGTAAATGCACAATATAATTTTTAGGTAGCATATATGTCTCATATGAATTATACAATTTATTTAGTCTAGCATTTTGTTATCATCAAAACTTTAACTTAGGGTAGTAGATTCAAACTTTGTTCTAACAGAGTTAAAATCAAAGCAAATCGTCGCGCTAAGGCATTTCAAAACATTTTCAAACACACAAAGCACAAAGGTATTTAAAATGAGAAAACCTCTAAGATCCTGTAGATAACTACGGATGGAAAGGGTGCTAACACGTTCCCTTTCCATAATCTACCCCCCTTACTCAGAAAATATCAAAAAAGGTCTTTTTCTGTTCTTTTCACCCTTTCCTTAATTTGGATAAAAGAAAAGTCAGCGGCGACTCTTGCTTACTGCAACATTTGCGAATACAAAATGTAAGCCATTATTAACATTCTATTCTGCCAGCGTATCACACATAGTAAACATCCTTCTGCATACAAAACAATTGTTTGACATCAAAAAGAGCATACACAATGAACATCATTGAAGAGCTTAATTTTGTCAGGAGAGGAAGATTCGACTACTCCGTTGAACAGAGGCCATTCCTGCCATGTAAGAGTGTTAATGTCAAAGTAACCTCTTACCATCCTTGAAAGTGTTGATGATTGGATGAAAATTCCAATTCCCCAGTGAATTTGATGTTGTTCGAATATCTTCGTGATCTATCTTTATGGTTGCATACCAAGGGTTCAGGGATCCCCAACAAAGCACTCTTCAACAGAGTTTTGTTTCCTCATTGAAGTTCCTTTCATCAACAAAGTTTTGTTTTCCAAACAAAGGTGTCTTTTCCCACATTTGATCCATTATTTTGGTGTCACTCTCAACGCGGCTACACGTTGTCCTTTCTAGAGATTTACAGTTTTCCCTGATCTTCTCCCACAATGCCTCATCTTCATTTGAAATTCCTTCTTGCAGTTGATCAGTTTCGACCCGATCTTCTCCAGCAAAAATTTATTTTTGAAACTCCTCTCAGTGTTTGTAGCCCGTTTCTACTGGTTACTCAGTTGTTACTCCCCACAAAGTTTCAGTTCTTCAAGGTTTCCTCTCCAACAGTTCCTCATATTTTTCTATTCTCCGGCAGATTTTGCAAATTATTTATGCAAGTTAGACAGATCCTGAATGCTTGGTTGTTAGCTTCTCGATTGGCCATTCCCCAGTGAAGCATTTAAACATGCATCATTACATTGCATCTACCAAAACGCATAACATTTCCATTATATGGAGCATTACGCTATGTAAAAAATTCAAACATGCATCGGAACATAAGCCATTACTGTTTCTGTTTCCCCCTAGTGAATTTGCTAAAAATTTGGATTTTATCCCTAACGAGGTCTTCATCCTCAGTATCTCAGTTTCACCCCATACAAATATCCTTCTGATGGTTGAGTGTCTACTCTTTATTGTAGTTCAGTTTTGCCCTGACGCAATTTTCTCGGGTTTAGTCTTCACTACCCTCGTCATTTCGTTCCAATTTCGATTGATGTACCTTTTGAATAACAGTTTCATCCTGATATTCACTTTCAGCGGGTTTTTAGTTGTACGCCCTAATCACCTTACTTTGGGTTGGGCTTTGAGTTTCGTCTCCTCACCCGCGCATGAAATCCAAGTTCGTCCTGATACTCAATTAGTTTAGTTTCGTCTAACTAGTTATATTGAGTCGAGTTTCGTCTCATTTTGTTTTCATACCTTGGACTTTCATCAGTGTTTGTTTACTGAACCCTTTATCGGTTTTCATTTACCGAGTATCTTTAGTGTTCATAATGCGTCCCTAGTTGGAATTAGTTTCTTCTGTTCTTTGGATTCTTCTATCAGTTTTCGTTACTACTTATCTATTGATCTAAGACCAGTAGGTGCTCTGAGAAACATGCGCTCTCATCACTTAGCTTTCTGTCGAGTTTCGATCCCGTCGCCTGTGTATGAAATCCAATTTCGTCCTGGTACTCATTTAGTTTAGTTTCGTCCAACTAGTTATAATGAGTCGAGTTTCGTCTCTTTTTATTTCTATATCTTGGACCCTTTATCGGTTTTTGTCTATTGAGTCTCTTTGTAGTGTTCGTATTGCATCCCTAGTTGGAATCATTCTTTTTTGTTCCTTGTATTCTTCTATCAGTTTTTGTTAGTTTTTATCCATTGATCTGAGACCAGCGGGTGCTCTGAGAAACATGCACTCTCATCACTTTTGCTATGGGTCGATTTTTGCCTTGTTACCCGTGCGTGAAATCCAGGTTCATCCTGGTACTCATCTAGTTTAGTTTCATCTAACTAGTTTTTATGGGTCGCGTTTCGTCTCATTTTGTTCCTCACTTATGGGATTCTTTCAGTTCCTTCATGTTGTCTATCTTAGGTTGAGATTAGCAAGTGCTCCTAGAATCACGCACTCTAGCCACCTTGCCCCACGTACTTTTCCAGAGTTTAGTTTTGCCTATTCTCTGTGGTTCGAGTCTTATCTCACCTATTTTGTGGTCTAGTTTTTATACTGGCACATTTATTCTGAAGTTTATTTTCGTTTACTCTTTGAAATTTTAGTTCTGTTTCAATTTTGTTAAAGTTTGCCTTACAACTTCCTTCTGACGCACATCTTAGGAGGTCAAATTTTCATTAAATCCTCTGTTTGCTAAATCCAATTTTTTTTGGTATCTTCTTAATCCCGCGCGTGCTGGCATTTTTTGTCTTTGGGGGGTTCTGCTTCTTCTTCAAGAGTGTAAATTTTCGGGTTCTCTTGTATTAAATCATCTTCAACCCTGAACGCTCGAAAGTTGTCACTTTTCTCACTTATCCGGTTAAAGATAATTGAATAGGGGAAGTTGTTGCACCCCAAAATTTACCCTCTTGATTTCATAATTTTTAGGCTTATGTTTCATCATAAACATCATATTGTATTACGTTTATACATTGTGATGGGATCAAAGTATTTTGGGTTATCAAGTTTTTCTCAAGCTTTGGAAGTTGATTCTATTGACAAGTTACTCAAGGAGAGCCTTACTATCTAAAACTCAAGATCTTTCAAGCCCAAAGGTATCACATATCTCAAGATATTTTATCCACCTCATTGGATCATCAGAAGATTGAGTATTGTGATGTTTATAAGGAGAATCACATCCTTTTGATTCATCAGTCAAAATTAGAGTTTTGTCCAAGTTGGAGTTATTGGGGTCTAGATGAGACAAGTATTGAAGCATCATTCTCTTATCATCATTGGAATCAATTTTGTTTAAGGAGTCTCTCATGATGCCCAGTGGAATTAGGGTTTTGAAGCTTAATTAACTATCTTCTAAAGTAGAGTGCAAAACTAGGGTTTGAGTTTTAATCAGGTATTCTTTGGAATTTTGAGTGGAAACTCTTTGCATAGCCTCTATGTGTTTCGAATATCATATGTTTGAATTTTTGTTCACCAATTTTGAAGAGAAGTAGTTCAATTGAATCAAAGGGGCAAAATAGTCATTTTACTCAAAAGTCAACAAAGTCAAAGTTGACCAAGTGAACTTTTGGCCAACATGAAGCATTTTACATGTATTTTCATGTTGTATGATCATTGATGATTGATTTTGATGAGAATTGCAAGTTTGAGAAGTTACTTAGATTTGAAGTTATCTTGGTGATTGAAAATTTCACTAAGTATTCTTGATTTTGGCCTGACTTTGCAAGGGCGTAACTTTCTCATTTTTTAGGGAAGTTTGGTGGTTCTTTTTTCCAATTGAAGAGGTAAAGAGATCTACAAGGGCCCACGGGGGAAAAACACACTTCTTACTCAAAACCAAAAGTTATGAATCTTTGAAGTTTAGGGCAAGTTGGTCATTTTTTGAGGCATCTTGGGCATCTGGCCAGGCAAGGCAAGGCATTTGGCCTAGGCAATTCATCAAACTGTTGGTGACATTCCTGTAATTTTTTATTCAAGGCATAATTCAAAAATGTGTCTCGTGCATTTTAAAGAGGGCTATGAAAGCTTCTCATTAAACTTGGAATCACTCAATTTGGTTTAAAATCGAAGAAGTTGTGATTTGAGGAAGTTGGGTATCGAAACTGGAAATTCGAATGGCTCTCTTTGATTTCCTTTAGCTTGGACCAGTCGAAGTGACTTTGTGGGCTGGTCGAAGCTTCCTCCTGCTCTCTTTGATTTCCTTCAGCTTGGACCAGTCGAAGTGACTTTGTGGGCTGGTCGAAGCTTCCTCCTGCTCTCTTTGATTTCCTTCAGCTTGGACCAGTCGAAGTGACTTTGTGGACTGGTCGAAGCTTCCTCCTTCTCTCTTTTATTTCATTCAGCTTGGACCAGTCGAAGTGACTTTGTGGGCTGGTCGAAGCTTCCTCCTGCTCTTTTTGATTTCCTTCAGCTTGGACCAGTCGAAGTGACTTTACGGGCTGGTCAAAGCTTCCTCCTTCTCTCTTTGATTTCCTTCAGCTTGGACCAGTCGAAGTGACTTTGTGGACTGGTCGAAGCTTCCTCCTGCTCTCTTTGATTTCCTTCAGCTTGGACCAGTTAAAGTGACTTTGTGGGCTCGTCGAAGCTTCCTCTAGCTCTCTTTGATTTCCTTCAGCTTGGACCAATCGAAGTGACTTTGTGGGCTGGTCGAAGCTTCCTCCTGCTCTCTTTGATTTCCTTCAGCTTGGACCAATCGAAGTGACTTTATGGGTTGGTCGAAGCTTCCTCCTGCTCTCTTTGATTTCCCTCAATTTGGACCAATCGAAGTGTTACCTTATGGGCAGGCCAGCGCGTGCAGTCTTGGGCAATTTGGCTTGAGTTTCCCAGGAATCCTAAGCCTCATATCTTGCTCATCTCTATCATTTCTTTTGAACCTCGGTTTGTTTTGAAGCTTAGGGCGTGTTCTTTAATTGGCTCAAGGAAAATTTGAGAACGCACAAGCAAATTTTCTATGGCCTCAGTTGGAAGTCAGCTGACATTTGGTGCATGCATGGGTTGAAAATTGTAGATTTTGTGCACCCTTCGATTATGTTTGTTTTTAATTTGATATTATACATGCTTGACACAAATTGGACACCTCATTTCTTACTTCTTTTGGCCAAGCAATCACACTTTCCTTGCCTTCCCATGATTTCTACATTTTTTTACCAAAATTGGTAACTTTCATCTCAAGCAAAATCACACCATGTGCTCATACTGTCACCTCACCCCCTCAAGCTTCACTCACCTCATTTCATTAACCTCTGAACTCATCAAAACGTCAGAGAATATGCATAAAGGAAACACAAAATTCATTTGGCCATCATATTTTTTTTGTTTTGGAAGAAAATTCATTTTTGCCCTCCAACGGCTCTCAGCCTGAAATACCACTCTTTCCCTCACTCCAAAGTGGCTATATAAACACTACATCACTCATTCAAGAAAGAGAGGAATCTGCATTGGAGGAAACTCATATCTGAAGTCACTTTTCTCTCAAAAATCCATTTCTTCTAATTTCTCTTATTGCTTGATCTTTCCTCAATTTTCTTGTTGATTCTTCCTCCCCAAGTGCTGAGGAAGACGAAGCCAAGATTGGTTTTCATCTGGAGAGAAGGAGTCAATAGATTGCTTTTTCCTTGAGCATGCTCGAAGTTCTCTGGGTTTCTTTTTCTTGCTCATTTGCTACGGATAATTATCTGTTTGGTATTGCACTATTTTCTTTCTATTGTTTCTGCTCCTTATTGCTTTCTATTGTATGATGGGACCTCTGTTGCTGATATATGTTAGGAGTCCCTCTGGTTTATTTAAATACCTATTTAAGGCGATTCTGCATATGTGCCTTGTTGGTTACTCATGTTTGTACACTTGTTTTTTTACTTGTTTGTATTTACCATGCTCCCTTAGGATTGCTCGATTAGAGTAGCTTTCGAGCTAGACCTTAGGATAGGAATCCATGCATGCTAACATAGGGTAGAAACTTCCCCTTTTCATCCTCGACCTTAGGGTCAATCATTGTATGATAACATTAGGGCTAGAGATTAGGCTAGTATCCCTTAGTTGTTTTCTTTTCTTTGCATATTGCATCTTAAAACTAAAACCTCTTCTTGGCAAATCATAAAATATCTCTAATAAACTTAAATCCTTCTTCTAGGTAAAAAATACAAACCAATCTTAATTGTTTGTGTTCCTTTTGGATTTATTTTAAACTTTTTTTTCAAATTGATGTTTAGCCATCCTTCCCGTGACATTTTTCTATCTTTTAGCCGATGTTTCGCTATCGCATATGTTTGTTGCCGGTGTTTCGCCATCGCACATGTTTGTTATCCTACTTTGATTCTTAATATCATTGTTAGGTGTGATGTTTTATCATCTGGATTGTTGATGTTTCTCCATCTTTTCCATGTTACCTTGCTATCCTTTAGCCGATGTTTCTCCATCGCATATGTTTGTTGTCGATGTTTCACCATCGCACATGTTTGTTATCCTACTTTGATTTTCGATATCATTTTTAGGTGTGATGTTTTATCATCTGGATTATTGATGTTTTGTCATCTTTGCCATGCTATCTTGCCATCTTTTTGTCGATGTTTCACAGTTGCATATGTTTGCTGCCGATGTTTCGCCATCATGTATGTTTGTCATCCTGCTTTGATTTTCGATATTATTGTTAGGTGTATTGCTTCATCGTCTTGTCTGATATTTTGTTATCGTGCTGAACTTTTATCATCTTATATGAGTTTGTCTTACCATGTGATGTCTTGTTATCCTTTTTTGTTGCTTTATCGTCGTTGTTGATGTTTTGTCATTTTATCTGATGTTTTGCCATCTTGATTGTTGCTTTTGTCTTAACTAAAAAACACAAACCAACCAAAATATATGAGCCAAACTACGACTGCTCTGATTCCTTAAAAGGGATACGTAGGCTGAGGCTTTTGTGGGGCCTAATCGAGCATATCTTTGTAAATATTCTTTTCTTTTCCCCACACTTTCTTTTCCTTTTTCTTTGAATGCATTCCCTTTTCAGCTTTAAACCCTAGATATAGATCTTAACACACCCTTAGATTAGAATAAACAAGAGTGGATACCGTAGAGTACTACGGGCGTGTGGGTTGCTAATACCTTCCCCTCACATAACATACTCCCATACCCGATCTCTCGGTTGCAAGACTATGATTTCACCCTTCTCAGGTTTTCTCGATTTTTACCTTTCCTTTTCGGTGGGATAAAAGACGTCCGATGGAGACTTCATTGTTTAATGATTTTCACCTGGTTGTTTCACTGTCCAGAATTTTGATGTAAACCTCGGGTCTCTATCTGACACGATACTCGAAGGTATCCCATGCAACTTTACAATCTCTTTAACGTACATCTTCTCCAGCTTTTCTATAGGATGATTGATCTTCATCAACAAGAAATGAGCCGACTTAGTCAACCTATCCACTATTACCCAAATTGAATCATCACCTTTAGCAGTCCTTGGTAACCCCGACACGAAATCCATAGAAACACTGTCCCGTTTCCACTCTGGAATAATCAAAGGTTGCATAATACCTGTAGGCTTCTGATGTTCAATCTTCTCCTTCTGACAAGTCAAGCAAGTATACACAAACTTAGCAATTTCTTCCTTCATACCTGGCCACTAAAACATTTTCTTCAAATCCTGATACATTTTCGTAGCACCTTGATGAATACTCAAATCGCTTCGATGCCATTCTTCAAGAATGATCTTCTTAAGTTCTAGAATATCAGGAACACATACCCTATTACCAAGTCTCATCACACCACTTTCGTCCACTCGGAATTCACCTCCTTTGCCTTGGTTAATCAACATTAGTCGATCCACCAAACTCAAATCAGACTTTTGACCTTCTCGGATCTCTTCAAGAATCCCACTCGTTAGTCTCAACATTCCCATCTTCACACTGTTGGATGTCTCTTCACATACCAAGCTCATGTCTCTAAAATGTTCGATCATATCTAACTCTCGAACCATAAGCATTAACATATGCAAAGATTTCCTACTCAAAGCATCAACTACTACATTTTCTTTACCAGGATGGTAACTCAAATCAAAATTGTAATCCTTTAGAAAATCGAGCCATCTTCTCCGCCTCATGTTCAACTCCTTCTGATCAAACAAGTATTTTAAACTCTTATGATCACTGAACACTTCAAATTTGGAGCCAAAAAGATAATGTCTCCAAATTTTCAGCACAAACACCACAACCGCCAATTCTAACTCGTGCGTAGGATAATTCCTCTCATGAACTTTTAATTGTCTGGAAGCATAAGCAATAACTTGTCCGTTTTTCATTAGCACACCACCAAGACCCATCTTAGAAGCATCACAATAAACTAAAAAGGATTCATTTGGATTTGGAAAAATCAATACTAGAGCAGTCGTCAATCTCTTTTTCAGCTCCACAAAACTTTCTTCACATGCAACATCCCACACATAAGCTTGCCCCTTTCGAGTCAACTGAGTCAATGGTAATTCCAACTTATAAAATCCCTCTATGAATCTTAGGTAGTAACCCTCTAATCCAAGAAAACTTCGAATCTCAGTCGCAGACTTCGGAGTTTCCCACTGTAACACTGCATCAACTTTAGAAGGATCTACCGCAATTCCACCACTAGAAATCACAAACAACATATCGCAAATGCTCAACATACTCTTATTCTGACTTTGAATAAATCAAAATGTCATCGATTAAGACCACTACAAACTTGTCCAATTACTTCTGAAAGATATGGTTCATGTATTCTATGAAAACACCTGGCACATTTGACGCACCAAACGGCCTCAAAATATATTCATAGTGGCCATACCTTGTTCTAAAAGTTGTCTTTGGGATATCATCTGGCTTGACTTGAATCAAATGATAACCCGACCTCAAATCGATCTTGCTAAAGAAACTCGCGCCCACCAACTGATACATCAAATCATCGATCCTCAGAAGTGGATACTTATTCTTAATAGTTACTTTATTCAACTGTCTGTAGTCCATGCATAACCTTATACTACCGTCTTTCTTTTTAACCAACAACACTGGAGACCCCATGGAGAGACGCTCGGACGAACAAACTTCTTCTCTAACAATTATTCTAATTGTTTTTTCAATTCATTCAACTCTGAAGTTGACATCCTATAAGGAGCCATCAACACTGGACTTGTACCTGGTATTAAGTCCACAGCAAATTCAACTTCTCGCTCTAGAGGCAGTTCACTAATGTCATTCGGAAACACTTCTGAAAATTCACAAACAACAGGTAACTCCACACTTGCAGTTTCACGATCAACTTCTAACAATGCAAACAATGCAAACAATGCAAACAATGCAAACATTAAAGCTTCATCCGCCAAAAGCTCATCTACTTATTTAGCAGACAAAAACATCAGCTCTCCACTATCATAAAACTTGGGTAATCTTATTGTCTTATTATAACAGTTAATATGAACATACTTGAATTCCAACCAGTTCATTCCCAGAATAACATCAATTTGGTGAAGGGTAGACACACCAAATCCATCAAAAAATTATTGCCATAGATAGATAAAGGACACTCCAAACAAACAAGAGTAGTAGTAATGGAACCTTTAGCCGGAAGCCCCACTACCATTCCTCCATTCATATCAGGAAATTTTAATCCCAACATAGTAGCACAGTCAAGTGAAATAAACAAATGAGTAGCACTGATATCTATAATAGAAATTAACTCAGTATTGTTAATAAAATAAGTACATATGATTAGATTGTCTTTCTTGTCAACCTCATCACCATTTAAAGCAAAGACTCTGCCACTAGTCGGAGCAGCTACATATTTCTTGGGTTTCTGACACTGGGTACTGATGTGACCTTGCTCACCATAATTGAAACAAATCGGACCTTCATTCTTGAACTCAGTATTGCAATGACCAACCTTGCCACACTTGTAACATCTTAGCAGTTTATTGGTACAAGCATTAGCACGGTGGCCTGCTTCTTCACACCGGTAGCACTTCATAGAAACGGGAGCTCCTCCCCCACTTGGCTTCTTCTCCTCATAAGCTCTCTGCTTCCTTTTATCAGCTGGAGCAGCATACGGCTTACCACGATCTTGATTCTTCCCTTTCTTCTCATTATAATTCTTATAATAAGAAGTTCTGTCTCTACTATCTTGATCAAAGATCCTACATTTATTCACCAGCTCAAGAAACTGACGAATCTGCAAATACCCAATACCTTGCTTGATCTCTGGAGTGGTCCATTCTCAAACTTAATTCACTTCGACACCTCAGTTGTTGGAATGTTATAGTGCAGACAGAATTTCACTAGGTCCTCAAATTTAGTCGCATACTTAGCCACTGTCGAATTTCATTGCCTCAGCTCAAGGAACTCTATTTCCTTCTTACCACGCACATCCTCTAGAAAGTACGTATCCAAAAAAGTAGCTCTGAACATAGACCAAGTAATCTTTGTGCCCATAATCTCCATCCTCTGGCGCGCATTATTCCACCAGTCTTTAGCTTCTCCCTCCAGCATGTGAGTACTGAACTGCTCCATTTGGTCTTTCGTACAGATCACCACTCAAAAAATCTTTTCAATACTCTTCAGCCATGCATGTGCACCATCAGCATCGTGCCTGCCCTTGTAGATTGGTGGGTTGTTCCTTTGGAATCTTCCCCAAGCACGAGCCTCGTCATCATTCCCTCCATTCTGGTTCTGTTGTCCATGCTGGTTCTGCATTGTCTGAGCTATGGCTTCCAAAGCATTAGCAATCGCGTTATCATTTCTTCCTCCATCCATAACTCTATGCATACACAACCAACATTAGAAACATCAATACATCGACATTATTCAGATACTAATCAATTAACAGGGAATATAGATCATATAAATTATGGCCGGATGAACCGACCTGCTCTCATACCACTAATGTAACACCCTTCTAAACCCAACAGAATATTCATAATTATTTAAAATAATATCAGAGTAATACAACAAAAGGGCGTCACATTTTATTCGTGAAATAATCATATGTGTTAGTCTCACTCCATAACACGGGTTTTAAAAATTATTCATGACATATGCATTATCAATGTTTCATATACTTGCAGCGGAATCATAGTCCAGACAAGTTTCATTAAAAACACTTCATAGTGCCCCATGATTCATGGGTCACAATTCCACACAATTTAAACTCCATGGAAATAATTTAAGTGTCATAACAAAACAAGAACGAAATAGTTTTCAAAACAAAGCGTTCCCCTCCCGAATGTTACATATCAGAGCAAGACCTTCTAGACTCAACGGAAATAAATCACACTCCAAATCTATCCTTCCAAGCCTTTAGGGACTACTTTGGATTACCTACATGTTACCCACGTAGAGGAAACATTCAAGCAGAAAGGGTGAGTTTATCACAATCATTATGTAATATGTAAGTAATAGACATAGCAGAATAAGCCTAAAGTTTCGCCACATGACCTCGGAATTATTATATTCCAAGTACATCAACAATCATACAGATTCAACAACGTAATACAATATCATCAATTTAAGAACCGTGCAATGCCACATAAGATGTAGTGCAAGGACATAGACTCATGCATGTTGTACCAATTCTTCTTGATGGACACTGGGCCATCACCCTCCAAAGACCCCAATCATAGGACCGATCCCCACTTGGAACCGGAGTAAATCATAGACATCCTAAATCCACACAATGGGATTGAGACCAAATCACTGGACCAACGTGCTAAATCATCAAACGGACCAAAGTTATCCCATGAATGCATGATGCACAAAAACAAATATAAACGACCATAACCAGCCATACGCATCATCATTCATGTATTAATGAACATCATACATAAACATAATCGTGTATACTCATATAATCATCAGGTATACTCATCAAATCAAGACATCGTCTGAACATCATCACATAATCATAATAACAACATATCACCATAGTTAAACAAATCGTCATTGTAATTCAACGCGGGGAGTCTATTCTTACTCTAAATTAGTTCTCATAAAAATACTCCTAAGTCTTTGTTTTATTTCACCTAATTATAGTACACTATTTTAGCTACACACAGCTTCGAACGACACTTCATTCTGAGCTCTAGAACTAAAGTTATGTTCGTTTCTAGATTTCAATCCAACATTCCAGATTTGCCTCCCATCGCCCGGTGAAACCCATCCATCGCTCGGAGACACATCACAGAAACCAACACCCCATTTTCCTTTCCTGGCTCGCCCTACCTTCTTCTGGTGAAACACCGTCGCCCCGCGACACGAAACACGTCACCCGACGAGCGTATGCGAATAGGGCTTTCCTATTTTGCGATTCTACACAGTTTCATACCATTTTTTCCTGCGATTTCAGTATGTTATAGGCCCTAAAACACTATCCAATCATGGGGAACCGTCATATAACAACAATTTGATAAAATACCTCAATTATACAACCATTACGGGTCATCTATCATCACAATTCCATTAAATCTTGACCCAACGACATCAAATCACCATTGTCAATACTAAGGGAAAAATCCTACAACTATCTACCACTTAGATCAAACATAATAATCATATAAAAACCCCTTACCTTATTGTTTCGAGTGATTGATTATGTTCTTCGTTCCTCTTACAGTGATTCTCCAACCCTCTGTGCTCTAGCCTCTTCTCTTACTCTTCTCCCAATATTTCGATCGCACAGAATGAACCGTATCACTCTCTATATTTCTCTGTTATCACAAGGACCCCTAACTTCTTCCTCAATTGCCCTCACTTAGTCACCCTCTATTTACCATCACGTCCTCACTCTTCCTACTAATTACCAACATACCACTCTAACTAAAATAACTCTATTTAAATAATTATTCCTATTATTCTATTCTAGATAATAACCCAAATAGTTACCAAATAATCATCAAATTATTCCAATACATTTAATCCCTTCATTCATATCACATGTTCCACATCATAAGCAATCATATGCCAACACATCACACATATAATCCTATAAAACATTAATTATTTGTAAACACTCCTAATAATTCATTAAATAAATAACTTCTAAAAGTTTGGGTGTTACATCGGGAAGCCCGCCAATTTCCCTTCTCCTCGACATCTACGCGCTCAGGTAATGATGACCCATATTACCTAGATCATCATTACAGTCTCAAAGATCACCCCACATGGCTGCACCCTGCCAGGTTTAATCTCCTCGCGAGTCGAGAAACAACTGAAATGTCCCCCGTCGAGCCTATTTAGGCTTCTGCTCGAGTACTCACGCGTATCGATGATGATTCCCATCAATACAATAAATGATCTCCAGTTGAGTTATACGCTCCTCGTAAAGGCAAAGGTGGAGTTAAGTCATAACTCGTTCATCAGGAACAACGACTTGGGGGGATCCTGTTTTGGACTGGGCCTGCTCTTAGCCCAAGTCCATATAAGGCCCAACCCAGCCGCGCCGTCTAAGACCAGCTGACCAGGTCATCCCTCGATGTCGTCGGGCAAATATCTCCACTCTTTGAGAGGATGCTGCTTCGCCAAATGAGGATGGACTCAGGAAGACGCGAGAAGGTGCATCGCCGGGAAAGAGGACCTCGAGAGTACCCGCCTAGCTTCTCCTCGAGCAAGACTGTTCCTCTCGCACTGCCTCAGGTTGGCGAGGGTCCTGCCCAACGGGCAGAAGTACCTCACGAGCATCCTCCTCGTATGGCTGACTATCAACGCCTCAGAACATCACGGAGTCCATTTGACCCCAAAAAACCTGCACCCATATTCTCTTGGTCATACAGAAGAATCCATCCAGGTAGAGGATCATGTGTTGGTCCCTACTACTCACGTAGAACCTGACAGTCTCTACTTTGGGCCTGCTTGCCCAACCCAATGAGGCGACCTTAGCCCAACGCTGGGAGCTATAAATACCCTCTCACTCGAGAGGGTCAGGTATTGTACATTTATTACTCACTCTTACTTGCTTGCATCATTCCAAATCTCACTTTGGCATCAGAGTGTCTTGCAGGTACCCCCCCCCCCCATCCACCTCACTCTCAAGTCCTGCTCGACGTAAGTTGTGACGGTCCATTCTGGTCAGGTACGATCAATTATATATTTATCAATCGATTTTAATAATTTGAGTGGTTAAAAAAATTAATCAAAATTAAATATTTGTTTCAATACAGTCAAATTTATGTTTTGTTTAAATACTTTTTTAACCAATTTTAATTGATTGATATTTTAAAATCTATTTTAATAATTTGAGTGGTTATTATATTTAATTGAAGTTAATTCTTTGTTTTAATGTAATAAAATTTAATTCTTGATTTCAATGATTTTTTTGTTAAGTATCCATATTTTATTCTTTGCATCATTTTTTTTTATATTTAAATGATTTTGTATGATTTAGTCCTAAATATTATTATTATTATTATTATTATTATTATTATTATTATTATTATTATTATTATTATTATTATTATTATTATTATTATTATTATTATTATTATTATTATTATTATTATTATTATTATTATTATTATATATTTACAATTATTACTTATTCTTAATGTATTATTGGTTTGCAATGTTAGAAAATATATTTTAGATAATTATATATTTCAATTATACTTATATATATATATATATATATATATATATGTGTGTGTGTGTGTGTGTGTGTGTGTGTGTGTGTGTGTGTGTGTGTGTGTGTGTGTGTGTGTGTGTGTGTGTGTGTGTGTGTGTGTGTGTGTGTGTGTGTGTGTGTGTGTGTGTGTGTGTGTGTGTGTGTGTGTGTGTGTGTGTGTGTGTGTGTGTGTGTGTGTGTGTGTGTGTGTGTGTGTGTGTGTGTGTGTGTGTGTGTGTGTGTGTGTGTGTGTGTGTGTGTGTGTGTGTGTGTGTGTGTGTGTGTGTGTGTGTGTGTGTGTGTGTGTGTGTGTGTGTGTGTGTGTGTGTGTGTGTGTGTGTGTGTGTGTGTGTGTGTGTGTGTGTGTGTGTGTGTGTGTGTGTGTGTGTGTGTGTGTGTGTGTGTGTGTGTGTGTGTGTGTGTGTGTGTGTGTGTGTGTGTGTGTGTGTGTGTGTGTGTGTGTGTGTGTGTGTGTGTGTGTGTGTGTGTGTGTGTGTGTGTGTGTGTGTGTGTGTGTGTGTGTGTGTGTGTGTGTGTGTGTGTGTGTGTGTGTGTGTGTGTGTGTGTGTGTGTGTGTGTGTGTGTGTGTGTGTGTGTGTGTGTGTGTGTGTGTGTGGTGTGTGTGTGTGTGTGTGTGTGTGTGTGTGTGTGTGTGTGTGTGTGTGTGTGTGTGTGTGTGTGTGTGTGTGTGTGTGTGTGTGTGTGTGTGTGTGTGTGTGTGTGTGTGTGTGTGTGTGTGTGTGTGTGTGTGTGTGTGTGTGTGTGTGTGTGTGTGTGTGTGTGTGTGTGTGTGTGTGTGTGTGTGTGTGTGTGTGTGTGTGTGTGTGTGTGTGTGTGTGTGTGTGTGTGTGTGTGTGTGTGTGTGTGTGTGTGTGTGTGTGTGTGTGTGTGTGTGTGTGTGTGTGTTCGCGCAGCGCGCGCGCGTGCGTGTGTGCGTGTGTGTGTTGACTTTTGAAAGGATCTATAATATTTTGATCTATATCTCTCAAATGAAATATTTTTTGATTTGAGTTTATAGAGACAAAGTTTTAGAGAATTGAATTTCCTTCAAAATGAGCTTTGTTTGAGAAAAATCTGATGAAGCATGTGAAAGTTATGTTTGGTCAAAGTTTAGTTGACTTCTCCTTAAGAAAACTCTAATTTAGTAACTTTTGACTTTAGATGAATCTTGAGTTTTCCTGATGAGTCATGATCAACCCTTGATTAAATGATGAATATGACTTCAAATCTTGATGTTGATCAAAAATCTTGAAGTTTGACTGTATGTTGACCACACTTGACTATTTACTCAATATAGTTGATTTTTAGTCATTTGAGAAATTGACTGAGCAAACTTGTGATGTAAAGCTTGAAATTTGACATGAGCGTTCCTTGAGACATATGAGGAACCATGAAATCCACTTGAGGCATTATAAGCTCAAATTTCCTTGAAAAAGTGAAACCTTAGTCGTAGGTCAACAGTTTAAGAGAAGAATTTGTCTGATCAAATATTGAGTAGCCTTGAGCAATTAAAAATCCTAGGAACATGAGGAAGTGTCTTGAATAAAATAGAAGGATAAATTTTAGGATATAATTAACTGAAATATATTTTCTAACATTGCAATAATACATTAAGAATAAATCATAATTGTAAATATATAATAATAATAATAATAATAATAATAATAATAATAATAATAATAATAATAATAATAATAATAATAATAATAATAATAATAATAATAATAATAATAATAATAATAATAATAATAATAATAATAATAATAATAATAATAATAATAATAATAATAATAATAATAATAATAATAATAATAATAATAATAATAATAATAATAATAATAATAATAATAATAATAATAATAATAATAATAATAATAATAATAATAATAATAATAATAATAATAATAATAATAATAATAATAATAATAATAATAATAATAATAATAATAATAATAATAATAATAATAATAATAATAATAATAATAATAATAATAATAATAATAATAATAATAATAATAATAATAATAATAATAATAATAATAATAATAATAATAATAATAATAATAATAATAATAATAATAATAATAATAATAATAATAATAATAATAATAATAATAATAATAATAATAATAATAATAATAATAATAATAATAATAATAATAATAATAATAATAATAATAATAATAATAATAATAATAATAATAATAATAATAATAATAATAATAATAATAATAATAATAATAATAATAATAATAATAATAATAATAATAATAATAATAATAATAATAATAATAATAATAATAATAATAATAATAATAATAATAATAATAATAATAATAATAATAATAATAATAATAATAATAATAATAATAATAATAATAATAATAATAATAATAATAATAATAATAATAATAATAATAATAATAATAATAATAATAATAATAATAATAATAATAATAATAATAATAATAATAATAATAATAATAATAATAATAATAATAATAATAATAATAATAATAATAATAATAATAATAATAATAATAATAATAATAATAATAATAATAATAATAATAATAATAATAATAATAATAATAATAATAATAATAATAATAATAATAATAATAATAATAATAATAATAATAATAATAATAATAATAATAATAATAATAATAATAATAATAATAATAATAATAATAATAATAATAATAATAATATTTAGGATTGAATTATACAAAATTGTTGAAATATAAAAAAGAATATGATGCAAAGAATAAAATAAAGATAGTAAACAAAAAAATCATTGAAATCAAGAATTAAATTTTGTTACATAAATACAAAGAATTAACTTCAATTAAATTTAATAACCACTCAAATTATTAAAATGAGTTTTAAAATATCAATCAATTAAAATTGGTTAAAA